>OX453007.1:6807107-7504107 GCA_949699075.1 Asteroscopus sphinx
AGTACTTCTCGCTGGTAGCAGCTGGTCGCGCTCTGTTGGAGAAGCACAAAGGTTTGGATAAAGCTGAGGTAAGCTCTTGCAATGCCACTTCTGCTTCACACTCACACAGTTTTGTCAGGCTTCCTAAGATTGACTTGCCTCACTTTAGTGGTGATTACCAGCACTGGCTCGAGTATAGGGATACGTTCATTTCATTGATCCATGTCAACAACGGTATTGACAACATTAACAAATTCCATTACCTCCGTGCTTCGTTGAAAGATAGTGCAGCTTTAATCATTAAAAGCTTGGACTTCAGGGCTGATAATTATTTATCAGCTTGGAAGTTACTTTGTGATAGGTACGATAACAAGCGTTTGTTGGTAAATAACCATGTTCAGGCTCTTTTTAACGTAGATGCTATGTCGAAAGAATCTTGCAAGTCATTGCGTTACATAGTTGATGTAACCAACAAGAATCTCAGAGCTCTAGCAACTTTAAATCAACCTGTGGAGCACTGGGATACTTTAGTCATCCACATGATGGCATCCAAGTTAGATATGACCACAATCAGGGAATGGGAAGAGAAGAGGAATAGCTCCGATGATCCTCCTACATTAGAGATTTTTATTAAATTTTTGTCTAACAGGGCCGATGTCTTAGAGACACTCGAGGAGTCGGCATCACGTCATAAGTCAAATTTTTCTGCTTCACACATGAAACAAAAAAGTTTCTTAGCTTCAGCTAGTGAGGACATACAACATGGATGTCCGATGTGTCATGAAAAACATTATTTATATTCATGCACAGCTTACAGAAAGTTGCCAGTTGATATGCGCTTGCAAAAGGCTAAATCATTTAAAGTGTGCTTAAACTGCCTTCGTTTGGGTCACACCGAACACAAATGTCATCACGGTCACTGCAAGTACTGCAAGCTAATGCACAGCACATTGCTTCATACGGACAAGGTGGAAGAGCCATCTTCGCATGACGCAATTGCTTTATCCACCAATGTCAAGGCAAGCTTTAAAACGCATCATGTCTTACTGTCCACAGCTTTGGTCAAGGTGAGAGACAGCAAAGGGAAGTCGCATGTCGCCAGAGTCTTGCTAGACAATGGAAGCACGGTCAACTTTGTCTCACAGGATTTTTGTGGTAAGCTAAATTTGACTACTTTCCCAACTCAGTCGAAGGTGATAGGTATCAATTATCTGACGTCACAAAGCTCATTGTCATGCTCACTTTCTTTAGAGTCTAGTGATGGTAGCTACAATACGAACATTGACTGTCTTCTTTTACCTACAGTTTCATCTTCAATTCCGTCTACATATGTAAACACTAGTAGCATAAATATTCCTTCTGGAATATGTCTAGCTGACCCAACATATTACGTACCGTCCTCCACGGATATTCTGTTAGGTGCGAAAATATTTTGGGACATAATAGGCACAAACCGTATACAGTTAGGCAAGCACAAGCCTACGTTATTCGAAACTAAGCTTGGCTGGCTTATTTCAGGTTCTACACAATCATGTAGTTCTCATTCTGTTATGAGCTATCATTGTCAAGATACATCTCTGTCGTCAGAAATATCTAGATTTGGGAAGTTTAACACTATTCCACCCAAACACAATTTCACTATAGGCGAAAATGCATGTGAAAAACATTTCACACAAACCAAAAAACGTAACGCAGATGGTCGATTTGTTGTTTCTTTACCATTACAAGATTCACTTAGTAATTTAGATTCTTTCCCTTTGGCCAAACGTAGGTATCTTTCAATCGAACGTAGGTTAGAAAGGGATAAAATCTTTAAAAGGATGTAGCAAGCATCCGTTAACTAGCCTTATCTTTGAAAGGTTACATAATTTTATTTACATATTTAGATTATTATTAACCTCAGCTAGGCTCAACTATTGGGTTCTGGGATGTATTTCCTTAGCAAAAGGCACAGTTCGATCCTGTGTAAAATGCTGTAGATTCAAAGGGCTAACAATTCAGCCAATCATTGGAAATTTACCATCACAACGCGTCCAGCTTGAATTCCCTTTCCTTAACACTGGCGTTGACTATGCGAGCCAGTGATGGTAAGCGACAGCAAGGGTCGCGGTACAAGGTTAATTAAGTCATATATAAGCTTTTTTATTTGTTTAGCAACGAAAGCAGTGCATTTGGAGCTTGTCTCAGATTTGACCAAAGAGGCCTTTACCGCTGCTTTAAATCGATATATAGCTCGCAGAGGAAAGCCACAGAACATCTTCTCAGACAATGGTACTACCTTTGTGGGAACATTTAATAAGCTGTCAAGGCTTCTCAATCCTGCACTGTCATCTGAGTTTATTGAGCAAGGTATCAATTTTTCTTTCATACCAGCCTACACTCCACATTTCGGTGGTTTGTGGGAATCTTCAGTGAAGTCCACTAAACATCATTTGCGACGTATCTTAGGGCTGACACACTTAACGTTCGAGGAAATGTCTACTTTATTGAGTCAGGTAGAGGCTATTCTTAATTCCCGACCTCTTACTCCTCTATCCGACGATCCTTCAGACCTCTATCCTCTCACTCCCGCTCACTTCCTTATTGGGCGATCTCTAGTCTGTGTGCCACATCCAGACGTCACATCAACAAAAAACATAACGTCCCTTCAGCGGTTTCAGCGAATAGAACACCTTAAACAACACTTTTGGAATAGGTTTTCTAATGAATATGTATCATCGCTCCAACAGAAAACCAAGTGGCACCAGTCACACGGTGACCTCAAGAAAGGTGACATGGTCATCATCAAGGACAAGGCGCTGCCACCTCTCATGTGGCTTCTGGGCCGTGTTGAGCGGGTCTTTCCTGGCAGCGACGGCGTCGCACGAGTAGCCGACATCCGCACGAAGAAGGGCACTCTTCGTCGTGCCTACAACACCATATGCCCCCTGCCCCGAACATCGTGTTGAAGACTCTTCAACGGGGGGAGTATGGTGACGCACGAGCACACGAGGGGGCTGAGGGGTGCGCGGGGCGCACCTGTCCGAGCTCCACTCGTCGCCGGCTGCGCCAGCATTCACCGGAACGTGACACGGGCGACCATACGTCGCTATTATCCTCGCAATTTCACTGTCGCGCCGCGGTTACGTGTATTTATTTACCAATATTCTCTTTATTATATCAGTTAAACCAGCATTACAGTCATTTCAATCAAGACTAAGTTCCCAGCTTAGGGTTAGCGGGCACAGGTCTCAACAGTTCTTTAATTCTAGTGGCTATACTACGCTTTGTTTGCCCTATGTATGATAACCCACAATCACAATCAATCTTGTAGACCCCTGCATCTTGTAAGGGAATGACCGACCGGTCAAGTGAACCGACCAAGACCAACCAACCAAGACCAAGACCAAGACTCAGACCGGTGAAGTGTCACATTCCCTTACAAGATGCAGGGGTCTACAAGATTGATTGTGATTGTGGGTTATCATACATAGGGCAAACAAAGCGTAGTTTAGCCACTAGAATTAAAGAACATATAGCTGACGTCAAGAACAGACGCTCCACAAAGTCTGCAGTGTGTGAACATGCCCTAGACAAACCCAACCATTTTCTTCGATTTGATAAACCACAAGTTCTGGCGAAGGAAAACCGATATGTACCTAGAATGCTCCGTGAGGCTATTGAAATTAAAAAACATCCTAATTTTAATAGAGAAGATGGTTGGCAGCTACCACCTGTTTGGAACCCAGTCCTAAAAATAATCAAGTCCCAAACAGCACGCAACACTGTAAAAGTTAATGATATTGTGAGTGATTACTGCGTGCATCGAAACGATTTTAATTAATAATATTGTACGGTAGATTAAAACAATTTTTTAGAAAAATATTTGTAAATACGCTTGTCATCTTAGTCTACCTGCGACCATGAAATGCTGCAAAGCTTTCGAAACGTCAGGGAAACCAATTTAAATAATATACGCGATTTAATCCGGTTAAACTTTGTTTTACATACTTAGCTCTTGTGACAGACAGACGGACGGGCGGACGGATTGACAGATGGCAAAGGCAAAGTAATATCCCGGTCCCGTTGCAGCGTTGGCACCCTTTGAGTACTTACTTACCTCAGGCCAAAATAATAACATAGACGGAGCGCGTAGAACTAGTAACTGAAGCCATAAAAAGAAATGCTAAGAAGAAAAGAAAGAAAGAAGAAAGAAAAGAAGAAATAATCCCCATACCAAAAGAATAAGATTGACGCTACCGATCGCGGCTCGGGAACACTGCAGGCGAAATAGTAGGTAGGTAGGTAGGTTTTCTATTTAGTATTCCTTTTTCTGGATTACGTTACTACGCGCTCCTTCTACGTCATTATTTTGGCCTGAATCACTTAATTACTCCGTTGTCTCAGTGACCCAAAATGTGTCTTGGCCTCCGAAACGAGAGAACGCCACTTGCTAACAACAACACCCTTGGGCACGGATCCCTAAAACCAAACCTCCAAACCAAATTTCCAAAGACCCAAAGCCAACATTTACTCTTTGACTACTTAAACCACAAAAATCACACGTCCAACACAACACAGCTGCCAGGAAACAACCGAATGCTTTTCAAACAGCCAGTGTGAAATTATTCATATTTCCACTGTTCTAAAAATGTAAATTCGAATTTGAAATACGAACTGAGGTCACGGTGGCCGAAACCGAAACGTAGGAAGGAAAATTAAAAGTATTTTTGGTCTTCGCTAACGAGGAGGGCTGTTCCTAGCCCATCTGCATTTTCGTACCAACGAAATTGGATTTACTTTTGTACGTGTTTTTTTTCGAATCATCCCGTTTTCTGGGTGCGGTGACAGATTTATGGCACCGTTGAATTTCGGATTTTATATTTCGTTGATTTTTGAAGGAACTGTTTTTTGCTCATCAACTTAGCCTTTCTCAGTTTTTCTTCCTTTCTCTCCACGGCTAGACATAGGCCTCGAAGTTAAAAGTAAAAGTCAAAAGTTTTTAATTTGAATAAGTATTACATTTACTTTAAAAACGTTAATAATGAATCTAGTTGCATGGTTCCAAAAAGTCCTAAGCCTCTCCTAAGTTGCGCCACAACACTCGATCCTCTGCCTTCCGCACCAGTCCCCCCCCAGCTACTTTAATCAGGTCGTCGGTTCACCTGGCTGAGGGGTGCCCTACGCTGCATTTGCCGATTCATGGTTTCCACTCAAGGACTCGTCTGCTCTAATGGCCATCGGTCCTTCAACAGACACGGCCAGCCCACTGCCACTTCAGCTTACTGATTCTACAAGCTATGTTGGTCACTCTGGTTCTTATCCGGATAATCTAGTTACGTTTGTCGTGAATTTAGATACTAAATTAAGAAACAATAGGTAGTAATTCTGTTGCGAGAAAAAAGCCTGTACAAAAATACGGAAGACTAGGGTCTGTGGTAGGGAGTGGGTGGGGAACCACCCGACCAGTCACGGCCTAAGACGGAGGAGGATGCAGCCGATGTTAATCCGCACGGGAAGAAGGGGTTTGCCTACTAGTGGCGAGCCGGGACCTGTCGGGTGAGGTTGGCGAATTCAGACCCTCTTGTATGGATAGCAAGCTTACGACCACTTGTTTATCACTTTTTTTGGGGATCGAATCACCCACGTCCGTAGGAGAGTAGCCCTTTTCCGATTTCCTACACGTGATCTCTGGGTGGTGCAAATCAGGTGAAATACAGGTGGTAGGCCACGTCCGACGGCTTGCAAGTCTTGCAACCACCCACCGGGCAAAGACGTGCTGCCAAGCGACCTAGTCGTGTTCCGGTACGATGCCCAGTGTAGCCACTTGAGAGGATGGGTTGAAATATTTCACTGCCATCCTCTCACCTTTGCTGGGCAAGCGTGAACCATTGTAGACCGCACCGTCGCTTAACATCAGGTGAGATAGCGGTCAAACGCAAGCCCAAAAATAACGATTTAAATTGTTGAGAGAAAAAATCGCTTTCGAGCAGGATTTGAACCTGCGACTCCTGGCTCAGTACGCCAGTGCTTTAGCCACTAAGCTACCGTGAACATTACTCGTGGTATCGAAATTAACCTCCACTTTTTGTACATCTTAGGTCGTCAGCGATATCTTATTAGGAAACAGTGTTTCTTATCCGATTCGACTAACTTTGCAGTTAATTCAAAGTCGTATAGATATGCCTACCCTTACTAACTTCCACAACTTCGCATGCGTAAATGCGTTAAAAATAATAAAAAAATTATAAAAAAATAAAAAACCGACAAAATTAACTTAGACAAGTCTCCCCACAAGCACAGATTTTAATTAAATTTTCCACCTCCAGCACACTATCAAACACATTATAACAGTGTTCCAATCAAGATATTCCCCCGAGCATCTGACAATGGGGAACGATATTTGCGGTCATGCGTTGCGGTATACCGGCTTACAAATCAGACTCTATTGTTATACGTGTTAACCGCTATTGCGTTACTGAAATTGGGTCTAGTTGAACGCTTATGTTCTGAAGTTTAGTGTTATTCAGTATTGTTGGTAACACATTGTGTGACTGACGTCGATGTGTTCTATAGAACGCCATCTCTTTGTAACAATCTCGAAAGGAGGCAGAGTAAGATACGTCCAAAAAATGTTTTTTACGAAATATAAGCTTCTAAATTTTCAAGTCATTAAAATAGATATTCATCATCATCATCATTTCAGCCGAAAGACTTCCACAGCCGGACATTGGCCTCCCCCAAATAGCTTGGGGGATATGCCATAATCGCCACGCTTGGTAGGCGGGCTGGCGATCACAGTTGGTTGGTTAAATACTTAGAAAACACTGCTGCCCATCCTCTGCCGCCTTTTACGACACCCATGAGAAGATATAGGGTGGTGCAATTCTTTACGTCGGACACCACACGGAATATTTAGTTAATAGGAAATAGGTATTATTTAAATTAAAAAAGTAAAGGTAGACCGCCCATTGTACATGTCTTCTACATAACTCATATACTTGGGACACTCAGAAAGTTTTGCGAAACTAAAAAAAATTGTTCTATACGTACATATATTTTTATCAAATCTTTTCAAAGTACTTTCCACCAGCCTCTATACAAAGATTCATGCGCCTAAACCAGTTTTCAAAACACTTTTTCCAGTCCGCCGCAGACACCTCGTTTACAGCCTGCTCGAACGCAGCCAGCGCATCTTCCGGCGACGAAAATTGTATCCCTTTGAGCTGATTTTTTATTTTTGGGAATAAAAAGAAGTCACACGGTGCTAGATCAGGGCTGTAAGGAGGGTGACCCAGGAGTTTGACTGGCGTGCTGTCCAGGAAGTCCCTCGTTTTGAGTGCGGTGTGCGCAGGTGCATTGTCGTGGTGGAGCAGTAGCCCGCGGAGCCCTGTGTTTGGTCGCTTGTTGCTTATAACAGAGAAAACTTCTGGCAAACATTTGGTAGTATACCATTCGGCATTAATGCTTCTTTGATCCCGTAAGGGAATTGATACCAAGTGGCCAGTCAAATTAAAAAAGCTAGCGATCAAAATCTTACCCCCGCTTCTAGATCGCTTCACTTTGGTAGGCGTTGGCTCATTTTGAAACACCCAAACAGTCGACTGGCGCTTGGTTTCTGGGTCGTATTGATAAATCCAGGACTCATCACCTGTAACGATGTCGTAAACACGCCGAGACGAGCCTGCTTCAAATTTGTTAAGCATATCACGGCACCATTCCACCCGGGCCTGCTTCTGAGCATCGGTGAGGTTGTGCGGCACCCAGCGTGATACTATCCTCCTCACGCGAAGATGGCTGTGTAGAATCTCGTGAACGCTTCCCGATCCAATCTTCAATATGTGTTGAATCTCCTGATATGTAATTCGCCTATTGTCTTGGATTAAATTTTTCACTGCTAGCACGTTTTCTTCGGTAACAGCCGTCAAAGGGCGACCGCTTCTTTCGTCATCCCCCAAAGTTGGTCGACCGCGCTTGAATTCGTTATACCAACGATACACGGTTGCCTTGGAAGGGCCTTCATCCATGAATGCCATTTGAAGTCTATCGTACGATTCATCCGGTTTCAGGCGACACTTGAAATCGTATAAAATCATAGCTCTAAAATGTTCCCGGCGCAGATCCATATTTCAGTGAGACACAATACTTTGAATTAACTCGCAAAAAATGTGGAGGGAAATTTTGAAATTGGAACTTACTTACTTAAATTACTTATAAATAATCATATTTTCGAAAAACATTATAACTGGCCAGTCTCCCATATATAAAAACTTTTTTTCGCAATACTTTCTGAGGGGCCTGGTATGTTGCTATTTTCTTTTGTGTACAATAAAGAATATTTTTTAACCGACGAAAAAAAGGAGGAGGTTCTCAATTCGACGCGTATATATATATCTTTTTTTTTTTAGGTGTGACCACGCATTACTTTTTACAGACGGGTCCGATTTTGATGATTCTTTTTTTAATGGATAGGGTATATCTCGAAGTTGGTCCCATTTAAATTTCAAAATCTAAATCCACCCCTAAGGGTAGTAAAACAGGGGATGAGTGTTTATTCACCCACTGAATTCTTACCTGTTAACTGATTCTGTTGAAACTTGACACTCATAAATATAGTTCTAGACACTACGACATAATGAAGACCTGGAGTTAGATTTTAACCACAAAAAAATGAAAAATAAAACTTTTTAACAAAAAATTGAACCGACGAAAACAGGAACTGAAAAGCGAAAAATAACTAATTATGAGTCGGCGCCAAACAACCAATCAACGAAGATCAATAAAAAAAAAAAAAAAAAAAAAAATATATAACGTGAAATTTTCAACGATAAACAATAACTTTCCAAAAATGCGTTCTCAGCTCGGCCACTTGCAACTTACACGCACTTTGCTTGTTAAAAGTTCGTTTGGCGCCGACTCATAATTAGTTATTTTTCGCTTTTCAGTTTCTGTTTTCGTCGGTTCAATTTTTTGTTAAAAAGTTTTATGTATTATATTGTATTGTAAACGTAAAGTAGATGTTTTCAATTGCAGTTTATTGGTGACATTACTGACCTAACCCCCAGTTTCTGGAAGGCTGATCAATTTGATCTATTGTCAAATCTTATTTCAGCTCTTGTGATTGGTCGGAAAAAATACTAACAACCAATCACATCGCTTGACCTGAGATTTGACAGTCGATTAGTTAATTTTTGTGTTGATCAGCCTTTCGGAAACTGGGGGTAAGTGTCACAAATAAACGGCAAATAGGAACAATATCTGTCAGGAGATTGAGATTTAAAGCATTGAGATTATTTTGGAACCAATGATATTTAAAAGTACAGATATATGTTACTTGCACTCGCAACTGAAGACCCGAAAACGTCCTAATGAGGACGTTTTTCTATTACACCGCGTCAAGTAAGACGCACAGCGTGACCGGTCACAAAAAAAAAAAATGTTGTCGTGTGTGTACAGAAAGTGTTCCAATTATGACGTAAAATTAACTTGAAGTAACCAACTTACTTACTTTGTACTAGTTTATGTGTATTATGCTGCCGCTGCGTACGGAACATTTTTTTCGTTATTTTTGTTAGGGTATCATTTCATTTATCATTTATTCATTTATTTGCCAAAAATAGCTGTACTTTTTACATGTCCTTAAGAGGTACATTACAGGTAGATAGTATTAGGTATTACATAAGTAAACAATTAACTTGTGGATTCCACAATAGGACAAGCCTGGCATATCTATACTATTAAATATCATTGTTTGGAACTATATTTTGAAGGTTTTTAATTAAGAGAATTTGCCAATAGGTTATAAGGCAATTTAAACCATAACAAAAAAAATTGAAAATGTGTAGATGAAGAATTACTTTCCTAGTCTTTATTAATTCTAATAACACTTAATTATAATTGTATACGAAGAGAATACCTTCATAACTTTTAATACTACATCAAAGGAAGTCTATTTAGACACAGGAAAGTTAATAACATCCATATTCTTATACCCAGACGGTGATATAAATTAAATTTCCTCTGATATTACTTTGATATATAAAATACTTTTACTATGAAACTGTGTATGGCACATACGCTTAAATAGTGGCGGTAAACCCAAATGGCATGCAGGAATTTTATATGATATAATATGGTAGAAAAAATGTGGCACATTATTTTTAAATTAAAAAATATAAACATGATATGACTGAGAGGCTCGTGGCGATGTAACTACCGCGCAAAAAATACGATCTGCGAGTTTAAGCTGCACTTGCCGCGGTCAGTACGTAGTTGGGTGACTATTTCGTTACACATCGAGACCCCGCCGTGCCTCGAAGAGTACATTAAGCTGTCGGTCCCGATTGTCATATCTATATCTATGGCAGTCAATACGGGTAGTCAAAAATCTGAAAATCTGAAAACTGGTCTCACCTTAGGAGATCGGCATTACTCAGTACCTGGATTGCGTGGGTCTGATATCAGCCTCTCCGTGTAAAATTCTGATGTTCAGGTTAGACTGGAAGTCAACCCCAACATAATTGGAAAAATGGCTCGGAGAAAGACATAAAATTAAGATGCTACTAGCGGCTTAAGTGGCGCTTCCGTCAGTAAAAAAAATACTTGCTGAGTACAAATTAGCCGGTTGCAGTCCAATACAATACCTTTACTTCAATTCGAACAACCAGATTTTCAATAAATGATGTGTACTCAGCGGATAATTATTTTTTACTGATGGGGGCTCCACTTAGCTGCTAGTTGCACCTTAAACGCTATTCTTCACCACTAGAAGTGTCCTCGGAATCATAGGGCGCCACTATTTCAGTGGATAGACTACACGAGATATTTCCCGGAATCGTACTGAGACGGAAATTTTTATATTAACTAGCTTTGCTTCGCAGTATTTGTGTTCTATATAATGTGAATCGTGCTTGAGTTACAAAGAGGAATAATAATGTGCTGTAATGACTTCTGTCTCTAAGCTGATCTTGTGGAAACAGATATTAATACAGCATTACTGGGTGAACAAGTGACATATTCAAGATTATGGAAGAATATGCGTACCTACATTATACAAAGTGTAAAATAACTGAAAATCTCTTAAGGACTTATTATACTCATCAGTATGAACAACTTTTACTATGGTACCAACCCTGAAATCGCCAAAAATATCAGTTGTTCCCCTTTATTTTGTCGATTTATGTAGGGGAACAGCTGTTTTTTTTGCGATTTCAGGGTTGGTCCCATTGTAAAAGTTGTTCATACTCATGAGTACAATGACCCCTTAAGAGGATTTGGGTTATATCAATAACAAGTTGTATAGTGAAAGAAAAAGTTGAAAAAATATTCCACGATAAATCACGCACACAGGAGAAAAAATATTTGCGCAAGCTCTGACTGTCTAGGGCTCTGCTGGCCCTTAAAAGGCGGAGAGTGTGGAAATAGCGACTCATGAACCCTGCCATGCTAGGTGTTAGGCATCACCTCACTGCACCGTTATATCGTGTATCGTTTCTATGTGAATGTAATTGGTTTTTGTACCGTGTTAATTAACTATAAATAGTGCGGAATAGTGTCCACAGTTATTGATGAAATCGACTGGAAAAATATTTCAAAAATTAACATAACATAACTTAACATCACGCCTGTATTTCCCCGAAGGGGTAGGCAGGGGTGTATAGTACACCCACTTTTCGCCAGTTATGTTATAAGTCCCATGTAATAGGGGGCGAGCCTACTCAAAAAATTTATGTGCCATTTTTGTTACATATTTAGAACGAGAATTAAGTACAGAAACAAACATTTTACGTGCTACTTGATTGTTTTTGTGCTTCAAAATTGAGCGGAACTTTAAATGAAACTATCACTCAATGTTTTATTATTCTAAGGATTATAATGTAATTGAACCATAGAACCATAACAGCAAAAAAAAAAATTTCCTTGACCACAACGACCGATCACTTCTAACATTATTACTGAAACTGTCATTCAAAAGACTTAATTCTATGAAAACATGAATAGTCTAGGACACGTAATAATCCTTTTCAAATCCTATTACTTACATACTTTCAAAGAAATATTC
Source organism: Asteroscopus sphinx (assembly GCA_949699075.1). Classification (NCBI taxonomy): domain Eukaryota; kingdom Metazoa; phylum Arthropoda; class Insecta; order Lepidoptera; family Noctuidae; genus Asteroscopus; species Asteroscopus sphinx. The sequence continues at coordinate 6,819,127 of OX453007.1, forward strand.
TTTATCACGTTAATGGAGAAAATCACGGCAAAATGTATCTGTCGTTAAAAAATTCATAAGCTGTTGAATATTCTATGAATATTGCATAGCCATTTCATGCAGCAATAAAGATTCGTTTATTTGATCTGACATTTTGTTACGCTGAGGTAGAAATGTATTTATATTTATTTTATTACAGAAATCATAATTTTCTAAAAGTCGGCAACCAATTGGCGACTCCCTTGGTGTTGTAGATGTCTAAGGGAGGCGGTGACTGCTTACAATCAGGTAACCCGTTTGCTAGTTTGCCTCTCTAATATAAAAAAGTCGCTAGGTAACAAGCAAATAGTGACAAGAAGCATTTGCAACTAAATACAACATAATGTGATCACCAAAACATTAAAGGATCATGGCGAAAGCACCTACAAAATAATAAGATTTATAGATAGTTTGGAATAGTATTAATATTTGGTCCGTGGAGAATAATTTTCCGCATATATAATATTTGTAAGTAAATCATTTAAAATTGAGCAAATTTTTGAAAGCGTCGTGCAGGCAGCTGTCAAATTAGTCTCGTTCAGAAATTAGCTCAAGGATAGCAACGAAATGATAAATTATGTTATATTTTTATTGCGGAGCTTAAAAAATATATTGAATGCTGAAAGTAATTTTTAGGGACCAAGAATTAATAGTATAACTATTCCAACTTCTCAAAAAATAAAGATATAAATAGGGGATAGAAAAAAAAACTCAAATAATCTTTATTTTTTTCGTACTAGTCAATGCAGGTTTCGATTTGGACATGATTCTTTGTTAAGTTTTTTATTTCTTTGTTAGAACACACACTCGTTATACAGCTAGACATGTAATATAATATCATGCCTAGAGGCTCATAATCATGCAGTACATATATATCCATGTACATGCAATGGGATCTGCAAATCTGCATACTACGTTAATTGCACGCTCTAACACACACTTTGTTCCAATAAAGATGTCCATATACTCCGTTCAACAAAACAGAGAAAAAAATCCAGTATACTAAAATGTGGCGAACTTTTAACACACTAACCTTTACAGGCAGGAAACAAAAGGTAGCAAAAAATGCATAGTTTACATTGATAGTTATCACCTTAAAACCAATAATGACTGGATAAAATCCACCGCAACTGTTCACGAAGAGTTATGGCTGTGGTGTCTGCTACTAATGGCAATTTATAGTCTATAAAACTTTTACACGCCCAGGTATGCTTGACAAACTGTTATATGACTATGCTGTGTTACCACTTCTTTTATTGCTGTGTTACTTATTTTACTGATGTTTATTTGTTGTGTGGGTGTCGATGATGTGTGTAAAAGGTATATGTTTATGTTAGACATGAAGAAGCTAAAACAAATATATAAACAGTACTTAGTTAGGTTATTATAGATATTGAGCTGACGTCTTATTTGCATTTAGGTATTTTTACAAGCTTTTATTTAACTTCATTGTGGTTTAATATATTTGGGACAAATCTTGCAAATAATTTTTAAACCAGTTCCCATTATCAGAATTGACTGACATTTTGAACACTCATGTAGGGTGAACTGATAGAAAACATTACCACTTCAGCGTCATATATGTTATTATCACATAAATATAAGATTTTTACATTTATATATATTACTAGCTGTGCCCGCGACTCCGTCCGCGTGGATGTCGGAAAATAAAATCGTGTCATATTTATGAACACTATGTCTTCTAATTAATATACCTACATGAGCGCCTACACAGACGATTACACTATTTACTTACCATACCATATTTTGTTTTTACAATCAACCGGCTAAGGTGATGGAATTTCATGGAATTAGCCCTAAACTCTTCTCATTCTGAGAAGACTCTCGTGCCCAGCAGTGGGAAGTAATCGGGCTGATTATGTTAAGTTATTCTATAACACTAACCACATCTCTTCTTATTCTGAGAAGAGGTCCGTGCCCAGCAGTGGGACTGTAATGAGCTGATAATGTTATATTATTCTATAATACCAACAATATCCAGTTATAAACTCTTCTCATTTTGAGAAGAGGGCCATTCCCAGCAGTGGGACAGTAATGGGTTGACTACGTTATGTTATTCTATATTTTCTAGTTTCTTCACTCTTCTCGTTCCGAGAACCACTAACCACATCTCTTCTTATTCCGAGAAGAGGTCCGTGCCCAGCAGTGGGGCAGTAGGTAATTGGCTGATTATGTTATGATAATCTATTCATGAGACTCAATATTGTTAAATATCCAGTTCCTTAACTCTTCTCTTTCCAAGAAGAGGCCCATGCCCAGCAGCGGGACAGTGATGGGCTACCTATGTTATGTTATTCTATATTTTCTATAATACTAACACTATCTAGTTGTATTTTTAGGAACCTGCAATCAACCAACAATCATGACCTCTACTTTGTATGCAACTTAATACAATAGAGGGGTCAAGCTATATCAATGGATCTACTCAACCGATTCAGATAAAACATACCCTATATTTTAAGTTAGACTAATACCAATACAAATGCTAAGTTTCATTACGATCCGTTCAGCCGTTTTCACGTGATGAGGTAACAAACAGACAGACAGACAGACAGACAGACAGACAGACAGACAGACAGACAGACATAAATTTTTTTAACGATTGATTCGTGTTCTATAGCTTATTTCTAGTCCCCCTAGCCGGTTTTCGCGAAAAAATACTCAATGTACAGACTTTTCGACCTTTACAGTTTTATTATAGTATAGATAGATGATACATTGTAGATATATTATGATATTTGATTAAATATTATCAGAAATGAAAAACAAAATTTTTTACAAAAAATTGAACCGACGAAAACAGAAACTGAAAAGCGAAAAATAACGAATTATGAGTCGGCGCCAAACGAACTTTTAACAAGCAAAGTGCGTATAAGTTGCAAGTGGCCGAGCGGAGAACGCATTTTTGGAAAGTAATTGTTTATCGTTGAAAATTTCACGTTGTATTTGATGTGACGTTGTTTTTATTATTTATTTAAAGTAATTTAATGATCTTCGTTGATTGGTTGTTTGGCGCCGACTCATAATTAGTTATTTTTCGCTTTTCAGTTTCTGCTTTCGTCGGTTCAATTTTTTGTTAAAAAGTTTTATTTTTCATTTTTTTGTGGTTCAAATCTAACTCCAGGTCTCCATTATATCGTAGTGTCTAGAACTATATTTATGTGTGTCAAGTTTCAACAGAATCGGTTAACAGGTAAGAATTCAGTGGGTGAACAAACACTCATCCCCTGTTTTACTACCCTTAGGGGTGGATTTTGATTTTGAAATTTAAATGGGACCAACTTCGAGATATACCCTATCCATTAAAAAAGAATCATCAAAATCGGACCACTCTGTAAAAAGATATGCGTGGTCATACATAAAAAAAAAAAAAAATATATATATATACGCGTCGAATTGAGAACCTCCTCCTTTCTTTCGTCGGTTAAAAAGTACGTTTCGTTGCACGTCACACAACTGATCTAGCCTTATAATTTCAGTACTATACAGTAACTGTGTTGCGGCGGTCTGATAGCAGTCACTCCGTGTGAAATACTGATGTTCAGCCGCATCTGGCTAGACTGGAAGCCGAACCCAACGTAATTGGTAAAAGGCTCGGAGAAAGAAAATCAGATAAAAGAAAAAAAACAAATTTTATAATACACACAAACGAAAAAACCAGACAAATGTTAATCAAATGGACACAATTAGCTAACGAAGATAGAATTGTTTTTGTGTCCATATTTTTGATGCCATGTCGTATATTTTCACTCCCGGGATGAATTTTGTTTGGTTTAATGCTCGTAATCATTTTAATTTTCCTTTTTATTCGAAAGGACTGCGAATAAAATTCTTTATCTAAAAAAAGTGTACTTTAATTGCTTTAGAATAGAGTCCATAATTAATCTAAACTACTTTGGGAATATTTTTTAATCTAAATGTGTATAAATTGAGTGGGGCCTTTTTTATTCCATTGTTTTATTCTGAGTTTTAAAATTGTTCGTTTTTTTAACTCTGTCTGTTCATTTTGTGAGTTGATTAAAGCTAGCCAACGGTCAGTTGTTGTAGAGATAAAATAAAACGTAATCCATGAATTTAAAACTGTTATTTGCAGAGTGCATAGAAAATAAATAAACAAGAGTCGAATATGTTACTAATGGACTCTGATGTCAGATAAGCTAATGTACACACAAACTACATTTTAATAAGATCTTTAAAGGAAATGTGGGCAGAGAGACTTTTGAAAACTGGGTATTTGAAGAAACTATCGCTGTTGCTTTGAGAGCGCGCGGTCTCAAATAAGTGCGATAAGGACAACTGCAGCTCCGAATGCTATGCCGAATAGACTAAAAATTCGAGGTTTGGCTCTCGACTATTTCCTCCTCCAAAACTGGACCAATTTAAAAGATATTTCGTAAACTGAATAAGAAGAATATTTACTGTGTCGCAATTTTTTTCCTTTTTCATCAATGGTTGTCATATTTATACACTACACACTAGGCCTGTGTAGACAGCGGCTCAAATAGGTAATATTGAGATATTTTTTGGGCTTCTAGAAATAATTTAATAAAACAAGTTTATCCAGATTAAACGGAAAGTAACCGACATAGCCCGAAGAATTGCCAAACTTAAGTGGCAGTGGGCGGGGCACATTGCTCGCAGAACGGATGGCCGATGGGGCAGTAAAGTTCTGGAGTGGCGACCGCGTACTGGAAGGCGCAGCGTGGGTAGGCCCCCCACAAGGTGGACCGACGACCCGGTGAAGGTCGCGGGAATCCGCTGGATGCGGAAAGCACAGGACCGGTCATTGTGGCGATGCTTGGGGGATGCCTATGTCCAGCAGTGGACGTCTTTCGGCTGAAATGATGATCCGGATTAAATCGCGTATATTATTAAGATTTTTTTATTTATTTTTATTATTGAAATTGGTTTTCCTGACGTTATAAAAGCTTTGCTTTGCTAGAAATAATTTATCAACAAAAAAATATTGCCACAACAAGACATGCGGTAGGCGTTATGTACATAAAAAATAACTAGATAATTTTTGGAATTGTAGTGATAATTGGGGCATTTTACGAGAAGCGGGCAACGAAAAAATATTAAATCCTGAAATTTGTTCATATTCGTGTAAGTTGACTTCTAGAACATATGAATGTCACCACACAATTTTATTTTTTATGAGGCTTCTAAAGAATTGACGAACGATTTTTTAAAGGCTGATATTCGACATTTATATATTCTAGAAGTACAATTTACCCGAATATGAACGAATTTCAGGATTTGATATTTTTTTCGTTGCCCGCTTCACGTAAATGCCCCAATTGTAACATTAAGAAAACTAACTGTGTGAGGAAAAAAAAAATATTTTACCTCCTCTAGTTTTCTTGAACAAATACACAGCAATTTCAATTTCCTTTCGCCATCAATAAACCCGACACACACTCTAAAAACTATTCGCAAAGAAATCCCGGTCCCTATTCAATTCTAATTAAATCTGGCATAAGCGGAGAACTGGGTCGCCTGCGTGCAATCCGGTCATCTGCGGAATGGACTAGATTACTCGAGTTTTATGGAAAATGTCGACACCTCCCGAGACTTGAAGCTGCGGGAATGCAATGCTTTAATTAATTGTTTTTTGTAGCTGATAGTAATATTTACGACGGAACTTAATCATATTAGAAAATAAGAGAAGGTAGTTCATTATCCTCTTGCCCTTATCCCAATCTATTTGGGGTCGGCGCAGCATGTCTTTTTCTTCCATACATCTCTATCAACCGTCATCTCCGTGTTCACTTTCTTTTTATCCATATCATCTTTCACACAATCCATCCATCTTTTCTTTGGTCTACCTCTTTTCTTCATCCATCCATACCATGTCATGGTCCATACCATGACAATCTACCGCATCTCAACTTTTCCGTCACAGGCGCTAGTTTCAAACTCCCTCTCACATATTCATTTCTTATGGTATCCATTTTCGTTACACCACACATTCCTCTTAACACATCAAAATAAGAGAAGGTAGTTATTAATATGAATCGTAACATCATGCCTGTGGAAGACCCGAAGGGCTCGTTTATGGGCACACAGCACGGTGCGCGGCGCATTGCATGGTGCAACACGCGGCTCGTTGCGCGTGACGTCACGCGGTTCTTCGTGGCGATGGCGACCAGTGACGGGGCCCGCGGAGGTCCTGCGCCGTCATATGCGCAAATACAAATATAGGCAATCACCACAGACCAGTGAGCCTCAAGACGCAGTATAAACAAAGTTTTGCATGAGAACACAGTCGTAAAATATTGGTGGGGACCGAGGCCGTACGGTGCATTATGATTGGTCGGTTCAAAAGTTCGGTGGTATGATTCCATATGATTGGTGCCGCTAGCTGACGGACTGAAGACTCCCATAACTAGATATCCTTAAGCACAATAGGTCAAAGTTAACTGATTTTAAATCTTAATTGTATCGTTGAACGATAAACTCTATCGTAAACTTCTAACAAGGTCAATTTACCATTTAATTGTTAGTGTATTTTTACAGTTTAGTGGGTCAAACTGTGTGTTTGCCAAACAATTTGATTTTAATTTGGTCCAACTATTGGCCAAATGTTTTGGACTAAAGTTCTTTAAAGGACGAACTATTTTGGTGCTGTAAATAGGAGCTAGTTTTGTGGAACACATGTGGAAAGTTCGGCCGTATCTCAGTGATGCTAGAATACCCACCCAGAGAGCCATGGGACAAGTTACTAGCGAAATATGCAAGGTTTTGCTGACCAAGCCTGAATGGAATGGCAGAGTTCTTGGCTACAAAATAAAGTAAAATATATTGTCTTACAGGAAAATGCCCATTTAAATACGGAGATATGTACTAATTTGAAACGAATGGTGTCTGCATCAAATAATATTTATGATAAATAATTTAAAATCAGTATATTTGTTCATGACAATAAAACATGGCGTACAGTTATTGTTGTTTGAAAGTTTGTAAGTAGGTATTAACATTATTTTTTTAAATATAACCATGAAACGAATAGTGATAAAAACTTATTTTTTACTCAGGTTTATACCAATTTAGTTTTTGCTACAACTAAATGCTTTGGACATTCTCCTTTATTAACATGAGATGCAAAGCCAAAAAAAAACTTTTGATTCTCAGATTTAACCTGTTTTGGCACTTCACTAGACACTCAGAATAATTAGGTTTAAAACCACAATAGTTGCACGCGGAGTGAAGCAAATTCAAATTGGCCCTAAAAAGCTACGTTCAGTTCAGCTTACATGCACCTGTATGTGTCAGCGAACATCTTACGTGCCGCTTCCGGGCACACATCAATTTTATTGTTTTTGTGCTTCAACTTTGTGTGGAGCTTTGAATGAAACTCTATGTCTTATTACTCTAAGAATAGATTATTTATAAAATTTAAATATTTTCCTTCCATGGTACGTGTTTTTGTGTACGTGTACACAGCTATTAAACCTTGGTATACTATATTATTAACATCAGCAACATTTGAGGTCACAGTCAAAGTGTTGAATTTGCCACCTACAAAATAATATCAAAGGAAAGCCAACGTAAGATGTTCGAAATAGTTTAATTTTATCAGAATAATGTGGCATGAATTTTGGTATAATTGTAATTTCACCGGCACATAGCAATGCAAGCATCTGTGTTTAGCGACAGAAGTAGGTACGGTGGTAGTACTTAACTGATGAGCTCTTTTACAAGTACTTCTGCTACTATCAAATCTAAAGAAATGAAGTAATTGATTACAGCAAAGCTTTTGACAGAATTAACCATAACATTCTAAAAATGAAACTTTTCTACAATGGCATAAGGGGAGATGTACTACGTTGGTTTTATTCATATTTAGAAAATAGATCTCAAGCTGTCATTATCAGCAATTACATTTCGAGTTGGGTCTCGATTCCCAGCGGTGTTCCTCAGGGCTCTTTAATGGGTCCTCTACTCTTTATTATTTATGTGAATGACATCGAATCTTGCATACATATTCATATTCATATTCAGCGTCAACCCTAAGTGACGAACGGGTGCCAAGCCAGTAAAAGCAACCAATGATTAAACACCCATAAAAAATAAGAACAATATTATAAAGAGAATTACAAATACTTTTTATTAAATACGTATACATACCCAATCTGTTGTCAAATCAGAAACAGGGAGTAAAAATCAATTTATATCTGCCACAACACATAAAGCCATATATCCAAAAAGCAACTCACTTATAAAGGCAATGAAATATGAATATTTTCCGTATCGGAATGCTATAGAATTAACTATCTTCAGCTATTCTGAGCTCGCTTGGAATGCGACCCTTTTCCCGCGAGGACGCACACCTCCAGCATTCTTCAATTTGCTACGTGACATCATGTACTTCCGATCGAGTTGCCGATGTTAACTATCTTGGAAAGGGGGTGAATATAAAAAGGTAGGCTGGGTAGGAATTTTATGTTTGATGCTGGGATAGATTAGTTGGTATGTAGGTGAAACGATACAGACTTTGAAAAAACCTAGTCAAACCTACTCATACTCAACCGTGTTAGCTTTTCTTTTAATTCGTTATATTTGCTAATACGCTGGATAGTTTTTAAGTGTTCAAGATTAGTGGTTTAGCCTGTAGGGGCGTACACCTTAACTCTAACAAAATGACCACTTTAGACCTTAATATTTCGTTAAAAAAACCCTGTACCAATAGTTTTTAGGACATCTCCTAATGTTTTTAAGATATCTATGCAACGATACCCTACATGAGTAGATACACAAAAGAAAAAAAACACCGCCACTTTACATATTATAGGGGAGGTACCTTAAAATTACGTTGTTTACAATATTTTTTCATAACTATGTAGGCGTCATGAGAATGTAAAACAATGACAATTTTAGTCGAGTAAAATGGATGACAGTCGGACGGATGGACGGACGGACATGGTGGAACAACAAGGGTTCCTTGTTGAAACAAAACAAAACCATAAAAAAAATTATGTCTTGTCGTATCAGGATGTCAAAGAGACGAATTGTATAACGTGATGAAATTAATTTCACTGACATGAGTCTAAATCATAAATTAATGTTTATGGTGACCAACTGTATGAAGCGTCTGCTACACGCAGCCTCCCCACCAAGGTGACCTTGCTGGTTGCCAACCATGTAGACAGTGGTTTGTCACCAAATTTAGTTTGACGACGGCTGTCAGCGACCAACCTCCCACCAAGGTCATCTTGGTGAGGAGGCTGGTTGCTCACCGTATAGCACACGCTTTACCAGTATGACAGGTACTCAATAAAGGATGAAATAACTGCCTTTTAAACAACATTGTAGCCGTAAATATACCAGAAAGTTCAATAAAATTGTGAAGGTTTTATTCTGGAACGGACTTGCACTGTGGCCAGTCTGACTCGTGAAAATTTTACTTTACTGTCTGAGTTGCCACAAGCTGCGTTACTACGCTGCGAGCCTACTCGTACACAATTTTTGTAACTTGCATTTAGTGTGAACAGATAAACAACAACTGTGTAACTTCCTAGTGGATTAAACGTTTTAGGACATATGTTAATCAAATATGTTGTGTGTTGTTGTTGCTTTAAACTGACTTCAAAAATAGCATCATCAAAAGGTCAACATAGACTCACCGGTTAAATGATTTGGCTGCAGACACTTTCCATTAGCTATACATAAACATAACTATCACATCACTGTCCCACTGCTGGGAATGGACCTCTTTTCATAGTGAGAAAAATTCAGGCTTTAGTCCATAACGGTAGTCTACTGCAGATTGGCGGACTATACACGCACCATCGATAATTGTATGGAGCACTCCCAGGTGTGCAGGTTTCCTCTTAAAGCAAGTGATAATCAAATCCTGATTATCTGTGGCCCTCGTTACTAGGGTATATAGATAAGTTAATTCCCAATTATAATACTTGAATATGAAAAAATTAAGAGTTTGTCTGTCTGGGTATTAATGTCACTTAACATAAATAAATTGATTACAGGTGCATCTAGAATCCCGCTTCTCGCTACCAACTTGCACCGAGTAATAACCATATTTTGAAGATGCCGCAGTGCATCTGCTTGAGCTCATCTAACTTATTATACCCCGCTGTTGGCTACTACTTGCATCGTAAATTATTCCAGTAAAGAGCTTCTACATATCGTTACGAATATCTTATTTTATGTAATGAATTACTTTCTTAAACTTCTTCCTCTGAGCTTTGTATTATCCTTTTCGGGTTTGTTTTGTTTGTAAAAACTTTCCTTCTACTATAATAGTTCTTAGTGGGACTGGGCTGGACATGTTTGCTGAATGTATGCCGAGAAGTAGTAGACTTTCTCGTGAAAAAGTACGCCCGGGCCAGTACGAATACCGTATCTACATATTTCTGCCGTTACACAGTAATGCTTGCATTGCTGTGTTGCGGAGGAAGGTTAGGTTTTTTTTTAATATTATAGGATGGCGAAACGAGCTACAGACCCACCTACCTTTGCCCATAACAACTGCAATACCACCTAGGCTGCCTAAATGGTACCACACGTCGGTTCGCCAAACTGAGACACGAAGATGGAAAGTCTCATGTGATTGTAATTTCACCGGCACCCGTACCCTTCAGACCGAAACACAGTAATGCAAGCATCACTATTTGGCGGAGAAGTAGATATGGTAGTAGTACTTCCCCGGACACGGCATGAGCTATTATCATTATGTAGCTCATGTCGAAATGATAGAAGAAGACTTCCCCGGACGAGCTTTCTACATACGTCGGTGTAACTACAATCACATGAGGCTTTCCATCTTCATGACTTAGTTTGGCAAACGCGACTTGCAGTACCATTATGGCAGCCTAGTGGTATTGCAGTTGTTATGGGCCAAGGTAAACGTTTAACATCAGGTGGGCCTTTAGCTTGTTTCGCCACCCTATAACATGAACTTTTCGGACAACTTTTGGGCTATAATTTGAACTAAGTGGATCCAGAAAAATGTCTAACGACTTTGCGGCAGACTCAGGCGAAGGTAACTGGCTCGAGCTTGCCGTAGAAAGGAAAAACTGGTCCACACTTACACTTCACCGGAAAGAGTGGAAGTAGGAAAAATAGGCCTTAGGCCTTTGTTCTGCAATGGGACAACAGAGTCTGAATATAATAAAAATCATATATTAATGACTTGATGTAATGAACGATAAATAAAGGAGATATTAACGATATAGTGAAAACGATTACTATCTGACCATCCACCACTCTGCTTGTTACTAAACTGGTTCTATTGTGATAGACCTTTATTGAAAAAACTTACAGCCAGCTATAGATTTATTTACAAACACATCTTAAATCGATCTTTCTATTATATTATAATTTATTTCTGTGATTTTTTATAAATTTTATTTTAATTTTTTTGTGTTTTTATTCTGTTGTTTTTTGTGTTGGTTTGATTGGTTGGTTGGTTTTTCTCATGTTTTTATTCTTGGCGAGAATTTAATAAAAGCATTATCAATGTCCTCGCAAGTCTTTCAGAGCTTTGGTGTGAATTTAATACAGGAGGTCAGACATCATTCTGAAATCTCATTTATTCCTTCCAAAAATCAAAATAATATTCAAAAACATCTTACACAACAAATGAATTTAATTTTAGAAATATTTGTGTTTATATCTTCTTTGATGAACATTATGAAGAGGACAGAAGTGTATTGGAGTATACTATGACCGGATTCCGGGAATTTTTCAAGTGTTTTCCTTATTATACAATACAATCGAATGGAGATATTTAAGCGGATTATTTTGGTTTTTGTTTATGATTATTCTTTAAGTCTCTATTGGGTTTTATTTTTTATTCCTAACGGACTTGCATTTGACCGCCACCTTACCTGATGTTAAGCGATGGTGCGGTCGACGATGGTACTTGCTTGTCTATTTTAAATGAAAATACTTTGAATTTATGGGCAAATTAAATAAAGCGTTGATTTTAGCTAATTATATAAATAGGCCTTTGGGGGACGCTTTTGTCTAGCAGTGGACGTCTTTCGATTGAAATGATGATGATGGTATAAATAGTGGATAGAAAAATTAGCTAATGCGTTCAAAACTGCGACTTGTTAAAATGCTGTTGACGTCACCCTGAGACGTATTCAAAGAACATGTTAAAATTGATAACACGAGCAGAGTTCACCGTAGTTAAGCACTTAAAGCGACTGGTGAACTGAACCAAAAGTCACAGGTTCAAATCCTGCTCGGGAGTGGTTTTTTCTTTCTAATTTTTAAGCTATTGCATAGCTTCTATCACGGGCCTTGAGCGTGGAGACCGAATCCAGAAATTCCGTAACGAAAATAACCTAAAACCCCCCACTCCGACCGGCAAAGCGGTGATACTTTTTAGTTTTGCCATCTATCGATGAATAGCAGAACTTTTAATGACTTTTTGAAATATCACGCTTGTCTCTTTAGTTCTGCAAATCGCCTCTAGGTGGCATTGGTTGTATCGGCGTTACTGCGCTTAAGCTATTGCATAGCTTCTATCGCGGGCCTTGAGCGTGGAGACCGAATCCAGAAATTCCGTAACGAAAATAACCTAACACCCCCCACTCCGACCGGCACAGCGGTGATAATTTTTAGTTTTGCCATCTATCGATGAATAGCAGAACTCTTAATAACTTTTTGAAATATCACGCTTGTCTCTTTCGTTCTGCAAATCGCCTTTAGGTGGCATTGGTTGTATCGGCGTTACTGCGCATGCGTAATCCCCCTCTTCGCCCCGCAATCTGGTGACTCATGCCTGCTCAGAGTTTCGGCGTTAGGGCACCTCCTCTTTGTATTTACATAAAAAATGCTATGCAATAGCTTTACCGGGGCAGTCTCCGAGTGCCACACGTCTTTTTAGGGTTCCGAAGTCCTACAAGGAACCCTTATAGTTTCGTCATGTCATGTCATGTCCGTCCGTCTGTCCGTCTGTCCGTCTGTCCGTCTGTCCGTCTGTCCTAATCCTTTACAGCTTAATAACTTCTACAGTTATAAACATAAGTAAATGAAATTTTGTTAAAAAATAGTTTACATATAGATCTCAATTTTAAAAGAATAAAAAAATAGTTTTTCCGTATTTTAGGGGTGGCGTCCATACATGTGAAATGGGAAAAAAAAAATTTTTTCGCTGCTGGATATCATTGAATAGGGTTCGCCATCTAGCGGCTACTGACATCACTCTCTGAGTCGCCAATGCTGCCGTCTATTGCAAAAACTAAAATAGCCGTGATTAATATTCGATTTGATTTGTTTGTAACACCTACTTAAGGAACCCTATAATACTGAGCATGGCCCGACATGCTCTTGGCCGGTTTTTTTTTATCTAATTGTATCATGCTTACGTTAATTCATACTTTTTTAGCTATTAGCGTGTACGATAAGCTATGTAAATAACTTCCTTGTACCTTTCGATGTAATTAATGTTCTTCCGAGAAACATATCTTGTTATTTCACAAAAGGAAAAACGAAGAGATCTTTTGCCAAAGGTTCTGTCGAACATCATCTATTTCATTTCTGCGAAATCAATTTTGACTTATTTAGAAGTAAAAGGAAAAAATACGTCGAAATAAGTAATATTTCATTCAAAATCTAATAAGCGAAAGAGGAAAAATCAACACATCGGCGCATTGAAGGAGAGGAAACTGGTCATTAAGTCCCACTACTATCCAGGTTGAGGAAAAATAACCACAAAGACCGATTCAAATTCCAATGTATTACGTGCAGTGTTCTTTGAGAAAAAACGCAAGTTACAAAGTCAATATTTGGAATTAGTGAACTGTATTTCCAATTTTGTACTAGGTATCCTACTTCCTACCAATATAATAAACGTTTGTTTGTCCTTCAATCACGCTGAAATTACTAAATTGATTTGGATGAAATTTAGTACAGAGATAACTCGGATTAACATATACCTACACTGCAAAAAAATAGCTACCAGAAGCACAAATTATAGCTACTAGTAACATAAAACCAGCCAAGTGTGAGCCGGACTCACGCAGTAAGGGTTCCGTACCACCCATCGACCTGATACCCCATAGAAACTGATTTAATTTACGAGAGTTTATCAAAAGACATCAACGACGTACGCGAAATGTGAATTTTTACATCTCTTTCTTACGTAGGGACCACCACATATGTCTACTTTGCCCTGTTTTTAGTATTCGTTGCTAAACTGCATAGTACGCACTATAATCAGACCAAGTTTGACGCTGATATGTATCCGTTTTGAAGATAGAGCAGGAACAAAAACGTTGAAGAAAAAGCAGGTTTTTCGAGAATTCTTGTATGGGGACCCTCTTTGGTCTTAGACATTTTTTTATTTTTAGTATTTTTCGTGACAGACACCATAGTAACACATATTCTGTGAAAATTTCACCTGGTTATCTATTACCGTCACAAAGATATAGCTCTGTGACAGACAGACGGACGGACGGACGGACAGCGTAGCGAGAGTAATAGGGTTCCGTTAGCACCCTTTGGGTACGGAACCCTAAAAAGGCGACTAATAAACTGACGCTCCTAGTAGCTATCTAGTTTGAGATGTACAGTTAATCGGTTTAGCTATTTTAACAAAAGTTTGATTTTTGAAGCAAATAAATTAGTTCAGCTTTTTTTTGTGTGGGCAAATTTCTATTCCAGAAAACTACCGACGGATGCGCGACAACATCTTTCTTCAATGAATTAAAAGCGTGCGAAGCTACGGGCATAATCTAGTTTTCAATATAATTGTAAAATCCTCAGTAATCAAATTGATATAAAATATGAAAATTGATTATTTACCCCTCGAATTAATTTATCACGTTAACACAGCTGAACAGATTGGCACACGGATAGACCAAGTCCTGGATTAATACAGAATATTTTTATTGACATACCATGCAAGCAAAGTCACGGGCGTCGGATAATCTATATCTATATCTATTCTATATCTATCTATTCTATACATATAATAAGAATGTAAGTCTGACGTGTCTGTACATTGTATATTTTTGCAAAAAAAAAAATAGGGAGGAATAAGAATAAGTAATAAAATAAATTTCGAGATTTTTTTTAATGTTTGTCTGTTTGTCTGTTTGTCTGTTTGTTTGAACGCGCATCACGTTAAAACTACTGGATTTATTTGAAATAATTTGTAACAAAATTATTGGGCATACTTTGAGGTTACACTTAGTCTTTATTTGATAAAAATCGGTTCACTCTATCAGAAGTTATGTCAATTTAAAGTTTGCTTAGATGTAGCGGTACTATTACACAATAACAGGTAGCGCTAAGGCTGAGGGCACGAAACGAGTGGTGGCCGGCGATGAATAAAATGGATGAATGACATGAGTTATAAGAGGTTGTAAGTAATGAAATCTATATCTATTCTATATACATATAATAAGAATGTAAGTCTGACGTGTCTGTACATTGTATATTTTTGCATAAAAATTAATAGGGATGAATAAGAATAAGTAAGAAAATAAATTTCGAGTTTTTTTATGTTTGTCTGTTTAATATACATTAGAGTAATACCAGGCAAGTACTTTATTATGGGCCAACGACTTAGTAACATCACAATAATTATTTACAAGAAAAAAAATATAAGTTTGGCGCACACCTGCAAGGAAACAAAAGCCGAAATTCAGTTGTTGGACCTCCATTGTTTTAGATGAGTGGGTACGGTCATGAATTAAGTCGGTACTTTTGAGTGCATAAAACAACGACTACTTTACTTATCTATACATACAATAAAATCCTTATGAAGAAAAAACTGAAAACTGTTTTTTTTTAATAATAATTGCTATGCTTACTAGGAACGATAAATTGCAGTTTTTAGGGTCTGTTTTTAATAGATAAACGCCAAAACTACTGGTGAATTAGTTGAAATTTGGCAAAAATTGCCGTTACAGACCGGCTCAGGTTATTTATAGTCTGCAAATCATCACGCTTTTGTGCATGGGAGGTGAGTAATACCACATTATGTCTATAAAGCTGTTTTACAGCAAATATTATGATATGTTTCAATTTATATACTTACCCATAATTGTCACCATTATGTTAAAAGAATCTTTTTTTTTTTATCGACCATCACGTTATATCTCAAGTAAGCTAAACAACAGTTTTTTTTAAACCAGAACGCGTATTTCGTAGGTAATTACTAATTTGCCTAGCGTCCTCACGGATGTCTTGCGAATGTTTGTTCTGAAATCGAATCCCAGCTTCCGTCTTAGATTTTAGGTTTGTTTTTTGTGATGAAGTTATGTTTTAGTTTTTTTTTTTATCATTTTGTCTATTGTTAGTGTAGTCAATATTTTATGACGCACGGTCTTCCTTTTTCTCAGAATGAGAACTAGGTAACTTAATCCAACACGCTGGCCTGGTACTGGTTGGCAGACTGCAAACACTCTCAGATATGCAGGTTTTTATCATTGGTATAATCACGTTTACTCATATGGTACAAGGTGGTATGTAGGCTAAAGTCATAGACAATAGACACGAAAACATGTTCCGAAAAAAATTACGATGCTCAGTATCTAAACACTGTACAAACAAAACACATGTATCATAAAAGTAAAGAAGGAATTCTAAACACAATAATAATAAAATTCATCAAAATTATCTAATTTTACATCTCATTTTAATTCATTTTAATTTTTCTAAACTCATCTGAGTTTTTGAGCAAATTAAGATGAGTTGTTCGGAAAAATGTGAATTAATTCATATTAAAAGATATCCTAACAATTGATATACTGTTTTATTTGGAATGAAATGTGCTATCTAGCTCTATTTATTGTGATTATGGAATATCCCCCCAACATATGCTTGGGGAAGGCCTATGTCCTGCAGTCTTTCGGTTGGAATGATGATGATGATGAGGATCTAGCGCTATGTTTGCCGTTGCATTGAAGTTATAATTTGTGGAACAGCACCCGTCACAAAAAAAAAGTGAAGTCAACGACATGCCGAGGAAAAATAAAAAAATCTATCACGAAACCCGCGCCTAAATCAACCAAAACTTCATAGCAATGCGTAAAGATGTCGTATCTATTGTTTGAATAAAAAATCACATCAAATGGATAATAAGCTCATGAAAAACATCACAGCCGAAATAGATCATCATCAACCCAGCCTTTTCCTAACAGGTTGAAAAAAGCTATTTTATGTGGCGTGACTCTTACTGTCTTACCTCCTACAATTCGATTACTTGGGGAAACCAATATTGTAAGTTTAAAGAAATACCTGTCGATTAATTCATAGGACTACTGGGACTGACAGTTTAACATACGTTTCTGGATTCAGAGAGATATCGATGTGTATGTAACAGTCAACCATCATCTAGCTAGGACATGAATACGCATTGAACGCGGGTCCTAAGCATAGTTTGATAGATGTATAATTTTGTCACCGGTTTCATGATTTAGGGTTTTTATTTGGAACAGCATTTTCCAATTAGAAAGAAAGAAAGAAAATATATTTATTTGCGTCTAGAGTGACGCACAAACTTACCAAAAATATAGAGAAAAAAAAAGAAAACAAATACTGGTACAAGTATTCAAGTGGTAAGATATGCGTCACACCCGCGCAAAACGGCCATCGCCATTAGGTATAAGTATGACATTACATATTAAATATTGGGTGTTGTAGTTTTTTACGTCCTTAGTTCACATTTTTTGTAACGTTGTCTGCACAATAGAATTTCTCCTGTAATGTGCGTGCGTTTACAGACACTACGTTTTATCCTGGAATCGAACTTGCCTTCAGTGGCAAGTATAAACAGTTTTATTTCCCTTATCATCATTTGAACAAATTAAATGTAAAACAGAAGGAATTAAATCATTTCCAATACAAAGGAAACATTTATAAATTGCTAAAATGTTTTCCCAGTGAACAAAGTATAAATAATATTATAGTGTTATATTATTCCGTATCAATCAATCAACTCAGCCTATCTCAGTCCACTGCTGGACATAGGCCTATTCCGTATACCTACTAATAAAGAATGACTTTGCTACTTTACTACAAAGTTTTCTAAAAAAGAACTAGAAGACATCAGTAGATAATTATAGAAAATTACGACAATGTTTATATGAATACGACATGGTGTTACATTCCGACATCCACGCGGACGAAGTCGCGGGCACTGCTAGTGTTGCATAAAAGTCAGGCTTAAAGGGGTAATTCCATGTATACCTAATCATCATTTTCTCAGCCCATTATTGTCACGGGCCTCTTCTCAGTATGAAAAGGTTAAGACCTTAGTCCAGCACGCTTAAGATCTTAGTCCAGCACGCTGGCCTAGTTAAAGAAAATAAATAGAGAAAGAAATAATTTATTGTAGTCTGCCTGCCTGTAAGGCGAAAATGAACAGATGAACAAAAAACAACACTAAAATTAAAAATAACGCGCCTATACAAGACCAAAAAAGGCCCCCGTCTCAGCATATGCTACAACACCGAAATATTGCAGCGCTGGTTTTTGAATGTCTCCCGATAGTGAAGCCACGGGTAGACACGAGCAAACTCATGATAATTACAATAAACCTAAATAGTTATTAAATAATCGTTGAATTTATTTATGATTTATAATTTTTTTTGAATTGGTTTAGTACTTTTAGATGATCGAGCATATTTTATATCATTTGCTCTATAAATATGGCACGGTTACACATTAACATCTTGTATAATGTGATGATGTTATTATTACATTCATATTCATTTATTTTGTAAAGGTATGTTTTTGCACATCTTGTAGGTATGTATGTAAATCGACTGTCAAATAATAATATAACGTAGAGGTACAAATTAAACTAACTTCATCTCCGGAAACTTCAATCAAAACAGCAAACTAATCTATATTCTGGCCTATACAACATACCTATCCATAACAGCATCCAATTCGACGCAAATACACTAACTAAATCAAGACAAAAGACGTCTACAGAACAATGTCCAGAAATTAAAGTCCCTTGAAACATATTAATTTCTCAACTTGTGCAATGGAGGGCAATTAAAACTTGAAACGGGGAACGTAGGAAGTTGAAATTCTTAATTCTTTTCCATTTAATTTCATCTTCGGCTCTAGAGATAAAGTGGGATACAGATGTACGGTGCAGTCCTTATTATTGATACGTAAGAGCAGATATTACTTTGAAGTTTGTCATCTATGTTTTGATGTTTACATGGATAAACCAAGCATAAAAAATGTGTACTATAGCAAACGAGAGAACGTTTTCGGACACACTATTTAGTGTATCATGTATGTCTGAGACATACACCCCCATAACAATGATGCAAACTTTTACCCAGGCAGGTTTTGGCGCAGTTAAATCATGAATTAGTTCTATTTTTGTTCTATAATAGTGTCGTGTAACACTTTTCCAGGTTTTAACAGTGATTGTTGTGTTGCTCGCATCACAAAATAGTTATGTAAAAGCCACCACGACTCTATTAATGGACTTTTTTGTACGATATTAGCGATGGGGATTTCTTATAGTACAGTTTAATTTATTTATCATTTCTCGTGTGAATTGTGGGATTGTTGTGTTTGGAGGTTTAACATAAAATATGGCGCTCAGGGCTTGTGAAATTAGAGTGTTATCTTTTTAGACAGTAAATCTTACTAGCAACAAAAATGATATCGATAAAGTAAGTTAGTATTTTCTGATCCATACATGTTGGTCTAGAAATAGGCCTCCCCAATCACACGCCAGGCGTAGAGCAAACATACAAAGTGGAGGTTAAATTAAAACCTCGAGCAGAGTTCGCGGTAGCTTAGTGGCTAAAGCAGTGATGTACAGAACCAGGAGTTGCAGGTTCGAATCCTGCTCGTGAGCAAATTTTGCTTTCCACAATTTATATCTTAAAGTTGATCAGTTGACAGATAACTCTTTAACGGGTGCAAGATCGCCGGTGGTGGCGCAAAAAGTTATTATCTGTGTACGTCTCATTTGCGAACCTTAGATGAATTTATATAACACTTGACTATGCCCACGACTTCACCCGCGTGAATGTCTTTTATCGTGCATCCCTCGGGAACTGTTCATTTTCTCGAGATAAAAAGTAGCCTATATGTTACTTCGGGTTATGTTCTATCTGTACGCCAAATTTAATTAAAATTCATACATTAGTTTTTGCGTAAAAGAGTAACACACATCCACACATCCATACATCCTCACAAACTTTCATGTTTATGATTCTCGACATCAGAAGCATGAGGTCGTATCTACAGATCCACCCAAATTCGCTTTTTTGCACAGCGCTTATATGTTTTTGATTTTCTTTCTAACTCACTGACTCTGATGTTTCTATCTTTATTCGTGAATATATATCTATTATTAAAAATAACCAGTAATATATGTCAATTAATAACATCAATGCAATTAATAACATTATTAATATAAGTATAATAAATTCTTAAGAAGTTGGCTACATTTGTAGGAACGACCTGTATCAACATAAATACTACCCACCACCATTTTGTTTTTAAAGATGGCTCGCGCAGTCACCGGTGTTCGCTCCTTCATAATGTAGCTAATTATTATCTGGTATCTAACCTCATTGTACTTATTTATTAACTATATTTAGTATAATCGATAATACTGCTGTACGGTAAAACTCTAGTGTGTTTATGTTTACATCTTTAAAATGTTTTTATTATGTAAATGTGTATACCACGGAACAAAAAAAAGTAATACATTAAATTAAATCATTGATTCAAATAAGCCATTGAAGTACCTACTTTTTGAAGTTTAGAAAATAAAGCAATTACTGATAAACCCTTTACCGCTTCCTACTATTGTTTTACTTTTAGACGTAGTTTAATATAGTCTTTTTCCCATCACGAGTAAAACAAAACTCTAATTTTGAGGATGTTATTTTAAGCATAAATTGCTCGAAACCATGACCTTTAAAATTACAATTTTATTTTAACATCGATCCAATTTAAGTACGCGTACCTTTTTGAAGATAAAGTGTGTTTGACGAGAGAATTTTTCTTAGAACTAAATATTAAAATCCACCAATTATCGCGAAGTACAAACACAGATCACTCTTTACAGTTTTTTTCAAAGATTCACTTAATATTATTTATTTGGGCGATTACTAGTTAGCATTATGAGACTGCCTACCCCTTACGTATTCAGACAGCATATAACCTAAGTGCCATCTGTCTGAAATAGCTATGACCTAGGGTTCAATCTCGGTCATTTAGGCCTTGTGAAATGTCCTGGTCAGTAAAACGAGTACTGAATTTGGGTTTAAGTTTATTGAGGGATACTGCTGTTTTAGTTTTTTATGTTGAAACAACGGATGTCGGGACAGTTTTAAGATTTGGCTTTTTATGTTGAAAATTGAAACAAAGGATGTTTTAAGATTCAGTGGCTTCTTGTGTAGGAAGAAATATCATAGTGTTTGTAATCGAAAACTATTCAACAAGATATCAATAAATAAAGTTATAGCAAATCTGAATGGCTTCATTGGCTTGCAAGTCAAAAGCGGGCGGGCTGTCGAGTAGTTTTGCTCAAAGTCTTGCTTTTCATCATACTACGGTCGAGTGTAAGTTATAGGACTTTTCAGTAAATAAATTTAATGGTACTCCTCCAAGCATCCCCACAACTACCGGTCCTTTCCGAATCCATTATGGCGCTGTTGGGGGGAGGCCTGTGGCCAGCAGTGGAAGTCTTTTGGCTGAAATGATGATGATGCTGATGAAATTTATACTATACAGACGAAATCTTAGAGTCGGTTCTTTATTAACTTTAGGTTCACTCCAAACCTAGAAACTGTATCTAATCTCTGTTTTTTCTTACTTGTCTTATTTAGTAAACAATCTTGGCATGTCTTTTTAATGCAATTCGTCAATAATAATTATTGAAAGACATTATATTAACAATTTCACACATTAAATTTTATTTTTTTACCTAATTACATGTGCAGAACTAGTAATTCTATTTCATCAGTAGTTATTTGAATAAAGAAACGTGCCAAGATTGTTTACTAAATAAGACAAGAGAGAAATAACAGCATATACAGCAGTATATTCTATTCCATCACTCTCATAATCCGATGGGATGGCAATCCAATACCACCGGACAGATATCAGACGCAGGACCGACTGCTTTACGTGCTCTCCGAGGCACGGGGGTGTATCACCGCTACAACTCTCTGACTCCGGGCTGCTATTGAGAAAAAATTTTGACAGAAAAATCTCAAAAACACTTTTAGCCTGACCGGGGAATCGAACCCAGGACACCACGCTTAGCAGTCGAGCTTGCGACCACTAAACCAACCAAGCAGTCAACAGCAGTGGGACAGTAATAGGTTGATGATGATATTATTGTACTCACACCCATGGACGAATAAAAAAAGGCAGATGGAATCTCGCTAAACAATAAGGCTCGTTAAAAGTACGAGTTGCACGCACACATTAACACCCATAGTAAGACAAAAAGCCGCGATTACGCAACAAATCTCGTGTCGTGTCGTTGTAGTAGTGTCACAAATAAAATTACAACATAATATCTGTTGTGTATGCTGTCAAATTATAGTGGATTTAGGAAAAAGTGAAGTGTTTCAATCTTAAACTTTCGCGAATTCCGCTCATATTAAACTATATTTACGAGACTTTTCGCGCACAATGAATCAAAACAAAACAAAAATTTTGATTTACCTCGAAGTTTTGGCCAAATTGCATTGGCCGTGGTAACGAGCAGACAAAGACCAATGCAACTTGGGCGAAACGTCAAGGTTAGTCAAATTTTTTGTTTTATTTTGATTTAATTATGTGTACGCGAAAAGTCCCGTAAATATACAATATATAAATATATACAATATATATGCTTCAATCTTTTCTGAGCGAGATTCCATCTGCCTTTTTTTATTCGTCTGAGAATACACCTAATTTCCTTACACCAGCATCCAAGATAACTCCCACCAATAGATCGCTGTATCAGATTATGGACAGATTAGTAAATGTCTCGTATCTGATGGAGATGCATTGCTAGGAATCGACAGGTGGCCTCTGCGCCATGATTGATGCAACCGTTCGTCGTGTTTGCGACAATCGGATGTTATAGATCAAGTCGCAACGAGATGTGTCAACTGAAGTAGTGACAGGATGTATATGAGGAGGAAATATTGGCTGTTATGTGATTCGTGAAATAATTTGTAAATTGTTGCGTTCTTTTTCATAAAACTTATTACCACACGAGTAGCAGGAGGAACAGCGCACAAAATAAGGAAAGAGCGTAGTCAATTTATTAAAATTGATACTATTTGTCTTTTCATAAATTTATGTAGTAATCTAAGTACCTACCTACCTAATAACTTCTTAGGTTTTCGCGATGAACCTACTTTTTAATTTTTTTATTATCTTCTTATATATAAAAATCTCGTGTCACGGTGTTTGTGGACGCACTCCTCCGAAACGGCTCGACCGATTTTTATGATATTTGGTATGTGTATTTGGTAAGTATGAGAATAGGTCGTAAAGTATATTTCATACCGCTACGCTAGGTGATTAGGGTGTCCCTATCCAGAAAAAATATATTTATATGGCAGAACAAAGTTTGCTGGGTCAGCTAGTAATTTATATTAATTTATTTCTTAATAATTTGTGTTACTTATTTTTTTTTATGTTATCGTTATTTGTTTTACTTTAATTATGCGACTTTTAACTGTCTGTATTATCACGTGGATCTATCTGAAAACCAGTACCGATACAGTAGTTACGTGGTTAGCTACTGTAGCAGCATAATACTGATATAAACAGGACCCTTTTATGGCGTTTTGGCCTTTAACATGCTTCGTTGTTTTCCTGCTACAGTGTGCAACAAATTTGAATATTGTAAGTGAATTTTGAGCCCGTGGGGTAATTGTGTAATGCATTCACATTGACATTAGCTTTCATTTTGAAATGACAACAATATTCATTGCGTGGTACATAGTTGCCGATAAGACGAATTGTCAAAACACACGGAGCAATATACATTAAAGCTAATGTCAAAGTGAATGCATTACACAATTGCCCCACAGGTTTGTAAATCAGAAAATTTGTGTACACAAGTAGTGTTGAGAAATATACATACAATGTTTAGTTTTTACAAGACAAGATCTGTTGTAAGACCTGTCATTCTGTATGGATTGGAATGCTGGGCCATGAAGAAGACGGATGTAAAAGGATTGCATGTAGCAGAGATGAGAATGTTGAGATGGATATCATCAACTCAGCCTATCGCAGTCCACTGCTGGACATAGGCCTCTCCCAAATTGCGCCACAACGCTCGGTCCTCTGCCTTCCGCATCCAGTCCCCCCCAGCCACGTTCTTTAGGTCGTCGGTCCACCTGGCAGGGGGGCGCCCTACGCTGCGTTTGCCGATACGCGGTCTCCACTCAAGGACTCGTCTGCTCCAACGGCCATCGGTCCTTCGACAGACATGGCCAGCCCACTGCCACTTCAGCTTACTGATCCTACAAGCTATGTCGGTCACTCCGGTTCTTCTCCGGATAATCTCGTTACGGATTTTATCCTTCAAAGAAACTCCAAGCATAGGTAGCCCAAAAAAGAAAAAAAAAAGACAAATGTCGGAAAGACAAATGTCGGAAAGACAAATGTCGGAAAGACAAATGTCGGAAAGACAAATGTCGGAAAGACAAATGTTACTTTTTAAATCTGAGTAAACTCTGTATACCTACTTATTGCAGGTACTAGTTGTATTATCATGTCAATTTCACACCTGTTTTGAAGACAAAGGTAGATCTAATATTATTATATACGCACGAAGCGTTTTGCTAATAGCTTCATCATGCGTGCCGCTAAGGAGTCAAATTACTTGCGTCTTTGTTTCCCGATAAGTAATGTAATCTGATGGGCTTCAAAGTTCGAGTGAATAGGGTTTTGCTGGTCAAGTGTGTACCACCGTCGACCGCGCCACCGTTTATCATCAGGTGAACTTAATATCAGGTTTCACACGCTATTTTTTGCCTCGTTCATCAAAACTGTGGAACCAACTTCTGTCAGCGGTTTTCCCGAACAAATTCAACATGCCAGCCTTCAAGAAAAGAACATACGTCTTTTTAAGAGGTTGGCAACGCATCGCAGTAGTTATATAGTATACGTGATAACGTGACCATATATGTTAGATGGCCTCGTTCGTTGGTCTTGTGATCGCAAGTGCGACTGCTAAGCGTGGGTTTTGGTTCGATTCCCGGGTCAGGAGGTTTTATTTGGTTTTTTTAGTAAGAAATTCTCAGTAGCAGCCTGGAATCTGTATTCGTGGTTGGTTAATGCTAATAGCAGTAAAACTGTGGAACCAACTTCCATCAGCGGTTTTCCCGAACAAATTTGATATGGGAGCCTTCAAGAAAACGGCATACGTATTTTTAAAAGGCCGGCGACACATCGGCGACTATAAATATTTGGAATGAGAATAGAATACTGAACATCCTTCTTGCAAACATTTTCTTTTCTTGCGCCTGTGGCTTTTATCTCTATTCTGTCTTCTGCTTGATACGGATGGAATTGGAAACAGTTTTTTTTCCTACTCCTCCTAATTTATTTTCTGATTAATTTCGTTGCGGTTTTCAAGACAGTTCAATCATTTCCCGGGATGCGCCGAGTTTAATTGTTTCGGCGTTTTTCTGGTTGGTCGCCATTATAGATCCTGGCTTACAGGAGATGCAGTGATTGGGAACGTGTGGCGGGCTTGAATATTACAAACTTCTTGCTCCTTTATTACGTCCCTGTTCAACCAGTCACCCTTTATAGTCTGTGAGATAAACTTATAAAACGTATTGGTGAACGCAGCATCCTGCTACGCAGTGACGCTCGTTTATTGAAGGCAGATATGCCACATCTATTTAATTAGAAAATTTGATCTTTGTCACATTGTAATGTAAACCGGCTATTGGTTTGTATCAATTACGGATTACTCTGTTGTGATACTAACTTTACGTGGGACACTCAGAAAGTTTTGCGAAACTAAAAAAAATTGTTCTATACGTACATATATTTTTATCAAATCTTTTCAAAGTACTTTCCACCAGCCTCTATACAAAGATTCATGCGCCTAAACCAGTTTTCAAAACACTTTTTCCAGTCCGCCGCAGACACCTCGTTTACAGCCTGCTCGAACGCAGCCAGCGCATCTTCCGGCGACGAAAATTGTATCCCTTTGAGCTGATTTTTTATTTTTGGGAATAAAAAGAAGTCACACGGTGCTAGATCAGGGCTGTAAGGAGGGTGACCCAGGAGTTTGACTGGCGTGCTGTCCAGGAAGTCCCTCGTTTTGAGTGCGGTGTGCGCAGGTGCATTGTCGTGGTGGAGCAGTAGCCCGCGGAGCCCTGTGTTTGGTCGCTTGTTGCTTATAACAGAGAAAACTTCTGGCAAACATTTGGTAGTATACCATTCGGCATTAATGCTTCTTTGATCCCGTAAGGGAATTGATACCAAGTGGCCAGTCAAATTAAAAAAAGCTAGCGATCAAAATCTTACCCCCGCTTCTAGATCGCTTCACTTTGGTAGGCGTTGGCTCATTTTGAAACACCCAAACAGTCGACTGGCGCTTGGTTTCTGGGTCGTATTGATAAATCCAGGACTCATCACCTGTAACGATGTCGTAAACACGCCGAGACGAGCCTGCTTCAAATTTGTTAAGCATATCACGGCACCATTCCACCCGGGCCTGCTTCTGAGCATCGGTGAGGTTGTGCGGCACCCAGCGTGATACTATCCTCCTCACGCGAAGATGGCTGTGTAGAATCTCGTGAACGCTTCCCGATCCAATCTTCAATATGTGTTGAATCTCCTGATATGTAATTCGCCTATTGTCTTGGATTAAATTTTTCACTGCTAGCACGTTTTCTTCGGTAACAGCCGTCAAAGGGCGACCGCTTCTTTCGTCATCCCCCAAAGTTGGTCGACCGCGCTTGAATTCGTTATACCAACGATACACGGTTGCCTTGGAAGGGCCTTCATCCATGAATGCCATTTGAAGTCTATCGTACGATTCATCCGGTTTCAGGCGACACTTGAAATCGTATAAAATCATAGCTCTAAAATGTTCCCGGCGCAGATCCATATTTCAGTGAGACACAATACTTTGAATTAACTCGCAAAAAATGTGGAGGGAAATTTTGAAATTGGAACTTACTTATTTTTACTTATAAATAATCATATTTTCGAAAAACATTATAACTGGCCAGTCTCCCATATATAAAAACTTTTTTTCCCAATACTTTCTGAGGGGCCTGGTATACGTCTGATCTTAGTTTAGTTCGTGTATTTCAATTAGGGGTTGTTATAGAAACTAAATTATTTCGATAGCATAGCATAGCAGTAATACTAACTGACACCCGAGGCTTTCCTCTCGTGATATGTCAATAAAAAATACCTATTCACGTGTTAAGTCAGGGTATTATTATGTAATCTGTGGTATTGGCTTTTACCCAGAAAGGAACGATACCTTAGATATTTTTAAATTTAGGTTTTATAGGGTACTAGTATATCATCATCATCATCATCATTTCAGCCAAAAGACGGACATAGGCCTCCCCCAAGTATCGCCACAACGGCCGGTCCTGTGCCTTCCGCATCCGCATCCAGCGGGTTCCCGCGACCTTCACCAGGTCGTCGTACCACCTTGTGGAACCCACCCACGCTGCGCCTTCCAGTACTAGTATATGCTCTCGTATAATTATAATTCGGTTTATCATAGAAATTACTTAACTTCGTGGGATAAAAACCTTTATGTTAATCCAAGTGATTAAAGTGGCCGTTTTTCGCACTTTTTCTATCTACAACTACAGCAAACTATAATTTGCAGAGTTAATAGTTTCTGATTAAAATGCAGTACCTGTAATTCAATCGCTAAAAACGAATTTTCGATAAATGATGTATTTAGCGAGTAATATATTTTTTTAATGATAGGGGCGTCACTTGCATGCTACATTCTCCTTAACATCAGATGATGTGGATGTTAAACGCAAGCCAATTTAAAAAAAAAGAGCAAGAAAACCCCAAGTCTCAATGCAAAACATTACATTCTGTAATTTCACTTTTGAAAGTGCATAATTAGCACTTAAAATTTGTGCTAAAATAAACCCTCAAGAACTTACACCAACGTCACACCGCCTCAATACATTACATCCAGTAATTTGCCATTAGCTAGCCGTAGTACGAGCGTTATATTGAAACCGCATCGCAATAGGAATATAAAGGAGCTATTTCTACGGTAATGTCCAATTGTGGAGGTAAGTCAGGTAGCCTTCGATCCCCCTGGAATACTTACAACATCGTCTCGACTGTGTTATTTGTGTTTCACTTTATTTTAATACGTGGATCATGGTCGTGTATGTTGGGAATCATATTTGGCTGTTTAATAAAAATACTGAAATCATCCCCATTACACTATTGTTAACACGAAATGAATGTATAGTCAGCTGCAAAAAGATACATCTTTGCGAAATTAAAACGTTAACTAAAGAAACAGAAGTGATTAATTTTTTGTTGTATCCACAACATCTGCTTATACATATGTGAAGATTTATGGCCAAAATCAATATCCTATCTTTCCACGATTTATCTTACTAGAAATAGAAATTTGACATAAGCTCCCATACATTTTATGTAAAGTTTCTACCTCTAGTAGGGCAAATCGTGGATAGAAATAATATTCTTTTTGGCCGTTAATCAACAACGTTTTCTTAAATTCGCGTAAATTTTTCGTGGATTATACCGGATGACTATTTAATGTTTGGAAAAAAGGGGGGTATGATTTTACTGTAATAGAATAGACCATTGAAAAAAAAAAGTGAAAAATATCACCTATGCCATCCATTCAATTCAATTTCCGCAGACAAAATGATGGAAGTAGCAGATTTTTCAAAAACTTATTTTACGTTTTTTTTTTCCTAAATCTATTTTATTATTATCAGATCCTATTTTATCCCAGACCGTAAAAATTACATCGGGTACACATCTTTTTGCAGTTGACTGTACTATTCATCGACATAGAATCCAATTTTAGTCTGTGGCACTGATGAATAGAATAAAAAGTTTAGTTTTTGGATTACAATTTTTAAGACATTGGTGCTGACTCATCATTTCAGCCCTAAGACGTCCACTGCTGGACACAGGCCTCCCTCAAGCATATATTGGGGGGATATGCCATAATCGCCACGCTTGGCAGGCGGGTTGGCGATCGCAGTTGGCTTTCTTTTCTTTCTCTTCTTTCAATTCTTTACGTCCGGCACCACACGGAACAGTGGTGTGGTTGGTGCTGACTGGTGCTGACAAACTAAACAATTTTAGTCTCTGTATGTTCCTTTTTGAAAAAAAACCCATTAGAAAAGGATAAAAGAAAAAGAAAGAAGTCCTGTCAAATTATTCCACTTGCTATTTTCAAAGGTCGTACATCACTACTATTTTTCTGTCAATTACAAAGGCATGAACTGATTTAAACAGCAGTTTTTATATTTTTTGTCCTTTTTAATGACATTTATTGTATGAAAGAGATATACAAACTTCAGTCACGACGGTCAAACTCAATGGTGACCAGCCAGCTGCGCGAGAAATAATATAGGGCACAAGTGTGTGCGAAAGCACAGGTACGCTCTCCAAAATAAGTCGGGCAATCCCGAAAAGTTGAAATACAAATTTTCTTAGCGATTTTTAAAACACAAATTGAAATAATTACGTTAGTTTTATAGGAAATATACCAAGTAACTAGCTATTTACGAAATAATTGTTAACTGAACAAAACGAAATAAAGGCTTATTATGAAAGCGGTTCAATTATATAGAAAATATATCACAATTGCT
The DNA here is from genome assembly GCA_949699075.1 of Asteroscopus sphinx. Taxonomy (NCBI): domain Eukaryota; kingdom Metazoa; phylum Arthropoda; class Insecta; order Lepidoptera; family Noctuidae; genus Asteroscopus; species Asteroscopus sphinx. The sequence continues at coordinate 6,848,964 of OX453007.1, forward strand.
TTACATTTCGTGCACAAACTTGTGGCTTAGACTGTAAAAGGACGTAGTTAGGTGGCATTGCTTAGAAAAACAAAACTGTACAGTTTTGAACTTAAAGTCTACTTTTAGATACATATTTTTAAAAGAAGCAATGAACCCACAAACACTTTCTTGTCCAACATGTACAGTTATTTGTTTTGCATGCAACATTTCCAAACATTGAAATATTTCTATTATACCGAAATACCGTTTTATTTAAACTAGATAGATAAAACGTTTATCAGGTAAACTGGTGCTATTTATAGGTATATTTATGATTTTTGCGTTCACACTAAGAGTTTGAAAGCCAAATCATTTCACAATCAGTTAAAGTTAACTTTGAGTTCAGTTTAATAATAATAATAATATAATCTTTATTTTCAGACAATAAATAGCCCATAGAATTATTACATAAAACACACTAACATAGAAAACACAACAGATCATAATACAAATTATACAAAAACTACCATTGTGCGGGGCAGGTAAAGTTAAGTAAAAAAAACTATTTAGTTATAATGAATGAGAGTCATTTATAATAGCGAGAGCTTGTCAAAAGGTGAAAAAACAAGAACAAATCAATATAAAAAAGTAGGCACTGACACATATGTCTTTCCAGCCTAGGTTGGTTTGGATAATACTCCTTGGTACGGATATTGCTCCAACATGCCCCCGCGCGTTGAAAGCTCGTCTTTCAACTCGAAACATCATTTTTTGGAAGTGGACAAATCTTGCTAAAAGATCTTCTCACCACACCATTAGCCGTCTTTTTCAGGTAAGGCTGTGAGAGGCCGGCCAATTAAGTAGTGGCCGTGCGTAAGTGGTGTGTCTTCTGGATACGCTGAGAGAGGAGCGAGTGGCCGAGAGTAGTATCACCACAATTTGACCTACTTTTCACCAACGTATTATTCAGCTCCTCAAATGTTACATTACTATTACCCAACACTCACGTTAAATAGTGCTTCGTTGACTTAATACCAGCCTTCCAGAAACCTCCAGAATGCGGAGAATAGGCTGGTGTGAAATGGAAATTAACTCTATCATGAGCCGAATTTGCAGACAAAGAATGACAATAATTTTTCAGAATCTTTGATAGTTCATTGTATGCGCTAACAAATGAGGTACCGTGATTAGAATAAGTATGACTGGGTTTTCCCCTACGTGAAATAAATCATCTTAACTTTAAGATGTTATTTATTGCTTGTTAAATCACTCACTAATTCTAAATGTATAGCCTTAGTACTGAAACATATGAAAAATGACAATGTACTATTAGATGAGCCAACAACCGAGCCCTGAGCGATTAGCACAAGCAACTGATCAACATTCTTTGACGTCGACATTCTTTGAAATAGGGTACCTCCAGGGATGAGTCGCTGCTGTGGTAAATTTTCCCATCAGCGGGGCAAAATATTTTGCACTTAATGCAACTGCATCGCATACATTGACGCAAACATTTGAGTTAGATTAAGACAACTGATTGGTCAATGGCCAGCATACGTGAATTAAATTAAAATATTCACTTTATTAGATGACGAGTGGACTGTAGTTTATAAAATAGGACGCTTTTGAACTAACGAATAAAAAATAAATAAATAATAAACCTACAACACGAATTAACTATTTTTATCTAAATAAATATGAATTGATTTAATGGGCTTTTCTTAGGCAAAACTTGATTTTTAATTAATTGTTATGTACATTTAAGAAAGGGTTACATTAGCGACATTGAAAATAATAATACATGCATATCGTCATTATGAAAATAGTTTTCAGTTGGATCCCTTTCTTTAATATACATATTTACAAAACACGAGAACAAGAAAAGCCACTGACAATCATAAGTTCGTGGTGGGTTAAAATAAGAAAATTAGTAATGAAACTTTAAAGTTCCGGACAATCTTATAAAGTACTTGGATTTATGGGCAAGTGTGATACATCACAATCTGGAACCTGCCACCATAAATTATGACATTATAAAATAAATAACATTGACACCGTGAGATGTAAGCTCTCGGATTCTCACCAGGTGGAACATGACAGTTGCCGATTTTAAATTCTGAGGACAATGAAAGAAAACAATTCTTTGTTTACTGGTAAGAATCTTCTAACACGTAGTGTGTTGATTTTAATGGGATTCTAACGCAGGACTGTTCGTCTTCGAGGCGAGTTGAGTTCTCAACATCAATGGGTTCCTTACATAATTTTCCTTCAAGGAAATACTGTGATGACTAAGGGCAAACTTCTTTAAGATGCCGAAGACGCATAAATCGGTCTTGATTGTCATCATCAGTGCATTTGGAACTAAATATTTTAATATAGAATAATATTATTTTTAATATGGAATTAACGTGATCAAGTCGATACATCTTGCTAACATGCGTTTTTAAGTTATTAATGCCTATAACTGACCCATTTACTCGATTAGCTGGTAAATTTAATTGTTTATGCAATCTTTCGGTCATGAGACTCGAAGTGCTCCCGCTGTCGAGTACGGCGCGGGCAATGATCTCGCGATTATCACTATCATATAATTTTACTAATGCAGTTGATAATAAAACGTCCCTTGACTTCTCGCATGTAGTGATACTACCCGTGAGTGAGATGCTGGGACTCTTGAGAATCTGTAGCGTTAGCAGGCTGAATTGATTTATTTGTGTTGCTACTATTATCGCTATCAGAATGCGTCGATGTGGCCGACACCTTTTTCACACCTTCATTTAAATGTATGAGTGTGTGGTGTTTGCGCTTGCAAATGTTGCATCCTGATTTTTTACAGGTGTTGGCGTAATGACCACTACGAAAACAATTATAACAGATCTTAAACTTCGGCAATAATTTATATCGAGCATCACTACTTAATGCAAGAAAGCTAGAACAATTGTTCAGATAATGTTCATCATTGCAATTAGGACAAGGCTTCATGGATGATGCATTGAAATTGCTTTGGTCGTTACTATTCTGAACGGATACCAAAGCCTTTATTTTAGTCGCATGATAATTTTCCTTTCTATCTGTTTTACTTTGTGACATTTCTAATGTCTCTAATAAATCCGCCCTGTTACGCATAAACTCTAGGAAAGATGTAAGATTAATTGACTTACTATTGTCTAAACTGCCCTTATGTTCCTCCCATTCGCGGTACGTTTTCGCATCCAACTTACGTGTGACGATATAAATAAGTAGAGTGTCCCAATGCTCCACTGATTCACCTAAAGATTCCAGAGAACGTAAATTCTTATTTAACTGGTTAGTCATGCGTTTTAAAGCAACGGATGACTCTTTTGTGAACGATTCTATGTTGAATAGAGATGCGACATGATTCTGTATTAACAGCCGTTTGTTGTCAAACCGCTCACATAAGAGTTTCCATGCCACGGAATAGTTAAGCGCGGAAAACTCAATAGACTGAATTACCACAGCAGCGGAACCCTCTAAAGACGCCCTCAAGTAGTGAAACTTATTGATTTCATCAATCTTATCATTATTGTGAATCAAACTTGAGAAGATGTCATGAAACTCAAGCCATCGTTCATATGAGCCACTGAACTTCGTCAGTTGAATAGTGGGCAATTTAACAAGCTTATGATTAGAGCGCGAATTTGATGCGGTTTCAAATTTATCCTGTTCCTTTCTATAATTGTCTGAAATCTCCTGAGCATTCGCCAGTATTTGATAATACTGCGACTCAAAGTCTGTTCGTTCAGATAACCGTAGGTCTATGTTGTCCGCCATACACTCTAATTTTGACTGTACCTCATCGTAACGATCATACAACAATTCTATCTTACCGATACGTAATTGTAACTCCCTGGCTTCCGAGGAACTGAGCGCGGTGGTACTCAATGTGGATAAATGATTGGCAAACGCAGTCAAACGGCCTTTTATGCTACCGCGTTTTTTAATAAGTTCCTTTTCATCGGTTATTCTGGGAGACTGGTACAGTCAACCTGAAAATATTACAATAGACGAGTTTACTTATACACCTAGGACCTTTACATAAAGTACCTAGAACCTATTAATGGTATCAAGAACTTTTGTCTCGAAAACCTAGAAAACTAACGTGTACTATTTCCAAAATTCTGACGAACAAGCAGTACCTATTCCTCGAACAGATAAATTAAATGAGATTATAAAATAATGACATAAGGCTTTTAATACATGTAACTACAATGAAGTAATGAATTTACACTTACTTTTATTGACAATTAATTTTTGTGCAAACAGTGCAATTGTTGAAAATTGATGATAAATTGGTTTGAATTATAATGTTAGTTAAACTGTGAGGTTAATATTAACAACAAAACAATAAAATTTAACTAACTAACCTGAATTTATCTAACAATGCACATACAATAATATACATACAGTTTGTACCTAACCGTCGTAACAATAAATGCACAATAATAGTAAGTAAAATATTACTAACCTTATACTAACGTCGAATAATACCTAACTTTACCTGATAAGAGTGTTGGGTTCAAAATCTGATTCATAAAATACTTATGAAGATAAAATATGATAAAGGCGATGTTCCTTTGGACTTTGAACTCTCGACCACTTTCCGTTGACAGCGCAACCCCCTTGTAATTTATTTGCACCACGGCTTAAATCGACTTCTTTATATGAAAATCGGCTGGTAATAATATCCGGCGACGATCCAGGACCATGTGCGGGGCAGGTAAAAGTTAAGTAAAAAAAACTATTTAGTTATAATGAATAAGAGTCATTTATAATAGCGAGAGCTTGTCAAAAGATGAAAAAACAAGAACAAATCAATATAAAAAAGTAGGCACTGACACATATGTCTTTCCAGCCTAGGTTGGTTTGGATAATACTCCTTGGTACGGATATTGCTCCAACAACCATACACATATTTAAAAATATACTAGAAAAATATATATACCATACACTCACACATAACACAAACATTTTACTCTTAACATACACAAAACATATAATATTATATTTACTACTACTGTACATAGTCAGATGACGCTCGGTGAGTCGTCATCCAATGCCACATTATAGGGCTGTTCATTTTACCTGCCACAAGCGCAACAAGGCTGTTGGAGCTAGCGCGCACCCGCCGCATCAAAGACGCTATTCGCGTTCGCATAAGTGCGTAAAAATCTGGCACACGTGCTTCCGCGAACATGCCCGACGCACTGCAGTAGCGCGGTAGCCCCAACATTATCCTGAATGCGTTGTTATATTGGACACGCAGAGCATTGTACGAGCTCTGTGTATAGCAGACCCATAGTGCGCACGTGTACATAGACTGGCAGTATGCCCTAAAAAGTGTAATTTTAACATCTTTTGTACTTCGTGCGAACCTGCGGGCCAGCATGTTACACCTAACTGCCAATGCTCTGCGTTCCCTTTCCAGGTCAACATTGTCGCATAGACTATCGGTCACCCAGTGTCCCAGGTACTTAAATTGGTTCACTTTGTTAAGTGAGACTCCCCCCAAAGTAACTGGTGGCACCTCCTCATAGGTTTTATTTCCCGCCTTGAAAACCATCAGCTCACTTTTGGCTGCATTGTACCTGAGACCATGTTCGACCGCATAGTCTTCACAGGTACGAACGAGCCCTCTCATGGCACTGATTGATGGGCTCAGCAACACCATATCGTCCGCGTAGCTGATATTGTTGACACATTTTCCGTCAATAGAACACCCGACTTTGGTGTTGCTGAGCTCACAAATCAGCTTATTAACGTACAGGTTGAAAAGCTTGGGTGAGCTGAGTCCCCCCTGCCTCACCCCGCACTCCAACCTGTATGCCTCCGACAAGACACCCGCCCATCTGACATAGTTATACTGATTATTATACCAGTATTTCAATATACTAATTAATTCCTTTGGAAGGTTGGTGTCATGGGAGAGCTTTTTCCAAAGGCAGTCATAAGATACTAGGTCAAAAGCCTTGGAGAGATCCAGAAAACATGCGTACACCGGTGTTTTCCTATTGGTATAGTATTGGACAGTATGTTTGAGACAGAGGATTGCTGTTTCCGTGGATAAGTGCTTCTTAAAACCAAATTGAGCGTCGTGAATTTCTAAATGCTTAATTTCTTAATGTTTAAGTCTCAAACTAGAATATTAGGAACTATAGTTAATAAATAGTTAGAGTTGCAAATAGTTGCGATAGTATGGCAATAGAGAACATTGACCCGACTTTTATCCTAAAGTTGCAAATTATAAACGATATCGCTACTCGTACTACTCTGTAGACGTTAATCGTCATCTAGCTAGCGTTTACACGGGATGCTATGAAACATCCGTGTTGTCAACATGGCCACTAGGTACCACGATACGGTAGTGATAATCATTTCACACGTTTTGCGAAACAATTTTAAGCACGGTTATCGTTGACATGACAGGTGATAGAAAACATTAGTAAGCAGGGGTCAACGTCCACTATTGCCATGTTATTCTACACGAACTTTTTAGTACACATCCTGAAATGAATATGGGTGTAATAGTACACATCTTAAAATTGCAAACGCACATTATTAGCTACCGTATGCCTAATTCATATGAAATCGCAGCCATCACAGTTTCTCATGACACTTTTAATGTTAAAAGGTGCCAAAATAATAAATTGAAAAATAAAAATTCGTTCAACCCCAAGTTACTGGCAGATATCAAGCATAGACAGAGATGAATTAAGGGCTGTTTAATTCCGAAACTGTTCTATTTATTCGCACAGATACATATCAGGTGAGTGCTTGCCATTAGGAGCTCGTTATGCCTGGTCAAATATTGGCAATATTGAGTTGATTTCAAACACAGCTGATATGATTACGTCTCTCAAATGGTTGATGCTGGCAGACGACAATTTGGACGAGTTATAAATACCCACTGAAAATAAAAATTGTACGATTTCCCCTTTTCAAATGAATTAACATTTGAACATATTTTGACAAATTCTAGAGATGAGAGATGAGCTATATTTCAAATACGTGACATGATAAATGGTTCTTTTACAAATGATCGGTTCTGATAAAAAGAGTCACGGCCAAAATTAATATCCAATCTATCCACGATTTACCCTAATGAAGATAGAAATTTGACATATTTTGTATGGAACTTATGTCAAATTCCTATCTCTAGTAGGACAAATCGTGGATAGATTGGATATAAATTTTGGCCGTTAGTCGTTCATCAAAAACGTAAGTACAGCCGACTGCATGACAGTGGTAACACTTCAGTTGGAAAAACACCCTTACTGCTTACGAAATAAAGATGCTGCTAATGTCAAAGTGTTACCACCGACGTGCGCTCGACCGTACTAAAAGCTCAGACAAGTCGATTTAAGTAAAAAAATATCTAACTACAATAGAAATGTGAAAATATTTGGACATTTGTTACTCAATTACGCTAAAACAGCTGAATGAATTTGGATGAAATTTGGCACACAAATAGACAATAACCCGGATTAAAATATAAGCTAGCTTTTTATCCCAAGCCAATCAACTATTTCCGAGGGTTGCGTGATGAATCTTTCTGTGATAAGTCTGATAGGTACCTTATATTTAATTCATGTCAAGTTAGAAAGAACGAAACAATAAAAAACATTTTTCTCTAGTGACAAAAAAAAAACATAACATAACATCACGCCTGTATTTCCCCGAAGGGGTAGGCAGAGGTGTACAATACACCCACATTTCGCCAGTTATGTTATAAGTCCCATGTAATAGGGGGCGAGCCTATTGCCATCAACCAGGCACAAATCCAGACTCCGGGCTGCTACTGAGAATTTCCTAATGAAAAAACCCAATAACACTTTGCCCGACCCAGGAATCGAACCCAGGACCCCACGCTCAGCAGTCGCGCTTGCGACCACTAGACCAACGAGGCAGTCACAGAAAAAAACAGGCAGTGACAGGCGAGAGAAAAAAAATAGCACATTATTAATAAATTTAAAAATAACATGCATGTAACCTGTAAGAGACTATCCAATCCCAGCATATGCTACAATACCGAAATGTTGCAGCGCTGGTTTTCGGATGGGTCCCGATTTTGAGGCCTCGGGTAGATACGAGCAAATAAATATAATTACAATACACTCAAACTGTGTGTACAATTAGTGCTTTAAAAATAAAATAAACATCAATTTACGTGTGTGTGTAATGTAGGTAATACCTTTAAAAAATTACATCGAGGTATCTTATGTCATTGTGATATCAGCGTGATTACTACCTAGTTCTAGTAACCGGTTAGAACTAGTGATGTGCCGTATCTTTCATAATGTATATCCGCGAATTCGGATACGGATACAGATAATTAGTGTCAAAATCCGCGGATACGGACACGGATACGGACCACAACTTAAGTAGTATTTCGTACCCTGTCAGCGCCGGTGCGCGTGACCTTGGACCGTTAGTTGACGCTTTCGAGACGTTATAAGTTAAATAAAAATAATAATATGAGATTTTTAAGAAATTTAAAAAAATAAAAAGTAATTTCATTTGAAGTGAGTGGTATTTCATTGCTAACTTTCTTTACAATTTTATATAAGTAATGAAATTTATTGAAGTAAAATATCCGTTCAAGATCCGCCAAAAATAGGCCGGATACGGATACAGATCTTAATTTCATTTCGGATATCCGCGGAAACGGATACGAATACGGCGATCTGGCACATCGCTAGTTAGAACTAAACCTAACCTGACCAACTGCGACCGGCTACGCTTAGTTCTAACCGGTTAGAACTAGGTGTCGCCGCAGTAATCTGTGACTTCGGCTTCTAATCGTAACATCACAGATTACTTATTAGTTACTACGTAAGTATAACGTATCTATTCCTAAAACAGACATTATTTTAACTTCCACTTTAGAGTTGGATTAATCAATTATCTAGGTACCTATTACCTAGATAATTGATTAATCCAAGTGTTGCACGTTAAGGAAAACAAAAATTACAATTTTTTATTACTTTTTAGGGCTCCGTAGTCCTACAAGGAATCCTTATAGTTTCGTCATGTCCGTCCGTCTGTCCTAATCCTTTACAGCTTAATAACTTCTACAGTTATAAACGTAAGAAAATTAAATTTCGTTAAAAAATAGTCTAGATATAGATCTCAATTTTAAAAGATTAAAAACATCGTGATGATTACGTATTTTAGGGGTGGCGCCCATATATGTGAAATGGGGATGAAAAAATTTTTTTCGCTACACCCCCTCGTGTGGTATTATTGAATAGGTCTACTAAAATGAAGGTAATTTTTCAAACATAACTTTTTTATCAGATGTACCATCTGCGAAATATAGCCCGCCAAAGTAGCCTGCAATGTGTCCCCCCCTGCCATTTCTAAACTATGCAACGTAGAAACTTATAATCTTCCACATTGATATGATATATATTGATATTTATTCCATATTGATTGTATATTTTGTGTATGTGTGGCAAAATAAATGGTTTAAATGGTTTTTTTTAAATGATAGACCTTTGTAAAATCTCTCTTTTAAAACTATTTCGAGTATAATGTGATTATAAATTTTTGAGTTACAGAGAGAAAACTGAAACATACTTAAAACGTCCTAGTTCAAAGGTCATTGACCTTAAAGAAAATTGATCTCAGCAAATAATGCTCCTTTAGCTACTTTCTATAAAAAAAAATAACAAAAAGTAACTTTGTGTTATGTTGACATGACACACTAATTATATTTGGCGCTGTACAGCGCCATCTAGTGGCTACTAACAACACTCTCTGAGGCGCCAATGCTGCCGTCTATTGCATTTGGCGCTTTATAGCACCATCTAGCGGCTAATAACAACACTCTTTGAGTCGCCAATGCTGCCGTCTATTGCAAAAACTAAAATAGCCATGATTAATATTCGATTTGATTTGTTTGTAACACCTACTTAAGGAACCCTATGATACTGAGCATGGCCCGACATGCTCTTGGCCGGTTTTTTGATGATAATTCATAAATCCACGCACTCAAGGTCCTTGGGTCAGGAGAGCGCCTCAATCTCTGCCGTTGACCACCCAAATATTCGTGAAGTAGGTGCAGCTCTTACCTACCTAACATAATATAATGTACAACTATTCTATTAAAAACATTCCTTAAATTATGTTCCTGAGATTCCACGTTTAATGAATGCGCAACCCTCATTTAGGTTCGCGTAATTAAAATTTTTACACTTTAGAGACTGCCATCACAAATAAATCGCTCTTTTTAAGTCCAGACGTCCTTTTTATGTACATAAAGATGATTAATTTAGTTTTTGTGAAAAAAATATTTCATTGTGCAGCAAGATTCGAAATCTTGGGAACGATTAGGCAGACTAGAAAATTAATATCATATCTTATTATAACGAACTAGTCTATACCCGCGCATTTACCTGCATGTAATTCGGCTTATCACAGAAATATTTTATTTATTTTATTTTATTATTTATTTATCACAACTTACATCTATCATTACAGGCCAGCCCAATGCGATGGAGAAGGTAAACACACAATACAAAAATAGAAAACAAAAATAACAAACAATAACTTACACCTAACAATCAAATCCTAACATTATACACAAACTATAGACTCAGTCTGCTCGTGACCACGGCCAATGCAACTTGACCGAAACGTCGAGGTTAGTCAAAATGCTTGTTATATTTTGATTTAATTGTGCGCGACAAGTCCCGTAAACTTAGTTCAATATGAGTGAAATTCGCGAAAGTTTAAAAACTTCTAACTATAGACTATACAAAGTACCTATGAAAAGTTTACATGTAACTTACTTAAAATATATAACAGAACTTTTGCGAGTTCACTCAAATTACATGTCAATATGTCCAGTCGCTACCACGCATAAGTTTAACTAAATACGCGGTAAGTGCAAACTCCCTTCTCACTTGCAGTTGATTGTACCCGACCATACCCAACACAAATAGCGTAGGGTACATCAGCGGGTAAAATGGATACACCCCATACAGCTCTTTGTATAGGTGCCTTTTTGTATAGGTGATATGTCATCACGCGTCCCTCAGGAACTGTTTATTTTCGCAGTATAACATAACATAACATCACGCGAGGTGTATAGTGTATAGTACACCCACATTTCGCCAGTTATGTTATAGTCCATGTAATAGGGGGCGAGCCTATTGCCATTGACCGGGCACAAATCCAGACTCCGGGCTGCTACTGATAATTTCCTAATGAAAAAACCCAATAACACTTTGCCCGACCCGGGAATCGAACCCAGGACCCCACGCTCAGCAGTGGCGCTTCGCAACCACTAGACCAACGAGGCAGTCTATTATTAAAACAGTATTTTATCAAAACATCCAAATCCGATTAGCCATTTCAGTGTGATTGGACAACCAAACAAATTCATACTTTCTCATTTATAATATTAGTAGAACAGTTGTTATATAAGAATCTATTTTCATTATTGAATTTTCAATTTTAAAGCAAATCTCGCTCTAATTCAATATTTTTGTAGCTAAAGTCAATATTTTTATTTGAGTAGAATTTAATGACACGATTGGCGGGGTTAGTGGTCATCATCATCATCATCATTTCAGCCGAAAGACGTCCACTGCTGGACATAGGCCTCCCCCAAGCATCGCCACAACGACCGGTCCTGTGCCTTCCGCATCCAGCGGATTCCCGCGACCTTCACCAGGTCGTCGGTCCACCTTGTGGTTAGTGGTCAATCCGCACTAATTGGATTCGCACGAAAAGTGCGGATCGCCATTTTTAAATATTATGTATTTTGTGGGGGTCGATTTGCACGAAGCCAATTTATTTTCGTGCGGATCGCCACCCCCACTTTTATGTAGGTGGCTATTTGCACACATTGTTTTTTATGGAATAAACTTACGAAAAAAGTACTGTAGCGCACAAAGGTGATAGGAGTAATAATATTTTTTTAATGAAGTGACACGAATTACTCAAAAATATCTTTATTAAAAATATAAATTTTTGATGTGTTTTACATATTTGGAATGAAAATAAGGGACTGAACATTCTCATTTAGTAAGTTCTTCGTTCAACCCGTCAGACTGTATACATTTATTATTATTAACTTGTTTCTACTAAAAATATAGACAAAGTGCTACAAACAATCATAGTGAGGCGAAAAAAATCGTGCTTCTTCGTGTACAACCAGCGCTCACGCACACACCGTGCACCTGAAGGATATTTGCTTTTGCGGTGCTTACTGGAGGATGCCGCGACATGTGTAATGAGAGGGATGAGCACGTTTTGAAGTGCATGAATGTGCGTAAGCGCTAGTGGTACACGAAGGAGCACGATTTTTTGGATTATCTATGATTGTTCGCAGCACTTTGTTATTTTTTTATTGTCCGTGTTTAATTCACAATACAATTGTAACATGCTTTAATTTGAATTGTAATCAATATTAAGTAAAATATCTACTTTTATAAAAAAAACAATAAAACAAAAATAGCATCATATAACCCTATAATATCACAAACAAATCACAGAATCATGTACAATATTATAATCGTTTTTTTTACTGGCACGAAAAACATAAAATCACTACCAACAATATGCATAAACTTTTTTTTGTAATTTTTCCTCATAATATTATTATGCAACTGAAAACAAGAATATTACATAAGAATAAAGAATATTATAAGTACCAAAAATAGTCAACTAATAATTAATTTCGATATAATAGGTTTTAATCACAATCAAAGTCATAGTTATTATCTTATAATTAATTACAGTAGGTAGTTCGTTTTTTCGGATTCTTTTTAAATTGTAAAAGATATGCCAAGACCCTTTAGAACGAGTATGAAAAAATGGATCACACTTATGGATCTTACTTACGCTTCTTATCTTAACCTGGATATAGTAATAACTTTTTTGACGTAAAATACTTTACTAGTAAATGCCTATTGCACACGAGGGCAGAGCAGTGAGGCAGAGCAGTGAGCGAAACAATACTGCTACCGTTCGAACGCCAGAACAGATACTGTGTTGCGACAGAATAGTTACTGTGCTGTGACAGTACAGTATCTCCTCGCTGCCCTGCCCGTGCCCTGCTCGTGTGCAACAGACATTACTGACAAACAGGTAATGTTTTCATAAATTCTTTATGAGGCAAAGGAATCAATGCCATTCATCCAAATCATTGAGTTATTTAGTTGGTTTTATTTAAAGCCATTACATATTGTTTTAAAATATTTTAAATAACACTTAAGTGGATACTTATGCTTTAAAAAAATATATTAAGCTTTTTTTTTGTTGCTTCTTTGAGCAAAACTAATATTTTTCTGAAAAATATCTGGTTACAAAATATTTATTTATTAAATAAGGGTGCTTTTAATTTTTTTTTGTTTTTGGAACCACATCCTAGATATTTTTTTCCTATTAGTAAAACCGCACGTGGAAGTGGTTCAAAAACAAAATTATTTTTGGGACTAATTTGTAACATGTCCTTTATTTTTAAATTTAGCCGGATAAAATCGAAAACAAAATTCTCTTTACAGTTTGAGATAAAAGAGTATCTACTCAATGGAGGCGCCACAAGTCATCCATAGCTAAATTTAAACTTTAAAAATCGCTTTTCCGGCAGAACTTTGGGTAGTCTTATTCGTTTTAAATAAATTAAATTATTTACAGGCGTATTTTTTGCATGATAAATCACAGACAGACACAATACCGACACAAAAATATTGTTCCGTTTATAACCGTTTTTGTCAGACTAAAAACGTAGAAGAAAAGGTCGCCCAATCATTTTTGCTAGCCAAACCTGAGTACTGAAATCATTCCTGCCTAACAACCTGCATGAAGGGAAACAGGATTGTCGAATCAAATTTATCCACTAACATCTTCAAAATGCCATTAGGACTAGACCGTGTTCTCTGTACAAGCGAGGCCATCTTAATCTTCACCTTGGCGTAGAAGTCACGAACGCGTGCCTGCGCGATCATGCTAGATGCACTACAAAAACGCGGCAGCCACAAAAACATTCTGAAGCTGTTATTACATTGGTTATTTAATAGCGACCAGTCACCAATAGCAATTTTTGGTATCCCCGACACCTTTCGAGATAGCTTAAAAGGCGAAAAATCGCCTAACTTGGCAACACTGCTAAGCTTACTGAATAGTAGCAAGTTAGGACCCACTGAACCACGACAAATGCATATGAGTGAGATGGCATATACTGCTTTCTCTATCACTCATAGGTTTCAGCACCAACACCAATTTGCTTTCTCACTTTAACGTATAGTTTTTTGTATCACTAGGAGTATAACCTTTTTTATTTAATATACACGCCAGTAATTCATTGAAATAGTATTTTATTAATTTTTCGATATTTTTATCGTCATGTGTTCACGACTGTACTTTAATATTTTTATTCTTTAAAATACAATGTGTGCAAATAGCCACCTACATAAAAGAGGGGGTGGCGATCCGCACGAAAATAAATTGGCTTCGTGCAAATTGACCCCCACAAAATTCATAATGTTTAAAAGTGGCGATCCGCACTTTTCATGCGAATCCAATTAGTGCGGATCGACCACTAACCCGATTGGCGTAGTAGCTGGGCCCTAATTCGTGTAATTTCATGACGCGCCGATCAAGTTGCAGTGATGCTGCAGTTCGTTTCTGACAGTGATTGCCGTAGATAAGAGAATACGAAAAGCATTGTTTTGATCGAAACTTAACTTAAACTGCACTGCACTGCAACTGCACCTAACTGCATCAGGAATTCTACCGGATGCACATATGGACGGCTTCCATGCTATTATTAGAAAGCGTTGTACGTCAATACTGGGTCGCGTGCGTGGCAGCCCCAACAGCATCCTGAGTGTGTGGGTCAGGTGGGATTCTCCGCTGTTGGCACACTGGATAAGCCTGCACATGGATAGGTGATCAGTTCAGGTTGGAGTTGAGTCCCTCCACCTGACTGTAATTTTTTTTTTTTTTTTTTTTTTATTGTTTGATAAAAGATGTTATTTTAATTGTGATATTGATTATGTGTGCGAACATTAGATTAAGTAAAAAAATATGTAAAACTTTCTATGGGATTTCCTGAAATAAACGATTTATTATTATATTACTAGCGACCCGCCCCGGCTTCGCACGGGTGCAATGCTGATACTAACTATACTACAGAATGTACATATAAACCTTCCTCTTGAAAACTACCTCCTACTACTACTACCTACTATCTATTAAAAAAACTGCATCAAAATCCGTTGCGTAGTTTTAAAGATCTAAGCATACATAGGGACAGACAGCGGGAAGCGATTTCGTTTTATACTATGTAGTGATGTATTTTATTAATATAACTCCGACCGAAGCATTTGTTTTAAACCATATTCAGTTTTTTTACATTGTTTTTTTATTTATTTGCAGCACGCAATCTGTCAATGTAGGTAAACGCCATAAGGTTACATAGAAAATTTTATATGGTGGTATTTAATTCTTCAATTCTCTAATTTTCAGCGAAATTTTCCCAATTTTTTTCTGTTATAAGAACCTTCTACTGACAATAACAAACACAACAAAAAAAGAATTAGCGAAATCGGTCCAGCCGTTCACGCGTGATGCCGTGACCAAGGGAAATAGGGATTAATTTATATTTATATAGATTATTACTGCAACTGCACTTCTTCAGTTACGTAAATTGGCCAACTGAGTTCTTGGTTATTGCGCAATGTCATCATCATCATCATTTCAGCCGAAAGACGTCCACTGCTGGACATAGGCCTCCCCCAAGCATCGCCACAACGACCGGTCCAAAAATTGCGCAATGTGTCGTGAGTCAAATAGTGATAGCATAGCGTTTGAACGGTTCCCTTCCGAGCTCGAACCCGGCCCTCGCCTTTGAATTTTCAAATTATTATGCAGATCAGAATTTAATTACCCTTACTTTAACGGTGAAGGAAAACATCGTGAGGAAACCTGCACACCTAAGAGTGCTCCACACAGTTCTCAATGGTGTGTGTAATCCGCCACACTAGGCCAGCCATGGTGGACAAAGGGCTGAATCCTTCTAACTGACCTACCGTGAAACAGTATTCACTAGTACTAGTGAATACGGAGGTCAGTGTGAATCAGGCT
The DNA here is from genome assembly GCA_949699075.1 of Asteroscopus sphinx. NCBI lineage: Eukaryota > Metazoa > Arthropoda > Insecta > Lepidoptera > Noctuidae > Asteroscopus > Asteroscopus sphinx. Next base: position 6,865,041 of record OX453007.1, read on the forward strand.
CTAACAACCGCATAATACCTACCACCGAAGTTTTAATAAGAATTAGTTTAGTGTTAAAGTACCTACCTGCTACCATCTAGTATACAAATCACAGGATAGTTATGATTTGTGATTTGTAATTTTACTAAGTGGTGTACTTGATTTTTGCTAATAAACTTATACTTATTCTTATACTTATAACTCTGAGAAGGATTCAGGCAAGGGGAAGCCCAGCAGTGGAACAGTATTGGGCTGCTTATGTGTACGGTCACGATACTTCCCGGTAGTTTATTTTGTCGACAAAATCCCTTGAACAAATCATGCTACATTACACGTACCTACTGCTGCCATCGAACATTGCGTACAAGCGATTTTAGCCTTAGTGGAGGTTCAATGGAAATATTTCTGACTGTACGTGCACCCACGAAACCGGAGTAATCGTAGTGTTTAATTTTATTATTTACTAAGCCTATGCCTACGACTGCGCCCGCGTTTAATTCGGATTAACACAAAAAGATGATATCGCGCATCCCTTGGGAACTGCTTATCTTTCCGGGACAAAAAGGAGCATAACCGGGTTACGGTCTATTTGTGTGCCAAAGTTGATCCAAATCTGTAGAGCTGTTTCAGCGTGGTTGAAGGACAAACAAACAAAAATCCATTCTTTCACAGTTACAATATTAGTAAGATAGGATTTTATTATTCTATTATTAAATAAATATAAAATCCTATTTGTAATGAAATGTAATCTAATTTCCATAAATTCTAATGGGGTACAATAAATGAGCCTCCACGAGTGACGATATACAATTGATTGTCTGGCGTATCCCGGGCAGTCAGCCCCGCTACCAACCCGCCGACTGGCTAATCTTTTCCCCACGGTATGAGCTATTATCATTATGTAGCTCATGTCGACACGATAGAAGAAGAAGATTTATTTTAATAGTGCATAGCAATCACGAAGTAAGCATTTTATCAACTTTTTGCAAGTGATACGAGTATCTTATTTTTTTAAAGAAATTAGCTTACACAAATAGTAAAAAATAAAAAAATATAGACGAATTGCTGCGAGCAATATAGTGAAGCCAAAAAAAACCATGCCCCTTCGTGTACAGCCAGCGCTCACGCACACATGCACCTCAAACCGTGCTCACCCTTTTCAGTACACATGTCGCGGCATCGTCCAGTAAGCATCGCGAAAGCAAATATCCTTCAGGTGCATGGTGTGTGCGTGGGTGCTGGTTGTACACGAAGGAGCATAGTTTTTTGGCTTCACTATGATTTTTCGCAGCACTACATCTAATGTCTGTGCTTACACTCGACACAACCGTTTTTATTTGTTTTCGCTCTCGCTGACTCTTCTACTAACGTTACCCGCAATGCTAAACTTTATATCGAAAATAACGCATAAAACTGTACCAGTTAATACAAAATGCTTTAGTTTGCCAACGTTTTCGGTTCTGCTATTATGCTGCTATTGAATATTAACGTCCAATTAAATAGCACTTAAGTTTTATGATGCGACTGTGGTAAATTAAAATGAAAGTATTTGTGTATAGATTTCAGTTTGTGGATTTTATTAATGGTGGTGTGAAGGTTTTATGGACTGAATTATATATTTATTTCTTTTTATTATAGGTGCGGCACGATATGATGGCGTTTTTGACGTTTGCCTGCTCATGAAGAACCGTAAATATTGACAGCTTCGTATGAAGGAACAATTGCAGTACTTTATTCTCAATAGCGATGCACTGCTACAGCAATATAATTTTTCGAATTTCTAATCTATTATTTAAATTTAAATTCTATTTATTTCTACTGTTTTTTTGAATATGTCACAGAAAATTGATTAAATAGCGATTAAACAAAATGGCTAGACGTTCTATTTATTTATTATTATTTTATTTTCAGCCTATATTGTTCCACTGCAGGGCAAAGGCCTCCCTTTCCTTATTGGAATAAGGAAAGGGAGGACTCTTTCCGGTCAAGTGAAATTGTGAATCAGTCTTTTCTATATGAGTCCAGCTCGTCCCGCCATCTTCGCCTGGGTCTGCCGCGATGCCGTTGCACGTTTTTCGGGACCCACTCGGTACAAATTTTAGCCCAAAAATTTACCGACATTCGGCAAACGTGTCCGGCCCAGTCCCACTTAAGCTTGGCAGCTTTTTGAGTGACGTCAGCAATCTGTGTTTTGGAGCGCAGTATTGTGTTCTGGATTCGGTCTGTTAGTCTGACTCCCAGGATACTGCGCTCCATTGCTCGCTGGCAAACCTCAAGCGTGGACCTCTGGTGAACTGTCAAAGACCAGGTTTGGGCACCGTATGTGAGGATGGGAAGAATGCACATGTCCATTAGTTTGCGTTTATGGCACATTCTACATAGACGTTCTATTTATTGAATAATTTGATAAATTATTTCCTTATGTAGATATCATTCATAATAGCTAGTTGGAGTTGGTTAACGTAATAAACCTGGTCCCAATCGCTAATAATTTGAAATGTGTCACAATACTATTGGAAAATGTCAAAAACGCCATCATAGCGTGGCGCGGGTATAATGAGGTACCACTGTTACACCCTGTTCCAAATAGTAAGTCGAAATGACAGATGGATCTTTACATGACGTCTTAGAGCATTTGTCTACCGCCACCATCACCTAGCCATCAACGAGAACGAGGTGAGGTTGCCATCATCAACCACGTTCTACATGGTGGTAGATGACGTCTGTGAATTCAATAATACTTTTTGAAGTAATACTTCTTTAGGCACGCTTGGGGAGTAAGCTGGTGAATGAGTTACGAAAAGTGAGGCGAACGGAGGGGGTAGTGCGGGACGCGGGGAACGAGGCGTGCGCGACGGCCGGCCACGACTTAGTGCCGGCAGAGCAGACGAGCGCCGCGTCACCATTCCTTTGTTCTCATTGAAATAGTATTGAGGGAGATAATAATATGTTAGTGGAGTTTTACTTCAGTCGTGTGATCTAAAGCACACTCCTTTTTTTTCAGTATATTACATTCCTGTGTTTGATACAGACTGTTTATTCGACGAAACAACTCATGGCCAACCGTACCCAGTACAATCTTACTAATTACAATTGGGAGACTAAAAAAAAAAACTGTTCAAAACATCACCAACAAAATTAAGACCCGATAAATTTTCACAGATTTTTCCTTATACTTCTACATTGATCGGTGAGCCCTCTAAAGAAATTAATGAAAAACAGTATTCCCTTGCTATGCGGAGGTAATAAAGGGTCGCCCTCAAGGGCATGCCCAATGCCCAGCATTCGAACTAGAGGAAAATGAACCACAGTCCTCCTGGAATTAAATTGATGACCATGTTTGGTAGCCCACCATGTTTTATACATTAGGAAAAAGGATATAGATAGTGGCAGTAATGGTTGTTTTTGTTGAATTTGTTTATGGTCATGGGAAGTGATGGTGTGGTCTTCTTGCTGCAGAAACATGTAAGAAATAATTAGATGAAAGAGATTTTTAAACCACGTTTTTAAAAAGAAAGCGAGTTAATATTGCATTGTCATCCAGTCCTAAGCTATGTTTCAAGTCTCTAGCTCACCGGGAAGTTAGTTTACAATCTATTGCAAAGGACATTTTTAGTTCCATTAAAGCCCAGCCTACGGAAGTTTTTATTTTTATTTTTATGGTATAGCATGGTGAAGCGAGCTTAAGGCCCACCTGATGTTAAGCGGTTACCTTTACCCATAACAACTTTAATACCACCTAGGCTGTTACCTAAATGGTACTGCAAGTCAGTTCGCCAAACTGAGACATGAAGATGGAAAGTCTCATGTGATTGTAATAAAAGATGATGCTCACCATGTACAGTTCAATGAGGGCAATGTATTACAATCTATTTTAACAAACGGACAGTACTCCACAGATGTTTAATTCATTAAAATATTAACTATTTTAAGGTTATTGTTTTGCTTACAAAACTAACGTCAAACAAGTGGATGCCTAGCAAGTAAACAGTTTTACTATTCTATTCCTATACATGTGAATTTGATTAAAAGAGGTTGGCTATCATCATAGTTTTGACAGTGGTGCCACCAACATAATTCTACTTCCTATTAATATTATAAACGTGAAAGTTTGGATGTTTGTTACTCTTTCACGCAAAACTACTGTATGGATTTTAATGAAATTTGGCATACATATATAAACACAGCCCGGATTTACAAATAGGCTACTTTTTATCCCGGGAAGTAAACAGTTCCCGAGGGATGTGCGATATGAATGCGACATCCACGCGGGTACATAACATAACATCACATCTCACGCCTGTATACGCGGGTACATAACATAACATCATAACATAACAACATAACATAACATCACGCCTGTATTTCCCCTAAGGGGTAGGCAGAGGTGTAATAGTACACCCACATTTCGCCAGTTATGTTTTAGTCCCATGTAATAGGGGGCAAGCCTATTGCCATTGATCGGGCACAAATCCAGACTCCGGGCTGCTACTGAGAATTTCCTAATGAAAAAACCCAATAACACTTTGCCCGACCCGGGAATCGAACCCAGGACCCCATGCTCAGCAGTCGCGCTTGCGACCACTAGACCAACGAGGCAGTTAAGCGGGTACGTTAGTACATATTCTATGACGCGGACTAAGCCGCGGGCATAAGCTAGTATATTAGTATAAATCTACAACCCAAGGGTAAATATAAATACCCTTGAACCGACACCTAAATGAGTTAGTAACAAATCTTACGGAACAATACATGTTGGGTTCTTCCGTGTCAGTACCCCATTACCGTTCGCCCGTCACAAGGCATCAGCATTACAATCAGCTAGGTTTTAATACAGAGTAAAGGATTGGAATGCATACGTAAAACTTCCTATTTTGTTCAATTATTGTTTGTTTTTAAAAATAAATAAATAATGTAATAAAAAGAGTGTAACCGGAGTACATCGCGTATATTAATTAAATTGGTTTTCTTGACGTTTTAATAATAAATAATAAATAAATAATTCATTTATTTCAGGCATCAAGGCCCATAAAAAATACATGATACCATATACAATAATATAAAAATAACTAATATATAACTAAACATTAGGTAATAGCGGCGCCGTCGCCGTCGTGTGTCGCGCGGTGTCGTGTGTCGCGCGGTGTCGTGTGTCGCGCGGTGTCGTGTGTCGCGCGGTGTCGTGTGTCGCGCGGTGTCGTGTGTCGCGCGGTGTCGTGTGTCGCGCGGTGTCGTGTGTCGCGCGGTGTCGTGTGTCGCGCGGTGTCGTGTGTCGCGCGGTGTCGTGTGTCGCGCGGTGTCGTGTGTCGCGCGGTGTCGGGTATCCGTCCTCGGAATCGTTTTGAAAGCCTTGCAGCGTTTGTGGCCGCAGGAAGACCAAGATGACAAGCGTCTATACAGATCATCCTCCGAGCCTTTTCCCAATTATATTGGGGTCGGCTTCCGTCTAGCCAGATGCGGCTGAAAGTACAGTACACTATTTTACACGGAGCGACTGCCATCCGACCCCCGCAACCCAGTGACTGGGTACTACTGACATTCGGAGGTCAAGTGACAAGCGTCTAACAGATACAAAAAAAAAACTACTGTAAATTTTTTATTAATGATCGTTGATCGTCGTCGATTTAATATTTAATTTAATTATTTTTATTGAAGAGTTTATCCAAATGAGTCGTGTCCTTACGTATGAATAGAATATCTATTCTGATAACGTACCTTACAGGAACAGTGGGGTAATTGTGTAATGCATTCACATTGACATCAGCTTTCATTTTGAAATTACAGCAATATTCATTGCGTGGTACGTAGTTGTCAATATGACGGATTGTCAAAACACACAGAGCAATGAACATTGAAATCCGAATGAATGCGATCCCGAGTGAGTTACGCAATTAGGCAGCAGGGTTTTTGTTACATAGTGTACCTAAATCATGACATGACGACGTCTGTGGTCTAGTGGTTCGAGTGTCGGACTGCTGATCACGAGGTCTTGGGTTCGATTCCCACAGAACACAAATATTTGTGTGATGAACACAAGTGTTTGTGTAGGTCTGGGTATTCTTATGTATTATAAGTATATATTTACAAAAAAAAGCATATAAATATTATATCCATTATCTAGTACCCATAGTACAAGCTCTGCTTAGTTTGGGACTAGATGGTGCTGTGTAAAAATGTATGAAAAATATTCATTTATTCATTCATTTATTTATCATGCCGAAAACTACAATAAGTAATCTGAGGTCGTAACCCTACTTATAGTTTTAAATGTCAACTGTTGACAGCATTTCTCTTTTCAGACTGCGTTATATACTCTTTTTTTGACTCATTCACACCAAACATTATCTTTACTAAAAAAAACAGAATATTTTTCTATGAATTTGATGAACGACAAAGCATCTGAACATTTTATTAGGGTAGGACATGCCCGATATATTCGGAGCACTATCATGTTGTCCCAATTATATCATTGTCGATTTTGCGAGTACCATACCACCACACAACCAAAATGTTGGGCTCCAAAATGTTCTCCTGATGTACGTATATCGGCAACACAAGGCCAGTGTGTCGCACAGAATATCTAATAGTACTAACGTACAGAACGGCCACTCACCGCCCCCCGCCAATTCAAGATTCATCGCCCTCAACATTTCCATGGTATTGCATAGTCATTATAGAAATTAAGACTATCCACCCACACCGTTTGTTTTACATTTCCCTGGTTTAGCATAGTCATTGTTAAAATAAGATTACCACCCACAACATTTGTTTTAAATTTCCCTGTATAGCAAAGTCATTGTTGACAAAAAGACCATCACCTCCAATATTTGTTATACATTTCCCTGTATAGCAGTCATTGTTGGCAAAAATACCTCAATAGTCGCAATGAAAAGTGAAAAATTATCATCCAGATTTTATTCACCTCATTTTTAAATAACCACTCAAAGGGATTTGCATAAAAAATAAACTTAGGCTGCTCATATCCCACTTCTAAATGAAAGAGAAAATTTATGTAAAGAGCATTCGTTCCCCGTGTCTTTAATAGCTTTAAGTGCTGAAATAAAACACACTAGGTATTTAGAATTTAAATAAAAATACAATTTAGTTAAAAGCTTTCTCTAGGCTCTTACTCAGCAGTTTTCTTTATCTACTTCAGGTAATATCAGTGTCACAGTTTTTCTTTCAAGTGCAGTTAAATGGGCACAATCTTGTTTTACTGCTTCTTAAGATTTTTTTTAAATCACTAGTGTATAATTAATTAACTGTGCTTATAATAGGTTTTGCAACGTAATTAATACAACTGGCTATATAATGAATGGCATGAACTCATTTTTGAGTTAAGCTCGCCGATGTACATAAGCTTTCCTATTGTAATATTAATGTGTATTTGTGTGTACAATAAAGTATAATAATAATAATAATATCTTAATATATAATCAAATTCGGGTTAGTTACATCACTTATAACTCAAGAATGGCAGACTTATTTGAATGAAACTTAGCATACAGATAGAACATAAACCGGATTAACATACTCAAACTAATCATCACCAACTCAGCCTATCGCAGTCCACTGCTGGACATAACTAATGCCTTGCCTGAAATAAAGAAATTTAATTTTATTTATTTATTTTATATAGGTTACTTTTATCCCGGGAAGAGGAATAGTTTCCGAGGGATGCATTATAAACGACATTCACCCGGGCATAGGCTAGTTTATAATACATTTAAAAAACCTCAACACTATACCCATTCGATCATTTATACTTTCATTGTGTGCGCGTGATTCTCGCTAGTTTTTCATAATGTCTGAAAAAAAGAAAAATAGGTATAATAAGTTTGTATATTTTAATCCTCATAAACAATTTTTCTGAATAATGATTTAACTACCTACGTTAACTTTATAACATGTGTTTTTCATAATTATCGAACATAATGTTAAAAGTAAATTATTCAATAAAAAATCGACAAAACACATCTTTACAAACAAAATAACAACCAGTTAAATTATGATTATCGCTACAAAATAACTTAACTATTCGTCAATTCCTCCATTAAAATAAACGCGACGATTATCGAAAACACAAAACGATTAACCCAGATAAAAGGCCTGGCTATTGATTCCATACAGGCCGCAAACCAGAAAACCAGGGAACCCACCACTATAATTCACCAACCGAAACTTCAAACTTCACTTTAGCATACATCTCCTCTTTTGTCATAAACAATTCGTTTACAATTTAACAATGCGTATTCAAAAACCGCAATGGAGTGCAAATGAAAAAATGCGAACATACCGTTTTATCATCGTAAAGTACCCTCCTGGGTATCGTTAATTCTTATTGAATACCTCGTATTGTTCACTAATTGAATGGAATCAATCAATTTTGGCGTATATTAACTTTTACGATATAAATGGCAGTCGCAAAACATAATAATGTATAGATAGTGAATCAGTATTAAGAGTCGGGAAATAGGTCACAGTCGTGCATGCAACAGTAAAGTAGGCTTAATTAAATGACTTAAATTGTGGAATAAAAGCGACGAGCAGGATTCGAACCTACGGCTTCTGGTTCAGTACACCTAAGTAGATATTTTCTTTTTTCTTTTCTTTTTAATTCTGCCAGATTAAGCTTTCATTTTGAAAAAGTCTTCTTCCACAATTTATATCCGCTGCTATTTAGTATGCAAAATCTAAAAATATAGTATATTTATAAATTTGTAAATTAAGAAGATGCATTTTAGTGGAAGCTAATTTTGATACCATAGCGGCTAAAGCAATAGAAATCTAAATAATAAGTTAATAGAAATGTTATCTACTGTCTTTTAATACCGGAACGCGCGTCGCCGGTTCACCGCTACTAACACATAAATACACAAGTACGCCCACCATGTTTCTAGCATTCAATGCAATAGTTATTTGTTATACAAGAGTGCAAAGTTGCTTTTTAACCGCGTGCTCAATTTTGATGACCGAGCAAGCGAAGGATTCTAAAATTGAATCACGAGCGCAGAGAGTGATTCAAAAGTTAGAATCCTGAGCATTAGCGAGGGAATCAAAAGAATACATGGTGAAAAATCTTTGCACTCGAGTGCAACACGTAACTTTTCATCCCACTTCAGCGAGGAAATGACTAAATGCAAAAAAAAACATTTAAATCACAAGATACTTGTAAGGGACCTAACTAAAGGCCTATGAATAAAATGCAGTGGACTGTAAAACTGTTATAATAATTACGACAAGTACAACTAAATGGATTGGCTCTAAGTGCGCGCGCGTGTCGTCTGTCAAGTTCGGTAGCGAAGGTGGAGTTGATTCCCACGCCCGCGCACATGAATGCGCCCCCCGCGCCGCGCCGCTGTCTCATAGCCGTGACGTCAACCAGCCGAGCCGCCGCTCGATGATAGCCGACGGCGCCCGAACAGTCTCCCGGCGTTGAAGTATTCAATGCAAAGGAAGAGGGCAGATGTTGTTGTAGGCCCACAGCATTGGCCCCTTCTTCGTCTTCAACTCGATTACCCGCGTGGCTCCGTCGCTCCCTGGGAAGACTTTGGTGACTCGTCCCAACGGCCACACCAATGGCGGTTGTCCTCTCTCCTTAATAAGAACAAGTGTTCCCACAGACAGCTGCCCTGTTGAAGCTGTCCACTTTGTCTTTTGCTGGAGCAGAGAAACATATTCTAAGTAGTACCAATTTTATTTCAGTTTAGGTATTAACTACTAAATTATGATGGGTAAGTATTACAGAATAATCTTTAAATTATAACAAATAATACTTAGGTATAATTAAGAAAAATTGAAAGTAACGTTGCTACAGTTACCTACTTAAGTTGAGAGTAATATTTTTCTTAGGTACTGTAATGTTGGTGTTAGTGACTTGTGTACTGTTTTTCGGTAAACTATCTGTCATACTTGTCTTAATAGTTGTACCGATTCATCGGATTCCCTTGGCGTAAATGAGGAAAACGTTTTCTGAGAAAGTTTTGGTTCCTTTATCTAGTCGCAAGTGTTAAACATATCGTACTGTTTCAAATATTTCTCGCGTGATTGTTGAGGGAGAAAGCTCATTTGTGCATTATTAACAGTTTTAGTCAATTCTGTTGGCGTCAAATAAACTTCCTCGTCGCTAGAACCACTCATTTTAGGTTTTTCACTTGTTTTGCAAGTTTCTTGTTTTTAACCTAAGGTTTTAACAATGTGACGTGAAAAGAAACTGGCCCGCGCAAACCAAATTAAAAAAAAGTACACCAAGAAGGTTCCGAGTCTGAGTTTTTAACAAATTAAAAAAGGTTGTATGATAAATTTGGCACCATGGAGGGAGAAGTAAATAGGTTTAATGATGTTTTGAATTCACAAACTTAGTGCACACGATGTTCTAAATTCAATTTACTTTATCCTCTAGCGGATAAAAACGGCTTTTGCACTCGGATATCGAAGAGCAAAAATACTCTTTCTGAGATGGGGGGATGAAAAATAAATTAAGCCCCAAAAAATCCCGCTGTTAGATGTGCTGCAAGATACAATTTTAGTGAGTCTGCGTCCAAAACAGCACTGATGAACAAGCAAACGGTTCGCGCACTGGTGTCCTACGACGCGGTGAAAAGTTCACGTGCCTTTACCACTTCTATTAACTTATTATTTAGATTTCTATGGGTTTACTGAACTAAAAGTCGCACATTAGAATCGTGTTCGTGAGCGATTTTAATTTTGTATCTCATTATAAGCGAACTGTTTTGTAAGTTCTTATGAGAAATAAAAAAAATCTTTAAACCTAATTAATAAATAATTAATTAATTATTATGTAATGTTTTTCATGGTGTACAATAAAGCATATATAAATAAATAAATAATAAATAAATAATATTTGGGACAGCACCATCTATTATCAAACTAAGCAGAGCTTGTACAGTCGACTGCATGACAGAGGTAACACTTTAATTAGAAAACCGCACTTACTGCTTACGAAATAAAGACACTGTCAATGTCAAACTGTCCACTGACGTGTGGTCCACCGTAAAATGGGTACTAGACAATGGATATATTTATTTATTTATTATATTCTTTATTGTACATTACACCAAACGAAAACAAAGACAATAGTTTACAGAAAAATTAAGTAAGCACAATGGGCGGTCTTATCGCACTTACTACTGATATACTTATTTATTGAGACCAATTAGACCCGTTGTCAGACATTCGGGTTTCTAACTACCCGTGACGACTGCCGTAGATGTTCTTATGGCAACCGGGACCGACAGCTTAACGTGCTCTCTGAGGCATGGAGGAGTCTCAATGTGCAACAAAATGGTCTCACCCATTCACGGACTGACCGCGGCAAGTGTAGCTTAATCTTATAGATCTTGCGATATACGTGGTAATTAATTAATCACGAGCCCCCCATTTCGTACTAAATATCCTTGACAAAAACCTAAACCAAGGTAAACAACAAAACACCAAAGTAAACAACCATGCGTACCCAAAAGTTTCATAATCACTGCGTAGTAATTATAACTTTATAGACTGCGATAAATAGATCGCTTTGATGATAAATCGCCTCCACCGATACACGAGTGATGGACGCGTTGTGCTTTCAAACGTCAAATGTGACGTAATTTGTTAAATGTTGCGTACAATGTTGGGTGAATCAATAATTTTGTGTTGTGTGATTGGGCGCTTATCTGAACAAAGAAAAGGATGAAATAAAACTACCTTCACATATGACGACGGATTCAACGTATACTCGTTGTTCAAAAATCTCTAAAAAATATTTATTATATAGTACAAAAATAAAATAAAAAATAAATAAAATAAAATGCATTTATTTCAGGTATGCACCCATATGACATAAAATTACATAAAATATAGACACACAACACATATTTATAATTACAATAATAACATTCACAATCACATTCATTTCATTGACATTCAGGCACTCCCAGCAACATGCCTGTTACAGCAGTGCCTGATGTAAGGGCAGTCCAGTCGCCCAGCAATCATCGCCTAAAAGCTTCGCAAAAAGTAGCAAGTTTGTACCTATTCCGAAAAGCCAAAATTATGACACAATAAATAATTGGCGCAGTTGTTGAGTGATCGGCTTCTGCGCTAAGAGTAGCGGGTTCGATTCCCGTACGGAACAAATTTTGTGTGATCCACAGATATTTCCCGGGGCAAAGGTTTCTAAAAAAAGGAATCATAATTGACCTAGAATTAGATACAGTCGACCGCACGTGACAACACTTGAATTACGAAAAACACCCTTACTGCTTACGAAATAAAGACGCTGTCAAGGTCAAACTGTTACCACTGACGTGCGGTCGACTGTATCTAATTCTAAAGATACCTTTAATCAAAAATGTATCAATCAGTTTTTACTAAATTCACATAAGAGTGTCGATTCTCTTGTTCACGGACTAAACTTATTTTAAACTATCGCTCTCTTCTACTAATAGTAGATAAAAGAAAGGGATGGCAACAATTTTAGAACTGTCAAATTAGTTTACGTGTTACATTTCTTTGTATTTTAGTGGGCACATTCCGAGATCACGACTAAACCTGTATGGAAATCTAAATTCCGACGAATTTGACAGTACAAAAATTGTTGCCATCCCTTTCTTGTATCTGCTATTAGTAAAAGAGAGCGATAGTGTAAAATACATACATACGTGTATGTGTGTTTGTGTCATACGTGACAGAATATGTTAGAACACAAAATTTTTGTAACACCATAATTATGTACCATATTCTAGCAAATAAATAAATGGAATTGAATTGAATAAAAGTTAGTCAACAAGAGAATCGACACCATTATGTGATTTTAGTAAAAACTGATTGATACATTTTTGAATAGAGGTATCATTAGAACTAGGTACAGTTGACCTTTACAGCGTCTTTATTTCGTAAGAAGTAAGGGTACTTTCGTAATAAGCGCGAACCACGCGCTTATTTTATCAACCGACGAAAAAAAGGAGGAGGTTCTCAATTCGACGCGTATATTTGTTTTATTTTTTATAGGTATGATCACGCATAACTTTTTACAGAGTAGTCTGATTTTGATGATTCTTTTTTTATTGGATAGGGTATATCTGGAAGTTGGTCCAACTTAAATTTGAAAATCAAAATACACCCCTAAGGGTAGAAAAACAGGGGATGAGTGTTTGTTCACCCACTGAATTCTTACCAGTTACCCGATTCTGTTGAAACTTGGCACACATAAATGTAGTTCTAGACACCTCACAACATAATGAAGTCTTGGAGTTAGACTTCAGCCACAAAAAAAAAACACTTTTTAACAAAAAATTTAACCGACGATAACAGTAAGTGTTTGTTTGGCGCCGACTCATAATTAGTTATTTAAATTAGTTTAGTTGGGAGAATAGTAATTAAGACTAAAAAGCTTCATTTTATTTACGTAGTTTCTTCTATGTTTACAGTTTAACCTGATTGCCAGGGTCCACTTAACCAACGCTGTACGTGGAAAAGTGGAGCTTCCGCTTTAGTACTTGAATCTCCTGTGGGGCTGCCCTCGTCTACTTATTGCAAGTGTAGGGGGAGTTAATTGCAAGTGGCTCCCAGCATCACCCCATTCGAGCACATAGCAAATTCTCTTTGCCATCCGACGTGTAGGTTGGAGTACGAGTGTGTAGTTTCTGATTCAACATAAGCAATTGCTGCCATAGCTTTGTAAGCCAGAAATTGAGATAAAACTTTTGTCTGCCTTACATTGCTGCCGGTGACGTCATTTTGGCCCTTTAAAAGTTACGGTACAACTCTTAGACAAAATTAGTTTTGCTTTATGTCTCCATAATACGTAAATTTTCTATGAAGGTAGCTAGATGATAATGGAAGGATCTAATCATCAACTTACCCGTAATCGCAATCATTTTGTTTTGACAGTCCGTCTTATCGGCAACGATGCACCATGTAATGAATAATTCTGTAATGTCAAAATTAAAGCTATTATCATTGAGTTATTTACATAATAAAAACTCTACTCTTCTTTTGTCGTATCGTCATGAGCTTCTTCTTCTTCTGTCGTTTCGACATGAGCTACACAATGATAACAGCTCATGCCGTGGGAAAAATATTAGCCAGTTAGCAGGGTGGTAGCGGGGCTGACTGCCCAGGATGCGCCGAACGATCAATTAAATATCGTCACTTGTTGAGGCTCTTTTAATGCACACCAATAATCCTAATGACCCGTAAAAATCGATTTTACCACTTTTCCTTCTTGTCTGTCTGTTCGGTACAAATTTTGCAATCGATTTTTAAGTAACTTCCCGATGACTTGAAACTTTAAACATACCTCTGAACTGGATGATAATGCAATATTAAGTAGCTTTCATTTTAAAAACGTATAATATAAAAAAATACCTTTTTCATTATTCTCACAATAAAGTTGCTTTAGACTGTTCTATACAAAAAACATAGTTATTTTCAAGAGCCAACTTGGCGACGGTGACAGCATCAAGCTCTAGAGAGCCAGCTTCATCTAGCTTTGGTGACTTAGAAGTCACAAAAGCCACATAGTAAAAAAAACCATCAGTAAACGAATCGAACTAAGCAACATGCAACTTAGCGTAGAATCCACAGAAATAGATAGATATAGAATGGTTGTAATCACAATTTTACTTGCGATTCATGCGTGGCAACTTTCGAACAAACTACGCCTCCCATATTGACGTCATTAATTTTTTTAAATTAACTTTAATCAAATTTACCTTACAGCTTTTGTTTCTGCAGTTAGGAACAGCACAAGACGGCATTTTTGCGGATTTTTGTTACAGTATTTACAGAAACAAGCTATTAGGCGTACTGAAAAAGCCTTTGAAATGCTATTTCTGTGGTAGAACCATAGAATACATAATAGTGGTAGTAGAACCGCAATATTCTTGCAAGTGCACGTTTGCAATTCCCAATGTATCTGAGAGCCATTTACGTAACGTTTCGTGTCACGTTTCCTGCTATACCATTACTAGTCGTATTAATTGGTGCATCTATTCACGTTTACAGGTCGCTCTGGATGCATTAACATTGGTTTCTGTGCTGTAAATTCGAAGTTGCCTTGCTCGGGTCATCGGGTCCAAGTGCGCGCTCCCTTTTTAAGGAAATCTCTAAGAGGCTGGTTGATACTTCGCGTGACCAGAAGGGCTGGCTTGTTCTTTGGTCAAAGAATAAGCGTTGCCATTCAACGTGGCAACGCTGCCAGTCTTCTGTGCACTATGCCAGATGACAGCGGTATGGAGGAATATTTTGACGCCTAGGCGCGCCTTTTTGTATTATTTTATTTTGTATACCTTGCTAATTGGGTAAGACATTTTTTTGTCGTCGTTGCACAATGGAACAAGACTAAATTCATGTTCAATATGCATGTCATGCCGAGGCCAATATTCGTCGAAGGGTCGGCACTCGAAGTTGTAACGGAATACTTCTACCTAGGGCAGGCAATTCAGCTTGGTAGACACAACTTCGAGAAAGAAGCCAACAGAAGGATCCGTCTGGGCTGGGCAGCATTTGGCAAACTTCGCCGAGTCTTCTCGTCGCCTATACCGCAAAGTTTGAAGACAAAGGTCTTCAACCAGTGCGTCCTGCCAGTCATGACTTACGGTGCCGAGACGTGGACACTGACAGTTGGGCTAGTCCACAAATTCAAAGTCGCTCAGCGAGCTATGGAGCGAGCTATGCTTGGAGTTTCTTTGAAGGATAAAATCCGTAACGAGATTATCCGGAGAAGAACTGGAGTGACCGACATTGCTTGTAGAATCAGTAAGCTGAAGTGGCAGTGGGCTGGCCATGTCTGTCGAAGGACCGATGGCTGTTGGAGCAGACGAGTCCTTGAGTGGAGTCCGCGAATCGGCAAACGCAGCGTAGGGCGCCCCCCTGCCAGGTGGACCGACGACCTAAAGAACGTGGCTGGGGGGACTGGATGCGGAAGGCAGAGGACCGAGCGTTGTGGCGCAACTTGGGAGAGGCCTATGTCCAGCAGTGGACTGCGATAGGCTGAGTTGATTGTTGATTGCACAATGGAAATTACAGCTCTCGTGTGAAACTTTTCCGTTGTAATAATTTATGCTGTGAGGAAAATCACAACAAAAGTTTTTTTTTTTTTAATTCTATAGGATGGCGAAACGAGCAAAAGGCCACCTGATGTTAAGCGGTTGCCTTTGCCCATAACAACTTCAATACTACCTAGGCTGTTATAGTTCCCGGCACGAGACGTGAGCACAAATTGTACCTGCGTGATAGTCTCTGTCGTCGCCGTATTCTAGTATTCCGTTTTCTACGTATATTCAATTATGAATTATCATGTAATTAAGCCAATGCAAGTGCCAGTTTCTGTTCTGTTGTACTGTGAACAGAGATTCGACCACTTACGCAGTTGAATCTGTGCTCACGACTCGTGCCGGCAACTATACCTAAATGGTACCGCAAGTCGGTTCGCCAAACTGAGACATGAAGATGAATGAGAGAATAGCTGTAATTTTAGTAATTAAATTAAATATTTCGTAAGCTATGATTCTTCTACAAAACTAAATATCGATTTTTAACTGATGAGTATTTAATGAAAAAGCATATGTATAATAAACAGCTACGTAACTAGCCGACTCCCGTGGCTTGGCTCCCAAGTTATGTTGATAAAAAAGAGTACATAATTTTTATCAACATAACTCGGGAGTTTTGATTCGGTGCTAAGGGTACATGGCGCTAAGTAAGATATCCATTGCTCACCATGAAAATGTATATAATTTGTTATTTACAGCCTTTGTTGTCTATTTGAAAGGCAAAGACCTCCCTTTCCTTCTTTCGCTCTTACCAGTCAAGTGCAAGTGTGGACCAGTCTTTCTTGTACGCGTCAAGCTCCACGTCACCTTTACCTGGGTCTGCTGCGATGCCTTTGGACGTTTTTCAGGTTGATTTTAAGGTTATGTGTCCGTCCATCCGTCCGTCTGTCTGTCACAGGGCTGTCTCTTTTGAAAGGTAATAGGTAGGCAGTTGAAATCTTCTCAGAATATATGCTGTTATGACCCCTATCATATCAGATACTAAAATAAGAAATAAAGTCTAAAATCAAAGGGGGTCCAAAGAAGGAACCTTGAAAAACACGCATTTTTTAACGTTTTTGTCCCTCTCTATCTTCAAAACTGTAATAGATACCAGCAACAAACTTGGTCTGATTATAGTGCATGCTATGTTGTTTAGCAACAAATACTAAAAATAGAGAAAACTAATTGATATGTGGTGGTACCTGCGTAAGAAAGAGATGCAAAGATTCAGATATCGCGCACGGTGCATTCATGTCTTTTGATGAACTCTAGTAAATTAAATCAGTTTTTATGGGGTATCAGGTCGATGGATGGTACGGAACCTTTACTGCGTGAGTCCACGCGTTCGCGTCTGCGTTTTGTGTCTTTACTCGCACTTGGCCAGTTTTTTATATAGTCGACCATAAAACTGATTTACCCTTGAAATGTCACATGCACATCAAAAAATGACAGTTTATTTTTACTTCCAAGATCAAAGTAACAGTTACTGATGTCATGCTTTGTTAGTTTTAATCAGAGACATGACATTTACCGCCGGTAGAAGATTTTAATTTATTGGGATTTTTTGTCAAACATGGTAAATCAATTTCGCTGTCAAGAAGCCGTTGAATGCATTTGTTATAAATAAGTACATAAATATTTTGGGACATTTTTACTCAGCACCATCTAGTCCCAAAACTAAGCAGAGCTTGTAATATGGGTACTAGACTTCGTACTAGAGAATTGATAAAATACTTATATACTTTTCTTTTGTAAATGCATACTTATAATATATAAGTTAGTAATGTCATACTTTCATAACGAATGCATTCAACGGCTTCTTGCAAACTGATAGACAAACATATAATTATTTCCATTAACTCCAAAGCCACATTAAACCCATATAACCCGAACTAATTTCCTAACATTTGATTTCAAACACCAGTGATCCAACATAGCCACGCATGGTGGATTTATTTAGGCCGACTCAGCGCAAGGCCGAGCCGATGTAATTTGCGGGCTAGCTCGTAAGCAGAATTTGATTGGACGTCCGACATGCTGACAACGAAGCGACTCATAGATAAGGTGGGACCAATTCGATTTGGGATTAGATATGACTGTTGTTTGGTTCTCGGGAAATGTTTTTGTTTGTACGTTCTAGAAGTAATTTTAATTTATAGTGTTTTTTTACTAGAGTTCATTTGTAAGAAATATGGATTGGATGCGGGAAGTAGAGAACCGAGTTTTGTGGCTCAACTTGAAAGAGATCTATGTACTGCAGTGGACTGCGATATGCTGAGTTGATGATACCCTGAATGTTTTATTGCCAATAAACACTATTAAAATCTCATATAAAACATAAGTTGAGTTTTTTATCACCTGGTAAACACACCAAGGTACTTAACGCCTATATTCCACAGAAGGGAAAGAGTATAGTGACGTATAATCATATTTAATTTTGGCAGTAACAGTTTATAATTCTAATTTCTAAGGTGGCTAGCCCATTATCATAAATATCTGACACAATACCAATATCAGGCTGCAAAAAACTTCCGAACAGATTAGGGTGAATTTATCATTATAAAAAACCAAATCCGTTTTATGGGATACGCCTCACATTCCCATCGACTACAACTCGAACGATCTACAGCGGCGAACAACCAGAAAATAAATGAATAAAAATATTCCGGGGAAATAATTCAAATTATTGATCTGTTTTGTTGGAACCCACAACAAAATTAATCAGAATAGAAATTTCTTCTTATATATCAACTGGAAGACAGAAAAGAGTAAAACGCTATAACTAGGCGCATGAAAAAAAAATTTGCAACTGGGTTACAGCCAGCTGGCTTATTCCAGGCATGGCTCCCAAAACTTAAGGCGTGTGGTAAAAATAGCTATTCGGTCCTCGTAAATGATTCACTGAATATATTTTGATGGACGGACAATATTCGAAAATTAACCCTAGGGTGATGACCTTTAGATGGTAAATGCGGTGCAAAAACAGGGCAAGCTTTATTTTATGAGAATTATTAATGACAACACCAATTGCCATGCGGGAAGCGTTTGCGAACAAAAGACAATAAATAGCGCGCGGACTGGCAATCGGCTAGGCAGGGCTGGATACAATATGCGGCAATCTATGGGTTCTGTCATTCGGAGATATAGCTTGACTCCTCAATATCTACTACATATTCCTAATCAAAACGCAGGTCATTATTGTCAACTAATGACGTAGATTTTCAAAACCCATGCGTGTGAAGCCGCGGGCAAAAGCTAGTTGTAATAATAAAAAGCTGTGTAGGAACATTCATAACATCAAATTATGACAGCTTAATTCATAGCACTTTGTATGGCTTCCTCGTCGGGAAAAATGTATATTGCAGCGGCCATATTAGTTAATTTCCTTACATTCATTTTCCTATTATTATGTCTGAGAACCCTTCGTAAGTGTCATAACAATCACGATTTCCTTGTGAAACAGGGACGGAGCTATTCAAAATATTAGTGCTATCTCTTTCTTTTCCCGGAACAATGGTACTTTAATACTCCACAGCATGGCCCTTGAGACTTATAGGATTACCTCTATCGCCGAAATAAAAGAACATTTTCTTTTGTTTCCGTGACGATTGCCAATACATTTGGTAGTTTAATATTCATGAAACATTTCGAGACAGGTTCCCATGTTTACGTATGAATAGATTTTCCTTGATCGGCTTTTGTAAATGAGGTTTTTTTCTTTTATCTTTTTTGTTGTGGTAAGCGCAAACTGAGTTGGCAGATATAAAAACACAGACTCAGTAAAAAATATAGACGAAGTGCTGCGAACACTCATAGTTAAGCCAAGAAAAACTATAAATAAATAATGAATATTTTAGGGTCATTTTTACATAGCACCATGTAGTCCCAAACTAAGCTAGCAGAGCTTATACTATGGGTACTAGACAATGGATATAATACTGATGTACTTTTTTTTTGTAAATACGTGGGACACTCAGAAAGTTTTGCGAAACTAAAAAAAATTGTTCTATACGTACATATATTTTTATCAAATCTTTTCAAAGTACTTTCCACCAGCCTCTATACAAAGATTCATGCGCCTAAACCAGTTTTCAAAACACTTTTTTCAGTCCGCCGCAGACACCTCGTTTACAGCCTGCTCGAACGCAGCCAGCGCATCTTCCGGCGACGAAAATTGTATCCCTTTGAGCAGATTTTTTATTTTTGGGAATAAAAAGAAGTCACACGGTGCTAGATCAGGGCTGTAAGGAGGGTGACCCAGGAGTTTGACTGGCGTGCTGTCCAGGAAGTCCCTCGTTTTGAGTGCGGTGTGCGCAGGTGCATTGTCGTGGTGGAGCAGTAGCCCGCGGAGCCCTGTGTTTGGTCGCTTGTTGCTTATAACAGAGAAAACTTCTGGCAAACATTGGTAGTATACCATTCGGCATTAATGCTTCTTTGATCCCGTAAGGGAATTGATACCAAGTGGCCAGTCAAATTAAAAAAGCTAGCGATCAAAATCTTACCCCCGCTTCTAGATCGCTTCACTTTGGTAGGCGTTGGCTCATTTTGAAACACCCAAACAGTCGACTGGCGCTTGGTTTCTGGGTCGTATTGATAAATCCAGGACTCATCACCTGTAACGATGTCGTAAACACGCCGAGACGAGCCTGCTTCAAATTTGTTAAGCATATCACGGCACCATTCCACCCGGGCCTGCTTCTGAGCATCGGTGAGGTTGTGCGGCACCCAGCGTGATACTATCCTCCTCACGCGAAGATGGCTGTGTAGAATCTCGTGAACGCTTCCCGATCCAATCTTCAATATGTGTTGAATCTCCTGATATGTAATTCGCCTATTGTCTTGGATTAAATTTTTCACTGCTAGCACGTTTTCTTCGGTAACAGCCGTCAAAGGGCGACCGCTTCTTTCGTCATCCCCCAAAGTTGGTCGACCGCGCTTGAATTCGTTATACCAACGATACACGGTTGCCTTGGAAGGGCCTTCATCCATGAATGCCATTTGAAGTCTATCGTACGATTCATCCGGTTTCAGGCGACACGTGAAATCGTATAAAATCATAGCTCTAAAATGTTCCCGGCGCAGATCCATATTTCAGTGAGACACAATACTTTGAATTAACTCGCAAAAAATGTGGAGGGAAATTTTGAAATTGGAACTTACTTATTTTTACTTATAAATAATCATATTTTCGAAAAACATTATAACTGGCCAGTCTCCCATATATAAAAACTTTTTTTCGCAATACTTTCTGAGGGGCCTGGTACATACTTACAATACATAAGAAACACCCAGACCAACACAAACACTTAACTATGCTCCTTCGTGTACAACCAGCGCTCAAGCACACACCTTGTTTTTTTTTTTTTGCTTTCTCGATTCTTACTGAGAGGGGTAAGCACGATTTGAGGTGCATGTGTGTTCGTGAGCACAGGTTGTACACGAAGGAGCGTAGTTTTTTTTTTAGTTTGCAGCACTTCGACTATATTTTTTACTATGTCTGTGTATAAAAAAATAATGTTTTCGCCATACAAGATTTAAATTCATAAGTAAGCTTACATCAAATACAAACGTAATGTAGTATTCATGATAAACCTGTCAAGCTACATAAAAAAATTATAAGTCAATATATTACCACTATTCGTCTGTTCGAAATAGACTCTAAAGACCGTTTTATATCGGTTGTAGGTATAGACTACATGGGACATATAACTTGAGTGTGCTTATACAGCATTATTTTGAATTCATAAATAATTCTTTATGGGATGATTGTTCTCAACAATTTGAACAATTTTTACTACGGGACTAACACTGAAATCGCGAAACAAACCAACTGTTCCCTACACATTTTGTGTCAAATATAAATCATCCAGTAAACACCACTGCCTACCCCTTCAGGGAATTTCAAATTTAAATTAAATTAAATTTATTTGCGAAATATGGGTAAAATTACATTTGATGTTTAAAATAAAAATTATATTTAGTATCACCATGTTCAACCTTACGGCATGCAATTTTATAGACCGTACAATATACAAGTCAAGAGTGAGAAAAAATATGATAATTATACAATACAGGTACGATGTTATTTATGTATGTAGCTAGGTTTTGCTGCCAATCTTAAATTACATGGCTGTATTTTGTTTACCACTAAACCATTGTTAGGTCACTAGCTAGAAAACTTGAATGCCCAATACGATTATACAACCGACTATTACTGACTACATGGATATGAAAAACATTCATGGAAAACATAACCATTCTTACCAACAACTAACTACACTTCTTACTACACTAACAACTAAACGTCGAACAAAACGAAAGACTTCTACAATCACAACAAAGACATAAACATGCAAATACTATGCTAGCAATAACGAAACGAAACGCCGAATCACGGCACGGCATGTGTAATTGAATCTAAAGGGAAATTGCATTCCGCACGTAAAGTTCCGATCGCACGGTCGTGTTTGCAGAGATAAGAATATTTTTATACTGAAAATTTTACTGGACCTGAATTTATTGATGCGTGTCGAATATGAAATAAATGTTCTGTGATGTTCTTGTAGGTATGTAAAGTTTAGTGATATCATATTTCATGGGGCGTTGAACTTTCAAGAGCTGAAGTTTTGGTAGTTTTTAGAGGGTTCTTGTGATTTAGAATAGAATTACTTATAACATTTTGTTATATTTTTGGGGTTACGAATTTTTGCTTTGGTGTTTTTTTTGTGCTTGTTTCAGATTTGTCTAACAGTATTCTTGGCTAAGGGCTGATCTTTCAATCACCAGACAACTTTTATCACAGGAATAATGAAGGTTTGACATTTTTTTTTGTACATGTTGAAATTTGAATCGCTTATTTCCCAATAAGGGATAATTGTACTCATCATTATGAACAACTTTTACTATGGGATCAACCCTGAAATTGCGAAAAAAATATCAGGTGGTCCTTACATTTTATCGATTTAAGTGAACACAAATGTAGGGACCAACTGATTTTTTTTTCGCGATTTCAGGGTTGGTCCCATAGTAAAAGTTGTTCATAATGATGAGTAAAATTATCCCTTTTTGGGAAATAAGCGATTAAAATTTCAGCATGAATATTATTGGTTGGCGAAACGACCTAAAGTTATGTGTTGGTAAAATATGTGAAAGCCTGAAATTTACTTCCCCACTAAAGCGATCTGACGATTTAAAGACCACCACCACACCGCTTCACACGACGTGAGCCCGACCCGCGCCCGACACGCACCCACACTGTGTGTGGTTTGCGCTTTACTATGGGTGTGAATGTATGCGTGGCAGCCTGTACTGTTAAGCGAGCTGTCCTTCATATCTTTTATGGATGCTTCACTAATTGTTTAGCGAGATTCCGTCCGCCTTTTATATTGGTCCAAGGTCCATTTAAGCAACAGAATCGTTAAATAATTAAATTAAAATAATTATAATTGTAAATTTTATTTTTTTTACTAGCATATTGATTCAAATTTCTCATTTAGATTTGAAATACACATTTGTACGCCTGCTGGCATAACATAGCGGACTCTTTGTTGTATTTAAGTACTTTATATAACTTTTTGTACCTATGTTACACAAATGAATAAATGACTTATGACTTATGACTAAAGTCTCAAAATTTTATGTAATTACTAAAGCTTTCATGAAAAAACATAGCTCCTAACATGTAATTACAATCACATGAGATTTTCCATCTTCATGTCTCAGTTTGGCGAACCGACTTGCGGTACCATTTAGGCAACAGCCTAGGCGGTATTGCAGTTGTTATGGGTAGTAAGTTGTTAAAGGTAACTGCTTAACATCAGGTGGGCCTTTAGCTCATTTCGCCATCCTATACTATACAAAAAAAAAACAGTTAGAAGCTATGTTATTTCATAAACACTTCACATGCGATTGTATTGTGTTTTCTCTAGTAACTCGAGAAAAAAAATACAACCGCACAACTCTCGTGGGAGACGTGAAAGAAATTTACTTGTAACGTCAACAACTAGAGTAGGTAACATTAATTTCCCGTGAATTGTAGTATATAGGTATATGTGTTTCCAACTGGGTATTGTTGCTTACAATTTCGTATCCATCCCCTACATTTAGGGGAATTATTTTGTCCCCCTCGCTTGAGACAAATAAGGAAAATAGTTGTTACAAGTATGCGTTATTACTGACATTCATTTCTTATTTGTTTCTCTTTTTGTGATATGTTTGCGAATGGGAAGACTTGTATGAACTCATATGTAAGGTTACAAGCGAAATTTATCATTTCTACTGATCTGGGGGTAAACGAAAATAGAAAGAATGCTACTTTTTCCCTTCAAATGCTGGTTTTGCGATTTGTCTAATACGTTTTAGGGTTCCGTACCCAAAGGGTGCTAACGGGACCCTATTACTCTCGCTACGCTGTCCGTCCGTCCGTCTGTCTGTCACAGGGCTGTATCTTTGTAACGGTAATAGATAACTAGTTGAAATTTTCACAGAATATGTGTTACTTTTGTAGTCCATCAAGACAAATACTAAAAATAAAAAAGTCTTCTCGTATGGATCGAGATTTCTTGTATGGGGACCAAAGGGGGTCCCCATACAAGAAACCTCGAAATACATGCTTTTTTTTAAACGTTTTTGTTCCTGCTCTATCTTCAAAACGGTAATACATACCAGCGTCAAACTGGGTTCGATTATATTGCATACTATGTAGTTCAGCGACAAATACTAAAAACATGGCAAACGTAAACATATGTGGTGGCACCTACGTAAGAAAGGGATGTAAAAATTCACATTTCGCGCACTACGTTGATGTGTTTTTTTTTTTTTTTTTTTCGTTCCATAAATTCAGGGTAGGTATGATGTACAAGACATGGTGTTAATTTTTAAATAATCCAGTATCACTATGTTTTGCCTTGATAGGCGTACAAATTTGGTAAACATTCGTAACTTAAATCAGTTTCTATGTATCAGGTCGATGGGTGGTACGGAACCCTTACTGCGTGAGTCCAACTCAAACTTGACCGGTTTTTTCTTACACGTTTTGTTGTCGTTACAAAAGTAGGAGTAAAAATTCCTTTTGTAAATTATAGATAGATGCAGTGGCGTGCATTGGCCTACTTCATTTGAATTTAATTGTGGTGTAAGTTATTGATTTTTAAGAAGGATAATTAATTTAGCATTAATAGGTCTATTAAAAGATAAATAATCATCTTACTTTGAAAAACATAATAAAATAAATATTTTTGCGACATTTTTTACACAGCACCATCTAGTCCCAAACTAAGCAGAGCTTGTACTATGGGTACTAGACAATGGACATGAAACTTGTATACTTTTTTTTTTGTAAATACATGCTTATAATACATAAGAAACACCCAGACCAACACAAATACTCATGTTCATCACACAAATATTTGTGTCCTGTGGGAATCGAACCCACGACCTCGTGATCAGCAGTCCGACACTCGAACCACTAGACCACAGAGGTCGTCAAAACTTAAACTTATTGGTGTAATAACTTACACCACTATTGAATTTGAATGAGGAAGGCACTGCAATATTATTTTTCAAGATAAAAATCACTAGGTTGATGTGACCTCTTGGCGTGAACTTTAGTTGGGCTGGTTTAGTTTTGTGTATATCTGTATAAACTACAAAGATTTTTATCAATCTTATTTTATTATCATGTGCTAACAATAAAGTATACTCTATCTATCAACAGAAGCAAGCGGGCGGTCATTGCTCCGTGAACTCGTGACGTCACGTATCCGCCTCGTTGATCAACTGCGGATTATGTCCGTACTCCGAGGTTGCGGTTTTAGTGTAGACAGATTTAAGTTTTAAACATAACCGTCGCGGATAAGTCTTGTGACGTAGGCAGAGACGTATGTTAAACCTAACTGATGCCGGTTTTAAGCGAGTCAGAAAATAAACACACATACTTTCATGACAAAATTTCGTGACTGATCTATGATCATCTTTTGATGATTGAAGATAAAACCATCATACTGTTGTACCAATAAATAAATAAATAATAAATAAATATCTTCGGGACATTTTTACAAAGCACCATCTAGTCCCAAACTAAGCAGAGCTTGTGCTATGGGTACTAGACAATGGACATAATACTTATATACTTTTTTTTTTGTAAATACATACTTATAATACATAAGAAACACCCAGACCAACACAAACACTTATGTTCATCACACAAATATATGTATTCTATGGGAATCGAACCCACGACCTCATGATCAGCAGTCCGACCCTCGAACCACTGGACCACAGACGTCGTCAAACCAAAAAACCAATGACCAATATTAATATTTAAAAAAAAAATTAGGTGCCAGTTACTACGTGGTGTATGTAAAGATAGCATTATAATGATAATGGTTCATGACATAGTCTTTAAAGGACCTAGTAAATATTTTTAAGCACCAAATGGTAAGGTGTTGTCGAATCAGCTGCCGAATGGTAAGGTGTTGTCGAATCAGCTGCCGAATGGTAAGGTGTTGTCGAATCAGCTGCCGAATGGTAAGGTGTTGTTGAATCAGCTGCCGAATGGTAAGGCGTTGTTGAATCAGCTGCCGAATGGTAAGGTGTTGTCGAATCAGCTGCCGAATGGTAAGGTGTTTTCGAATCAGCTGCCGATTTGTGGAACTCATTCGCGTTCGCAATCATGTCGATTTCAATCTTCATTCATTGCTTCGTATGTTTTGACAATTCATCTTATCGGCAACTATTTCCCTTACGATTACTTAGTACGGGAAAAAGTGTCCCCAAAATCACACATTGACAGTTTTATTGAAATACTACATTAAAATATATAAAAAAACAATTATGTGATTGGGTCTATTTAAAATTCATGGAGCCTAGCAATTATAAATAATGTTGTTTTTTTTAAAATTAAATATTAATAATAAACAAGTTCTTAAAATTATTTTATTGAAATTTATCTATGAGAATCATGAGAATCATTTTTCGTTCTGTTATCATTTTTAACACCTTATAATAACAAAATAAGGTATAATCTAGTATAACACGTATTCGCATTCGAGACGTTATAGCGTCGCAGTGGGAAACTAAGTGCGAATAACGGCCAAAATTAGTATCCAATCTATCCACGATTAGAGATAGAAGTTTGACGTAAGCTCTATATTTTTTTTTTATACAAAATAATGTCAAATTTTTATCTCTATTAGGGTAAATCGTGGATAGATAGGATATTAATTTTGGCCGCTAGTCAATGTTGCGTATCTGCGCTCAATTGTGCCACGCGTGCGGTGCCCGTATGCCACTTCCATTATTTATTTTTTATTCCGTGTTTTATACAATTATTATTGCATGAATTCCAAAAAGAAAACTATTGAAGAAAAAAACACGATTTGAACATTCATCAAAAAACTAAAAAAAACTAGCTTAAAGAGGCACAACCATAAAGGTACTGTTAGTATAGAAATGTCTTTGGGCACAACACATGTAGTACCTACTTAACATCTAAATCGCTGTCCGCTCCATTCCGTGCACGTGCTTATACCGTCTTTGAACACGTGCAAATAACGACAACAGTTCAGAGTCGGCCTTGTACATAATCATTAATTTAATGGCCGGGCCCTCCTAGGCCTGGATAGTTCGGTCACTCTGGATCGTGACTGGCTTAACTTGTTAAATGTGGGTTATTGAATAGTAGCTTTGTGGGGTATCGGGGGTTTGGCATACATCGCTTAGTGGAGATGTATGTGATTGTAAGTACTGTTGATACAACCAAAATTCGATCTGTAGTGCATATTTCACCAGAAAACTTATTCTTATTCTTATTCTTTATTGCACACAAAAAAATATCACAACAATACATAGTAGTTTTGAAATTACATGAGTTTTCTACCAGCAAACCTTTGAGTGATAGAGCAAATATAAAATGTAAAACTGAGGGTAACTTTCAGTGCACATAACTAATGTTCATCTAAAATTATAAAATAACATACCAACAACATATACCTATATACAAATAAATATAAAACTATATATACATACCTATTACTTAATTATACCTACTTATATAAACCTATAATATACCTATATATATAATAAATAAATATGTATTATCCATTAGTGAGAAAGAAAACTTATTCATAAAATAATATTGGAAGCGAACTCTGTCACGCATATTCTATGTTGATATATTCTTAGAAATTTAATGTATCTTGAGGTTCCTCCAATGAGTTTGAGTTGAGATGTGATTTCAATACGTCTTGATTTCGAGGGTTAATTTTTAATTATGTTGGCCAACACCTCTTTATTGGCTCTAATTCACTTGGTTGTTAGGAGGTTTTATTCAAAACGCTTTTAGTTTCATCTCATTTTATAATTTTTACAATAAAATTCGATGATTAAACTATTAAGCTCTGCTTAGTTTGGGACTAGATGGTGCTGTGTAAAAATGTCCCAAAGATATTAATTTTTTATTTATTTATTAAATACCAAGATCACATATTATATTACTTTATCTAAATAAACAATAAACATAATAGCAGTTCTTTGACGATGACGATACACAAGGTGCGTAGCCAAATTTAAAGATATTTTTTTTGCGAATTCAATGTTGATCTGTTTGTTATAATGAGTGCATTCATTCCTTGAAAGGACTACCGCGGTTACCTTATATAATAAAGATCACAACATACTACAAAAACTACTTTGCTTTTTAGGGTTCCATAACCAAAGGATGCCAAACGGGACCTTTCGCTACGCTTTCCATCCGTCTGTCTATCACATGGCTGTATCTTTTGAACGGTAATAGGTAGCTAGTTGAAATTGTCTCAGAATATGTGTTGCTATGACCCCATTCATGACAAATACTAAAAATAAAATTACAACAAGAAACCTCGATAAACATTAATTTTTTTCAACGTTTTAGTTCCTGCTCTATCTTCGAAACGGTAATACATACCAGCGTCAAACATTGTTTGCATACTATGTAGTTTATTTCATCAACTCAGCCTATCGCAGTCCACTGCTGGACATAGGCCTCTCCCAAGTTGCGCCACAACACTCGATCCTCTGCCTTCCGCATTCAGTCCCCCCCAGCCACGTTCTTTAGGTCGTCGGTCCACCTGACAGGGGGGTGCCCTACGCTGCGTTTGCCGATTCGCGGTCTCCACTCAAGGACTCGTCTGCTCCAGCGGCCATTGGTCCTTCGACAGACATGGCCAGCCCACTGCCACTTCAGCTTACTGATCCTACAAGCTATGTCGGTCACTCCGGTTCTTCTCCGGATAATCTCGTTTCGGATTTTAAACTTCAAAGAAACTCCAAGCATAGCTCGCTCCATAGCTCGCTGAGCGACTTTGAACTTGTGGACTAGCCCAACTGTCAGTGTCCACGTCTCGGCACCGTAAGTCATGACAGGCAGGACGCACTGGTTGAAGACTTTTGTCTTCAAACTTTGCGGTATAGGCGACGAGAAGACTTGGCGAAGTTTGCCAAATGCTGCCCAGCCCAGACGGATCCTTCTGTTGGCTTCTTTCTCGAAGTTGTGTCTACCAAGCTGAATTGCCTGCCCTAGGTAGACGTATTCCGTTACAACTTCGAGTGCCGACCCTTCGACGAATATTGGCCTCGGCATGACATGCATATTGAACATGACTTTAGTCTTGTCCAGATTCATGCCGAGACCGACACGTCGAGAGGGTCCGTTTAAGCAGTAGTTTATTTAAAAAAACGGTAAACATAGACATATGTGTTGGTACCTGCGTAAAAAAAGAGATCAAAAATTCATATTTCGTGCACGGTGCATTAATGTCTTTTGATGAACTCTCGTAAATTAAATCGGTTTCTACGGGGTATCAGGTCGTTGTGTGCTACGGAGCCCTTACTGTCTGACTCGCACTTGGCTGGTTTTTCACTTTTATTGACTTGTTTTTCAAAGTAAATTTGTATGAATATGACTGTGAACACCAATTCAGTGATTATGGCATCAACCATGCATGATTATTGTAGCCCACGTGATTATTGTAGCCCACATTAACAGTGGTTTACCGGCTTATAAAAACAAAGCACACAGTCGGTCTGCTAACAGCGAGCCACTAACTAATGCATGTCTGGCCTTGGAGTACTTCAGTAACTTTTAGCCCTTAGGTAGTCTTTTCTAAGTAAATACAAATTGTTATGGTTATTCGCACTTTGGACAACAAACTTTCAATACATTCTCATAGGCATGTCAAGGAGCGAAAGTTTTTACATAAATTGTTGCTTTAGTGAAACTCGAGTGGTGAAAAGTAAATAAGTACCTATAACTTTCATTTTCTTAGTACCCTTTTCCAATTTTTATTTTTTTATAAAACTTAGAGCTGATATTAGGTATAAATAAATAAATATAGTAGCTGATATGTGCGGCTTTGCTCAGAGTGCCACCAAATTGGATCCAGATTTCGTCATTTTCTATTCTATTTTTCTATACAGTAACGTATCTATTTTGGCACTAAACTAATAAGTTTAGTGCCAAAATAGATACGTTACTGTATTCATTAGGTATGTAAAAAAACTCTGTTGTTCCTGTGAACAACTTTATCAGAATCGATATTCATACGTAAGGACACAACTCATTTGGAAAACTCTTCAATAAAAATAATCAAATTAAATATTAAATCACTATTGATTGTAAATTGAATGTAATTATTTTAGTTACTCAAAACTCACTCACTCGGTGATTATATCAATAAAAATAATCAAAATAAATATTAACTCATTAATAATTGTAAATTCAAAGTGAAATAATCAATTTCAATAATGTTTTTTTTTTAAATTAACTATTTTTATTGAAGAGTTTTTCAAAATCAGTTGTGTCCTTACGTATAAATATCGATTCTGATAACGTAGCTCACAGGAACAACTGGGTTTTTGTTACATAGTATATAATATCATGTGTCATTTTGGTCTATAAATATAGAATTTGTTAATAACTTCGGTTTTTTATCGAATGCATTTCGGCGAGTGTGCGTTGGAATTGCACAATTTAATTCCCCCAAGCCCTTTCCATTATCGGACGACCAGACGCACGGCGATGCGCCACCGTCATATGGTAGATATTCCACGCTTACGCACGAACCGGTTTGCTAATAGCTTTATCATGCGTACCGCCAAAGAGTGGAATTCCTTGCCGGCGTCAGTGTTTCCCGAGAAATATTATCTGGTGGTCTTCAAGACTCGAGTGAATAGGTTTTTGCTGGGCAAGCGTGTACCATCGTCGACCGCACCGTCGCTTAACATAAGGTGAGGCGGCGGTCAAACGCAAGCCCGTTAAGAATTAAAAAAAAAAAAAAACTTGACTACAGCGCCACTTAAAGGACCATAAAATAGTACTGAGTGATAATAACAGGAAAAACACGTATTTTATTATTTTAAACACAGTGATTTCTAAGTCAAAATAAAACTGTGTGATGCCATATCTTAATATTTTTGTACTGAGTAATACTTAAAGAAAAACCCGTATATTATAATTATCAGAAAGAAGAAATATGTATTTTATCATTTTCACCCTCAGACCTAAGTTTTCAGCTGCAGCAGTTTGGTGATTTAAAAGTCATGCTGTTTAAATAAAGATGTTTAGAATAACATGAGAATGATATTTAGACTTCAGAAATGATTGATTAAAACTTATAGTGAATTCTCTATAAATCATAAAGTTTTCTAAATTATAACAGCAGTATTTTAGAGGTGGATCCTCAATCAATCTTCAAGAATAATTGAAACATAGAGGGTGATTCAATAATATTAGGAGCAAAGAAAAAATACTTGAATTAATAAAAAATAGGTGGATAGCAACAACAACTTTATGAAATACTAATCTATGCCCACGGCTTTACTCCCTTGGAACGAAAATTTAAAAACCGGCCAAGTGCGAGTCGGACTCGCGCAGTAAGGGTTCCGTACCTCTTAACGACCTGATACCCCATAAAAACTGATTTAATTTACGAGAGTTTATCAAAAGACATCAACGTACAGTGCGCGAAATATGAATTTTTGCATGTCTTTCTTACGCAGGTACCGCCACATATGTCTATGTTTGTCTTATTTGTAGTATTTGCTGCTAAACTACATAATATGCACTATAATCTGACCAAGTTTGACGCTGGTATATATTACGGTTTTGAAGATAGAGCAAAAACAAAAACGTTGAAAAAAATGCATGTTTTTTGAGGTTTCTTGTATGGGGACCCCCTTTGTTTTTAGACTTTTTTTTGTTTTTAGTATTTGTTGTGATACACCTCATAGCAACACATATTCTGAGAAAATTTCAACCGGTTACCTATTACCGTTCAAAAGATACAGCCCTGTGACAGACAGACGGACGGACGGACGGACGGACGGACAGCGTAGCAAGAGTAATAGGGTCCCGTTTGTCACCCTTCGGGTACGAAACCCTAAAAGTATACTCTATCTATCTATCTATCTTTTTTACTTATTTTAGAAAGATCTTATATTTACGAACAGCGGATTTTTTCAACTGAACACATAAATGGCTAGAGTTTATTATACACTCATTTCATTTATTAGGAAAATGTAAGGTACTTGCAATCAAGCTAAATAGCATCAAATTGATGACGTCTGGTTTAGTGAAACATTAAAATTTTGATTGAATTAAAGCACATGGAAGGATACCGCAACCTATCCTCTTGACCCTAACCATAAGAATAAATGTATTCTTACGTCCTAAGTTACGTTTAATAAAACTCAAGGGATGAAGATGTACGTTCATCACCATCAACTCAGCCTATCGCAGTCCAATGCTGGACATAGGCCTCTCCAAAGTTGCGCCACAACACTCGGTCCCACAGAAATAGACAGAATGGAAAAGTGAGCAGGGCATTTCAAAGCCTTTCTCAGTACGCCTTATGACTTGTTTCTGTAAATACTGTAACGAAAACCCGCAAAAATGCCTTATTGTGCTGTTTCTAACTATAGAAACAACAAAGCTGTAAAGTACATTTGATTAAAGTTATTTAAAAAAAAATTATGACGTCTATATGGAGGCGTAGTTTGTTCGAAAGTTGCCACGCATGAATCGCAAGTAAAATTGTGATTATAACCATTCTATCTATCTATTTATGTGCTCGGTCCTCTGCCAAAATGTAGGGTGATATAACAAAATCATCCGGTATCACTATAGCAACAACAAGCACCCCAAAGATCCAATCAAACCCATCAAGTGGGTTAAGTATTTTCATTATTGAATTAAACGAATAATAACTCCAAAAGGGCTGTCAAATAAAAATCGCCGAGTCGCTCCTAAGCCCTTGATCCCCGTTATATTTTCTGTCAAACGGCATTTTGACATCGACCCCCATCACTTGGGACAGGCGAAAACGTCTTCATTGTACTTTCTACTTTCGAATATAATTGAAAACTCAACGAGGTTTTATATACTTACACATCTATTGCACGACTTTGTTATTGAGGTTGGGTTTCGTCAACTTATTTTTTAAATTAAAGTTTGATTTAATTGTAAGGATTCATTTGTTTTTCTTTTAGGACTATTTGGTGATATTGTTAGAGCGTATTATAGTTTTATTACTAGCGTATGGTCGGCGAAGCAACGACTGCGCAGATTGTACGATCTGCAAGGTTAAGCTGCACTTGCCGCGGTCAGTCTGTGGATGGGTGGCCGTTTCGTTACACATAGAGACCCCTTCGTGCCTCGGAGAAGCACGTTAAGCTGTCAGTCCCGGTTGTCATATGAATATCTATGGCAGTCGTTACGGGTAGTCAGAAGCCTGAAAGTCTGACAACTGGTCTAACCTCCGAATGTCAGTATTACCTATTAACTGGGTTGCGGGGGTCTGATGGCAGTCGTTCTGTGTAAAATACTGATGTTCAGCCGCATCTTCTATGCGATTCAGAACCACACGATATCCAGTTGTCGACCGGTTCGGTTTGTTATCTCGTTTCGTCTTATGATTCACGCAACGAGAGAAAAAGAGATAACAAACCGAATCGATCGACAACTAGTTATCGTATGGTTCTGAATCGCTATACTGGTTAGACTGGAAGCTGACCAAAGGCTCGGAGGATGATGATGACTAGCGTATGGTCGAATAAGGACCCCTGCACTGATTAAAATAATTTTTTAGAAATATTTGTAAAGACGCTTGTCATCTTAGTCTACCTGCGACCACGAAATGCTGCAAAGCTTTCGAAACGTCAGGGAAACCAATTTAAATAATATACGCGATTTAATCCGGTTAACTTTGTTTTATTACAAGTGTTTGTGTTGTTCTGGGTGTTTCTTATGTATTATAAGTATGTATTTACAAAAAAAAGTTTATAATTATTATATCCATTGTTTAGTACTTATAGCACAAGCTCTGCTTAGTTTGGGACTAGATGGTGCAGTGTAAGAAAATGTCCCTAGGATATTTATTATTTATTTATTTATTAAAACGCAAACGCAGCGTGGGGCGCCCCCCTGCCAGGTGGACCGACGATCTGAAGAACGTGTCTGGGGGGACTGGATGCGGAAGGCAGAGGACCGAGTGTTGTGGCGCAACTTGGGAGAGGCCTATGTCTAGCAGTGGACTGCGATAAAAAAAAAATGGTTATTAATTATCATCATCATCATTTCAGCCGAAAGACGTCCACTGCTGGACATAGGCCTCCCCCAAGGATCGCCACAACGACCGGTCCTGTGCCTTCCGCATCCAGCGGATTCCCGCGACCTTCACCAGATCGTCGGTCCACCTTGTGGGGGGCTTACCCACGCTGCGCCTTCCAGTACGCGGTCGCCACTCCAGAACTTTACTGCCCCATCGGCCATCCGTTCTGCGAGCAATGTGCCCCACCCACTGCCACTTAAGTTGCCACTTTGACAATTCTTCGGGCTATGTCGGTTACTTTCGTTCTCCTGCGAATCTCCTCATTTCTGATTCAATCACGCATGGACACTCCGAGCATAGCCCTCTCCATTGCCCTTTGAGTGACTTTGAGCCTTCTTATCAGGCCCATTGTGAGCGACCACGTTTCAGTAACGTAAGTAATTACTGGCAACACACACTGGTCAAAGACTTTCGTCTTTCGTCTTTCGAATTGTTTATTAATAATTGACTTGAAAAGTAGAAGAAATGAGCAAATGTAGACTATAATCTGCCCACGTATTGCTGACAACATTTCTGTTATATGGGGTTTGGCTTTTACTGAAAATATCCCAACACGAAACCCAAATAACCCCCGGGATTCAAGCTCGATGTGTTAACTTTCTCGTTCAGTTCGATTCGGTTTGAACCAATTTCATGCATTTACTAACATCAAATAACTTTTATCTAAGGAAAATTGAATCTTCAGCATTAGACGGTAGGTACGTTTAGGATTGACTGCTATGCTATGGGTCGCAGATTACAGTTCCGAGCTGTACATAGTTGTATGACCCAAATATGAAAATTGTGTGTTGAAGAACCCCAGGATACAAAAAAATGTGGGGAGACGTTTAAAAAACCTTATCAGGAATGCTTCATACTATACAGGATAAACATTTCAGTTAATCACAGTCCACTTCAGGACAAAGGCCTCTACCAAATTGCACCACAAGACTCGTACCTCCGCCTTCCGCATCCAGTCCCCCCAGCTACCTTTTTCAGGTCGTCGGTCCACCATGGCGGGCGGGGGGGGGGGGCTATGCTGCGTTTCCCGATTTGCGGTCTCCACTCAAGCACTCGTCTGCTCCAGTGATTAAGGCCAACCCACTGCCACTTCAGCTTACTGATTCTACAAACTATATCGATCACTCCGGTTCTTCTGCGGATAACTTCGTTACGGATTTTATCCTTCTAACACAAGACAATATAGGTAGCACACGATCATAATGTATTTAAAATAAGCCTCAACGGCTACATGGTATGGACACAAGTGAACAGGAATACATAAATTAAACATAGCCTCTCTACTCAGAACCAAACGTCCTTCACCTGCTTTTGTGAAATGAATTGTTCATGAGAAATTAATGAACGGCCATTTTAATTTTATTTCGTTTCCGGACGCTGTACAGTGAAAACAGCTTTTATGTAGTTCTGTATTATACTTTCGTTGAAGAGTATTTAATTTTTAATATCGAAACTGAGAATCTCGTTTTGATTTCCATACGGTGAAAATTAAACCTATCTACGATTTTTCCTACTATAGACAGAAATTTCCATACATTTTATGTCAAATTCCTATCTCTAGTAGGGCAAATTGTGGATACATAGGATAATAATTTTGACCGATAGTGAAACAACAACGACAACGTGATAACGTGAGTGCCAAAGATTGGACACCATACTATTAAATTGATTAAGTATCTGACTGATTGACTGACTGATTGACTGGCTGATTAACTGACTGACAGATAGCGTACTTTTGCACTGAGATTCTCAACATACTATACATCATGGTATAATAACACCAGGTAGTCTCTTCCCGTGACAGCTAGGTCACGTGATTGCCTCCGTACTACGTCATCGGCCGTGGAGCCAATAGCGGGCTGTTAGCGTGACACTTGTCAGTTTGATGTGCTGCCACTTTGTGAAAATAAATTACCCGAGCAAAATGCATTTTTTCATTTACTTTCTTCTATAAAGAATCACTTTTTAACTAGTAATTTAATATATTTTCCTTTATTAACTAATTAGATGAATAACACGAGATAACAAATAGTTAGGAATTTATTTTATATTCATTATGAACAAAAATCTCCGAAGATACCAATCAATGGCAGCACTGATCGTGACGTAGCTTGGAGGCATCGCGCTGTCATTGCGGGAAGAGAATACCTGGTGAAACATCTTATTATACCATGCTATACATAAACAAAATAAAATGATGATTTGATTTGAATAACTATCGTCAAAGCAGTGATAGTCTAGTGGTTGTACATTAGCTTTGCATGCAGGAGGGTCTGAGTTCCAACCCAGTTCGCAGATTAGAATTTGATTATCACATCGCTTTAAAAAGACCGACATTGTGAGGAAACCTGCATATCTGAAAGTGCTCCATAATGTTCTTGATAGTGTGTGTTAGTCTGCCAAACCGCACTAGGCCAGCTTGGACCCGAATTTAGGCCTGAATCTTTTATCATTAGGTCTCGACCCAGCAATGGAACAGTAAAGGGCTGATGATGTTATGTTATGTATGCTCTCAGACATGCGAGCAGTCTTCGGTATACCCATTTTTAAATCCAAAAACTTCATATTCTCATAGGACTGTACACGGTACAGTCAGCCCTTCTAAGACAAAAACGAAAAAAAAAATAAAAAAAATGTAAAAAGAAATGAAAAAAAAAGAAAGAAAAAAAAATGAAAAAAATGAAAAAATGAAAAAAAAAATTAAAATGAAAAAAATTAAGAAATGAAATGAATGAATGAATGAAATGTATTAAATGTTGTAATAAGTAAAACATCACGCAGCTAATTAATCTTCTAGACCCTTAAGACCAATCTGAAATCTGAATCCTTTTTCCAATACATAAAAGTACCTACATTTAAAAATAAACCTTAATGAACCAATAGCGTACCCCGGGGGAAATCTTGTAGGGACTTAATTAAATGCATAGCAATGTGTTTATTTGTCGGTGACCCGAGCTACTGAAGGTGACATGGGACCGGGCAATGTTTATTTGCTTAGAAGTACCTCTATTGGTACGTTCACGTACAAAGTCCGTTTGATCAGATCTTTGAGCATTTTAAAACGGCTCATGTTTGTTTTGTGCCTTAAGGGAAATAGGGGGCGGGGGTGCCTGTCCCTACAACGTGTTATCTAAATAACTGAAAACCTCTTAAGGGGTCATTGTACTCATCAGTATGAACAAATTTTACTATGGCACCATCCCTAAAATCGCAAATTGCAGAGTTTCAAGCTCAGCCGCTTCACGACCGCGCTAGTCATGAGACGTTTCACGATGCTGAAATGGGTAGAAAAAAAATTACCTATACTCCAAATGTGGAAAAAAAGGATTTAGTGTCGTACTTGTCGTTTTCGTAAACATATATATATATTTTGTACAAGACCGTGCATCTATAGTATATTTGATCAAAGCCTTGACCTTGAGCATTACCAGGCCCCTCAGAAAGTATTGCGAAAAAAAGTTTTTATATATGGGAGACTGGCCAGTTATAATGTTTTTCGAAAATATGATTATTTATAAGTAAAAATAAGTAAGTTCCAATTTCAAAATTTCCCTCCACATTTTTTGCGAGTTAATTCAAAATATTGTGTCTCACTGAAATATGGATCTGCGCCGGGAACATTTTAGAGCTATGATTTTATACGATTTCAAGTGTCGCCTGAAACCGGATGAATCGTACGATAGACTTCAAATGGCATTCATGGATGAAGGCCCTTCCAAGGCAACCGTGTATCGTTGGTATAACGAATTCAAGCGCGGTCGACCAACTTTGGGGGATGACGAAAGAAGCGGTCGCCCTTTGACGGCTGTTACCGAAGAAAACGTGCTAGCAGTGAAAAATTTAATCCAAGACAATAGGCGAATTACATATCAGGAGATTCAACACATATTGAAGATTGGATCGGGAAGCGTTCACGAGATTCTACACAGCCATCTTCGCGTGAGGAGGATAGTATCACGCTGGGTGCCGCACAACCTCACCGATGCTCAGAAGCAGGCCCGGGTGGAATGGTGCCGTGATATGCTTAACAAATTTGAAGCAGGCTCGTCTCGGCGTGTTTACGACATCGTTACAGGTGATGAGTCCTGGATTTATCAATACAACCCAGAAACCAAGCGCCAGTCGACTGTTTGGGTGTTTCAAAATGAGCCAACGCCTACCAAAGTGAAGCGATCTAGAAGCGGGGGTAAGATTTTGATCGCTAGCTTTTTTAATTTGACTGGCCACTTGGTATCAATTCCCTTACGGGATCAAAGAAGCATTAATGCCGAATGGTATACTACCAAATGTTTGCCAGAAGTTTTCTCTGTTATAAGCAACAAGCGACCAAACACAGGGCTCCGCGGGCTACTGCTCCACCACGACAATGCACCTGCGCACACCGCACTCAAAACGAGGGACTTCCTGGACAGCACGCCAGTCAAACTCCTGGGTCACCCTCCTTACAGCCCTGATCTAGCACCGTGTGACTTCTTTTTATTCCCAAAAATAAAAAATCAGCTCAAAGGGATACAATTTTCGTCGCCGGAAGATGCGCTGGCTGCGTTCGAGCAGGCTGTAAACGAGGTGTCTTCGGCGAACTGGAAAAAGTGTTTTGAAAACTGGTTTAGGCGCATGAATCTTTGTATAGAGGCTGGTGGAAAGTACTTTGAAAAGATTTGATAAAAATATATGTACGTATAGAACAATTTTTTTTAGTTTCGCAAAACTTTCTGAGTGTCCCACGTATTTCGGACTTCTGTTTCACGTTGTACACTCGGCTAATTATGATGTATTAACTACACTGATAGCTTCAAATTAATAAAAAACATAGTAATATTTTATTCATAGTAAAACAGGGCCACTGTAATTTTATTATTACAGAATTAGATGTCCAGAGGGATTTGGAGGAGAGCGAGATCGAAGCCGCGACTGCGCAGGATAGAAATAAACGGAGAAAGCAGACTAGGAGAGCCGACCCCAGATAATGGGACCTCAGCCTTATGAGGAAAAGAAGAAGAAGAGAATTGGACGTCCAGCAGTGGACGTATTTCGGCTGAAATGATGATGATGATGATGATGCAGAAATAGAAAAACTTTTACAAAATGTGAAGTTAAAATATTAAGTGTTAATTCCGCGAAAATAAGTAGGTCGTCAAGCTAATGTAACATGCAGCACCGCCCTCTCGCCCAGAAAACACAAACCAATACTCGACACGTGTTTCGCCCCTCCACGGAGCATCCTCAGGAGATATTTTGATGGTTTGGTTTGCATACTGCACTATACATTAATCACACCTTCGGCATGTACATTTATTTCTGGGCGAGAGGGCGGTGCTACATGTTGCATTAGCTTGACGACCTACTTATTTTCGCGGAATTAACACTTAATATATTTTGTGTGACATGGATTTCCGCAAAGTAACGCCTGATTCCATTATTTAGAAAAACTTCTTAAAGTAGAAATTTATAAACCAGTATTATTAACTTAAAAGTTCAAATCCACAAGCAGTCTAATTCTTTTTTACTCAAGTGTCTGTTAAATACGGTGTTGTAAAAAAAAAATTAAACGAAGATGAAAAACCGTAACCAACCTAAAGTCAAAACTTTCCGTTGATTTCGAAACCCACATAGCAACCCAATTTTACCAAAATTGATCCACGTTGATTATTCATCGTGAAATTATTAATCTAATCTTAAAATTTAATAAAAACTTGACTTATCCGGTCGGATGCCGTTGCCCGAAAAAACTTTGCTTGTTAAGGGCCTTCATTAGCAAGCCTTCGAGGGTTTCAGATAGGCCCTTCGGTTATCGACTTAATTACAAGTAACTTGTACTTTAGGGCTTAGTCACATTTGCCTTTGTAACTCGAAACGATGAAGGCAGTAAGTTGATTGATTTCAAGCAAATTGGAAATTGGTATACACTAGTTAATCTTTAGGGTGTTTAATTAGGCTTACATGTAGTTCTGTGCTATTATTCAGTTCTTGGAAAGAAAAAAATACGAGTGGCATCAGGGGATACCCGACAGAAGCGAAGCTTCTACAGATTCTCAAGTGCGGATAGAAGACGCGTGCGTGTGGTGGTAATGGTGGCAATTTTTCTAACTTTACTCCCCGGCGCCGGCGGCCAAGTGCACAAGGACGCTATAGAAGCTTTAGACAGTAAGCCTTGAATAATGTAAGCTTGACTTCTACCGTACAACGAGTGAATCGATGAGCCAACATATTGCCACGCACCGACAATGCCCTCCTTTCCCTCTCTATGTCCGGGTCATCGCGTAAAGTTTCAGTAATAATGTGCCCGAGATACTTAAACTGAGGAACACGGTTCAGCTGAACTCCATTCAGAGTCAAAGGTGGAACACTGTTAGGTCTCTTATTCTTTCCAACCAGAACCATAAACTCACTCTTTTTCTCATTATACTTTAAACCGTGTTCCTCAGCATAAACTTCACATACGCTGAGAAGTTTCCTCAAACCGCCGAATGACGGGCTCAGCAGCACCATATCGTCTGCGTAGCTAATGTTATTAACACTAACATTATCCATTCAGCAGCCGACATGCATGCTGCTCAGCCCCTCAATCAGCTGATTTACATACAAATTAAAAAGTCTAGGAGAGGTTAACCCTCCTTGTCGCACACCACAATTTAATGAATATTCATCTGAATAAACATTTGCCCATTTTATAATATTTTTCTGATGACCATACCAATATGAGAAAATTTCTATGACCTCCAGAGAAACACCCACCTGTTTCAACTTAGCCCAAAGTAAGTTATAGGACAAGAGATCGAACGCTTTAGATAGATCTAGGAAACATGCATAAATTGGTGTTTTTCTTTCAACATAGTAGTTCACAGTATGCTTAAGTGACAAAATCGCCGTTTCCGTTGACAAACCTGATTGAAAACCAAACTGAGCGTCCTGAAGTTGTATGCATCCACTAAGGCGCTCGTCCATTATCCTATCTAGTACTTTTGCAATCACAGTTGCAAGTGAGATTGGTCTATAATTATTTTTGTCAGATATATCTCCCGTACGATTCCGTACTCCTCCCGTACTCATGTTATGTAATGTGTATGTATTTACAAAAAAAAAAGTATTTAAGTATTTTATCCACTGTCTAGTACCCATAGTACAAGTTCTACTTAGTTTGAGACTAGATGGTGCAGGCTGTGTAAAATGTCCCAAAAGTTTATATTAATTTATTGACTTATTACAAATGAGAGAAAGATGGATATGTTTAAGGTCATTGACAGTTACACGCAGCTTAAATGTCAGAATACATTGAAGTAGCCAAATTCAGATAACATGAGTAGCATCTTTCCGGTTTTGTTGCTATTGCGCTAGATGGCGTGCCCTTGCCAGTCTGCTCCGATTTTCGGTACCTCGGTTCACTTGTGCAAAGTGATGGCGAAATAGACCGGACAGTCAAGCACCGAATTAACACAGGATGGTTGAAATGGAGGCAGGTCACGGGAACTACATGTGACTCCCGAATTCCTCTTAAACTGAAGGGGAAAATCTATAAGACCATGATAAGACCTGCTGTCCTGTATGGGTCGGAATGTTGGGCTACGAAAGGAATTAATGAAAGGCAATTGCATGCAGCTGAGATGAGAATGTTAAGAGGAATGTGTGGTGTAACGAGAATGGATAGGATAAGG
This sequence comes from Asteroscopus sphinx, assembly GCA_949699075.1. Taxonomy (NCBI): domain Eukaryota; kingdom Metazoa; phylum Arthropoda; class Insecta; order Lepidoptera; family Noctuidae; genus Asteroscopus; species Asteroscopus sphinx. The sequence continues at coordinate 6,907,359 of OX453007.1, forward strand.
AATGAATATGTAAGAGGGAGTCTGAAAGTAGCGCCAGTGACAGAGAAGTTAAGTAGCAACAGACTGTCATGGTATTCATGGTATGGACATATGATGAGGAGGAATGAGGAGCATGTTACGAGGAAAGTTTTAAGTATGAATGTTGATGGCTATAAGAAAAGAGGGAGACCGAAGAAAATATGGATGGATTGTGTGAAAGATGGTATGAATAGAAATAAAGTAAACACGGAGATGACGGCTGATAGAGATGTATGGAAGAACACACAATCATATAGGTAAAGCTAACTTAGTAGCATTTTATTTTACTATCAAATTTAAAACACATTAAAATTTGCACCGGTCGTTCGAGCAATAGCAATACTTAATGCTATCTCGCAACGGCTTGATATTTTTATTATTTTATATTGAATTCCAGAGGGTGACACTTAGTTATTTGTCTTCTGTGTAACTACATTGTCGAATTGGGTAAAAACCTGTAATGACTATTATGTATGTTGTGAAATAAATAAAATAAAATACTGTGAGTTCATTAACATAGTGACAAATTAATTATAAACGCAGACACAAACAAAATAATAAATTAAGTACATAAAATAGCTTTGTGAATCTGTAAGATTATCTCAAAGTATACACAAATAAAGTGGAAGGCGATATTATGATATGTGTGCATGATAAACTGTTCGTATATATACGACGTATAAATGCTACATATTATATACGTATATAATTTAATATATATACGTATGTGCAACACAGATTTTACAGCGGATTGGAGAAACGGTAAATTTTACGGTTTAGACGGATTTTATTGTTAGTACTCGCTCTTGGATGTTTTTATACTGGATATGACTGTTTGTTAGCGTTTAAGACTAATTTTGTTAATTTAATATCATCAACTCAGCCTATTGCAGTCCATTGCTGGAGAAAGGCCTCTCCCAAGTTGCGCCACGACACTCGGTCCTTTGCCTTCCGCATCCAGTCCCCCCCCAGCCACTTTCTTCAGGTCATCGGTCCACATTGTGGGGTGGCGCCCTACGCTGCGTTTGCCGATGATGATTGACTGTTTTTTTTTTTTCAATTTAATATGATTACTTATTTTATTTTTACAAGTTTTTTTTAGTTATTTGATACAGACATTATGTACGATTGATGGAAATACAGAATTTATTCTTTATTTCGCTATGCAGGATTATTTGTAATTCATTGACAGGCTCTTAAGGAATTATTGTATCTACTTATCCATTTCACAACTTTTATTATGACTCTTTTCATGGGTGTCGTAAAAGGCGACTAAGGGATTCACCAGAGGATGGGCAGCAGCGTTCTCTGAGTATTTAACTAACCAACTGCGATCGCCAACCTGCCTGCCAAGCGTGGCGATTATGGCATATCCCCCCCCTTAATTGGGGGACGCCTATGCCCAGTAGTGGACGTCTTTCGGCTGAAATGATTATGACAGCAACTTTCAATTTGCAAAAAAAAAACAAATCCGTTATAAAGAAAATGTTTCGTGTATTAGACCATAATGTATAGAAGAGCCGTTTTTTTGCTATTTTTTGCAGTCTACCGGCGAGCTTCGAAACATGGCTTAATAGTTTAATCATCAAAGTGAAGTATCGAATAGTTTTTTTTTATAATTAATAAAATCTAAACCAGCGGTATCTTGTTTACCAACACATCATTAGAGGCTATCTGGGGAATATTATAAATGTAATAAAAATTATCGGATAGCAACCAGTAAACACACAAACCGGAAAACATCTTTAGGCACTCCTAGGAAATGTATTTTCTTATCCAGTACTATTGAAATCTACGTTAAGTTATACAAGAAGATAAATCTCGGGAATTGGATGCGTCTATCTCGTGCTGGTGTTTAGCTGGCTGCGTAGTTAGAACCCATACACATTTATGACTTCAAAATCCTTCCATTTGCAGATTTGGTCGGCACTAATCTTCCGTACATTGTGGGATTTAAGTATATCGTTTAGGAAGAGCACGGTTTATCTGAGGGGCTCGTGGTTAAGTGATAACCGCGCGGATTGCAAGATCTACGAGGGTAAGCTCCATCAGCTGCGGTCAGTTCTTGGATGGGTGACCAGTTACACATCGGAGCCCTCCGTGCCTCACAGGGTTGTCAGTCCCGGTTGCCGTAAGAATATATGGCAGTCGTTACGAGTAGTCAGAAACCCGAAAGTATTTTTTTTTTTTTGTTTGGCTTAGAAATCATCATGGACGCACTCCGCCCAGAGTAGGCGGAGTCAGTGTCGGACTCTTACCGAATAAAAACCACCACGGTGTTCCTCTAACAACCTTTGACCGGGGCATGGGATAACCTTCGCTGTCGCCAACCACCCCTGACAGCCTCCGGCTTACCTCTTCACCCCGTGCGGCCTAGGCCTAGGCTGCACCTCCTCGGTAGTGCGCGTGGGACAACCGAGCGCTTCAGTCACGGGCCTTGCCTGGTTGGGCAGTGGGCTACCCCAGGTTCACGTCATAGACTAGGGAGACTAGAAAATAGGAGCACATTGTCGACATACGGAAGGGTGAACGGGTCTAGCTCGTTGCCCGTATTCTAGTCTCTAATCTTATAAGTATAAGGATAATTTTTTTAACTGAAATCGTTGCGCCCGTTCCGTCCTAATACGTTTGGTACTCTTTCGGCCTAAATGTCACAAAAAAAGAGTATATTATCACATCCGAAAATTCTCTACTCACGTCAAAATAATAACACTTAAAACAACTCTACAGCACAAAGGCTGTTGTACAAATAGATTGAACAACACGTTGGGTTGTAGATGATTTATTTTGGCAATAAGTGTCGTGTTAAGCTCTGCCATTATCGGCGCCGCCCGACGGTGGACGGACCTTTGCACGGTACAAGTTGGGAAAAGAAAGCGATTTGGATATATTGAGAAAGTAGTGACAGGCCTTCCTATCTCCTAACCTGTACCCAATCTCTAACCAAATATTTCGAAGATTTCGCTGAATATCTGTAAGTTTACATTGAAAAACTACCTTCAGAACCTCAGAACTCAGTGTAGCGACATCTATCGCACTACATGCGAACTACTACTGACATACCGAATGACGTCACAAATCGAGAATTGCGCTATCATGATTTGATGCTCAGTTAGCATAATTATACAAACCATTTACCGTTGCGCAGCGACAGACAAATCCAGCCTGGTTGGAGTGTTATGAGGAACATTACACATTGTACCCCGCACCAGTCACTGAGCAATAAAAAAATAAAAAACTTTGGAACATTTTTACCATCTAGTGATGGTGCTGTGTAAAAATGGGACTACCCAAACTAAGCAGAGCTTATGCGGTGGGTACTAGACAACGGATATAATACTTTTTTTTTATTGTAAATATATACTTATAATACATAAGAAATACCCAAACCAACACAAACACTTAAGTTCATCACATAAATATTTGTGTCCTGTGGGAATCAAACCCACGACCACGTGATCAGCAGCCCGACCCACGAACCACTAGACCACAGACGTCGTCAAATACCAACATCTTGACGTTAAACCAGATGTTGTAACTACTGCAATTTAACGTGCTCTCCGAGGCACGGAGGGCTCTTGATGTTTCACCCATCTAAAGGATTCAGGGATTGTGCCAATCAATCAATCAACTCAGCCTATCGCAGTCCACTGCTGGACATAGGCCTCTCCCAAGTTGCGCCACAACGACAGACATGGCCAGTCCACTGCCACTTCAGCTTACTGATCCTACAAGCTATGTCGGTCACTCCGGTTCTTGTCCGGATAATCTCGTTACGGATTTTATCCTTCAAAGAAACTCCAAGCATAGCTCGCTCCATAGGTTGCTGAGCGACTTTTACTTTAGCGATTGTGCCAAGCCTAGTGTGTATTCTATGGCCAACCGCATACTAACCTTGCAGGTCCAATAATCCACACACTTGTTCTTTAGGGGGTCCTTTCTGAACATTAGGGCATTCGTGTATTATAATTTAAATTTAACAAAACGTCCATCCAGGAATGGAATGTGGAATGGGCTGAATAAGATTGCAAAGGTGAATCGGTACAGTGATCAAGAATTTTCACGTCGAAATTACATGGTTTTTGCAAACAAAGACTTCAAAACTTTTCTGCTTGGTAAGCAATTTAAAGTCGTTATTGGCACCAGAATTTTAACCTTGCCCACCTTTATATCTCTTTACCCCTACAATCTTATTTACCCCATTCTACGGTATCTCTTATAACTTAGTCCGCATACCAAATGGAAGTCAAGAGAAACAATGTTTATAGCATTTATTAAACAAGCAGCCATGATTGACGTCTGTTAAATAAAAGCCAAAAAGATGTCGTGGTTTTCAAGCTTGTTTTTGTTTACGCCAATCTCTTAGGGAGGAGCGGTTCGATGTTTTTATTTATTTAATCCTAAAAAAACTAACGATGCTTCTTTATTGTTGACTGTTAGGAGATATTGGAAGTTTTCCATATTGGTAGTAGTCTGTTTAGTAAAAAAATTGCCTTTTTGATCGAATTGTTAGTAAAAACAACGAAAACGTAGATGCTAATTAAAGCATGGCAGAACCTAGTTTAATACTTATGAGAAACAAAAAAAAATTAACAAGAAAAATTCCCTTTGTTTCATAATCATCACTTTAGCCGAAAAACGTCCAGAAATCGGCCCTAAGTCCTTACTTTGTCATTCAGAGAAGAGGTCCATCCTCAGCAGTGAGACATTAATGAGCTGAGGCCTTAAGGTGGTTTCACACCGGCGAGGCGTGGCGTGAATGGGCCGAGCGAGAATTGAAATACGTACAGCAAAATTTCAATTCACGTCGCCCATATTTGGTGTGAAAGGTCTGGATAGGCGAGGATGTGAGAGGCGAGAATTGAAACATTTGTTGTTACAACATTAAACTTTATTGCTGCATGAATAGAGTATTTATAACATTGCAACCTTCTCATTCTGAGAAGAGGCTCATGCCCAGCAGTAGGACAGTAATGGGCTGGTGATGATAATGATGATGAAAACGGTACATCGAGAGCAGGCGCGTGGTCGGCGCGAGACAGCGCGTGCTCGCGATGTACATCTTTCGGTGTGAAAGGGTCAGCGAGATTTCAATTCACGCCCATCCCATCCATCCTCGCCTCGCCGGTATGAAACCACCTGCACTCCCGACTGGTTCGAGTTCTGAACCAAATAGAGCTAATGTCAATTCCTAGAGGAATGCAGTACGAATTGACACTAACTCGAATTCAAATTCCATTGACACAAAACTCGATCCAGTCAGGCCAGTAAGGCCCATGTTTATGTATGTTTTTAACAGACACAAAATCCACATGCGCAACCACTAGACCGATACGAGCCGTCAAATATACCAATTATTATAGAATCACGTATAGCCTCCACCAATTATAAATGATACACTGGCGTGGACAGGTATTCAGTAATTAAGCCAATTACTTCATAGTACAGTGCTCATGAATCAAATAGCGTTTGTCCAAAGGGATATAATGGGATATTAATGAGTTAACGTAAAGTAAATACATGAATAATAAGCTGTGTCTGGGTTAGTAAGCTCTATTTACCTTAACAGCTGTCTATGTGGCATCCGCACACACACACATATCTATGTATATTTCGCAGAATTTTGATTAAAAGCCGGATTATGAAAAAATCGAGATTTGATTTCATTATAATCCTAATAAGTAGATCCAGGATTTTTTATAAAACACATGTTTTTATTTTCAATTTATATTAGTTTGATTATGATGAAATGGGTTTTCTAGGACTTTTTTTCGTGTTCCTACAAAATAAGAATTCATGAAGAAAATTTAATACTAAAATAAAATAATATATTAACTAGGTACGTATGTTTTTTTTTTCATACGGATCTTTCTGATTAATTTAGTTTTGACATTAAGGGAAATGTAGCAGCCAAGTGGCGCACCCATCAGTAAAAACGTTATTACTCGCTGAATACATCATCATCATCCTCCTTCCCTTATCCCAATATATTTGGGGTCGGCGCAGCATGTTTTTTTCTTCCATACATCTCTATCAGCCGTCATCTCCGTGTTCACTTTCTTTCTATTCATATCATCTTTCACACAATCCATCCATATTTTCTTCGGTCTCCCTCTTTTCTTATAGCCATCAACATTCATACTTAAAACTTTCCTCGTAACATGCTCCTCATTCCTCCTCATCACATGTCTATACCATGACAGTCTATTGCTACTTAACTTCTCTCGCTGAATACATCATTTATCGAAAATTCGTTTTTAACAGTTGAAGTACAGGTACTGTAGTTTAATCAAAAACTAGTAACTCTGTGTTTTTTTTGTGGATAGAAAAAGTGCTACAAGTGGCCGTTTACATACTTTTTCTATCTACAACTAACTAATGAACAACTGAAGAAAAAACAGGTCTTCGATTCCAAATTATTCACGGCAGAAAGTACTTAGATCTAAGAGATTACTTCAACCGACAATAAAATCCGAATCGAAGAGCAATGAGAAATTGCGTCGTTTTATCAACAATGTGCTAATGTTTGTATAAAGTGTGTATGTGTGTGCGTAAATCACATAGCGTAGTTCCACTGATTACACTTCGCACTCCATTGACGCGTCAAGCTTCATTTGCCCCCACCTACAATTTTAAGAAGAACCCTCATCGCCCTTTAAGAACCACACTCTGATCTGTACTTCATACTCTCTCGGGAACCAAGGGAGGTCAACTTAGACTAGTCCTTCATTCGAGCATTTTCGAATTAATTCGATGTCCTACTTTTTTATGCTGACTCATGAATCGAGTTTGGAACGAAATTGGGGTTTGTTTCTGAACATGTAATTAGAATTTCTAATGTTCGAGTCTTTACTAATCGATACGCAAGAGGCGTGGTGTGAGGGCCCTGGTTTATACGTTATATACAGGGCGTCCCACGGATATGCCACATGGAGGAAAAGTACCTTGAATATTGTAGATGGAACATTCTACTGAAAGAAGACATTATTTGAATTTAAAAAACAATTTAAACTGCATTCATAGATATTTAAATAATTACATGGTTGAACCGGAAATCGAACCCGTTACATGAGAAAAATAATCACTGTAGCTTTATCATACCGATCGAAAGGCTTCATCATAAGAATTATTTTTTGCTAAATAACATAGTGTCACAAATAAAAGGAAGACCATGGATTTTAAAATTTTTAATACAAAATTAATCAATTTATCAAATGCTCAAAATGAGTCCCTTCAGTTTTTTTTTGTGCTGGTTGTATTATTATAATGTAATTGTTATAGAACCTATTATTAATTTATTAGTAGGGATGTTGATGTGCCCTTACCGGGTTTCATGTTGAAACCATATAAGTAGGTACCTACAAGACTTATAAATCTAACACCTATGTACACATGAATGCAATAAAAGTTTTGAGTTTGAGTTCCTGTTGAATACAAAGTCGCACTCTTTTGATTATTTCGCATCGAAATTTCACATCAAATTCATGGTCTTCCTTTTATTTGTGACACTATGTTATTTAGCAAAAAAATATCCTTATGATGAAGCCTTTCTTGATGATTTTGAATTGATTGTTCTCATTAATTTGATCAACTTTAATATGAAACCAAACCAGAAAACGCGAAAAAAAAACAGATGTTCTCTATATTTGTTTTCACATAAATTAGCAAAATGTGGGGTCTGTTTTTTTTCGTGATTTCAGTGTCCCATAGTACGTCCCATAGTAAAAGTTGCTCAAATTGATGAACTAGTACAATCAACCCTTAAATAATTGCTAATGAATTAATAACCTCCTCCTTTTTTTGAAGTCGGTTTCAAAATCATTATTATTAATATAAACGGTTTCACTCACGTTATTCCATCGGGTGTTCCACCGGACTAGTTTCAAACTCAAACGGAGCCCTTAATCATAAGCTGGTTGCGCAGTGACGTCGAGCACCAAACTGTGGACTTAGAGGCCAAAGCGCGCCGCGTAGCGCTGCGCTCGTGACGATGGAGCGCTTGGTTTCGGTGGTGGTCGTGCATCTTCGTCGCTCGTCGTGTCTGAGTCTTCAGGTGGATTATCACCGGTACACACACTGCTGACCATGTCACACTCCAGGCTCAACGGGACATGGTTGCCTGATGAAGACCTGAGAGCTGGTTTCCAGGCATTATGAATTTAACCCACATAACATAACATAACATCATGCCTGTGTCGCCATGTAAAGGTTGTAGTTGGAGGCTTCCAATGAAAGACGTATTGTTAGGTAAAAGTACGTTATATTGTCTTCACATCCAACTTAAGACTAAGCGCGCTAACAACTTGAAAGTACATAATTCTTACTTACTTATAATTAGCTTACGTTTAGGTAATATGATTAACCTACACACTACACCTGTATTTCCCAGAAGGGGTAGGCAGAGGTATAATAGTACACCCACATTTCGCCAGTTATGTTATAGTCCCATGTAATAGGGGGCGAGTCTATTGACATTGACCGGGCACAAATCCAGACTCCTGGCTGCTACTGAGAATTTTCTCATGAAAAAACCCAATAACACTGTCAGGGGATACTATCGAACAACTTTTACTATGGGACTAATACTGAAATCGCGAAAAAAATATCAGCTTATCCTTACATTTTGTGGAGCGACATCGATGATTTAGTAGGGAACAGCTGATATTTTTTCGCGATTTCAGGGTTGGTCCCATAGTAAAAGTTGTTTATAAATGCTATGCCCTGAATGAGCTCTTCAAATATGACCACGCATTTCAGATACACGTTGTTGCTTGCTTAGCTGTGTTTCGGTCTGAAGGTTAAGGGTGCCGGTGAAATTACAATCACATGATACTTTCCATCTTCATGTCTCAGTTTGGCGAACCGACTTGCGGTACCATTTAGGCAACACCCCAGGTGGTATTGCAGCTGTTATTGGCAAAGGTAACCACTTAACATCAGGTGGGCCTTTAGCTCGTTTTGCCATCCTATGCTATAAAAAAAAAACATTCTGTATAGTTTAAAATACTCATATTAACATAATACTTCTTATACTTCATGATTACTATACAATGCAAAATCCAGTAAAAGCTTTTCCAGGTCCTTGAAACAAAAAAAAAACATTTAGTCTAGGTAAACACAAAATCTTGCCAACCAAAATCCATTCTACAACACTGTTAACGAGTTCCTTACTTTCCATGTGTTTCGCTGGAAATTCTCCAGATAAACAGCACATTCAAGTTTCAATTAGGCAAGCTATCAGGCGATCGTATGTAGTAGGCAACCGGAGATTGCTGCTCTAATTATGCAAGACGCTTCGAAGTAGGAACAGTGTAATTTGTCTCTGCGATAACGTTGCGTTGGAGTGACAGGCTAATCGGAAAAGAACGTATTTACAAGTTAATTGCATGCTTGGTCGGTTAATTTTTGAATTTTGAAGATAAGCTATTGATCAGCATATTTCTGGTTATGTTTATTAAAACGTTAATCTTAACGCTGAAATACTTTTATTAGAGTCTAAGGGACTAGATATACTTACTAAGAGCACAGGGCACGCGCCAAAAATGCCACGTTTCGGACACTCTATGGCTGAAGTTTTAACAAGCGCTCAAGGCGCGCCCCTGGGAATTGTTATAATTTCAGCCTATGAAATTGTATGCTACGAATTATATCAAGGCTGTCATTCATCACACAATTTTCATAGTGTCCGCGGCTCATCAGGCGCGTGCCCCGTGCTCTTGTATCTAGTCCCTAAGGCCGCAAATTTGGAACGAGGCAGTGTACAGAGTCGCGTGTAGCGAGCACGCTACTATTTTTCGAGACGTTTAGTGTATTGATCAATTAGAGTCGAAAAACCTTAATAGGCTGAACAAAATACGCGGAAACGCTCCAACACTCAAACGATTTATCAAAGATTATGTGAATCAGCTTCCATGTTTATTAAAACGCCCTGCTCTTCCACTGGGCAGAAAAAACTGACAAAGTTGAAGTTTTTTTTTTTAGTTTTTTAGGGTACCGAAGTCCTACAAGGAACCCTTATAGTTTCGTCATGTCCGTCCGTCTGTCCGTCTGTCCGTCTGTCCGTCTGTCCGTCTGTCCGTCTGTCCGTCTGTCCGTCTGTCCTAATCCTTTACAGCTTAATAACTTCTACAGTTATAAACATAAGTAAATGAAATTTCGTTAAAAAATAGTCTACATATAGATCTCAATTTTACAAGAATAAAAAAATAGTTTTTCCGTATTTTAGGGGTGGCGTCCATACATGTGAAATGGGGAAAAAAAATTTTTTTTCGCTGCACCCCCTCGTGTGGGGTATCATTGAATAGGTCTACTAAAATGAAGGTAATGTTTTATACACCACTTTTTTATCAGGTGTACCATCTGCGAAATATAGCCCGCCAAAGTGGCTTGCAATGTGTCCCCCCCCCTGCCATTTCTAAACTATGCAATGTAGAAACTTATAATCTTCTACATTGATAGACCTTTGTCAAAACTCTCTTTTAAAATTATTTCGAGTATAATGTGATTATAATTTTTTGAGTTATAGAGAGAAAACTGAAAAATACTTAAAACGTCCTAGTTCAAAGGTCATTGACCTTAGAGAAAAATTATCATAGCAAATAATGCTCCTTTAGCTACTTTCTATTTGAAAAAATCACAAAAAGTAACTTTGACACTTCTTAAATTTGGCTTCTTGAATTTATCGCTAGATGGCGCTACTAACAACACGCTCTGAGTCGCGAATGCTGCCGATTATTGCAAAAAACTAAAATAGCCATGATTAATATTCGATTTGATTCGTTTGTAATTACACCTACTTAAGGAACCCTATAATACTGAGCATGGCCCGACATGCTCTCGGCCGGTTTTTTTCAAGGCACCAATTATGTCTTGTTAGCTCATACCTTCACTCTTATATTTCTTGTGTGGAAGCCAAAAGCTTCGACAGTTCCGTAAAAGCATCAATGAATCTTTTAACGCAAATAATTTAATCATCATCGCTCAGATTTTTATTTATTTTTTATCAATCGTAGAATTGTTCATTGAATGTATTGTTTTTCGATAAATATCTGATATATATGTAAAAAAATAGTAAACTGTCGCTAAACAGTTAGGGTAGTACACCATAATTATGTGAAAATAAATATATGAGATAATTCATGGAATCTTGATAAATTGTCTGCATCACATAGAAAATGCTAATTTTTTACAATATCGAAATATATGAAAACTGACTTTTAGTTGATGATGGAAACGTAAAATCTTTTAACTTTGCAGAGAACCTCATCACGTATTCTTCTCCAGAAAATAATGACATCAAAATAATAGCAGCCATTTCAAAAATTTCAACCAAGGCTTCAAAATATAAGCTAAGGTTAGAGTCATACAAACTTTGACCAGTAATTAAGCAATAACAAACAAAGTTAAAAATGCAACCGAAAATGCAGTACATTCTTGCGATGAAGCAAGTGATTTTTGAAGTACCGTAAAATGCCCTAACTTTGCCCACAAGCCCTACTTTGCCTAAGGAATTAACTTAATTTTTACACGCACTAACACTTTATAACTGAACCAAATGTTAGCGTTGTCATCGTTTTTAAAACTACCCAAGTACGGAAATCATAGCTATTATAGTTTACTCAAAAAATAACTGGGCAAAGTAGGGTTTGTGGGCCAAGTTAGGGCAGTTTACGGTACTCAGTTTGAAATGAAGCCCGAATATAGTCGGATAAACAATATTCCGTTTAGTGAATAATCTGGTTTTGTTTGGTCTTGAGGCACATTCAGTAACGGCATTTTGGAAACTTTACTTTACTTTACTTAACTTTACTACAAATTATAGATACAGCTTACGTTATTGTAAGCACATAAAAACTATACATAACATAATAACATGACATAATTGATTGTTTTGTAAAAATTTGCATGGCGAAAGCTACAATATGGCGATGATTTATATTATTATAAAATTTATAACACCATTTTTTTTTTTTTTTGTACCCATGTTAGCAAATAAATAAAGTTGAATTGAATTGAAAAAAAGAAGAAAATAAGACTTGTTAAGAGTAATCTAAGCCGACGAGCATGCATGATGAGGTTAATGAACGTAGATGAAGCGAAGAGGTCAGGATCGTAGCAGGTTGAAATCCATAGTCTCTGCCTACCCCAAAGGGAAACAGGCGTGATAATATGTATGAATGTAAGAAAATTACGTCAATCAACTCAGCCTATCGCAGTCCACTGCTGGACATAGGCCTCCCCAAGTTGCGCCACAACACTCGGTCCTCTGCCTTCCGCATCCAGTCCCCCCAGCCACGTTCTTTAGGTTGTCGGTCCACCTGGCGGGGGGGCGCCCTACGCTGAGTTTGGCGATTCGCGGTCTCCACTCAAGGACTCGTCTGCTCCAGCGGCCATCGGTCCTTCGACAGACATGGCCTGCCCACTACCACTGCGACACACACAAGAAAATTACGTAACATTAGCAAATAAAGTCGAAGACAAAGCTAGTATAGTTAATGCTATCATGTAAATTGAATACGTTACACACAATGTTACTGTCACAAAGATCGTATAACGAAAAATAAATTAATTATTCATCGCCGCAAATAAACTCGAGACGGTATCTTTGTTATTATACAAAGTAGCAATGGAGAATGTCTTCTTTGTGGTATCGTGCTCGTTTCTCCAATAGTCTCTTTTAATAGCTACCGTTTTTTATTCCCTTTGTACTGTAGTGCAGCGGAATGAAACACTGTAAGCAGTATTATAATTTTATGAAACTGTTTATTTAAAAGAATAGACTAGAACAGTCTAACAAAGCAATTAGTATACAGGGTCGCCAGATATAGATGAATATTTCTCAGGACGTTATTATAGAATGGTTTGATTATTGTTTTTTATAAATACAGTTTAACTTTGTCCGTTATTAAAATGATATTTCACTCGAAAACATCCATAATCTTCTGAGAAAACTTCATTTATATCTCTCTACCCTGTATACCAATTGCTTTGTTAGACTGTACAATGTTTATGGATTTAATTATGGTTGGTTATTTGGTTTTATGTTTATTACCTATTATTTGTTATACACAAAACACACATATTGTTTGTTTTTGTGACTGCCTCGTTGGTCTTGTGGTTGCAAGCGCGACTGCTGAGCGTGAGGTCCTGGGTTCAATTCCCGGGTCGGGCAAAGTGTTATTGAGTTTTTTCCTTAGGAAATTCTCAGTAGCAGCCCGGAGTCTGGATTTGTGCCCGGTTAGTGGCAATAGGCTCGCCCCCTATTACATAGGACTTACAACATAACTGGCGAAATGTGGGTGTACTATACACCTCTGCCTACCCCTTCGGGGAAATACAGGCGTGATGTTATGTTATGTTATGTTATTTGTTATACAAAGTTAGTTTGACATCTTCTGATCTGCAGCTAACACATTCAGGGTTTAATAAAAAAATCCGTTCCTGCCGAAGTGCTGCGAACAATCATAGGGAAGCAAAAAAAACTATGCTCCTTCGTGTACAACCAGTGCTCACGCACATTGCCGCACACACCATGCATCTGAAGGATATTTGCTTTTGCGGTGCTTACTGGATGATGCCGTGACATGTGTAGTGAGAGGGGTCAGCACAGTTTTAGGTGAATGTGCATGCGTGAGCGGTGGTTATACACGAAGGAGCATAGTTTTTTTTAGCTTCACTAAATTATTCGCAGCACTTCTTCTATATTTTTTACTATGGCTGTGTTCCTGGTGCACTTTTATACTCTCTAAAAACATGTCTACCAAATTCCAAGTTTCCATCTTAAGCGGTAGAGGCTGCATATTGTCTTTCAACTAATCAGTCGTGGAGTTGTGTAGATAAGAGAATACAAACACTACGAGAAGCTGTCATAAAATACATACATAATGTCCAAAATTGCCATTCACAGAGTGGGGGTTCATTTCTCGTGCCAATTTGTTTACCCAAAAAAGGAAAAGCAACATCATAGTACTTTAGTTTTTTTTTTTACATACGTACATGTTATTATTGTGGAAAATAACAATGTAGAAAGGATTTTAAGACAAAGATACAGAGAAAACGTAACGGAAGTATCGCAAGGATTTGTCTTTACAAAACTGTTCTCTCAATATAAACAGTTTTATTCTTGATGCAATGTTCGATGAAACACTTTGTATTGCTATTGGTATCACGTTATATATTTTGATAGACTTGATATTGCAGTTTTTATGTAAGTTATACAAAATGAGTTTTTTTTTACGATACGAAATGGGCTTGAGTTTGACCGCCACCTCACCTAATATACCGCCTCTATAACTCATGATATACTTACAGGGTGAGTTTTGAGAATAAAGCTGGAGAGCCAAATTCGAAACAAATTCAAATTAAGTCATCATCATTATCATTTCAGCCGAAAGACATCCACTGCTGGATATAGGCCTAGGTCAAACTAATAAGTACAGAGAAATAATTTCAAAGGAGTTAAGATCTTTCTTCTTCATCCTGTGCCATATCCTCATCGGCTGTCAGCGACCACCGCAAGGAATTCGTTTTTTTTTTTTTTTTTTTTTTATGATTTATAGATCTGCTCTTGACCACAATCTAGACAGCTTTGTCAGGATGTGGTCGACGATGGAGCGAGCAAACCTATTAGGTGCCGATTCACTCCAGCTTTAAAGGCGTTAGGGTTATAAGTTTCTATCTTGTGCCAGTCTGCATAGACTGGCAGTGTTATTGATGTTGGTCCAGCTCTTTATGTTGTCAATCCAGGCTAATTTCCTTCTTATTTTACAATTTTTAACGCATTTACGCATGTGATTCGAAAATCTAACGATTTAAATTGTGGAAATAAAAAAAAAACACGAGCAGGATTCGAACCTGCGACTCCTGGCTCAGTACGCCAGTGCTCATAGGCCTATACGACTTTAAATTAACTGCAAAGTTAGTCGAGTTAGTTTCTTTAGATTTTGAAAAATCTGCTGGTTTGTTAAGGAATCGAAGCCAATCTTTTATGCAAAAAATACGATCCTATATTATTGCATCAGTTAATATGGTTGCTGATATTGAACAAATCATGCAAAGCAAAGTTATGTGGTAAATCAAAATAATTTGGGTTTTTGTATCAAGTTTCTTTATTTTTCATTCAAAGGAATTGTCACTTAATAACTTAACACCATTTTTTATCATGCAAGTATGAATTACTTGCATATCGCGATATATTATAGCGAGTTGCTATCATACTACTTATTATAACTGCGTCAGCTACCTGAAGCAATAGAACTTCAAGGTTTTTATTACAGGAAAACTACAGAGTTGTTTTATTTTGAAATTCTACCTACCTAATACCAGAATCAAGAATAACTAATAGTACTGACGTACAGAATGGCCACTCACCGCCCCCCGCCAATTTAAGATTCCTCACGCGCGCCCCGCTCGCACCCGCAGTCTGACGGCAATTGGACTGCAATATTGCAATGGATGTCAATCGCCTGTCGCTATACAAGCACGCCATCTCTGAGAACTACTGAGAATCGCTTGGAACCCAGTCCCACAGAGTACATTGTATATACTGAGACCCAGTCCGCATTATACGAGCGGTGAGCATCCCTAACCTAGACGTGTGTATGCGTTCGTATACATACGTAATCTAGTGTATGTAGGTGGCGCTAGCATTTATATTGTATTGAGTGGCTGAGGTGAGTCAGAATCCCGAAGTAACCATATATAACAGCTTGACCACTGAACCTTGCATACAAGGCATTAACAAAAAATCTATAAAAACCACATCCGAGTGGTATCAAATAGAGCTGAAAGAATGCCAAGAAAGTGAACAAGTAAGTGGTCTCTAAGTAGCCTGCTCCCTTTGTGGCTTTGCGTTTCACTACTTGAATGGCCTTCTTAATAGCTGTAGTTCTATGCCCAGTATGGTGTGTGCCCTGTTTTTAGTTTGACGTGAGCTTGTATGTAATTTTCTTAGTGTGTGACCTGATTTTATACCGGTTTTGAGTTGGTTGAAAAATTCCTTTAAAGTAAGAATATTATTGTTAAATGAGACTTTGAATTTAATTTTGCACGATAGGATTACCGAAGTTTTTTTACAAATATAACTTTTTGTTGAGCATGCAATTTTTTTACACAATTCAGCACAGATTGCAGGGACAAAATCCAGAAGGATGTTAAGAGCTTGTAAGTACTTGTATATAATTTCTTTTTAGAGTGTGTGATCTTGAGTTAGTTGAAAAATTCCTTAAAAGTATATTATTGGTCCTGCGCCTGATCTCTCTCTGGCCGTGTCGAATTGCCGTGTAGAGAGTGCACCTGTGTTTGCGCACACACTTGTGCACTATAATATGTCCCGCGCAGATGGCTAGTCTCCGTTGAGATTGGCCGCTGTGACCGAAATTCGGCCGGGAGGACATTATTATTATTGGTAAATGAGACTTTCAATTTGATTTTTCACGATACAGAAGATATTTTTGTAAATAATAATGTTGTTCTATAACATAACTGGCGAAATGTGGGTGTACCATAAACCTCTGCCTACCCCTTCGGGGAAATACAGGCGTGATGTTATGTTATGTTGTTACTTCTTGTTGAGCATGCAATTTATTACCACATTTCAGTGCAGATCACAAGGAAAAAACCCAGAAGGCTGTTAAGGATCTCTTCTACTTTTTCATTTATAATTACATGTGTTTTTTCTCAAAATCCGTACTCCAAAACCTTCCTCATTACCTAATCCAAATTTTAAAATATATTCTACAATTTAAACTTTCCCGCTTCGATCCTCTCTCAACGTTCTATTCGCAGCGTTGACCAAACTAACCCACATTTGCAAATCAGCCCAAACATATGTAACACAGCCATCCGATACGAAATCACCGAGGTATTCCGAAAAAAAAGCGAAACAGAATATTCGCTTTTATAGGAAAATTGTATTGCGTGTAGTTTCTGTGGCGAACCAAGATAGCTTATCTGATTTCACTGGCCGGTCTGTATTGAATGGGTGCTGGCTGTCTCTCAAATGAACGTACGACTTTGTTAGAAAGAGTAAAAAGTATTACGAAATAGGTTTCACGTAAACCTCGTGTGATGGAAAGGTATTAGGAATTTTGTTTGCATTTAGAAAATGTGTTATAAAGATTACCTACTGTGATTTTGTAAAAATACGTGGATTTTTTTATTACGAAATCACAGTAGCTTATCTTATATTAAAATAACGTATTAAAAACCTCTTAAGGGGTCATTTTACTCATCAATTTGAACAACTTTTACGATGGGACCATACATAGATTGTGTTTTAAGATGGGACCATACATAAATTGTGTTTTACGATAGGACCATACATAAATTGTGTTTTAAATTTGTGTTCACATAAATTGACAAAATGTAGTGAACAGCTAATTTTATTCGCGATTTCAGGATTGATCCCATAATAAAAGTTGTATATACTGATGAGTACAATTACTTGTATAGTTCTGTAGTAGTATTCAGTTCTTTGGTTTCTTGAAACAGCAGTGGTGACTCATCATGATCATAATTTCAGTCAAAAGACGTCCACTGCTGGACATGACCTCTCCCAGGCATCTCCACAATAACCAATCCTACGCTTGCCGCATCCAGCGGATTTCCCAATGTGGACCGAAGATCTGGTGGAGGTCGCGGGAATGGTGATTCATCGTCATCTTCATCATCATTTATTATCAGCCCATTATTGTCCCAATGCTGGGTGTGGGCCTTTTCTCAGAATGAGAAGGTTAAATGGTGGTTGAATTGTGATTAGTTTAAACTTAATGTGGATTAAGAGATTCTAAATGTTCCTATATGTATTTATTTAAGTATTTATTGTTTTATTACAACTCATTTCCCGACTGCGCCAGAAGGAGGGTTATGTTTTTCGAGTGTATGTATGTATGTATGTATGCATGTATGTATATTTCTTTGGCACGCCCTGCAGCCTAAACGGCAAGATAGATTTTAATTTGAGAGGTGTCGTTAGATTCGTCTTAATTGTGAGAGTGACACTGGGTATATCAAAATTATAAAAATTAAAATGGCCGCTTTTTGGCGCCATATTACGGCTTTAAATGTTTTTTTCCCTGTATGCCTATCGAGTGGGGTATCAAAATAAAGGGTTTTATAAATGCTTTACAAAAATATATACAACTTATATGTTTAAATGTAATTTAGAATGAGAAATGCTAAAAAACAACAACATTTTCGATGTTAAAAAATTAATTACATTTGTGCTTAGATTAATAACACTTGTGTGACTTTTCTAAAAACCAAAAAACCCGACTGCGTGTAAATATAACTGAAAAGATGTAAACAAGACTTGTGTAGTACATGCAGGTACATATGTGAAAGTATCAAATCAACACGCAGGCGGAGGCTACCTATGAACTACTTATGTAATTCGTGACCAAAACATACGTAGCCTCCGACTACGTGTAGATTTGATACTTTCACTTAAGTACCTACACAAGTCTTGTTTACATCTTTTCAGTTATATTTACACGCAGTCGGGTTTTTTGGTTTTGTTAATTAACTTTTTTCAAGTTCTCTTTAATTTTAAATTAATCTTATTTTACTCACTGTTGTCTTCATATTTTTAGTTATTTCTCCTGTTGCAGGACTGCTTGTAGAAATTTCAGTGAGAAAACAGTACATTTGTGCTAAATGCTATTAATGCTGTATTATTATTGTGTTGTTGTGTCGTACATAAATTGTAAATATATAAATAGATTGCCCAATTACCAATCTACATAAATTTTCTATAGGTTGATTTCTACATCATTATTAGAACCAACTGCAGATAAACGGCGTATCATCTTCATTAGTTTGCTACCCTAAAAAGGATCTTAAATCGATAAAATAAGTCATACTGTCACTAATATGTCCACTTTTTATGAGCATGCTAGGAGTAAACAGACCAAAAAAATAAGGAAGAACTTACGAAAAATACAATAAATAATATACGCTATATAATCCGGTTAAACTTGTTTTATTATAGTAAATATGATAAAGATAAGAAATGTTGAAATTGGTGAGCATATCAGAAAAACAACAAAACATCTAACCCAATTTCGTTCAACAAAGAACTGCGCGCACTTATACCATTCCCGAGGAACCTTTGCAATCGTGCCGATGCAATTTATCTCATGTTTTACTTTTCTACGATAAGACTGGTTTCGACTCACTTATCTGTTTTCGTAGAGTGCATTACGGCCCGTTGCCTCCGTCTCGATTCTCGCTCCGCCCATTGGATTATCTTCAATTTCATTACTACAAGTTCACGTCGAAATATTTGAGTGGTAAATTGAAAACATTTTTCATTTGACGTACTTATGGTGTGGTTTGAGATTTATTTTTTATCATCATCATCATCATTTCAGCCGAAAGACGTCTACTGTTGGCCATAGGCCTCCCCCAAGCATCGCCACAATGACCGGTCCTGCGCTTTCCGCATACAACAAATTCCCGCGACCTTCACCAGGTCGTTGGTCCAGCTTGTGGGGCCTACCCACGCTGCGCCTTCTAGTACGTGGTTGCCACTACAGAACTTTACTGCCCCGTCGGCCATCCGTTCTGCGAGTAATGTGCCTCGTCCACTACCACTTACGTTTGGCAATTCTTTGGGCTATGTCGGCTACCTTCGTTCTCCAGCGAATTTCCTCATTTTTGACTCGATCACGCAGGGAAATTCCATGTCCCTCGCCTCTCCATTGCCCTTTGAGAGACTTTGAGCCTTCTATAAGATTATTTTTGGTTGGTTTTATATTAAGTTTCTTTTTAGAAATAGGTACTCAAGTTTCATGTTCATGGAAAACTAGGAAGTACAGTAAAACAGTCAGAAGCCAGTAGTCAGTGGCCAGTAGGCAGTTACCGGAGGTGGAAGAGAATGCAGAGCCAAAGGTAGTTATAATAACACAGTGGTGGTTTTACTCGGTAAGAGTACGAAACTGGCTCCGTCTTTCCCAGGAGTATGTCAATGAGGATTCTCCCACGTCAAAAAAGCCAGTAGAAAGATTTTAATTTTGGATTTGTGAATTAGTCTTGAACTTTCAAGACGATTAACATAGCATAACATAACATCACGCCTGTATTTCCCGAAGGGGTAGGCAGAGGTGTATAGTACACCCACATTTCGCCAGTAATGTTATAGTCCCATGTAATAGGGGGCGAGCATATTGCCATTGACTGGGCACAAATCCAGACTCCGGGCTGCTACTGATAATTTCCTAATGAAAAAACCCAATAACACTTTGCCCGACCCGGGAATCGAACCCAGGACCCCACGCTCAGCAGTCGCGCTTGCGACCACTAGACCAACGAGGCAGTGGATTAAAACTTGATTAAATCGATTCCTTGCTTACACCTGTAGCAAGGAATCGTTTTAATCAAATAAACAAACACTCTTTGGGTTAAACAAGTTTACTGAACCAGAAGAAAGAGATAGAAAAAAAAAAAAAAAAAACTGAACAGAGCCTGTTTACATCAAGGAATATCGTTTAAACTTGAAGAACCCAAGTAACAATCAAACAAGAAAACCCGTATCACACAACGCACGAACTTTTATTTCTTAATCGGTGTCAGCCATTCGATCATCCCCAATTCATGGTAGGGGAATTTAGGTTAAGTTTAAACTACTTGTTTTATCGTCCAAGTCTTGTCCTCGCGAAGCTTTCAAAGAATTAGCTCGGTTAATTGCGGACGAGTCCATATCCATAGCATATCGCCCTCCATCCAACAACAAACTCGCTCTCAGTTCTACAATTGTTTTCCTAATGGTTACGTCACTCTCTGTTTACTCTGACGAGTTCTTCGGTGTTTACTCTCCATTACTTTGTTGGAAATAGCGCGAGTCTTGAAAAAAACAGAATATGAACATAACAACATGATTATATTACAACTAGCCTATTCCTACAGCTTCGCTCGCGTATAATTCGGTTTGTCACAGAAATATAGTATTGCGCATCCATCGAAAACTATTTATCTTTCCGGGATAAAAGTAGCTTATGTGTTAATCCATAGATGAATATAGATAAGATAAGATAAGATGGATATAGGTTGTCCTCCTCGTAGAATCCGGTAATCGAGAAATGTTCGCGTCGTGGTATGTCTATATGTATGTCCGCCGAAAATGTCAGTATCGTGTGTCGTGATTCAGCATATCGTGTTACGGACAGCGACGTTAAGGAATACCAACCATGGTGGCTCAGTGCCTTTGAGTGTGGGCATAAACACGTTCACTAACCCGGCCCATGGGGGAGTAGAGTAAGTTCTCTATTCTTCACTTGGGTAACTCTTGTCCGGCGCATCCCAGTCGCGGGGGTGGGCATCACACACTTCAGTAGGCCGGAGTGATGTGATGGCGAAGTACGGATAAGGACCCAGGACTGCGGGGTATATCACAGAACCCATGCCCAGGGTTACGGGTGAAGACCTCAACGGCTTCGAAGGCGGAGATGGAGTCCATCGGTACGGCAACGAAGGCGGGCGGGGCAAGTCACAAGGACTCATAACTTGGAACTTGGCAGAGGGCAGCAGCTCTGGCAATATTACATAGAAGCGTAAGGGGCTTCCCTTTTACGACTCTTTCGTAGACACTCATGTGCGCAGCTATAATAGCGGTCACGGACAGGAGACTGCGGTGCGGAAGGAAGGAGGAATCTTCCGTACTAACTTCCTCATACGCAGCGATGCATCGCGCCGGCCCTCACGGCGTAGTGTGCTAGCGTAAGCTCCCCCTGGGTGGCGTACAGAGGAATGGTCGGTATTCACAAAAAGTCGAATCAAAACCCTTTTTCATCAGTTTAATCCCCTTTTTCATTAGTTGAACTCATGACCTCATTTATAAAAATAATGAGGAAGAGGAAAGGGAATAAATATTTGTTCGCCTTCATTTTTACTTTCTAGAATAAAATTCAACTGTAAAGCACGTAGAATGTTGTAGAGCAATAACGTGCTGGATGTAAGGGTCACTGCGCACACGTAATGATTGATTTTCAAACCATGACCTGGGTTTTTCGCCTAGGATTGCTGTGTTACTTGTACTATTTCAGTTAAATATACTTAAATATTTTTAGTTTTTGCAAAGTAATTTATCATTTTCTTAGATTATAACAAAGTAAAAATTAAAATAATTTAACTATTACTACAATACAATCGTAGAGGAAGAATATACATATAGACTGCGGTGACGAGACATGAGCAATAGAACACGAATTAACCAATTTTTTCAATTATTTCGTATAGAATAACATAGCACAATCTGCTGATAACTCTCTCACTACTGATCACGGGCCTCTTCTCAGGATGTGTAGAATTTAGGCTTCATTCCACCCTGGCCGGTTGGTTGTAAAAACAAAATATAGTATAGTAAGTAAATAGTGTAATTGTATATGAAGGCGCCTATATTAGAAGACATTATGTTCATGCATTAATACGACATGATGTTATTTTCCGACATCCACGCGGACGGAGTCGCGGGCACTGCTATTTGACAATAATTATCAATTGTTAGCAAATACTATGAATGTTTTCATGCCTGACATATCTTAGGCTTTTAATTTCTACATTAATTTCATCAATATGTGTAGGTACTAGTGGCGAAGGGTCCAAATAACACGATTCCCACCGGCTTCCCTTAAGGAATTA
The DNA here is from genome assembly GCA_949699075.1 of Asteroscopus sphinx. NCBI lineage: Eukaryota > Metazoa > Arthropoda > Insecta > Lepidoptera > Noctuidae > Asteroscopus > Asteroscopus sphinx. The sequence continues at coordinate 6,930,012 of OX453007.1, forward strand.
CTTAAGTACAGATCAACGACATTTCTATGCTAATTTATTGTTCTAAAGTACAAAAATTGAGTGTAAAATTAAATTAAAAGTTGTTAAATTGTTTTATTTTTTATTTATTTCACGTGCGATCTTAGCTGTTTCAGGATTTATTTATGTTTTAGGTTTAGGTACCTACGGCTACCCTTTTGAAAATATTTACCCTTCGCCACTGTTAGGTACTCATCTATCTTCGTATAGTTCACACCTTCAAATTCTGTTTTGGCACCGTTTATAGCGGTTTTAATCTTGATGCTTGAATTATTTTAAAATTAAAATCTCAGATGCCTCAAAATCACCTTAAATTGCTGTGTTTCGGTCTGAAGGGTACGGGCGCCGGTGAAATACAATCACATGAGACTTTCCATTTTCATGTCTCAGTTTGGCGAACCGACTTGCGGTACCATTTAGGTAACAGCCTAGGTGGTATTGCAGTTGTTATGGGCAAAGGTAACCGCTTAACACCAGGTGGACCTTTAGCTCGTTTTGCCAACCTATATTATAAAAAAAAAATGTATTTTTAACGTTTAACGCTACGTTTATTACCAATTTCTAAATTACTCTGCTCCATTGTAACAAGTTTTCAGTCAGTAGTTAATTAACGCCAGCCACAAACCCTCTATGTTGTCTAGTTTAGGGGTTTGGAGCGAAATTATAAGCGATAGCGATCTTTGAGGTGAAAATGAAAGAGAGATGTGGCTCTCATGAGAACTATTTGTTTTTAGCCTTAACATGAGATATTAATAATTCAGGCAGAAAAATTACTATTTCCCATAACCCTACCCGTAATCGGTTTCCATTCTTCTAATGTAACCAAAAGTTGTCTGAAAGAAATTGCCCTGTGCGATAAGACCACCCATCATTATACATGCATTCTCTTTCTGTAAACCACATAGTTATTTTTTTGGTGCGTATGTACTATAAAGAATCATCATCATCCTCCTCGCCTTTCTCCAACTATGTTGGAGTCGGCATCCAGTCTCCCCAGCTACGGCTGAACATCAGTATTTAACACGGAGCGACTGTCATCAGACCCTCGCAACCCATTTACTGGGTAATACCGAAATTCGGAGGTTAGAGCAGTTGTCAGACTTTCAGGCTTCTGACTACCCGTAACGACTGCCATAGATGTTCGTATAACAACCGGGACCAACAGCTTAACGTGCTCTCCGAGGCTCGGAGGGTAGGGTGGAGCGATAAACCATTTTTTTTAAATTTAGTTTTTCCTGTATTATATTATGTTATTTTCCTATATCAATTATTGATTCATAGCCCACTAAGTACTACTGCAAAATTTCAGCCTGCGAAGTCGAGGTGGCGCACTAGAGTTGAAGTTTTAAAAAGTTGTACATTGGATGACCCCGTATGTGTTGTATTGTATGTATGTTATATGTTGTTGACTGCCCCGTTGGTCTAGTGGTCGCAAGCGCGACTGCTGAGCGTGGGGTCCTGGGTTCGATTCCCGGGTCGGGCAAAGTGTTATTGGGTTTTTCCATTAGGATATTCTCAGTAGCAGCCCGGAGTATGGATTTGTGCCCGGTTAATGGCAATAGACTCGCCCCCTATTACATGGGACTATAACATAACTGGCGAAATGTGGGTGTACTATACACCTCTGCCTACCCCTTCTGGGAAATACAGGCGTGATGTTATGTTACATTGTATGTTTTTTTTATTTATTTATTAAATTTATGCACACACAGAGAAATAATAATAAAATACATAGAAATGAATAGTACAAAGGCACTGCTTATTTCTATAAGAAATTTCTTCCAGCAGACCTGCGAGAGGAAAGTTTGAAGCAAAGAGATGTAGACACAGTGTGTCAAGTAATACTAATAAATATACCTACATATATATATACTCATACATAAACTAATATATAACGTAAAATAAATATAGTATATTATATAGTATATAGTATGTTAATTATTTTATTATTAAAAATTATGTTTAAGTGCCTCTAATGACTTTGAGTCAAAGTTACCTTAAAAAGGCCCAGAGTTTCGATCTACTACCACCATGCCTACTTCTCACCCAAATAGTGATGCTTGCATTGCTGTGTTTCGGTCTGAAGGGTACGGGTGTCGGTGAATTTACAATCACATGAGACTTTCCATCTTGTCTCAGTTTGGCGAACCGACTTGCGGTACCATTTAGGCAACAGCCTAGGTGGCATTGAAGTTGTCATGGGCAAAGGTAACCGCTTAACATCAGGCGGGCCTTTAGCTCGTTTCGCCATCCTATACTATAAAAAAAAACCACGGTACTTATGTTGGTTGAAATTAATGGTATCAAAACGCCATTCTTGAAAATTATTGCAATGACATTGCTTTTCAAGATTTTCGATTAAAATAATGGCCTAATATTTCCACTTAATACATAAAATTTCTTGACAACACCGCTCCTCTCATAAATTACACCAAGCCAAAGCAATGAGCATTCGCGTCGGAGAACACTACGGCTCACAAACAACTCGCCAAGCAAAGGATACCTACATCTCATTGTTTGCATACACCATCACCTTTAACACGATACCCATAAGACCTTAAATCCATTAACTTCTAACACCAAAACATTGTGACCATAATGACTCGAATATGTCGAGATCGAGTGATAACCTTGCGGTGATCTTGAAAATTGTGTTTGTGTTCAACTAAGATTTATTATGAAGCTTTCCTCTGTTTGCTTAGTATACGGCATCCTAAATTATCAATTTGGTTGTTGTTCGCTGTTATTTCCTGATTAATGAGGTTAGCTTGAGATAAACAAGAATTGCCTTTTAGTGAGCGAATATGAGACTGTTAGAAGTAGAAAAAGCTCTTAACAAAATGACTGCGGCGATGTTTAGATTTTTCCACATTAAATTCTTTCATGTGATCAATGCCCAGTTTCTAATAAGGTATGTTAAAAACCGTTTATCTTTTCGTAGATACAATATTGACGATCAATCACATCAATCAATAGCGCTACCGAATAGATGCACAGCTTTAAAAAAACCATAGAAACCGGGTATTTGTTTTCTATCTTTTGCAGGTTTTTTCCTATATCTGTGTTTGCAGGTAACTTATAAGGGTGTCTTACGGCCAAAATTATATATTTTGTATGGAGCTTATATGTCAAATTTCTATCACTAGTAGGGTAAATCGTAGATAGATGGATATTCATTTTGGCCATTAAACAAGATGGACGAAACATCAAGCTGTCAGTGGCGAAGGGTCCATATAACACTATTCCCACCGCCTTCCCTTTAGGAATTGCTTAAATACAGATCAACGACATTTCTATGCCAATTTATTGTTCTAAAGTACCAAAAAATAATGTAAAATTAAATTAAAAGTTGTTAAATTGTTTTTTTATTTTACTAACGTGCGATCTTAGGTATTTTAGGATTTTTAGGTACCTACGGCTTCCCTTCTGAAAATATTCACCCTTCGCCACTGCAAGCTGTTAAAAACACCTTTCATAAAGAATTGTTATCATCTGTCAAAAATATTGTACTAATGTCAGAAAATACAATTCTTATAGTTAAATAGAAAGCAACCACACAAATCTTACTATTAGTAGACTCACCAACACTCTCCTAGTCACATTTCGATACACACTCCAAGCATCCCATTATTTTCCCGTGTCTCTTCTCCGAATGAGAAGGTTAAGGCCTTAGTCCAACACACTGGCCTGCACTGCGGGTTGGTAGACTACACACACCATCGAGAACTGTATGGAGCACTGTCAGGTGTACAGGATTTCCTCGACATGTTTTCCTTCACCGCTAAAGCAAGCGATAATCAAATTCAACATTCGAGGTCCTGAAGGATGTTTATCAACATTTAACTCACTAATTCAAAGTACAAGTACGGATCGTTGTGGGTATTTTGAAGTTGAAGAGATATTCATTAATGTTATTTACAAATCCATCCATTTACATCGTAAACATTCTTCAATGAGAAGTTGTAAACCGTTGTTAGTCTGAGTTGTAAACAATTAGTTTCTATGTCTAAAATCAATACGAACATTTTCACTAGACACCTACTTTTTCGGAATTGGACAGCCCGTTTTTTATTCATCCCTATAGCATGATTGGGTGAACGAGGGACATATTCAAGAATATGGTAGAATGTGCTGACACATAATGAAAAAAAAAAAAAAAAATCTAAGCATTGACGATGCACCCAACAGTCCGAATGGCGTGGCCGCATTCCAAAATCAGTCCGTGAATGTTGAAAACGTATGCAATTTTAAGAACACGTCAAGCTTTTTTGGATGTTGTCATTAAAACGACGTCAGAATGGATACATCGTCAGTGCCACAGAAAAGATAGAATGGCCATGTGGGCAGGGCGCGCGTGGCAGCACCATAGTGCAGGATATTTCAAAGCCTTTCTCAGCACGCCTTATGACTTGTTTCTATAAATACTGTAACAAAAACCCGCAAAAATGCCTTATTGTGCTGTTTCTAACTGCAGAAACAAAAGCTGTAAAGTAAATTTGATTAAAATGCATTTTTTTTAATAGGTATGTCAAAATGTAAGGCGTAGTTTGTTCGGAAAATTGCTACGCATGTATCGCGACTAAAATTGTGATTACAACCATTCTATTTCTGTGGTCAGTGCCCACCTTAATTCACGCGTTCAGGAGCAAAATGCTCATGCAAGCTCTGACTGTACTGTCTAGGTGTCTGCTGGCTTGTACAAAAGTCGGAGAGGGTCAAATAGCGACTGATGGGCACTGCTGTGCTTGTTGTATTAGCTCACAGCATGAAACTTTTATTTGTAAGTGCGGAATCACATAAATAGATAGAGATAGAATGGTTGTAATCACAATTTGCGATGCGTGGCAACTTGCGAACAAATTACGCCTTACATATTGACGTCATTAATTTTTAAAAATTTACTTTAATCAAACGTACTAACAGCTTTTGTTTCTGCAGTTATAAACAGCACAATATGGCATTTTTGCGAGTTTTTGTTAGTGTTTACAGAAACAAGTCATAAGGCGTACTGAGAAAGGCTTTGAAATGCCCTGCACTATGGTGCAGAGTGTTGGCACGCGCGACCTGCCCACTTTTCCATTCTATTTATTTCGTTATACGGTTATTAATGAAATTGATTGTAAAAATACTTTAAAAGTTAAGGTGCCATTTTTAACATATTTGAAACGAGAATCTAGTATTAAATACCTTCCTTCAATAAGTCTATTGTTCAACCAGTAAACCCGTACAGGGATGTTCGATGCTCCTCTGGCTGTTCCATGATTTATGTAAACAATTGCCTACAATATGCCTACATTGGGAATCCAGTGATTCAATAGCAACTTTTTACTACGATTGATGTAAGCATGTTATTAGTGCGGCGACGAAGCAATCATCCAGCACCCGTAACTGAGGTTGACTCCTAGCTCGGGACTGGATTTTGCTCTGTCTCCCACGTAACATTCCAGATGTAACTGTCGTTCAATCTAGTACTTAAGTTAAACTGTATCCTACGTGTATAAATAAATTTATTTTATTATACAACGTGTCCCAGAAATCAACGTCAAGCCGAAAACGGGCAGTAGGCCAAGTCGTGACAGTCATTAGAAAAATATAAAAAAAAATTTTGGTCATGTACTTTTCAAATTTTATGGATTCAAAAAAAAAACTCGAAAAGTGACACCCTGTGATGATTTTTCAAGTCCTGTGGCTACAAATATTAACTTTCCGTCAGTTTTTTTTCTGTGACGTAACCATGAATAACCCTTCTGTAAATTACAGTTAAAAGTTAAAACATAACTACCTCATTTTTAAATAAAATGTTAGATTTTTGCCCAACATTGAATTCAAAATTATTACATCACCCAACTTTAACCGCGTGTAGTGTAAAAAAAAAGTACTACACTATTTTGGCAAGTAACTTTAAAAGATGGCGCGTTTAGTCTGGATTCCAAAATGGTATGCCACTTACTAATTGCTACTTCTTAATTGAGGAAAAAAAAATATTTGTTAGTTTTAGGTGCGTTTGAAATAAAATTCAGTTGTTGGATTTCTTTAGTTATAATTTTTATTAAGTCAGATTTACCGAGTTTATATTAAATGTTCGAACTGTTTGCCTTCAGCTGCACATTAATAAATACTAGATGATCGGGATAACGCTCAGCATTTGGGTATCTCTTACGAGATAGATTGTGACGCTACTTTTATCTAAGAGCGAGACGGATTGACACATAATTTCGTCTGTGTGAGTGAAACAGATAGAGACGCCACTCTGGCGAAACAGGGATGCGTTAGGTAAATTGTGCAATACTGCAGCACGTTACGCTCTTTCGTTTTCTAAGCATCCTTTTGTATTTGTAGTGACTTCATACTTACAACTGTGGCTTTGTTTATTGGACTTCATTCGCATTGTGATTTTGATTTATCTGCACTGTTTCTGACGACCCCGGACTTGTTTTAATCGTAATCCCGTATTTTGTGTAGTTTGTTATCATGCCATCTCGATACACCGCACAGGAATACGCCAACATGCATCTTATTTATGGAGAATGCTTATGCAACGCCAATGCTGCAGCAAGAATGTATCGTAAGAGATATCCAAATGTGCAGCTGAAGGCAAACAGTTCGAACATTTAATATAAACTCGGTAAATCTGATTTAATAAAAATTATAACTAAAGAAATCCAACAACTGAATTTTATTTCAAACTTACCTAAAAGTAACATTTTTTTTTTTCTTCAATTAAGAAGTAGCAATTAGTAAGTGGCATACCATTTTGGAATCCAGACTAAACGCGCCATCTTTTAAAGTTACTTGCCAAAATAGTGTAGTACTTTTTTTTTACACTACACGCGGTTAAAGTTGGGTGATGTAATAATTTTGAATTCAATGTTGGGCAAAAATCTAACATTTTATTTAAAAATGAGGTAGTTATGTTTTAACTTTTAACTGTAATTTACAGAAGGGTTATTCATGGATACGTCACAGAAAAAAAACTGACGGAAAGTTAATATTTGTAGCCACAGGACTTGAAAAATCATCACAGGGTGTCACTTTTTGAGATTTTTTTTTGAATCCATAAAATTTGAAAAGTACATGACCAAGATTTTTTTTTATATTTTTCTAATGACTGTCACGACTTGGCCTATTGCCCGTTTTCGGCTTGACGTTGATTTCTGGGACACGTTGTATATTTATTCAAGTGTGCTTGGCCCTACGCTTTTCCTCATTTATATTAATGAACTATGTTTGCTTGAAATGGAAAACTGTAGAGTAATTGCCTATGCCGATGATACTGTACTTCTGGTCCAAGATAACACATGGGATAAAGTAAGGGAAAGGGCTGAAAATTCTCTGAGTGTGGTCATGACTTGGTTGAAAAGGAATCTTCTAACCCTCAACTTAGACAAAACAAATTTTGTAACTTTTTCTCCTAGGGTTACCTCCCAACCGTCAACCTCCTTTACCATTCGAGGCCATAGATGTGGAGTTAAATCCAACACTGGCTGTGATTGCTACCAACTAAATCGCACAAACTGTGTTAAATATTTAGGTGTTATTATTGATAGCAAACTAAGTTGGAATGCCCAAATTGAAAATTTAATTGCCCGCACCAGGAAACTTATGTATGTTTTTAAAAAGATAAGATCTGTTGCTGATTTAACTACTTTAAAAACTGTATATTATGCTCTAGGACAGTCAATCTTGGCTTACTGCATCACTTCTTGGGGTGGTGCCTATAAAACTAAAATGTTGCGGTTAGAGAGAGCCCAGAGGTGTATATTAAAGATCATGACCTGTAATCCTATAAGGTTTCCAACAGCCGATCTTTATTCACTCTGCAAAGTTCTGACAATTCGCCAGCTTTACGTATTTAAGGTATTACTACGCAAACATGCAGCAACTCCTTTCGATGCAGATTTTGTTAAGAGAACACGTAGGTCTGATATGGTGTGCAAGTTAGAAATGGCAGGTACTACTCTTGCAAGTCACCAGTATCACTTTCTGAGCCCCAGACTTTATAACAAAGTAAACAGAGAACTTCAAATCTATTCACTAACCTTAAATAAGTGCAAAACCAAAGTAAATGAGTGGCTATATACACTTTCTTATGAAGATACAGAAGGTCTGGTCATAAATTAATAATTCTCACGCAATAATACATCAACACACAAACATACATTACACATACACACTCAAATACTTAGATGATGTTAAATAGTAACTATTTGTATTTTATCTAAATATTTATTTCACTGGTTTTATTTTTGATCATGTTTTTCAAGCACAGTTATTGCATTATATTCCTGTAGAATCTGGAGGTGGGCGATGGCAGCTGCGACACAGTGCATACTACTGCAGCTACTATCGTACTCTTGTACCTTGTTATACTTGTAATAATGTTGCCCAATAAACTTTATCTTATCTTATTTATTATTTATTTTATTCTTGAATAACCTAACGAATAGTTATTCCGGGCTGGATGTTTGTCCTTGTAAATTTTGAGTTAATCACAGATACAATACTTTATTAATACCTAATGCAATGAGGCAACCTCAAAAAAAATCAATTTTATCAAAAGTTTTGGCATCACTTATTGATATTAGTCTGTGTAGTGATGCAAATCGATTTGATTAAAATTTTGAATTTAATACTACGGTAAAATGAAAAATAATATTAAATCTCTTTGATCAATGAAACCTTTTGATCTATGGAGAACTCGTTTGGGTTATTTTGATCTGGAAATATTAATAATAGAGGTGCCTACTCTGTTTTTTAAAATTTGGGTTGGATTTTAGCTTGAAGGACAGATAAAGCCAAAACTATATTTTTGCTGTATTTATGCTTAGAGCACTTATATATTTTGGAGTAATAGGTTCATTACTCCGTATGTTTTGGCAACTATGGACCCCGCAATGAATATTGCTGTTATGTCAAAATAAAAGGTGTTGCCATTTTGAGTACCTACGTTACAAAATCACCCCACTGGCCTTTGTTGGAAACGTGTATATGATTTAATTGTGGTAATCCCACTAATATTATAAAACTGAAACTATGGATGTTTGTTTATTTGTTTAGCCTTCAATTGCTAAAACGGTTAAATGGATTTGGATTAAATTTGGCACAAAGATAGACGATGTCCTGTATTAACAAATAGGATAATTTTTATAGAAGTAAAACGGGACCAAAGTGTGTAATAACTTATTATTTTCCCGCATTGACATGTGTGAAAATAAAAATAAAAAGCGACATTGAAAATTACGCCTGAAATACGGGACGTCCCGGGAAATATGGGACGTATGGCAACACTACTAATAAAACCAATAGAATAACACAGAAATTTTCCAAAATTCAAACTCTATTTACCAAAACCAGCTATTTTCATACAACATTGCGGCACTAAACCAAACTTTATTCGCCGTTTCTTTTTACACTACTTATACCATAAAACGATTTCGTAGCAAAGTTTATTGCGACGAAATCCAACTGCACGACATTAGATTATTCCCAGGCGGGTTACACGCGTACACCGCAGTTTTGTAACTAGGTCACAGTAGACAAATCGTGTGACAATTAACTTACTTGAAAACTTGAACCTTGAACTATGGTGTTAAAGTCTTTCGTATGAACACTGAAGTATTATGAAGGAAATTTTAATATAATTAAGTCGTCTGAATTTCACGCACGGTTTTTCTGGTAATGACCCAAAGGGTACCATCGGGACTCTATTACTAAACCTACCTATTTATAATCAGCTGATGACAATAAACGCAAATGTTATTTTAAATTCTATTACAATTTTGTTTTTTTCAATGCAATGTTAATTTTTATATTAAATACGAAATTAAGTGTTATTTAGTAACTATTATATAAAATATTATAATGAACGAAAATGTTATGTTAACTTCTGATAAAGTTAAGTCTGAGTAAGTTAAGAATTATGTTAATTTAAAAAAAATGACTTGTAACAATTGTTATCAATAAATACAATACAATACAATACCCCACTTGTCCATCCGTCCATCCATCCATCCATCGCGTCACTCTGTCCGTAAGTTTTTAACCATAACAGGTAACTTGGTCCTTGACTGAAGCTCAGATGTCAAAGCTTAAGATTTACCAAAGGGTTATGGAGCGTAGTATAAGTAAAAAAAGACTCGTGATCGGATTCGTAAAACCACGATACGCTCCAAGACCGGTATTGCCGATGTAGGCAACAAGTCTGCCAGGTTAAAATTGGAGTGGGCGGGCTAATATCAGAAAAATACATCCAGAAAGGTGGGCAAGCATCGCTACTCATTGGGTGCCTCAGGAAGGAATTCGTCGCCGGGGTAAATATACCGAGGAAACGCTAGCGGGACGATATGGATATTTTTTTCAAGAATTAAACTTAAGAAGCTGAATACTGATAGGGAAGTTTGAAAGAATATGGGGGAGACCTTTGCCCAGCAGTAAGTCAGTATAGGTTGAAAAAAAAGCAGCCAAGTGCGAGTCGAACTCGCCCATGAAGGGTTCCGTAGCAGCAAGTAACTTACTATAAAAGTTCTTGTAGCTCGTTGTAACTTTGATCGATGTTTTAATAATAGTTTTTTTTTTAAATTAAGTAATTGATAAATAAACATTATAATTAGGTACCTAAATAACGGGATTTAGATCTAACTATATGCGAGCCCATATAGGCTTGTGATAGCTAAACAAGCTAATATATATTCGAGTTTGACAAGAAATCAAGGTAAATTGACAAGAAAACAAAAAAAAGGAAAACAAGGTACATCATATATTTTTTTTAGTTTTATCATTCTCTTATTTTAGAAGTTAAGGGGGGGGACACACATTTTACCACTTTGGAAGTGTCTCTCGCGCAAACTATTCAGTTTAGAAAAAAATGATTTTAGAAACCTTAATATTATTTTTGAAGACCTATCCATAGATACACCACACGTATAGGTTTGAAGAATTTTTTTTTGAGTTTCAGATCTAAGTATGGGGAACCCCTAAAATTTACTGTTTTTTTTCTATTTTTGTGTGAAAATCTTAATGCGGTTCACATAATACATCTACTTACCAAGTTTCTACAGTATAGTTCTTATAGTTTCGGAAAAAAGTGGCTGTGACATACGGACGGACAGATAGACAGACAGACAGACATGACGAATCCATAAGGGTTCCATTGCATGTTTTTCTAGATTTCTTGTATGGGGACCCACTTTGGTTATAGACTTTTTTATCAAGCAAGATCACTGCTAGTAAACCATAAAAATAAATTATTATGAGATACTCATTCAATTGAAAAGAAAATAAGTAATCATTACAAACGCAACACATTCATCTATTGTAATATTCATGGTATAATAACACCAGGTAGTCTCTTCCCGTGACAACTAGGTCACGTGATTGCCTCCGTACTACGTCATCAGCCGTGGAGCCAATAGCGGGCGGTTAGCGTCCCACTTGTCAGTTTGATGTGCTGCCACTTTGTGAAAATAAATTACCCGAGCAAATGCATTTTTTCATTTACATGCTTCTATAAATAATCACTTTTGAACTAGTAATTTTATACAATTTCCTTTAATAACTAATTAGATGAATAACAAGAGATAACAAATAGTTAGGCTAGTTAGGAATTTATTTAATATTCATTATGAACAAAAATCTCCTTAAGTATATTGAAGATATCAATCAACGGCAACACTGATCGTGACGTAGCTCAGAGGCATCGCGCTGTCATTGCGGGAAGAGAATACCTGGTGAAACATCTTATTATACCATGGTAATATTTAGCTTCACTGGCATAATATGTTAACCCTATTACACGGTCGACTGTCAAACAATCATGTTACAGGAACTTACTGTTACTGCTGACTACAACATTTACCGAAGATATTTCTCTTACGTAAACCTTATTTTCTGTACTCAAATAGAAATGTGGCAATATATTTACGTAGGTATACTGTTAGGCCTCAGTAAATAGTTGCTGAAAGAGTATAAAAAGAGCTTATACAAAACGTCACGCGTTACAACACAAAGGAAAAGGTTCCAATAAGCATCTACATACATGTAAGGGACTCGATACGAAAAGGGTTTTTAAGGTACAATTCCAATAAAGTAGTGCGAATGTCGAGTGAATAAGCGGAATACGTTTTCGAGTGGCCCAGACGAATTTACGTAAATTTCTATTTTGTGACACGAACAAATTGGTGTGGGCCTTTTGATACATCGAGGGCCTTAATGGCGCATCGTATGAGCGTAACGTGAAATTTCACGGTTTTAAGTTACGAATTTATTTTATTAAAATTATTACCTAAAACACAGATTGCTGATGTCATTCAAAAAGCTGCCAAGCTTAAGTGGGACTGGGTCGTACACGTTTGCCGAATGTCAGTCAATTTTTGGGCTAAAATTTGTACCGAGTGGGTCCCGAAAAATGTGCAACGGCATCGCGGCAGACCGAGGCGAAGATGGCCGGAAGAGCTGGACTCGTATATAAAAGACTGGTTCACAATTGCACTTGACCGGAAAGAGTGGAATAAGGAAAGGGAGGCCTTTGCCCTGCAGTGGGACAATATCGACTGAAAATAATAATATTACCTAGAAATATTGGTGGTACGTGTAGCGCTGTATTTTAGACTGAAGGTAACGGTTTTGCACGTAAGTGATTGTGCTTGAAAATCTTTTCCGAGAAAAATTCTAACTGGAAGAGCCAAGGGAGAAAATTTTATTCGTGAAAGCAGTCCGATTCATATTGTGAAAGCAAATTAATTGTATTCGTCTTTATTTTAATTTGCACCCTTAGGAACGTACACTGCAAAAATTATATAGATTTTTTGGTAATATTCACTGCTTTAGTCAGTAAAAATAGAGCCTATTGTCCAAAGAAGTAATACTAACTGAAAAAACAGTGAAAATCACTGAAAAAACAGTGAAAATAAAGTCAGTAATCATTTATTTTAACATAAAAATAAGTTGCCTGAACCGTTTTTTTTTTACTGTACAAGAACAGTAAAATGTCTCGTTTTATTTAGTTATTCATATTTTGGGACTTCGTTCAGAGGGCCTGTGCAACGTCGACTACGCCCAGGCAGTGCTGACTTTGCACCCTCTGCGAACTTTGCCCGTAACATACTGCACGTAACATATACAACAAAACAAACCGAGCTATAATAAAAATATTCTTAATTGCATTCTAATTGTGTACACACGAAATATGAGTTCAAAAACTCTTAATTAAAACTGAAATTACACACGAAAGCTCAAAAGTAACAAACTAAAATTAAAGTTTATTGGCATTTGAACTTTCGACTTTTGTTTTCAACTCTCGTAATAATTGCTCGAGAACTGTGAAGATTTCAATGTTATCTGTTACTTTTGAGTTCAGAAAGGAAAGACATTTTAACGATAGCTTATTGTAGAAAGTTCTTGAATTGGAATCAACGATAAATTAAATTATGTAATTGTAAATGAAAAACATCAGGAAAACAAGACGCAAATCGTCACATGTAAAAACCTTCTGAGGAAAGTAGTAACGTTGAACAATAAAGAGGTAAATCTGTCACCACTTAACATAAACTTAAAATAAGTAGATGTATTTTTATTTGGAAACTAACTTTTGCCCACGGCTTCGCACGCGATGAATTCGAAAATCTACATCATGTTGTTGGAAATATGTATTAACGATTTTTTTTTGTTTTTGGGTGGAATCTTCATGAATACCCTTCGTCTAGTGATGGCGCAGGGGTATGTTGGACTCCTACCTGACTAAAACCACACGGTGGCTGATCTCAGCACAAAATAGAGGAGCTCCGGGAACTCCACTGGACCGCACCGGTGCATGCAATAATGACTTGCACTTTGATTAGGAAGGTAAAGTAGGTAAAGAGGTTTCAAGGTGTATCTCTGAATGACACAAACTGTAGGCCTTTTTTTTCATGGACGCACTCCCGGGGTAGGCGGAGCCAGTGATGGACTCTAACCGACTAAAACCACCACGGTGTTCCTTCAACTACCTTAGCCGGGGGCGTGGGAACCCGTGAGTATTCATACAACCACCCCCGACAGGTACCGGCCCGCCACAAGGCGCCAGGCAAGCCCCTTCTACCCGTGCGGCCTAACGTCGGCCGCACCCTCCTTGGTGGCGCCCATGGAACCCTGCACGTCACCTCACTTCATGGACCTTTACCAGCTGCGCCAACTACGCCAGCTGTGCCAGCTACGCCAGCTGTGCCAGCTACGCCAGCTGCTGGTCGGGCAGCAGACTACCCCGAGTCTGCTGCTCGCAGGCCCTACCTCCCGTAATTTTTTATACAGGTTTTCTTCCTCGCGGTTCGGGCGGTGAAGCCAAGACCCTCGGTCTCCAGAGGTGCGAGAACACTACTCAGCGGGCACTCCTGGGGTTACAAGATCGACGGGGGCAGGGAAGGATAGTCCCCCCGCTGCCTGCCCAGTGGCAGGGTGAGTGCACACCGAGCCCGCCCCTACTCCTCCACTGTGCCCTCTCTTGGCAATAGAGGGACACGTGGAACAACTCCCCACTGGCCCAGAATGGGTCCCTCCCGCGCCAGAATATTCGCCACAGGCAATAAAATCCCCCGAAATTTAATCCCTCGAAAGGATTTTATTGCCCGTACCCAGGATGCACCGCCCAAATAACTGCCGTTCCCTCCAGACGTGTCCAGAAGGACAAGCAGCCGTCAAACTGTAGGCCTGCTACATCCGTACATGTGCCACAATAATTTGCTGACCGATAGCTGATTTGCGTGGATGTGTATCTTCCCAAACTTTCTGTTTTATGTCATCATCATCAGTCTATATTAGTCTACTGCTGAACTGGCAGTGGGCCGGCCACATTAGCCGAAGAACTGATGGCCGTTGAGGTAGACGTGTTCTTCAGTGGAGACCGCGAATCAGTAAACGTAGGGTAGGACGCGTTCAGGCTCGGTGGAGAGATGACATTGGCAAGATGGCTGATTTATGTTTTTAACCTTTATTTTACTTTTGTTAATTATTGCTGATTTTTGAGCATGAACTTCTTGGTGCAAATAATTACTTTTTCTTTCTTAATAAAAGCTTCATTAATATAACTATAGTATATTACAGCCGCGGCCGGCAACAGGAGCATTGATGGACAAAATTGATGGAGTCCTCCAATGCCTGGTTGCGGCCAAGGCTTGTCCTTTTCTCGAATAATGCGCGGAAATTCAAACAAAGAACAACAATTTTTCACGCGTCAATATTTTCACTCGTTTCTTTTTTACATTTGCAGCCAGTTCGAAATTTAAATAAAATCTTTGATAAGTAACCTGTTTGGTTGCTATTTTTCGGAGTAAAAAGATCGTTCCATTTTTAAATTACCTAATGGATATGAGTTTTAATAGTAATTTATTTCGACGCTAAACAGGATAGATATGGATTTTCATACTAATATTGCTGGCCGATGCTCACATGTATTTGACCAACAGCAATTTCGATTTACCTCGAAGAAGGTTGTCAAAATAATGTTCGAATTTCCAAGCATGTTTGAGAAAAAGTCATTTTTGGTCCGTTTTGGTTGTAGCTTTATTATCATTTCAGCCGAAAGACGTCCACTGCTGGACATAGGCCTTCCCAATTAAGGGGGGATATGCCATAATCGCCACGCTTGGCAGGCGGGTTGGCGATCGCAGTTGGTTGGTTAAATACTCAGAGAACGCTGCTGACCATCCTCTGGTGAATCCCTTAGTCGCCTTTTACGACACCCATGAGAAGATATAAGGGTGGTGCTATTCTTTAAGTCCGGCACCACACGGACTTTACTACGCTTTATTATGCGTACCGCTAAAGAGTGGAATTACTTGCCAGCGTCTGTGTTTCTAGGTATAATGTGGTGAAAGATTTTAGCTGGGCAAGCTTGTACCATCGTTGATAACACCATTACTTAACATCGGGTGAGGTGGCGGACAAACGCAAGTCCATTATGAAAAAATAGTACATTACTGTCAAGGCCTGAAATTAAGCAATTTACGGCCGAGTAATATTGGAAGTACGAGGCGAAGCCGAGTACTTCCCAAGTGATAACAAAACGAGGCTGGTAATTGCTATTTCGGCCGAGATTTGTATAGTACTTTTCTCTCATTTGCGTGGAAACAATACACAAATTAATTCAACAGAATCTAATTTTCATTGACGCCAATTCGCCCGCGCGCCGGTCTTGTTCTATTTTCAAGGTTTTGAAAAAAAAAATCGCAATGATAAATATTTTGTTCCTAAAAACACCTAATCTATGTAAGTGTGTACTTAAAAACCTCGATAGCATAATTTAAAAAATAAAGTGTCCAGCAATTTCTATTACTGTCCTGTTGGATATTACCGGCCTGTTATTTCGTTGCGTACGGAAAAGAGCCGATTGTTGTATTCTTTTTTTTGAATAATGAACCAATTTCCGAGCAAGTGGGAGAAAATCATATTACATATCAAATAACTTTTCTAACAGATACTGACGCAAACACACCTTTTATAGATTTGAGAAAAAAAACATTCACGTCAAAACTGCGGGACTAACAAAAGCTTGTTTATATTTTTAACAAACATTGCAAAACTGTGTAACTATGCATGTGCAGTTTGAATTCGAGTTACTGACTAAATAATAAAATTTCAGTGCTGGTTTTTATGATATACTGGGAGAAAAAAGGTTTACGTGTAGGAATATTTTAAAATCTATAACTTTTTTGACAATAGATCTGATTACGATTCCGTAAGAAGACAGCACCTTAAACAGTAAATAATCATAAACAGTAACATGTAGTCCATCAAGTTGCACTCGATTACCTCCCTTCCCTCCCGCAGAAATCGACCTCCAGCCACCCTAGGTGTGGGCCTGCGGGCGGCGGACTCGGTGTGGCCCACCACCCGACCAGTCAAGGCCCGTGACGGTGGTGCGTCGTGTTCCGCTCGCGTCAGTCAAGAGGAGGGTGCGGCCGATGTGGGTGCCGCACGGGGTGAAGGGGCTCGCCTGTTAGTGGCGAGCCGGGACCTGCTGGGGATGGTTGGGCGAGTATAGTTTCCCACGCCCCTGGCCAAGGGTCGGTAGAGGAACACCGTGGTGGTTTTTAATCGGTAAGAGTCCGACACTTGCTCCGCCTTCCATGAGGATTTTCCCCACGAAAAAAAAAGCTTGGTGGACAAAGCCTTAAAACCTTCTCGTTTTGAGAAGAGGCTCATGTTCAGCTATACAGAAAGAAAGAAAAGTGGTTTATTGTCCCAGTCAACGGCGCGCAATATTTAAATAACGGTGCAACAGAAACACAAACAGGTAACTTACAGGTGGGTATACAAAAAAAAAGTTAATAAAAAAAACACATAAAATATAAATAAAGTACAGCCGACGACATGACAGTGGCAACACCTGAGTCAGAAAACTGCCCTTACTGTTTACTAAATAAAGGCGCTATAAAGACAGTAAGGGGCTGATTATGTTATTATTTTAAGGTAAATTTCCACGTCACGTGATTTTAAGGACGGTACGATGCACAGCCGACGATCACGAACAGCCAGGTACTTAATCATGAGTAATTTTTGAAGTAAAACTTCTTTACGCACGCTTGACTAAGGGAATAAGCTGGTGAATGCATTACGAAAAGTGTGGCGAACCGAGAGGGTAGTGCGAGACGCGGGGAACGAGGCACCCGCTAGGCCGGCCACGGCACAGCGCCGGCAGATGTACGCGCGCCGCGCCGCCATTTCTTTGTTCTCATTGAAATAATATTGAGGGAGATATAAGTTAGTGAAGTTCTACTTCATTCGTGTGCTCTAATCTAAAGCACACTCGTTTTTTTGTATGATTCTAGTGCCGAACTTGGAACCAGAAGGCAAAATCGCGTAATTTAAAAAGTTTAAAACATGGTTGCGATCTAGTCTCAATGTCCTACATGTCAGAAATAAACGTCAACAGGAACATGTACTGTCATGAGATTGTCATTTATAACATTGTGAATACATCGGATCCTTTTGGTTCCTAGTAGTGCCGGACTTAAGGAATTGCTCCACCCTATATCTTTTCATGGGTATCGTAAAAGGCGACTGAGGGATTCACCAGAATCCTCCCATCCGGACAGCAGCGTTCTCTGAGTATTTAACCAACCAACTGCGATAGTCAACCCGCCTGCCAAGCGTTGCGATAATGTCATATCGCACTTGGGGGAGGCCTATGTCCAGTAGTGGACGTTTTTCGGCTCAAATGAAAAAAAAAACCAAATCTAGTTCCAATGTAATCATCATGATTACATTGGAACTAGATTTTGAATTTTTTTCTTTCAATTTTGCACGACCACAACCAGTGGCGTAATTTTGAAGTGAACTCATAATGAAAATTACGGCTTTAAATTTTTGACATTACAGCAATGTTCATTGTATGGTGCAACGTTGGCCACATGACGGATAGTAAAAAAAAAACAGCCAAGTGCGAGTCGTACTCGCGCAGTAAGGGTTCCGTACCTGATACCCCATAAAAACTGATTTAATTTACGAGAGTTTATCAAAAGACATCAACGCATAGTCCGCGAAATATGAATTTTTGCATGTCTTTCTTATGCAGGTACCACCACATATGTCTATGTTTGTCTAATTTTTAGTATTTGTTGCTAAACTACATAATATGCACTGTAATCTGACCAAGTTTGACGCTGGTATATTTTACCGTTTTGAAGATAGAGCAGCAACAAAAACGTTGAAAAAATGCATGTTTTTTGAGGTTTCTTGTATGGGGACCCCCTTTGGTTTAGACTTTTTTTGTTTTTAGTATTTTTCGTAATACACCTCATAGCAACACATATTCTGAGAAAATTTCAACCGGTTACCTATTACCGTACAAAAGATACAGCCCTGTGACAGACAGACGGACGGACGGACGGACGGATGGACGGACAGCATAGCGAGAGTAATAGGGTCCCGTTTGGCACCATTCGGGTACGGAACCCTAAAAAACATTGAACATTGCAATAAAACAAGCAACGAACATCGAAGTCAACAGGATTGCGAGTGCGAGTGAGTTACACAATTCGGCACTGCAGTGTCCCAGAAAACCATTATGATAACGATTATGAATACTCCATTAATTTCGTAGCATGTGCTAAAAAAACATTTCTATTTATTAGATAATATCCAATAGACTTGTTATAAGCAATATGTTTTACCAATTTCCTGTTACGAACCAACGCCCACTCACTGGGACGGAAACGGATGGGACTTTATCCAAACGTACATATTTATGTCACGGTTATTATACGTGGACTGTGTATTTCTCGTAATAGCTGGTCTAAATGCGTATTTTCCAGATGTGTTGTTGTTTTAAGAAGCGAATCGATAATCTTAATATATAAAACAAAATCGGGTTAGTTACATCATTTATAACTCAAGAACGGCTGGACCGATTTTAATGAAATTTGCCATACAGATCAAACATAACCCAGATTAACATATAGGCTTTTTATCCCGGAAAATGAACAGTTCCCGAGGGACGCGCGATAAACGACATTCACGAGGGCGAAGTCATGCATAGGCTAGTGAGAAATAAAAATCACATTTAGAGTTAAGACATAAAGAATGGTAGAAGAAGAGAGGAGGAACCCAGTCCTAAAAATAATCAAGTCCCAAACAGCACGCACCCTGTAAAAGATAATGATATTGTGGCGTGCATCGAAACGATTTTAATTAATAATATTGTACGGTAGATTAAAATATTTTTTAGAAATATCTGTAAAGATGATTGTCATTTTAGTCTACCTGCGACCACTAAATGCTGCAAAGCTTTTGAAACATCAGGAAAACCAATTTAAATAATATACGCGATTAAAACCGGTTAAACTTTGTTTTATTATAATGTTCATTTAAGATCCCAAAACCCATAATTTAAAATGTTCCAATTTTGAATAGGCCACTTTAGCTGTGAAAACTTGCCAAGTTTTACATATTCATTAGCAAGAAGCTAACAAAGTTTTTTTTTTAAACAAGTGAAGAACAATGCACATTCCTGAAGCTAAGATTTAACCTCCATAGAACTTGGCTACCATCTAGATCTCAATTCTTTTATCGATAAAGCCGACAATCCTGCTCTTCCTTTATACTGATTTTGGCTCCTTTTTCACATTTTTATTTTGGTACGTCCACCCATACTGCCCCCATCAATTTTTCACGTCTTCCTTGTCCATCCAAAGGTTGTCTGGAAGATATCGCTATTAGCGATAAGACCGCCAATGTACCCTTATTTTAAATGTTAGTCCTAACTTTAATAATGTTAATGGTGTACAATAAAGAATATTCTATCTATCTATCTATCTACGTCTTTGGTCTTTGATTGATTGGCGCTTTCTTTCACACGTAACAAGCACACAAAGTAATTGACAGTCATGCACCATGCATGACTGTCAATTACTTTTTCCTCGCTTTGTTACTTCTTTACCATATCTATTTCTTGTTCATGTATATCCTTTCTTTTGTATGTGTCTCAGTTGTGTCAAATAAATACTTTTCTTTCTATCTTTTTTCTTTCTTTAACCGGTTATTAGGCGTAATATGCAGTTCACGTGTATTAACCGTAACATTATACAAATATATTATATTTACGGCTGCAATCACACGTGGTGGGTCTTATAAATTTGTAAGGCACTTAACAGGATATATTGACGTCTTGGATCCTAAGGTTTCTCGTAACGGCCTACAAATTGCTCGTAGTTCACTGTTACTTACGTGATCTGCTTTTTAAATGAATATCGGGGGCAAATCGATGAAATCCGATAGAATTTCATGCGATAGGTTAGGTACATAGATTTTTGATCCTTTACTGAAAAAGCTACAAACTTTTCTTTATTTTCATTTTCTTCATCATCATCAAATAATATATTATGTCAGATCCTGCTTCTAACTGAGCAGCAAATGAAAAAGATAAATCGTCAAATCATGACAGGTTAAATAAAATAAAATCCTAATCAATAATTTTAAAGTTATTGTGATTCTATTCTTATCAGAACTGAATCATAAAATAATCAATCTTTGTATGAATTTAACTAAATTTAGCCTATTGAGTAAGAGAAACTGTTAAAATAACAGACTTGCATGATTTGTAGCAAACGTACGAACAAACAGACTACGAAGCTATTTAAACTAGAGCTTTTAATAAATAATTTACATCATTTGACTCTATAAGCTGTGAAGCATGACAACCATTCAATATATTCAATGAAACCGCAACAAGTTTATCAAAGTACACTTTCATTAAGATATTGAGACTCCAAGCCATGAGTCCCCGAAGTCTATTGAAATCAGTCCCTCACTTCTTTTCAGCAATTTCGTAGTAGTAACGTTTCGTGACTGCTTTCAACAAATATTGGGAATAATCTGGAACTTTTCAAAATACACACTGAGTTTTAAATCGTTCTGGAATCGAAAAACAAAAACTAGGTTCCTATACTAATTAATTATAGAATCAATTGGAAGAAGAGACTTAACTTTTTTTATTTAAAAATATATACCGAAGTGGAAAATTCTTCGAGTTAAATGATAACAGAAAAATGCTTTGAGTTTTTTCAGAAAAAATACAGTTTTTTTTAGTTATTGTTTTTTTAGTGGACACTACCAACGCTACTGTCTTCTGAAACTTAATAAAAACTATAACTCTGACTGACTGAAAGAAAAGCCTAAGCCGGTAGAACTAGATATTTGAAATTAGTAGGAAATATTCCCTGAGTACCCTAGAGGAGCATTGAGTAAGGGTATTTTTTTCACATTTCATCTCTTAAAGGGTGAAAAGGTGTGGTAAAATTTGAATGAAGAAAATAGTGCAGCGAAGCCACAGGCGTCAGATAGTAATTGATAAAGAGCTTAACTTTTTTCGATTCCAGATCGACTAAAAACTCAGCGTACATAAGAAAAATTGTTTGGCCGTCTAACAGCAACATAATTTAATAATGCGTGCTCAACACGCACTTGGTCAATTTTATTCTTTCATATACGATACAATGGAATGAAATGAGAAATATCCTCTCAAAAAAAAAATCTAAAAAATATAAAATATGTCTAAATGAAATATGTCTGGCGCTATAAATAGTTTAGCTGAGTGCCTATTGATAGTGGTGTGTGCTTGTTATAATGTTCTTAATAATTATTAAATGCTGTTTTTCTTTAGACAATATTCTGGAGAGGTATTGCTAAGAATATCATCTTAATTGATCTCTAACAGAATAATTATATTGAATAATAATTTTTATCTATTTTATCTATAATTTTTCGTGGGATACACGCTCAAAATTTAGTCGTTTCGAAAACGAAGAGGGGTCATTGTACTCATCATTACGAGCAACTGTTAGTATGGGACCAACCCTGAAATCGCGAAAAAAATATTGGTTATCCCTATATTTGTTTTCACATAAATCAACATAATGTAGGGATTAGCTGGTGGCAATTATGAGTACAATTACCCCTCTTCGTTTTCGAAACGACGAAATTTTCAACGTGTAGGTTAAGCAGTGTAGGTCTACTCAGTAGAATCTACCAATATTCTGAAAAATGTATAAAAATCTCTATTATTATTATATCCTTTATTCAACTAATTACATATCTGTTTAATCATATTTTTATAGAAAAGCTCCAGATTTTTTTTTAGTTTTATAAAAAAGACCAAGGTCAGGGCTCTAGAGAAAAGAAATATTTTTATTGGGATTTTTAAATAGGATGTAAATTTATTTCTCCATAATATTTATTAAATAAATAAATGTATTTTTTACTCTCAAATAGTATATTACTGTCGAGGCCTGAAATGAAGCAATTTACGGCCGAGTAATACTTCCGAAGTGATTTTAAATGGACGAGGCGCTAGTCAAGTCCTATTTAACCAAACGAAGCCGTTAGTTGCTATTTCGGCCGAGTCTTGTATAGTACTTTTCTCTCATTTGCGAGGAAACAATACACAAATTTATTCAACAGTATCTAATTTTCAGTCGCGCCAATTGGTTCGCGCGCGTTTCTTGTGTTATTTTCAAAGTTTTGAAAAAATGCGTATAAAGATAATGATAAAAACTTTGTACCTAAAAACACCTAATTCATGTAAGTTTGTACTTAAAAACCTCGGTGGCATAATTTAAAAATAAAAACTGTCCAGCAATTTCTGTTATTGTCGTGTTAGATATTACTGGCCTGTTATTTCGTTGCGTTTGGAAAAGAGCAGATTGATGTGGTTTTTTTTTGAATAATGAACCAATTTCCGAGCAAGTGGGAGAAAACGTTTTTACAAAATATATCTGTAAAGTCCCTGGCTTCTGAGCTACAAACCTGTGTTAACCCTAGGGACATACCTGAGTTAATGAAGTTTAGTGTCTTTTCCCATTAGTTTAACACGAATTAGTGAATAATAATAAATTACAGTCTTATAAAATTTATTTGTTCTGTTGTGTTTCTGTGTGTGTCACACCACAGTGACACGGACACCCATCAGTGTTCATGCGAGTGTGGTGTGGGTGAGTGTGAGTATGAATGTGGAGTGAATATACATGAGCGCAGAATGCAACAACATTTCTGTTTGATCATGGTCTAGTCCCAATAGCCAATTCTTAATTTTAGTTTTGGTTTCACGACCTGAGAGAGGATATATGTTCGTTATTTTATTTATTTTGTCATGTACGTAGGGAGACCTAAAACTCTGTTGCCGCCTAGCAGAAGCTGTGCAAAAATTGAGAGGTAAGTAGACATCTGGTATAATACGCTTTTTATTACACTTAACCTGTACCTTGTAATTTTTTTAAATACATTGCCATGATAAGGAATCTTTACTATTAAAATATACTATTAAATATCATCGTATTTACTTTTTTTTCTTGTTATGAGCAAACAATAAATTATTCAATATACCAATTTATATATTTTTGTCTGACTTCAAAAAGTCATATTTGTTGGAAATAATATTCTAATCGTGTTACTACCAAAACCTAACATACTCAAACAGATAGTAATAAAAAGTTCAGTTTATTCATAAACTTTCTCAGTTCCTCGTCTCGGCTAAAGATCCCAAAAATCTTGGGTCGAACTTCAAGAAAGAACGGAATAATATTATAATTTATAGCACTGTAAAATTCTAGAGTTGAATTTTATGTGTCATCAAATGTGCACGCGTAAAGGAGTTTTAACAAAAAGGTCGACGTGATTGTCTTATAAAATATTAGCTACAAAAATGTTAAATAGGGCTGCCAAATATTGAGTGCAGTGTGATTAATCTTTTTTTGTATTTTTTCTCAATTTTCTACTTTTATTTTCTTAGGTTAATATTATTTTAGGTTGTAGGCCGTAAGCAAAGAGTAAAAAATATAGGAGAAGTGGTGCGAACAATCATAGTGAAGCCAATAAAACCGTGCTCTACCTTGTACAAACCAGCGCTCACGCACACACATTCACCTCAAACCCTGCTCATCGCCCTCAGTACACAGTAAGTATCGCGATAACAAATATCCTTCAGATGCATGTATTTCCGTGAGCGCTGGTTTGTACACGGAAGAGCATGGTATTTGTTAACTTCACTATGATTGTTCGCAGCACTTCTCCTATATTTTTTACTCTTTGCTTACGGCCTACAATTGTCTATATTTTTTTACTATATCTGTATCTGAAATAAATGTTTTATTATTAACATAATTTACTTGATGACTTTATCGTTGCCTGCGTTAACAGACAAAAATGACACGTATTGTACAAACACGCAGACCAGTCACAACTATTGAAATTTTTATACCACATTCTCCTACACCCTTAACAAAAGCGCTGCTTGTCTAGGAAAACGTCAATGATACGTCAAATTCAGTGCATTAATTTAGTACTTTTTTCTTCTCGCAAGTTATGGTGAACAACTCGGATGAATAAAAAAGGCGGACGGAATCTCCCACTATAATTTTTGAAAGCATTTTAACACACCAGATTTATTATTATTTGTGACACTACAACAATGACTACCGGCACACTATATTTATTGCGAAATCGCGGCTTTTTGGCATACTATGGATGTGAATGTGTGCGTACTTTTAAGCGTACAATAAATAAATAAATAAAATAAAATATTTTATTTTCAGAAAACAACATTCCATAATCATGGAATCATCCACAATGGATGCTTTAATTATTGTTTAGCGAGATACCGTCCGCCTTTTTCATTCGTCCGAGGTGAACAAACGATCGCTCAGTAACTGCACCAATTATTTCATCATTTCAGCCGTAAGACGTCCACTGCTTGACACAGGCCTGCACAAATGAAAATGTTAAATCAAAAAGAACATTATACCTAATTTAAAATTCTGTACCCTTTTTTTGGTCAATATAGGTACTCGTAACCGGTGTTGCTACCCTAACTAAAAGACATCGCTAAAAGGAAAATGGTGAGCTTTTTAAATTTTTTACGATAGCGTCATTATATCTTTTACTAAGGGTACTTTTGTAGAAAGTAATGTGAAATTATAAAATCTTTCTGTAGGTAGGTATAAAAGAGATATTAATGTTTTATGATTAGTGTTTATATCTAATTCAACTGGTAACTGCCTCAGATTTTGTTTTGGCAGACTTCTGTGAATCACGGATAAGAATAAAAACCGACCAAGCGTGAGTCGGACTCATGCAGTAAGGGTTCCGTATCACCCATCGACCTGATACCCCACAGAAACTTATTTAATTTACGACAGATCATCAAAATATATCAATGCACCGTGAGCGAAATATGCATTTTTGCATCTCTTTCTTACGCAGGTGCCACCACATGTTTCTATGTTTGCCCAATTTTTAGTATTTTTTGCTATGTATTTTTGACGCTGGTATGTATTACCGTTTCGAAGATAGAGCAGAACAAAAACGTCGAAAAAAATGCATGTTTTTCGAGGTTTCTTGTATGGGGTTTAGACCATTGGTTTTAGACTTTTTATATTTTTAGTATTTGTCGTGATAGAGATCATAGCAACACATATTCTGAGAAAGTTTCAACCGGATACCTATTACCGTTCAAATGATACAGCCCTGTAACAGACAGAGGGACGGACGGATGGACGGACGGACGGACGGATGAACGGACGGACGGACGGATAGACGGACGGACGGATAGACGGACGGACGGACGGACAACGTAGCAAGAGTAATACACAAGACCTGATTTTTACACTTCTGAATCAGTCAGAAAGCTAAGATTAAATAAAATGAAATTCCTGGTTATTATGGTCTTTCAAATTAAAATATCTAGATTCTAGGTACTTACAACGAATCTCACCTAAGACGTCAGAAAATGTTCCCTTATTACATAAATATTAAGAATTCTATGCCGAAAAAGGAGTGATTAAAAAATTTAATAACATTTTCTACGAATAAGGCTACCTGAAAAAATGCAACATGCATCCTAAGTACAGTTTTGCGTGACTCCAAATTGCTTGTAATTTTATTAGAATTGCAATGGCATTTGCGGAATTGTAAGGACACGAAATTATTATGCAATTTTATTTTGTACAATAGAAGGAGTAATAACTGCTTATCGACGATTAAATCCCGCAAAGGCAGATATTACTGCTTCAGACTGTACACTATATAAAACAGGAAATCAAGCTAGAGACATTGGAAACGCGGGTGGTATTTTCTCCATACATACGCTCTCAACTGTTTTCATTTTGGCTTATAACTCCAGAGCAACGATTTTTAACAGTAAAATTAATATTATCAACTTTTTGTATGTCCCTATGTTTTCGTTAATAAATATAAAAAAGCCCTCAACAATTCTCAAAATTGCCTATTTAGACCGCTGTCTACAGAGGCCGAGTGTATAAATTTGACAACTATTCAACGACACAGTATATGTACTCTTCTTATTCAGTTTATGAAATATCTTTTAAATTGATTCAGTTTCAGAGGAGAAACGTTTCCTAGGAAAATAAATGTTTATACTAAGATTATTGAGTTCGAGCTGCAGTTGTCCTTATCGCACTTATTTGAGGCCAAGCGCTCGCAAAGCGATAGCGATAGTTTCTTCAAATATCTAATTTTCAAGTCTCTTCAATTTAATTCATTTATAAATAAACATAATATCATTATTTTTTTTCATTTTTTTTTAACCATACTTATAATACATAAGAAACACCCAGACCAACACAAACACTTATGTTCATTACACAAATATTTGTGTCGTGTGGCAATCGAACCCAGGACCTCGTGATCAGCAGTCTGACCCTCGAACCACTAGACCACAGACGTGAAAACTCACTTACTAACTCGATAAGAAAGAAAGAAAGAAAAATGGTTTATTGTCACAGTTAACGACGCGCAACATTTAAACAACGGTGATAAACTCAAGCAGGTAACTAACAGATAACTCTCTATGATATCCAATTTATGGAAGTCATTGTTTTGTCACAGTTTACCACTTTAACAACGTAACTAAAACGGAGACAAGGAAAGAGCGTATCAACAAATAAATTAAGAGAAAAAACTGAAAAAAAACACAAGACTTAATATTTATGCAACGTAATTTGAAGTCAAAGTTACAATTTGTTTGTGGCCGAATTCCTATTGACCACGCGTATGAGATCACGCAAAGCGTCGCTTAAGATTTCTTTACCATTCGTTACGTTCGGTAAATGATGTGGCTTCTAAAACAGCCTTATCTTTACCGCAATGGAGTTTAAAGAACGCATTTTGATCAAAAAATTACATTTAAAGTGCGGCCGCTGAGAGAATGATGTATTACTGATACAAAATGTTATATGCACACGGTGAATTTTCTTTGGTTTTAGAAACGAAAAGGGGTCATTATACTCATAATTATGAACAACTTTTACTGTTGGACCAACCCTGAAAACGCGAAAAAAATCAGCTGATCCTACATTTGTGTTCACATGAATCAACAAAATATAGGGAACACCAGATTTTATTGTCGCGTTTCGGGGTTAGTCCCATAGTAAAAGTTGTTCATAATTATGAGTACAATGACCCCTTTTCATTTCCAACTAAAACTCACCGTTTATTTAAAATTATTCATATTATTAATAACGTCACAATAGACTACAAACTTTGTTTAGCTATGAATTTTTGATATGTTCGAAAGGCATTCTCTCAGCGGCCGTACTATAAGGACCTAATATTTAAATGATTTAAAAAATACTATACACCTGATGCTCAGAGCTTTGAGAATGTTTGCATCGGTAAAATCCACAGCATTTTTAATATCACACAGTTCTGCCATTGCGGTCGCTCTCTTTGTGGCCACAAGCTAAAAAACTGTATTTTTACCGCACATTTTATGGAATTCCTTTGACATGGCATCCGACCATTACTTTGTAGTTGATTGCTACGAATTCGTAGAGGGCTACGGCGTAGCGCTACGTTGTACGTGCGTAAACGTTGCCTTTTGTTTTTTATAGGAAATAGATTAGGTTTGGTTTGTCAGGAATGCAAAGGAACTCTTTGAATTTGTGTTTGATACAAGTTTTAGAGGTAGGTGACAAAGAACCTTCGCCTATCGTATAAATATTACCACGTACTTCAAATCCTCAAACTTAAAGAATAAGATTGACAATCTAGACCGCGGCTCTCATTCACTGTGGGCGGAATAGTAGGTACTCCTTTGCTATTTTGTATTTATTTTTCTGCCTCAGTCGCTAGTTCTACGCGCTCCGTCTATCTTATTCTTTTGGTCTGGGACAGCAGCAGATTGCATCATATTCCATTCTGTTACTGTCCACATTTCAGCCATGTCTTTATAGTAAATTTCAATATTTTTCTATTCTTGATTGTTATCTTCATACCAACTTTCGCAATACCCTGCCAAAGCTCTTTGGCATGTATTCAGACTGTATATCTGAATCCAAGCAAGCTTTTACTGGGTGATAGAATATTTACCTAACTTTTAACTTAATAACAAAGATTTAATACTACAGTGATAAGAACGCTTAAACTTTTCATGCTATAATATTGTGACATTCTTATTTCTTTTTGTTTTTGACATTGACATTTTACTTTTATGACTTTTATTATTTTGACATTTGAATTTGATTAATATTACTTTGTTATTTCTATGTGATTACTGTTTTATTTTGGTACGATTTTTTTAAACTTTTGATTAGATGGTTCTGTCATATTATGTATAAATCTATTGACGTTTAAATTGAATTTTCAAAATAAATGAATATGAATAATAACAATTACTTCAATACTCTATTCTGTTAATATTTTGAAAAGGTGAACTTTCGATATAAAATCTTCTATTCTATTCCCTTCCGTTCCATTCCATTCAGTTCCATTTTGTTCTGTTCTGTTCTATTCTACCTTTCCATCCACCAAGTTTGCATGGGAGTGGGTGGTCTTTCTGCTCACCTGCTGCGATTAGAGGTAGCTACTTAATCCCTTGCGTAATGCGCAACCAGTAACAAAATGTAGTATACGAGATCTAACAATTTTTGTATAGAAAAATAAACAAAGAAAGTTTATTTCAGTAAAAGAAACATAATTAAACATTTTTATTTACAAACCCATCTGCACCAACACAATGTATACAAAATAAACATACCTCACTGTTCCACATTGTAGCATAATCTCATTATCTCACTCTCTGTGCTCAAAAGTAACAAAAGTCTATTGAAAGTAACAAAGGAGTATTATCGGCAACCAATCATTAAAACGTTTGATCCCTTCAATTAGCCCGTGAATGGAGTGAACGATTATGTCGTCGACAATAATAAAATATTGAAATTATTGACAGTTCAAGGGAAAATATAGGTTCGTTTAGTGGCTTTATATTGTTAAGAAAGGAGGATGATATTTTTCATATTAAAAATTTAGTAAATTAAGTTTAAGATTTTTGCTTCGCATGCGTAAAATGCGTTAAAATAATTAAATTAAGTTTAGTACTCTAGCAAATGCTCGCAGTTTTGCTCTTATTATCTCGACAAAAGGTATCCTATTTGCTAATTCAAGACATGTGGTCTATCTGTATGCCAGATTTAATTTAAATCCGATCAGCAGTTTCAGCGTAATTCAAGAACAAACAAATATTCATACTTTAGTTCTTATTATATTAGTATGATATGATAAAGCATAATGTTCGCTATAAAACTAGCCCTTGTACTAATTCTGTTGCATAATTCTTTGGGCTACCATTACGGAGACTCTTCTAATGCACCCCATAAAACTCAGCTGAACCGTGATCAATGAATCTACGCTTGAGGAATATTCTAAAATCAAAGGTCAACTCAAAACTAGTTTTAAACCGTGATCAAAGCTCGAGTTTCGTTCTGGCATAATACGGGGCCTCAACGTCGTGAAATACTGTACAACCTTGGAAGTTTCCAATATCTAGCAAAACACTACAAATCACATAAGTAAATACGGGTTTACGAAAGAAGCGCTTTCTTTGAAAAGGAACCAAATAAGAATCCAGACAAGAACCTTTACTGGGCACTGCAAGCTAAATGAACACCTTCACAGGATGGGCCACAGTGATACCACAGTTTGCAGGTTTTGTCGTGAAAAGGATGAGATGCCCATCCATATCCTATGCGAGTATGATGCAGTGCACCACGTGAGAAGCCAGCATCTTGAAGGCCACGTCATCTCAACGCAGGAGAGCAGGTCCTCCTCCCCCAAAGTCATAGTCGACTTCATGATTGACTTGCAGCTTGGAGAAGTGCTGTAATGCTGCAAATAGATCCTACCAGGTCGCAGTGGCTTAGGGGGCGTTCAAGACCCCTAATAATAAGTAAATAGGGCGTGTGTCTCAGATTATGATATATGCACACATAAAAGTTAATTGGACAAGCACCTTTAGTAAACTTTGACTCGCGAGCGACTTCCACCGTGCGTAGAATATGGAGGTTGATACGCAACCTGATATCCACTTGACAAGAAAGGGGCACGAAAAGTGAATAGTTCGCAGTCTTTTGTTATCAAAATTATAATTCCTGATTTTCTCTGGCTATAGAAGAGAAGACGGATCATTCTCTTTAGATCCATAGTCCAGATCCATGATAGATCCATGGAGATTTTTTTTTCTCATTAGAACCAATTTTTGAAGATGTGGATCTATTGAGAACTTTCTTTCTCGTTAGATCTATTGTGTAGATCAGCGCCGGTGATTGTGTTGACCTGATACTCTGGCTGCCCATTCATGATGAATTTTAAAATTTTCATACTCTTAATATATATTTGTTTGCATTTTTTAATGTCGCTCCAGACAAACTGCATGCCATCAAGTTCAAAAACTAGCTAATTTGTTTGAAAAACGAGGCGTGTCGAACCAAGTGCGCAAAATAAAAGACCGACGCAATAGTCGTATGTTATATTACACGAATCATAAAATCTACTGGCTCTCTTTTTTGATATTGCCAAGTGTAAACTTAAAAAACAGTTAAAATCCTAAACGAAAGTAGGTTAAAACCTGCTATGTCATCGTGTATCACCTTTTTACCAAAAGATACAATCACTAAAAGATATCATCTACCGACATACGATACCATCTCTACGGAACCGAA
Source organism: Asteroscopus sphinx (assembly GCA_949699075.1). Classification (NCBI taxonomy): domain Eukaryota; kingdom Metazoa; phylum Arthropoda; class Insecta; order Lepidoptera; family Noctuidae; genus Asteroscopus; species Asteroscopus sphinx. Next base: position 6,961,505 of record OX453007.1, read on the forward strand.
AAAAATTGCCCTAAAATATTATTTATGAGTGTTGGGGTCGTCTTCAAGAAAACAGGTTCTGTTATATTGATTCTACGTTTTATTTGTCTATTTTTTACAAGTTTGAGATTAAAATATTCGCGACAGATTTTTTGCGTCCGCGCTCTTGTCGTCAGTTCGTAGTAGAGAGAAAGTATATCTGGCTGTCAGCTGTCAAAGTTAGACGTCGCCGGTCGAGGCCGCTATTGTCACGTTCCACCTCTTCCGCTCCGACGCCGGTTGGATTTGAGACGTTCAACGCGTTCCAGTCGCATTGTAAACATCCTCCCCCCCCTTGGGGACGTGTTCCCCAAGGAGCTCTTGGGAATCTAGTTGTGTTAGTCTAGAAACGGGCCTATGAATGACGCCGCTCTTTGTTTTCACGTCGACCACTCTGCATACGCCATCTGCTCCTGGATATAGTTTGACAATCCGGCCCATGAGCCATTTCATAGGTGGCAGCTGATCGTCCAGAATGAAGACTAGGTCGCCAACACTAACGTGGTGTTGTGCATGCTGCCATTTGACGCGTTGCTGCAGAGTAGATAGATAGTCCTTTGTCCATCGAGACCAGAAATGTTGTCTTAAGCGTTCAATCAGCTGGTATCGGTTGATGCTGACTCGCTCGGTGACAGGTGAAGGCAGTGAGGTCAATGGCCGACCCACAAGGAAGTGCCCAGGTGTAATAGCTGACAGATCAGAAGGATCAGCAGACATTGAAGTAATCGGACGCGAGTTCATAATAGCCTCAATCTGCACAAACAGTGTGTACAACTCTTCAAAAGTTAAACTAGAGTTACCCGCTATCCGTTTTAAATGAAATTTTGCCGTTTTGACTCCCGCTTCCCAGATCCCGCCGAAATGCGGTGCATATGCAGGAGAAAATTTAAACGTTATGCCTTCCTTGCTCGCGTAGTCGCTAACCGATCGTTCACTATTCTTAAGCAGTCTGTTCAGTTCGTTATTGGCTCCTACAAAGTTTTTACCATTATCACAGTATATTGTGTCAGGTTTACCACGTCGTGAGATGAATCTACGCAAGCACAAGATAAAGGCATCGCTACTTAAGTCGCTCACGACTTCTAAGTGCACAGCTTTAGTACTAAAACAAACAAATATGCATAAATAGCACTTGGAGGTCTTAGCACCACGGCCCTTTCTATTTAATATTAGAAAAGGTCCAGCAAAATCAGTGCCACAAGTCTCGAATGGTGGAGCAGGAGTTACACGAGGTTGTGGTAAGTTACCCATTATAGGGTTTAAAGGTTTAGCTTTAAATCTCTGACATCGTACACACTTTCTAACGGTAGTCGCAGCTAACACCTTGCCACCTGTGGGCCAGAATTGCTCACGAATAGAACTCAACAGTTGCTGAGGGCCACAGTGTAAGAGACGAAGATGTTCTTGCTCAAATAAAAGTTTAGAGAAAGTGTGTTTGGGGTCAAGTAATATGGGGTGTTTTTTCCCATAAGGACAGTGGGATGCATTTTCAATCCGTCCACCGACACGTAATACACCATGTTGATCCAAATATGGGTTTAAAGAGAGAATCCGTGACTTAGAATTTAGTTTATTTAAAGTCTTAAGTGAATGAATTTCCTTTGAAAAGCTTTCGCCTTGTGAAGCTTTAGCTATAAGCATCAGTGAATTACTCAATTCAGAGCAAGTAAGTTCACCATTTCGTTTAGTATTATTTTTTCTAATGTTATTTATAAATCTTAGTATGTAAGCGTATATTCTTTGCAATTTGTATAATTTAGAATATTTTTCAAATGGTACAACATCATTAGGTAGGGTTTTAATATTTAAACTTATTTTTGTTTCAGGTAAAGTTACAGAAGTAGATTTAGACTGGGGCCATTCATGTTCAAACTTGGCCAGAAAGGAAGGACCATGCCACCAAAGGGTATTACTAAAAAGAAGACGTGGTTGAATGCCCCTAGACGCCATATCAGCAGGATTATATTCGGTAGGTACATGACGCCAAGTAGTTATATCAGTTAGATCACGAATCTGTTCAATCCGACTGCAAACATAAGTTTTAAGGGTTTTAGGTGGAGTGTGTAACCACCCTAAAACTATGGTTGAATCTGTCCAAAATACTGAGCGTGAAATCTTAATTTTTAAAGATTGCAGAACTTTAGAATGTAGTTTTGCACCAAGTAAAGCGCCTAACAATTCTAGACGTGGAATTGTTTCAGTTTTTAAGGGAGAAACTTTAGTTTTTGCACATAATAAGTTACATTCAACTTCACCCAAGTTATTCGTCGATTTTAAGTAAATACATGCACCATAGGCATCTTGTGAGGCATCAGTAAAGCAATGAACCTCTATATAGGTTGGGGAGTTGCAGAGAATATACCTAGGTACCTTAATATGAGCAAAATTATTAGTCTCTTTATAGAATTCTATCCATGAGTTCTCCATCTCCTTCGAAATTTCATCATCCCAGTCTATTTTAAGTAACCAGAGCTTCTGTAAAAATATTTTATGAAAAATAGTGCAGGCAGATAAGAGGCCTAATGGGTCGAATATGCGACACGAGTTGGACAGTATAGAGCGTTTCGTAATTTTAGGAATAGGTTTAATTTCGACTGTAAAGTGCAAAGTGTCAGAGCTAGGTGTCCATTTTAATCCTAACACAGAGGATTGCTTACTAAAGTCTTGAGATTGATCAGTCATTTGTATATCATCAAAAATATCAGGAGAATTTGTTCTAAATTTACGCAAAGGAAAACCACCCTCAGAAAGTTTTTTAATTACTCCTGAAAGAGTAGATTTTAACACAGATTTTGAGTCTGAACCAGTATTCAGGTCATCAACATAAAAGTCATGTCTTAACGTATTAGCAACAGTTTCATCAGAGCACTCCATTGCAAGTTGTATAAGACACCTAGTACTAAGATACGGAGCTGAAGCTGTTCCATACGTGACAGTATTTAGTTGCAAGGTTTTGAGTTCTTGATCTTTGTCCTCTCTCCAGAGTATGAGTTGCAGGTGACGCTGGGATTCAGTAACCATAACCTGTCTGTACATTTTTTCCACATCACCTGTCACTACATAGGTATACTGACGAAACCTGAGCAAAATTGCCATTAAATCATCTTGAACTACTGGCCCAACAAATTGAATATCATTAAGTGATATGTTTGTAGAAGTCTTACAAGAGGCATCGAAGACTACTCTTAAGCGAGTAGTCTCACTGCTTTCACGAATTACTGCGTGGTGAGGTATATAGTAACCGAAAATAGGACGGCTGATTTCGGTAAGATGGCCTAATCTTTTATATTCATTAATGAAATCTATATACTCATTTATCTAATTTCTTTTCTAAATTAAAGAAACGCCTTTTAGCAATAAGATAAGAGTCCCCTAGAGCCTCATTAGCGACTTTCCGCAAGGGCAGTTTGACACAGAATCTGCCATCTTTCAGGCGGACCGTATTTTCAATAAAATGATTTTCACAATATTTTTCATCCTCAGAAAGCAAAGTATTTTTTGTTGGCAAGTCAAGAATATTTTCAACTTCCCAGAATTTAGTCAGAGAATCTCTAATTTCTTGAGAAAAGTTAGAATTAATGGTAGTAGCATGGCCCATACCACATGGACCAGACACTAACCAACCCAGCTTGGATTTCTGTAAGGTAGGTTTATTTTTCCCCAACTTAATTAGCTTAGAATCTACAATTTCCCAGTAAACATCAGCCCCTAGTAGTAGATCAATTTCAGATGGGCAGTAGTAGGTTGGATCTGCTAGTTCTATAAACTCAGGAAGATCCCATTGAGAAGGGTTAATCTTTGTGCTAGGCAACTTACCGGTGATCTGCGGTACTACAAGACAAGAAATGTTCGTTTGGAATAAGTTGACCCGTGATTTTAACTGTATATCACACTTTTTATTAGTATTTGTTAATTTATTATTTATTCCAGCAATTGATATATTAGTATTAGAACAAGTCAGATTCATTTTCTTTTGCATACTTTCAGTTATAAATGAAGACTGACTTCCATTGTCTAGAAGAGCTCTAACAATGAATGTTTTATTAGATCGGCTATCAACTAATTCCACCTGAGCAGTACATAAGAGAATTTGCCCGGGAATTTGCACGGAGAGTGATATAGGATTGAACATAGTGACAGTAGACGTCTGAGAGGACTCCGCCACTTGAGGAAGTGATGTCACAGAAGAAGTATCAACAGGTAAGTTTGTTTTATCATTATTGGACTGTGATTTATGCAGTAATAAATTATGTCTTTTGTTACAGATTTTGCAAGAATTATGTTTGCAGTGAGCCGAGAAATGACCAGGGCGTAGACAATTATGACAGAGCTTGTGCTTTGAAACTTCATTGTATCGAGAATCCAATGACATCTCTTTGAATTTATCACACTTATAAAGTAAATGAGCTTGCGAACATACAACACAATTTTTTACGTTTGTCGAAGAAGAAACAAATGATTTTGTGTGCTTATTGTCCTTATTATAAGAAGATGAACGTTTTTCAGTTTTGATTGATAAATCATTCTTGCTATACTGCAAGGTTTCTAGCACGTCAGCACGATTACGCAAGAAACTATAAAACTCCTCAAGTGTTGGAGAAGTAGGAATAGTACTCCTGTGTTCCTCCCATTTGCGACTTGTAACACCATCTAGTTTCGTGGCCATTATAAAAACAACTAAAGTATCCCAGTGAGTTGTAGGTTCATTCAAAGAAGATAAGGCACGAAGATTTTTAGCGTAGTAATCTATCATATAGCGAAGTGACTTGTAATTTTCCTTATTAATTGCTTCAAAATTCAGAAGAGCCATTAAATGATTATTTGTAAGTATACGATTGTTGTCAAAGCGCTCGATAAGCAAACTCCAAGCTAATTTATAATTGGTACCAGTGAACTCTATTGACTTTATTATATTAGATGCGCCTGCCTCTAACGAAGAACGTAGGTAATGGAACTTGTTAATATCAGGAATAGTATCATTATTGTTAATTAAAGAATCGAAAGTGTCTCGAAATTCCATCCACTTTAAATAGTTTCCATCAAAAGAAGGCAGCTGTATGGTAGGCAGCTTTATGCTATAGTTTCGGCTAGTTATTGAATGAGAATTAGCATTTTCAGGTAGTACAATACTAGGTGCAAGACTATCAATTAACACTTGAGCTTTAGCAATGTTTGAACAAAAGTCACTCTCAATTACATCATTCTCTTCTAACTGTTCAGGTTCTAAACCTTCAATTTTAGTTTTTAAATTATCAAACTGGTTTAATAACTCTCTGAATCTTGACAGTTTTATCTCAGTTTCAGCGAGTATTTGTTTAGAGATGCTTTCAGCACCTATCAGCATAACAGTATTTATATATTTTGAAAATATAGTTATTCTAGCTTTCATCGTTCCACGTTGCTGAATAAGAGGTTTTAATTCAGCAGCCATAATGAAAAGCACAACAAATTGAACAGACTGTTAAAGATTAAGTAGGTATACAGTACCAATTCTGGTAACAGGTATCTCGGTTAAAACAAAAATCAAAAGCCAAACCGTGCAAGTCGTGCAATAGCTACGACAACCACTCGTCAGTCAGCAACTCGCACACGAGCAAAGCAGGCCACGCAGCACAGGACGCAAGCTGTGAAGTGCAGGCAGGTGTCTTTCTTTTTAGCAGAGCATTCCAACAGGACCCAAGAAGCAGGTGCACACGGCGAATCTGGAAAATGCCAGGGTGGTCCCGTAAGCGAAATGCAAGCAAAGTTAGGTAGAAGTAGGGTCCTAGGTATGAACCTAGGTTCTTGTCATATAGTAAGGAAAATCGACACAGAAAGTAATTTCAGTCTGACTCCATAGATATTTTAATCATTTAGATATTAGAAATACGGTTGTGATCGGGCTTTGAAGTAATTATTTTGCAATGAACACTGTTAGGCAGACTGCAGCATTAAGAAAACTGTAAAATAAATAAGATACTAAAACTGGGCGTACTTCCCTGTAAGTAGTAACCAAAAAACACACGTCACACACAAGCCATTTTCATCCGTTGAAGTAGCAGCCGTAGCAGGAACAATGCGGCTGCATCGTAGTCTCAATCTTCAGTTTTTTCTTTAATCACGTCGGGGTCACCAAATGTTGGGGTCGTCTTCAAGAAAACAGGTTCTGTTATATTGATTCTACGTTTTATTTGTCTATTTTTTACAAGTTTGAGATTAAAATATTCGCGACAGATTTTTTGCGTCCGCGCTCTTGTCGTCAGTTCGTAGTAGAGAGAAAGTATATCTGGCTGTCAGCTGTCAAAGTTAGACGTCGCCGGTCGAGGCCGCTATTGTCACGTTCCACCTCTTCCGCTCCGACGCCGGTTGGATTTGAGACGTTCAACGCGTTCCAGTCGCATTGTAAACAATGAGTATAATTAGTAGCGTTCAGTATATTAAAGGTCGTTGACCTGGTAAAATAACCGGCACGCAATCACCAGCAGTAATGACTCAAGGGAAACTGCGCAGCTTTATTGTTTTATTTCATGTTGAGTGGTATGTTGTTCGTTAGGCGTTTTGAATTTGTTTTCTTCTTGAATTATGTAATAACGTCTTCTGTTAGAGTTATTACGGTCTTCTTCATTGGCGACAGTAGTCAGTATAATTATTTTAGTGACATAATATAAATAACAGGCATTTATTTACAAATTGATCGAAGGTTCGGCCGGCGTAAGGTAATGCATGAAAAACACGAAAGAAAACACATGAACACTCTGAGCATAATTTCTTTCCCATCATCACCATTTCAGCCGAAAGACGTCCGCTGCTGGACTTAGGCCTCCCCAAGCGTCACCACAACGACCGGTCCTGCGCTTTCCGCATCCAGTGCATTCCCGCGATCTTCACCAGGTCGTCGGTCCACCTTGTGGCGGGCCTACCCACGCTACGCCTTCCAGTATGCGGTTGCCACTCCAGAACGTTACTGCCCCATTGGCCATCCGTTCTGCGAGCAACTTATATTTTCAATTATTAAGCTAATGAGTAATGACTCAAAATAGTACTTTAAATGCTTGAAGCAGCATAAAAAACACACCTGACAATTATACCATTGCGAAAGCAAGATTGAAGCCTTGGCAGAAGCTCCATTTCATGCTACAACCAAAATGTACCAACTTTATGTAGCTGTATCACACGCATAATGAAAACGAGTTCCTCTACCCACTAAGTCTTAGAAATGCAGTAGTTCCAAACAGAGTGAAGCAATTTCAAGTTGGCCTTAAAAGGCTACGTTCGTATTTTTTTCGCGCGTTTGTGTGCATTTGGCGAACATTTTACGTGTCGCTTGCACACATCGATTGTTTTCGTGCTTCAACTTTGAGCGGATTTTTGAATGAAATTATTACTCTGAGTCTTTTTACTCTGAGTCGTATAACTCTGAGTCGTATTACTCTAAGCCTCATTACCTTGAGTCGTAATACTCTGAGTCGTATTACTCTGAGTCGTACTATTCTGAGTCGTATTACTCTGAGTCGTATTAATATGAGTCACTCTAACTCACTAATTATTGTTGATCGAAGCCACTAAGCGTAAAAAAAGTCTATGTAACTACATAGATTTCCCGATTGGAAATTTTAGTCCACACACTGAGTTAGCTTTCACGTAATAAAAGATCAAACTGAACACACTCAAAGTACAGATAAATAGAATCGAAAACATCTTGAACTGTCAATCGATAGGTATTTATTGAAGTTATATGCTAACTAAGTTTTGAGCCTTATTGCTGGTGGAATAAGGCCTCAAGCGTTCGGTTCTTTGCGGAGCGTGTGTTAGGCTTGAGATACCTGAAAGACGGGTTGAAAGCAAAATGATTTTTTGTCGTGCAGATGGAAATTATTAGTTATTCAACAGTTTTGGTGACAAATGTATATTTTGAAAGTTTCCTTATTAAATAAATATTATATTTGAAGAATATTGATTAAGGTGGCATCGAGTGAACATAAGTTTAATTTAAAAAATGTATTATTGTGTACCCACTCATTAATGAATGCGTTGATTTACCAGTATATCTTTATATCATAAACTTTTGTTTTCTTCCTGATTAAAATATTTTTGGAACGAAGTTCCTTATTGCGGCAAGCGGTAGGCGTGATCCCGGAGAAAATATAATGTCACGTTAGATTTTAACTATTAAATATAATTATTTTATTATTTTTAACGCATTTTTACGCATGCGAAAGCGAAATCTAAAGATAGTGGAAAGAAAAAAAAAAGCCGTGATCCTGCTCGTGAGCGATTTTTTCTATCCACAATTTAAATCTTTATTAAATATAACATACAAAAATACGTGTTTTACAGGGGATCGAACTTAGTCCCTGTGGTTTCTCAGTCTGACGTTTGATGTTCCCTGCCGTCTATGCATGTATTATAGCTGCGAAATTTAGCGTTATAATAAACCTGTCAATATTTAGCGCATTCGCCTTTTAATAAATACCTGAACGCCGCGAACTTCGTGCCTGACAACACACGTTTTTATTTATTTCTCTTAGGCAAGCCACTCCAAACATAGTATGTTCATACACTCACAATTTACCGTAGTCTGTTACGAATATTTGTGAATAAATTCTAGTAGTCTAGTTGACTTCTCCATATTAAAACTTCAGCTTGTGTAATTAAATCTTCCATAAAGTATTTCTCTCCACAAAAACCAAACCACGATGGAACACAAACAATCTCCCAACAAATAGTCATGCGTGTGCAGTTGTCCTTAATCAAATTATTCAAATAGAAGATTCCGCTCGCCTCCGAGGCGCCCGCGGAGCATTCAACAAATAAGAACATTTACTCGATGAGGACTTTGTTAAGCATTGCAATCTGTTGTTTATGTTTTCTGCCGCTTATTTTGATTTCGTGTGTATATGACGTCAATATCAGTAGTCAGTATAAAATGACCTAATATTTAGATTAGAACTATTTCCATAACAATAGTTAGTGCTAGTAGTATGATTAGATGGATTTCATTTGTTTTATTCAATGTAGTAGCCCCATCGGTAAAAAAAAGTTATCTATTATATAATGTGTTGTGTGTACATAAATAAATAAAAATATTACTCTCTGAATACATCATTTATCAAACTCCGTAAATTATACTTCGCTGTAGTTGTATATTTAAAAAGTGCAAAAAAAGGCCGTTTTTCACACTTTTTCTATATACAACTAGAGCGAACTATAATTTACAGAGTTTCTGATTAAACTACAGTAAAAACGAAAAAAAAAAAAAACAAGAAAACGAATAAAAAAAAACGAAAAAAAAATCAAGCTTTAAGCATTCCAATCTGCTGTTTAAGTTTACTCCCGCTTCTTTTGAATTCGTATGTAAGGAGTAAAAAAAACATAATCTGTAAATAAGCTACACAATAACATTACTAAATGCAATAATATTTTTCCAAAACATAACCAGTGATCTACATAAAACATTATAATTTTAAATCGATTAGGTACATGTCAAATTAAATAATGCCTTTGTGAAAGAGCTTGTCTAAGGAAGTACTACCACCGACCTACTCCTGCCACCAAACAGTAACGCTTGCATCGCTGTTTTGGTGCGAAGGTTGCAGGTGCCGGTGAAATCAAAATAACATGAGACTTTCCATCTTCATATCTCATAGGTATGGCGAACCGACTCGCAATAACATTAAAGGCTGGAAAAAACCAACGACGTTGACGTTGTAATGTATGAAATTGTATGGCAGATGACACACCAACAACGTGACGCGCTGCGCTGTGATGCGCTGCAGTTGGTTTGACCCAGCCTTTGGGCAACAGCTTAGGTAGTATTGCAGTTTTTTTTAAGCTATTGCATAGCTTCTATTGCGGGCCTTGAGCGTGGAGACCGAATCCAGAAATTCCGTAACGAAAATAACCTAACACCCCCCACTCCGACCGGCACAGCGGTGATACTTTTTAGTTTTGCCATCTATCGATGAATAGCAGAACTTTTAATGACTTTTTGAAATATCACGCTTGTCTCTTTAGTTCTGAAAATCGCCTCTAGGTGGCATTGGTTGTATCGGCGTTACTGCGCTTAAGCTATTGCATAGCTTCTATCGTGGGCCTTGAGCGTGGAGACTGAATCCAGAAATTCCGTAACGAAAATAACCTAACACCCCCCACTCCGACCAGCACAGCGGTGATACTTTTTAGTTTTGCCATCTATCGATGAATAGCAGAACTTTTAATGACTTTTTGAAATATCACGCTTGTCTCTTTAGTTCTGCAAATCGCCTCTAGGTGGCATTGGTTGAATCGGCGTTACTGCGCTTAAGCTATTGCATAGCTTCTATCGCGGGCCTTGAGGGTGGAGACCGAATCCAGAAATTCCGTAACCAAAATAACCTAACACCCCCCACTCCGACCGGCACAGCGGTGATACTTTTTAGTTTTGCCATCTATCGATGAATAGCAGAACTTTTAAAGACTTTTTGAAATATCACGCTTGTCTCTTTAGTTCTACAAATCGCCTCTAGGTGGCATTGGTTGTATCGGCGTTACTGCGCATGCGTAATCCCCCTCTTCGCTCCGCAATCTGGTGACTCATGCCTGCTTAGAGTTTCGGCGTTAGGGCACCTCCTCTTTGTATTTACATAAAAAATGCTATGCAATAGCTTTACCGCGGCAGTCACCGAGTGCCACACGTCTTTTTTTTTTTATGGGCTTGCGTTTGACTGTCACCTCACCTGATGTTAAGCGATGGTGCGATCGAGGATGATTCACGCTTGCCCAGCAAAGGTGAGAGGATGGAAGTGAAATATATCGACCCATCATCTCAAGTGGCTACACCGCGTATCGTACTGGAACACGACTAGGTCACTTGGCGACACGTCTTTGCCCGGTTGGTGGTTGCAAGCTGTCGGCCGTGGCCTACTACCAGTATGTCACCTGATTTGCACCACCAAGGGATCACGTGTAGGGATTCGTAAAAGGGGTACTCTCCTACGGGCGTGGGTGACTCGATCAAAGTTGTGTTTTTTTATTTTTATAGTTTAGGATGGTGAAACGACCTAAAGGCCCACCTGATGTTAAGCGGTTACCTTTGCCCATGACAACTTCAATACCACCTAGGCTGTTGCCTAAATAGTACCACAAGTCGGTTCGCCAAACTGAGACAATGTGATGGGCAATGGTAACCGCTTAACATCAGGTGGGCCTTTAGCTCGTTTTGCCATCCTATAATATTTAAAAATAAATAATTTCCGTTAATTCGACTGTACGCACGGTTGTCGTATGATCTACCTATGTACAAACAAAACGTTTTGCGGAATTGTGTTTTCCATTTACGGGCTCTGTCTGATAGCATAATTTCGCCAGACCTTCACAAAGCTAAGTCCATCGAGACTTTTAGAAAACTGTGTTATCATTACACAAGTTAATGAAGCTGCCCATCTAATATAATTACTTTAATCATCTCCAACAATCCAGAAATAGATCAAAGAAACCGTATTTAGCTATCAATTTGATGCCAAAAACTTGGACTCTTCGACGTGGAAATGAAATCGGGGCCGATAATAAGGCTTCAAGCCACGGACTGACGGGCTTACTTAATTAAAAATTAAATTTAGGAGCTCATCGCCTTGATAAAGATCTTATAACGATTCGACGGAGAATCGAACGATATAATGTGTTTCCGTCACGCGATGTGTATTGACTGAGTTACTGTTTGGTTGGATAATATTTTAAATAGGTTATGTTGGTAAGTCAAATTCAATATTTTTGATCGTGTTTCTAAGCTAGAAATAGGTACTTCAATCGACAAATTTTTTTATAACTTTCAGGAAACAATCACAAAAAAAGAAAAGAAAAATACTTATTTTAGCCAAGGAGGTGAGGGACAAAAGCACCAAAATTAACAAAAATGATGTAAAAGGTAAAAAAAAACAGACAATTTTTAGGAAGATGAAATTTCCTATGGTCAGAGAAATGGGTAATTAAGTTTAATATAATTATTAAATACGAAGCAATTATCTTACGATGCTAAAAACCAGTGGGGTAATTGTGTAATGCATTCACATTGACATCAGCTTTCATTTTGAAATTACAGCAATATTCATTGCGTGGTATGTAGTTGTCAACATGACGGATTCTCAAAACACACAGAGCAATGAACATTGAAACCCAGATGATTGCGATCGCGAGTGAGTTACGAAATTCGGCAGCTGGTCATTGTATCTTAAACTTAGACAAATACAAAGATCTTAAGAGAAAGACATGCATCACTTGAACGTATAGTCGAGGAACAAAAAGGTTCGTCAATTTTCAAATTGATTCCTTTAAACGTGTCGCGAGTAAATGTTATCTTTTCAAACTCGAACGAGAGATAATTAGGTGGGTGTCAAATGGTTGTACGTTCAACTGTCAGTATTGTTATCTGCCAGTACAAGCAAAAATAGACCTTAACCTTTTCATTCCTCGAATGTACTTAGCGAACATGGAGCAAATTTTATAGAGGACATAGAGAAGTCACGGCACGCGTGAACGTGGCGCGACCCCAGCCCCGCTGCGCCACCTCTCACTTAAATACCCCTTAATAAAATGTAACTTTGACCTTCAATATTTCCATAACCAGTTAGTTTCCAGGTATGGCCTAGTACAGAAAAACCGTCGTAATGATGAGTATTGAGTATAATACGTGGCTTTTTACTTCATGGTGGGCCTTTTTACACCTGTTGTATGTTTTGTTGTTGTTACAGAGCAGAACCGGTCGTTGTGGAGATGCTTGAGGGAGGCCTATGTCCAGCAGTGGACGTCTTGGACGTCTTTCGCCTGAAATGATGATGATGATGATATGTATTGTATATCATGTTAAGTATAGTTACGTTTACAGCACTCTCAGGTGTGGGGGGAATATTTTAGCCGATTATGAAAGCAAGACCATATCTACAAAGAATAGCGTAGGCTACAGTCTCAATATTTTTAATAATCATAAATTTTAATGGTCATACAACAAAGAGCACATAGTACATTAAACTTTATTACACGATATAAAACATACTCAAGTTAATGGACCGTCAGTGTTTCAAATGGATTTGTTCAATTCGTGTCAAAGCCGCCATTTGTTATTTCTAGAATTATGATGTTGTGTACAGGTGTTATAATAAAATGCTTTAGATTTGTTTTTTCAATACTGTTTTTCTTTAACACCTAGTTTTTATCGGCTTTGGTTAATGATGTCAGCATACGTGTCTTATTTATTCATTAAAGATTGTCTATGCCCTTTCTTTTCTAGTCTAGAACGAATTTTAGACTATAAAAATATACGTCATCATCATCATCAACATCATCATCATCATTTCAGCCGAAAGACATACACTGCTGGACATAGTCCTCCCCCAATGGGGAGGATATGCCATAATCGCCACGCTTGGCAGGCGGGTTGGCGATCGCAGTTGGTTGGTTAAATACTCAAAGAACGCTGCTGCCCATCCTCTGGTGAATACCTTAGTCGCCTTTTACGACACCAATGAGAAGATATAGGATGGTGCAATTCTTTACGTCCGGACTCACACGGAAAATATACGTGAGCAATGTTTAATGCTTCGTTCAATATTATTATCATAACAACTACCTACTATAACTACATAATGATGAGAACATTGGTGTTTCAACATCATAATAATTATTTGTGTAGGCTGGAGTATTTGTTGAAGGTTGTTTATATTTCCATTTTTTTTCCAATTAAAATGATTACGATATTGATATTGGTCACCCACACATTCCAAACATATATCTTTGACGTCACAGCCAACTAATACCATCTAATACTAAGATCCTACGCATTAAACTTCAATGTACCTACCTATCTAATGAAGCAAAGCCATTATCAGCGAGGCTCATTAGATTTTACGTGGTTTAATCCGGCCCACCCATCTCGACAAACGCTGCAAACGATTTTAGCCTTTATGCAAATGTAATTACGAATGCCAGGCGACTATTGTCAGAAAGCGAACAGAGGTAATCAGATTACCCTTTCGAGTGAAAAATTTCTGGAAAACTGTTTCGTGCCTCGGTTTTGAACAGGTAAACGAGGTAGCTAGATGTATGGGGGGGAATGAAAGGAGGAAGAGATATGGATGGAAAGTCACAAATTTTTTTTTGTGCAAAAGTTCATTAATTAGTTTTGACTTTTGTTTCTTTAAAAAATTACTAAAGAACTAATAATAAAATAAATTAAAACATTGGAACCATAATATTATCTTAATATATATAATTCTTCTGTTCGTGTGTTTGTCACCTAACTCCTCCTAAAACAAAACAACAACAAACAACAACAACAAAACAACAACAACCAACAACAATCATCCTGGAACAATTTGGATAAAATTTCATGTGTATATTTCAATGGGTTCCTGGATGGTTTGAAAATACAATTGGATCCGGTAGATGGCACTGCTGTCGTTATGTCACTTATCTTCTAAGCAGCAGGGACGATTTTAATGATATTTATTGTGTATGTTCGAGTGGTATCGATTAGCTTTAGCTACGCTACGCCACATTGCACGTCACAAGTGGGGGTGATAGAATATATTTTTCCCATTTGTCGCCACTGGAGGCTACTGGGAACAGAAAGAACGATCATTCCCAATTTCCACCACTGGCGGCACCACCACTGGTGGCAAATGGGAAAAATATTTTTTTTTTAATTTCCATTTGCCACCAGTGGGGGCGTTCATAGAGGGGATAACTGGGAATGACCGGTTCCCTGCAAGGTTTGAATTCACAAATGGACCCGGTGGGTGACGCTGCAGTCGGTGCGTCATTGATCTCCTCCTAAACAGCAATTTAATGGGGCGCCGCTTTTTCGGGCAGTACGACGTCTGCCGGGTCCGCTAGTCTTTAATGATTCTGAAATAACAAACTGTCAAATTGTTTGTTCGTTGCCAAAATAAGTGAGAACGTTTAAATACAACTTAGAGGTTCCACCGCATCCAAAAACCGACTGAAATCGACATCAATATTATCAATCAAATCAATGCCATAGTTAATGGCATGCACGTGTGACGATACAAATAGGTACGGCCGATACACCCTGTCAGAGACTGCAACCCCGCTCTCAACCTTCCATCATCAACTTAGCCTATCGCAGTCCACTGCTGGACATAGATCTCCCCCAAGTTGCACCAGAACACTCGGTCCTCCGCTTTCCACATCTTGCACTCCAGTTACCTTCTTCAGGTCGTCGGTCCACCTGGCTGTGGGGCGCCCTACGCTGCGTTTGCCGATTCGTGGTCTACACTCTAGGACTCGTCTGCTTCCACGGCCATCGGTCCTTCGACAGACATGGCCAGCCCACTGCCATTTCAGCTTGCTGGTCCTACAAGCTATATCGATCACGCCGGATCTTCTCCCAATAATCTCGTTACGGAATTAATCCTTCATAGAAACTCCTAGCATAGCTCGCTGAGCTACTTTGAATTTGTGGACTGTCTTAACTGTCAGTGTCCACGTCTCGGTACCGTAAGTCATGACACCAACAACTACCAAACCAACCAACATAAACCCAAACATCACCAATCTTACCACCACCAATCCAATCACTACCATCCAACCAATCTTACTGACTGGTAAATCTGTTCGTCAACGCATGATGAGCTATTGATGTGATGATTATATGTGATGATGATGACACAATATTGCGACCCACCGTAGTCCACCAAAAATCAAAATCAAATGTTTTTTATTTCAAATAAACCTAATTACAGGCACTTTTGAAACGTCAGGCTCTAGTAGCACGGTTCCAAATTGTGGGTCCTATGGAGAAGAACCGGCAAAAAACTCAATGGATAAACTCTTTTAAAAATAGGTTATTGTTTATTACATCAAATTTAATCAAATAATGTAAGTATAATATGGTATAATGTAGGTTAATGCCAGAAATAAACAAAAGCTTTTAGAAATAAACGTAAAATGAGTTGCCATAGTATGTAGGAGCTGACCTGTCCTGACAGACGGCACCCGTTCACGAGCATGACGCGACCATCAGCCATCGCTTAACTCAACCATATTGAAGGGAACTTAACGACCTGACACTAACGCCACCATCAGCATGACATTTAAGTGAGCATGACAGACTCATACTGCTAGACAACAGATTGGCAGGAATATATAGAATTACTGTAAAAACATTAATGGCCACATAATACTTACATTTTACATTTAATCACCTATTAAAAAATTGTAAGCATCTCATACACGTTGCAGTTCATAACAGAAAATAATGCAATATTAGAAAAATAAAAGTGTAAATAAACTGTATAATTCCGAAATAGTAAAAGTGTAAATAAATTGTATAATACCGAAATAATAATAATAAATTGTAAAAACACCTCAGATTGTATGTTGTCGGTTTATTGGGGAGGCAAAGGGGCTCACATTTCTTGCTTGCTTTGCTTGTTTTTATATAAATTGTATCCCTTTCTTTCACCATAAAGATAAAGTTAAAAGACGTTCAATATAAAGAATGACGGTACTAGAAAAATCCCATTTAATTTAAAGTGCTACTAAAAAATATTGTAGTTCGCTGTAGTGTTACCAATTCATATGTTTATTTTCGATAAACGGAACAATTAATAATCGATAACTATTTTCGTTCCTCAATAGATTTCGCCATTAATTATACATAGGAATAGCTTCGCTGTGTAGCCGTATTTTGGGAGTGATTGGTTGAAATGATAGATATTTGGTTTAAAAATAACATGGTAGACAGTTTGTAAATGTGTTGTATTGTGGTTTGTTGAGCTATTTTGTGATTAGTATTCAATACTGTGTTTATACGTTATGACAACTGACGAATGGTATATTGTACATTTTACTGGTTTTATTCAAATAACCTCTCGTATGCTAAACCACTTTTTAAAGATGACGTCCATTGTTTTACTATTGTGTTATTTTAATTGTCAGTTGAGCTCATAACGCAGTGACTATTAGTCGGCGCATTTATCAGCGCTATTAGTCCACAAAAATATTCATGAAATTGCTTTCCCACCGTGATAACTACAGGGTTTATTGGTTATTAGCTTTATCCCCCGGTTTCACCCGCCGTACGTCGCATCGCCCGCCCTCGCTATTACTCCGTTTTTGCTTAGCGTTCTTTTTTTTAGGGTTCCGTACCCGAAAGGTGCCAAACGGGACCCTATTACTCTCGCTACGCTGTCCGTCCGTCCATCCGTCTGTCTGTCACAGGGCTGTAACTTTTGAACGGTAATAGGTAACTGGTTGAAATTTTCTCAGAATATGTGTTGCTATAAGGTGTATCACGACAAATACTAAAAACAAAAAAAAAACAAAAAAACCAAAGGGGGTCCCCATACAAGAAACCTCAAAAAACATGCATTTTTTTCAACGTTTTTGTTCCTGCTCTATTTTAAAAACGGTAATATATACCAGCGTCAAACTTGGTCAGATTATAGTGCATATTATGTAGTTTAGCAACAAATACTAAAAATAAGACAAACATAGACACACACACACACACACATATGTGGTGGTACCTGCGGAAGAAAGACATGAAAAAAAACATATTTCGCGCACTGTGCGTTGATGTCTTTTGATAAACTCTCGTAAATTAAATCATTTTTTTGACCTTCTCAGTTATGGGTGTAACTTTGTAACTTCCTCAGGTGCATTGCTGATACTGATCATGAATATTATTATGTTAAATCACAGATAATATAATACTATACTAGTTAAATGGAGGTCAAGAGTTTTATCAATATTTTATTGTATATGTCGAACGAATCCTTTTTTACTGCAGTGTGCATAGAAGTTCTTTGGCAAGTACTCGTCTTCCTTGATGACCTTGAAGTATTAAAAGAAAAGTAAGCATAAAACAATGAACTTTCAGCGACCTTTTTCACAAATAATATTATCGGTAGGTACTGCTTTCTATTCTCCGGAAATTATTCCAAAATTGGGGCCTTGGGGCCTTTTTAGATAAGATAGTTCTTGAGAAGCTATCTTGATAGCCGAGTCTCAAGTGTCTAATCTAAGGATTTTCCAATCTACTTTTTGAAAGGTAATACTATATACTTTTATATAAGCCAGTTTGCGTTACGTTTCTAAGCAGAAATGGATACTTATTTTATCTTAAGTACCGTTTTATGAATCAAGAAAAAGGTGGAATGTTGAATGAGATGAAAACTACTCCACAGATAAAATCTGAGCTCTTAAATCTACTTAATAAAATTCTTAAAACCGGCTGACAGACAACGCACTGCCTAAGCCGGTAGATATAAGGCGAAGAAATTTTGCACAAGAGTTCCTTCAATAACATAGACGAGCACAAAGATTTTTGTCCATTTTCAAATTCATGTCAAATTCATGCCCTAAGGGGTGAAAAGGGGTTGTAATTTTTTTTATGAAAAAACATTTTTGTATAGACACCACGGGGGCGAAGAGGTCCGAACCCATGGGTCGGGTGACAGCTAGTTGTTAAATAATAATTTACACACAATAATTGTATTGTGTGTAAATTATTATTTAACATTTGACATTTGATTGTAGATCGAAATTTGAAAGTAGGGGAATGAATGTACCAATATATGTCATGGTATAGATAGCAAGTGCTACACACAGTGTAGTGGTCCTATAAGGTGGATCGACGACCTGTTGAAGGGTTGAAGGTCGTGGGAATCCCCTGGATGCGGAAAGCGCAGGACCGGTCATTATGGCGATGCTTGAGGGAGGCATATGTCCAACAGTGGACGTCTTTCGGCTGAAATTATGATGATGAGGTAGCTAGTGGTATACAGTTCAACAAACGTCAATTTTAGTAAAAAGGTTATAGTAACGTATAGATGACGCACCAACCAGCTGGTTATGGCCACCAATGACTGGGTTAGTTATCAACCACCTTGTCCAAAATGAGCTATGTCAAAATCAATGACAAAAATCGTTTATTAAAAGTGACCTCAATTTAATTAGTTATTTTCGTACATCAGACATTAAAAGTAGTCCCCAAAAAAGCCCGTTTTTCACCGCTTCCCAGTGTTTAAGCTAGGAAAAAGAAGTGACTACTACCTTTATGAAATTTGGAACTTCTATCATCGTCAAGAAGAAAGAAAATTCTATAATCTCATCAATCTCATTAAAAGACACATTAGTTCCATTAAAAGATTCCAATAAATATTTAAAGTCTACTCTAAAAATCACAAACCGGAGACCAACGAATTTTTCCATTCGCTACTTTGTGAGCGAATTCAAATTATATGTAAATACAGCACTCCCTATGTAGAGACATCAGTTGGTATTATGGTAATGCATAACGACTCGACTGCGAACGGTTAATCAAGCCATATTCGTATTGAGACGGTACATAGTACCCTCGCCACGGCAGAAGATACTAATATGTGTGGATGGGTTTATTTGGTGCGCGAAAAACGCGTCACGTTTGGTTATTGAAACGTCGGGGTGGATTACTGTTGTGTTTCGCGGTGGAGGGTTAAATTTGGCATAGTTTTAGAATAACCGTTAGTGCACTCTTTTCGTAAAATCATTTTAAGTACTGGAAAATAGTGCAATAGTAAAGAGGTTTGCGTTTTTAACATAATAAAAATCGATGCTTTAAGAAATATTATATTCGTTGCTGTTATACATACAAGTTTGTCGCTTAGTTATTAAATATTTGTAAAATAATTTTATTTCCAGCCGTCCGAGTTTTGTTTTGTTTGTCTGTTCTGTCAGTGTGTGTTACAAAGAAACATAAACGAGCGTACCTACGCACCGCAATCATTTGTGTGTAATGTAACAATTCAAACTTCATCTATACTATATTACAATAGTGCGCTAGCTCAACGTACTGAACGAGGAACATTCGCTTTTGTAACCACTCAACATTGAGCATAGCTTGTTACAAACTGCGAACATTCGTGCCTGTAACATTGATTAGTTTGTTTTGGTGCTATTTAGAAGTGGTGTGCACTGTAATGCTCGTCTTAACGTACTGCTATAATATTCGAACTTGTAACATTCCAAGTCTGTGCAATATTACAGTGCACAGACTTGGAATGATACATGTTCGGCTTAAAGTAATGTAAAGTAAGTATAAGTACGTATGCTCAGCTCTAATGTTCAAAGTTGTAACATTCCAAGTCTGCGCACTATATAATAAAGCTCGTCTCGACGTAGTCACCGGTGTAATGCTCAAATTCAAACTGTAAAGGTGGGTACCGACCGGTGCTACAGACGGTAATGTAAAATACGTGTAACATGCTCATTTCGAACTCTTTGCTCCCCCGTGCTCCAAATTCGCAAGACACTCTCAGTCAAGATGCGTGTGATACGTGCGCTCATGACAACTTGTCGCCGCGTACTGACTCATGGTATAATAAGATGTTTCACCAGGTATTCTCTTCCCGCAATGACAGCGCGATGCCTCCAAGCTACGTCACGATCAGTGCTGCCATTATTTATTTATTTATTATTTATTTATTTATTTTATTTATTTATTTATTTGTTCAGTATGATTGATATCTTCAATATACTTAAGGAGATTTTTGTTCATAATGAATATAAAATAAATTCCTAACTAGCCTAACTATTTGTTATCTCGTGTTATTCATCAATTAGTTAATAAAGGAAACTATATTAAATTACTAGATAAAAAGTGATTCTTTATAGAAGAAAGTAAATGAAAAAATGCATTTTGCTCGGGTAATTCATTTTCACAAAGTGGCAGCACATCAAACTGACAAGTGTCACGCTAACAGCCCGCTATTGGCTCCACGGCGGATACGGAGGCAATCACGTGACCTAGCTGTCACGGGAAGAGACTACCTGGTGTTATTATACCATGTACTGACTGAACCGCCGCGTAACACTCAAAGAGATTCGCCAAAAAACTAACAGCGGGCGAAGCACTCGAAATGAGCAACGAGCAGCTCGTTTCTCGCGAGTTTGTGTTCTTTTCCACGTACTGACTGCATTAAGCTTGCTTTTTTACATATTACATTACGCCCCATAACTCCGGTCAGTAGCCACCTTTACGTTACACGCGAAGGCTCGCGGTGAGTGAGAGTGAGTGAGAGAGAAGACCTTAATACCATAAGATTCATGTTCATATTAGTCGGAAACGCTTTTATTTATTCAATAAACGCTAGCAGCACACTTGACCCCAAAAACGAAAAAAAACTAACAGACCGAACACAATACTGCGCTCCAAAACACAGATTGCTGACGTCACTCAAAAAGCTGCCAAGCTTAAGTGGGACTGGGCCGGACACGTTTGCCGAATGTCGGTCAATTTTTGGTCTAAAATTTGTACCGAGTGGGTCCCGAAAAACGCGCAACGGCATCGCGGCAGACCCAGGCGAAGATGGCGGGACGAGCTGGACTCGTATAGAAGAGACTGGTTCACAATTTCACTTGACCGGAAAGAGTGGAATAAGGAAAGGGAGGCCTTTGCCCTGCAGTGGGACAATATAGGCTGAAAATAATAATAATAATATCCGAAGGGGACAGTTCTAAGAAATCACTTAAATATTTCATTATTCCACGACTTGAGCCTAATTAAAGAAAAAAAAAAAAGCAAAAACAATATAAAGGCCTTGTTCCCTAGGTGGAGCCTCTACGTGACCGGAATAAAGATAAAATAAAAGTAAATAATAATACAGAAACCCATGTACGTTTGTCTGTTATGCCTTTTAGGGTCATGGGATGGCTTCTGCTTATAGTATGTTGGTAATTTATTGATGACCCCTATCGCCAATATTCGCATTATCTAAAATTATATATTAGATGCAACATGGCCTTTTATATGGGAAAACAGAATAGTACTTATTATTTTACGGCAGACGTTATATTTAACTGATCTAATTGATTTCGCAGTACACCACTATTTATTATTTACAGGCTCTGCTCTTCATTTAGAACAACTTTTGTTCTGAGGACAACTTTTGAATGGTGAAAAAGTAAATAGCTGTTCTATAAAAAACCTTATTCTTAGTTTACACTAAACCTCTTAAGGGGTCATTGTTCTCACCATGATGAACAACTTTTACTATGGGACCAACCCTGAATATATTTTTTACTGATGGGGGTACCACTTGGCAGCTAAATTCCCCTTAAGGCGAATATAGCAGCCAAGTGGCGCCCCCCTATTACTCGCTTAATACATCGTTTATCGAAAATTCGTTTTCAACAATTGAAGTACAGGTACTGTAGTTTAATCAGAAACTTTTAACTCTGACTGTAACTATAATTTTTGCTGTTGTTGTAGATAGAAAAAACTGGCCAAGTGCGAGTCGGACTCGCGCAATAAGGGTTCCGTACCTCTCAACGACCTGATACCTCATAATAACTGATTTAATTTATGAGAGTTGATCAAAAGACAAAACGGACAGTGCGCGAAATATGAATTTTTGCATGTCTTTTTTACACAGGTACCACCACATATGTCTATGTTTGTCTTATTTTTAGTATTTGTTGCTAAACTAAATAATATGCAATATAATCTGACCAAGTTTGACGATGTTATATATTACCGTTTTGAAGACAGAGCAGGAACAAACACGTTGAAAAAAATCCATGTTTTTTGAGGTTTCTTGTATGGGGACCCCCTTTGGTTTTAGATGTTTTTTTGTTTTTAGTATTTGTCGTGATACACCTCATAGCAACACATATTCTGAGAAAATTTGAACCAGTTATCTATTACCGTTAAAAAGATACAGCCCTGTGACAGACAGATGGACGGACGGACGAAAGGACAGCGTAGCGAGAGTAATATCGTCCCGTTTGGCACCCTTCGGGTACGGAACCCTAAAAAAGTGCGAAAAACGGCCACCTTTGGCCGAAGAGAATTGCTTATTGGAAAATCTTTAAATGTTACCGATAATTGAAGGGGTAAGTAATGGCCGCAACACAATTGCCTGTAAAATTGAGCAGTAGATTCCATGCCAGCTAGCGGCATAAGCAAGTAACTGGTACAATGTGGATAGATTTTCAAGTAAATCTGGATGTAGTTTTCTTACATGCATGCCTTCTACTGGTAAGCAGTCTACACGTGCCAGTACGCCACGCTAGCGACGTCTTGACAGTACATTTTGTAGGTTTTGCATTAACGGAAAGCTTTCAAAGTGAATTAAATCGTGTCATATTGTTAATAGCAGACGAATGTGTAGCTAAATTAATTAAACAAAAAAAAAGAGAAGAAGATGGTTTTGGGTGACACTGGCATGCCTGTAGCTGCCGCGTACGGTCGACCGCACGTCGGTGGTAACACTTTGACATTAGCAGCATCTTTATTTCATAAGCTGTAAGGGCGGTTTTCGAATTGAGCGGTTTTTGAAGTGTTACCACTGTCATGCAGCCGACTGTACGTTCACACGTGTCTGTTGCGCATCCCCAGGCGACTCCTCCCTCACATTGCATGCCAGTAAATCAAATGTTGTGCAAGCTATTTGTTAGCCAGGTCCAGGCAAGCCAGTTAAAGTAAACAAATGAAAGTAGCTGGCACGTGCAAGGAGATGGTATGCCAGTGTACAAGTTACAGGAATCGAATTTCTCCGGTTCACTATGATGATTTTTAACCGACGAAAAAAAAGAGGAGGTTCTCAATTCGACGCGGATATTTTTTTTTTTTTTTATGTATGACCACGCATAACTTTTTACAGAGTGGTCCGATTTTGATGATTCTTTTTTTAATGGATAGGATATATCTCGAAGTTGGTCCCATTGAATCAAAATCCACCCCTAAGGGTAGTGATGATGAGTGTTTGTTCACCCACGGAATTCTTACCTGTTAACCGATTCTGATGAAACTTGACACAAATAAATATAGTTCTAGACACTACGACATAATGGAGACCTGGAGTTAGATTCTAACCACAAAAAAATTAAAAATAAAACTTTTTAACAAAAAATTTAACCGACGAAAACAGAAACTGAAAAGCGAAAAATAACTATGAGTCGGCGCCAAACAACCAATCAACGAAGATCATTAAATTAATTTAAATAAATAATAAAAACAACGTCACATCAAATACAACGTGAAATTTTCAACAATAAACAATAACTTTCCAAAAATGCGTTCTCCGCTCGGCCACTTTCAACTAACACGCACTTTGCTTGTTAAAAGTTCGTTTGGCGCCGACTCATAATTAGTTATTTTTCGCTTTTCAGTTTCTGTTTTCGTCGGTTCAATTTTTTGTTAAAAAGTTTTATACTTTAAAAAATGCTTCTTGAAACATTGGGTGAGGGAGAATCTGGTTGACTTCCTATATTGAATCTAAGCATTAGATATAATAATTGAATGAGCGCTGGTTCGGAGTTACACGAGGATAGATGATAATTTTGTATTTTTGAAGCACAGCAACAAGAAAGAGGAATATAAGGAAAATCTGGGAGCTCACCTTTTCGGCACGCGGCACTTCTTCGAAGCCTTGCTGCTTTTTTCGTAGTTGGGAGGCCTCCCCGTTGGAACAATTCACAGAAACACTCAGCTAGCTTGAGGAACACTTTAATAACAGTCAATCAGAGATTTTCACGAAAACACAAATCAATTATGTTAATTGGCGTGCGCGTACGACTTCACTTGTCGTCCATTTTTTCTGTACTGTCTTTAGCACCCACAGGAGAGGGCGGGGCTAAACGATGCATCTGGAGCAATGATAGGCTCCGCGACGAGGTGAGAGGGATGTAAGAACGAGGTTAAATATGAAATTTGCACGAGTGCGGAAAGGACAGACAAGAACATATTGTCACTGTGCTTCCTAATTAACTCGCATAAACATTTACCTAGCTAAATCTGCCTACTTATATTCGGCCTAAACATCCCCCCGAGTTTGACAGGATAAAATCCTTCAAAATTAACAAGTTTACAAATGTAACTATTTTAATTACATTATTTTCGGCATTTACGCCTTTAAACAGAAATTAAATTAACTAATTAATCTAAATTACGATATTTTTGTGGACTGTATACATTTTTATTTTAGTTATTGTGTAGGAAGAGGAAAAACCTTCACTAAAGGTCTCCGGTAGATTCCCGATTTAGTACGGACATCTACAGTTCGGATAACACCATCTTTTCCAGGATAAGTACGTTCGATTACACCCAAGGGCCAATCCAGACAGGCACTATTATCAGATTTTAACAAAACAACAGTGCCCACTAGAATGGGATCAGTATGAATCAGCCATTTACTACGGACTTGTAAAGTATTTAAATATTCAACTTTCCATCGTTTCCAAAATGACTGCACTAGATGATCGACCATACGTTTACGTTGGAGAAGAGCGACTTTTCCATCTGACAAATTTTCATAATTTTAATTTCATAAATAAGTGGCGTCATTACGAGAAAATGTGAGGGAGTCAAAGCCAGTGGCTCTGCTGGGTCACTACTCAACACAGAAAGCGGCCGTGAATTGAGAATGGCCTCGATTTGAACGAGGACCGTGATCATTTCCTCGAATGTCAACAACTGATTTCCCACTATTTTTTTGAGATGAGTTTTAACACTTTTGACATTACTTTCCGACATCCCATTGAAGTGAGGACTCAGAGGAGGAAAAATTTCATTTCAATACGATTATCTCGCGCCACGTTAGCGAACTGATCTTTATATTCCTCAGAATCTAATAACTTATACATTGAATCAAGATACGACTTCGCGCCAATAAAATTCGTACCGTTGTCCGAATAAAGAACAGCCACGGGACCACGTCGCGATATAAAACGTTTTAATGCATTTAAGAATGATTCGGTACTCAAGTCCGATGCTAATTCAAGGTGTACTGCCTTAGTGACAAGACAGACAAACAAACATAAATACGCCTTTATGCTGTGAACTCCGCGACGACGATACGGCACAATATGCAGAGGTCCCGCGTAGTCCATGCCGGTGTGGCCTCTTGGACTCTGCAAGCCGGTAAGTCAGCCATGAAGGGAGCTGTGTTTCGCGGATTAACCTTGAAACATGTATTACATTGTTGCACACGCTTGCGAACAATATTACGAGCCGATAGTATCCAATACTTTTGTCTCAATAATGACATTAAAAGTTGGGGACCGGTGTGTAAATATTTTTGGTGATAATAATCTATTAGTAAATTAACCACGTGATCTTTACGCGGGAGAAGCAATGGGTGCTGGCTGTCGTAATCCAAATCCGCATTATTTAAACGGCCGCCTACTCGAAGTACACCGTCCTTCATAAAGGCACTAAGCTTTAGGAAGGCTGGAGATAATTTATTTCCTGACAGGGCGTTCTTGATCTCGCTAGCAAAATGTATTTTTTGCAAGTCTTTTATGACATACTCTTCAGCTATACGTAAGTGTGAAACAGCAAATTTCCGAGGTAGCTTTCCGAAAAAACGGAGTACATAAACAACTACTCGGAGTAGTCTAGACCACGAGGACATTTTGGTAGCGAGCTCATATAATACAGGCACCGTCTCATGTGTACTAATAGTAGTGGCGAGGACACTGACCTTTACTTCCGGTACTACGTCTACTACGGTGGAAGGATCAAAACGATGCACTGGCCATTCGGAAACCGGTAATTTTATGAACGGAGGCCCATTGAACCAGAGTGGATGCTCGAGTAATTGAGCAGGAGTGAGTCCTCTAGAAAGGCAATCCGCGGGATTTTCTTTGCCACTAATATGATGGAAGTGTCGCGGATCTAATTCATTTTGAATTTTAGATATCCTATTAGCGACAAACGTCTGCCATCTATTAGGACAAGAATGAATCCAAGCAAGTGCTACCGTACTATCCGTGAACGCGTAAATATTAGATATTTGACATCGGCCAGCATAGGCGTCAATGACCACATGCATTAAACGAGCTAATATTAAATTAGCGCATAACTCCATTCGCGCAAGAGTAATTACGGTTTTAGCGGGCGCTACTCGTGATTTAGCGCATACTAAATTAAATACAGAACGATTTTCATTTGGAAAATACACATGTAAATATACTACACCTCCATAAGCGCGCTCTGAAGCGTCTGCGAAGCCCACTATTGTGACAACGCAATCGCCACTCACGCCTATGTGCCGCGGTAATTTAATATTTCGAAACAGTGGTAGCTCCGATTCAATCGTTCGCCACAACAAAACTATATTGGGATGAGGCATTTCGTCCCATCCGACATTATTTTCCCATAAGGATTTTATTATTAATTTTGACATGAGGGTTACCGGGGCTACGAATCCCATCAAGTCCCATAAACGGGCAATAGTTGAGAGAATATTCCGTTTAGTGCACTCGCGAGACTGTGTATTAACGCTAAATGTGAAAACGTCTTCGGCCGGTATCCAAAACAAACCAAGTATTTTTAGGTGATCGTCCGGACTGAATTCAACCGCCTCGGTGATACGATGAGACGCGGGAATACCTGCCATCACTTCGGGTGAGTTACTAGAAAATTTTACTAGCTCGAACCCTCCAGCCGCAAATAATTCGATCAGCTGATTTGAGAGCTCGACACCCTCAGCTACGGATGAACAACTAGTAGCCACGTCATCCATATACAGGTCTTTTTCCGCTACTGATGCAGCATTTGGAAAACGCCCGCGCTCATCGTCGGCGAGTTGACGCACCGTGCGTATGCTTAGGTAGGTACTGCAGCACAAACCAAACGCAACGCGTGACATCTCAAATACCGTTATAGGGTCAGTACTATCGAACCTATACAACAGCCTTAAGAATTTAGTGTCATTCTCAACCATTAAAACACGTAAATACATTTGACGAATGTCAGCACTTATTGCCACTGGTAACAATCGAAATTTTAATAATATTTGAAATAAATCATTTTGCAAATTTGGGCCGGTATGTAAAATATCATTTAATGATTTCCCGGTACTAGTTTTGCTACTTGCATCTAAAACTACGCGTAATTTCGTCGTACTTTTATTTTGGCGGACCACGCCTTTATGTGGTATTACGTATTGGTCATTAGTACTGCCGACCTCAGTAATAGTACCGACAGGACGCATGTAGGTTTTCTGCAAGTAATCTTTAAACACCTTGTCGTATTCCTCCTTAACCGCAGGATTTAATAACAACCGGCGCTCTAGTGCTAAATATCTACGCTCAGCCGCGCGCATTGATTCTCCCAACGCGGACGGATCGCTTTTAAACGGCAGCGAGACAACGTAACGTCCGTTCGATTCTCGACGGGTGGTGTCACAATAATATTGCTCGCAAGCCTGTTCGTCTTTAGTTAGGAAATGAGGCACATTAGGTACCTCTTCCAATTCGAAAAATCGATTCATGCAATTTTCCAAAGATTGCTCTGTAGTACAATACGAACGAACTATATTGCACACGGGGTCAACGACCGGGGCCTGTCCGACTATTACGTAACCTAATAAGGTTTCAATCGCAACGGGTTCGCCAGCAGCGCGAGATATTGAATTCGGACATAGTATTCGAGAGAACACCTCCGTCCCCAATATGAGGTCAATATTCGCGGGTGTGAAGTACTTACAATCCGCCAGTGGAATGTTATTTAAATAATCTAGACGCGATATGTCTATCTTCGCGGTAGGTAATTCATGGGTGATACGATTGACGATCACGGGCTGAATAGTAAACCTGACCGAATCGTCGAAGCGAGACCGAATGGTAAGGGAGGTAACTCCTTCAATAGGATTAGTAACGTCACCAACACCTGACACATATTTACTCTGCGGCTCATGTAATATTAAGTTTAATCGTTTGCAACATTCAGTCGTAATAATATCTTTTTGAGACGCACTGTCTAAAAGAGCACGCAACACGAAAATATTTCCGTCGGCATCTACAACATTACATTGCAAGGTGCCTAGTAAGACAGAAGACGCGGGATTCGAACTCGCTACCGCAGGCGCAGCTGCGCACTCGCCGACGGCACATAGCGACACGGCAGACGAAGCGGCGGCCGAGGCGCGGGTGGCGGCGGCGGGCTCGGACACGGGCGCGCGGAGCGCGGCCCCCACTCCCGTTACTACGGCTGCGGTAGTGATATTTTGACAGGCGGCGGCCGAATTATTTCCCGCTTCTACCTTACTATTCGGAAAGTGAAGCAAACTATTGTGACTGCGATTACATTCGCCGCATCGACTAGAATCTTTGCAATTTATGATTAAGTGATTGCTATTTAAACAATTCACACACAATTTGTTAGTTTTTATTAATTTATAGCGATCATTAGGGATCATTGACAGGAATTTTGGACATTGGGGCAATTGAGAATGATCACTCTTCCCACAACATAAACATTTACCGTGCTCCTGCACATTTACAAATGTTTTAACGTTGTAATTATTATTCGTCGACGCACGCGCTCCCGATCCTACTGAAGACGACGTATTATTATTTTTACGTGGTTGAGTACCGCCCGCTTTCGTATTTATTGAGTGGGTACTCGCGACATTATGTGCGCGTTGCAAAATATGGGATTGATTCCGTACGAAATTAATGAAATCCGTGCAAGTAGCGATTTTATTAGACTCATATTTAAGTTCGAATGATTTAACCGTTTCCAATCCCACCTTTTTACACGCAATATGCACAAATAAAAAGTCTTCGAGACTATCGAGATTTATTTGTTTTAACGCGGAATGAAGCGATGAAAATTTATCAATAAAATCCTCCAATTGAGTGGGGGAATTTTCCTTCACATTAGGTAAATTAATTATTTTATCCAAATACGTAGCGGCCAATAATCTTTTGTCATTGTATTTATTTAACAATGCATTCCAGATAACCGTGTAGTTTTCGGCATTAGGTAAAATACCCTGACAAATGCTAAGGGCTTTGCCTTTTAATTTACCGATTAGGTATTGAATTTTTTCGCTTTCAGTTAGATCGGGGTTTTCGTGAATGACCGACTTAAAGGTTTCGTAGAAAATTGGCCAAGACTCACTATCTCCGTTAAATGAACAAAGTTCTAAACGCGGTAACTTTAGAAAAGGTTTTTCCCGCTTAACTATGGAACCCTGCCCGTCGCGACTAGTATTATCAGCCATTTGCGACTTTTGTAATTGATCAGATTTGTATTTAATTTTGGAATACAACTGCTCGAATGATATTAATGAACTGTAATTAGGTACAGGGGCTTCGGCATTGGACAATTGAATAGTATTTCTTTCCTCGATTGCCGTCAAAAAATCATTACGAAGCGTGTCTATCGTATAAGAATCTGACAAGAAATTTTCGATTTTAACGGGATCGTTTTCGATAGTAGCGATTGAATCATAGATGGATTGTACTCGACCAAACAAGGCAGAAAGTTTATTTTGCAATCGTTGCGAATAACGTTCATTAGTGTCCGCGTTCTTAGGCATTTTTATTTTTCGCAAGATGGCGGCTTCCCTATTATATTATAAAATCAATCTCGTGTAATCCTAGATAATTCGCGATCGATAGGACCAAAATGGATGAGCGCTGGTTCGGAGTTACACGAGGATAGATGATAATTTTGTATTTTTGAAGCACAGCAACAAGAAAGAGGAATATAAGGAAAATCTGGGAGCTCACCTTTTCGGCACGCGGCACTTCTTCGAAGCCTTGCTGCTTTTTTCGTAGTTGGGAGGCCTCCCCGTTGGAACAATTCACAGAAACACTCAGCTAGCTTGAGGAACACTTTAATAACAGTCAATCAGAGATTTTCACGAAAACACAAATCAATTATGTTAATTGGCGTGCGCGTACGACTTCACTTGTCGTCCATTTTTTCTGTACTGTCTTTAGCACCCACAGGAGAGGGCGGGGCTAAACGATGCATCTGGAGCAATGATAGGCTCCGCGACGAGGTGAGAGGGATGTAAGAACGAGGTTAAATATGAAATTTGCACGAGTGCGGAAAGGACAGACAAGAACATATTGTCACTGTGCTTCCTAATTAACTCGCATAAACATTTACCTAGCTAAATCTGCCTACTTATATTCGGCCTAAACAATAATAATAATAATAATAAAGCCTCTTTATTCCTTAATTAAAAGATAACAAATTACATTTTTTTTTTTAAATAAGCATTAGATATATCGCAAGTATAAACTGCATTGGTAGAACAGAAATGTGCTTTTGCCATTCTAACTACCTTAAAGTATTGAGATAATATATTATCATACGATTTAAATTCAACACACTACTAAACTAATAAACCTAACCTAACTAATAAACTTTGCTGGTATTTTCATGAAGTCTGTACTCTGTAGTAATAACGTGTCTTGAAATTCTGCTTATTCTACAAGAAAATATAGCTAGAAGATAAATAAGTTATAGCAACGTCGTTTCTTCCAAGAAAACTAACCTTCTTTCGAAATTAAACTGTCGATTTATTTGCCCTGGCAGATGGATTGCTTGTCGGTTAGACAATTGTCAAACTTAAGTTGACCTGTTGTCTTGTTCTGCGACGCCCTTGTTATGACGTCTGTCTTCGAGGCGGGGAGCAGTCGGGGAGGTCATGTAAGACTGGTGTATATGCAGTACGTCAGTTTTGGCGAATCGCAGTCGGAAGTCCGAGGTCACGTGACGCTCGCGGCGTATATCCGGTTACGAGTAGGGAGCGATCCGGTAAAGGGTGGGAATCATTTGAAATTGCTCGAAATTTCGATATTTGGGTAATATTATCGCAATATCTTCCTATTTGTTGTGGTTTCTTGTGGTATAACGTTTAATCTTAGAGTAATAAGACTATCCCCCAAATACTCAAACGACACTTAATTTTAAGACGTTCTTAAATGTCGTTTTGTCGCTTTAATTCACCTTAGAATGATAGTAACAGCACGAGACTTAAGAGTCACTTAAAATTGAGTTGCGTTTGAGTATTTGGGGGATAGTGTGATAGTTTCATATACATTTCCGCTCAAAGTTGATGTTCAAAAACGGGTTTGTGTTCACGGATCCCGGGATCAGACTGAATTAGCCTAGGATCCCGGAGCGTTGTATCCACTGATACCGTGATCCGTTTCCAACAAATAAATAAATTTATATTTTACCCGCTGATCACGGTATCGGTGGCTACAAGAAAGCAAATACAATAATTTTCGAAACTGACCACGGTGTACAAAGTACTTTTTTATTTTGAGTTATTTCCCAAAAGGAAAGAAGTTTAAATTAAAACAGTGATGTAAAATTATGAAGTGAGAGAAGAGAATTTTCAGTCAAAGAGAATATAATCACAACGTAACAATCGATGTGTTCCCGCAAGCGGCACGTAAAATGTTCGCCGACACACAAATAGGCACGCGTAAGCTGTACTGAACGTAGCCTTTGAACGCCAACTTGATTTTGCTTCACTCCGCGTACAACTAGTGTGGTTCTAAGCCTAATTATTCTAAGTGTGTATACTTGGCGGTTTGTTGATTGCTTCGAGAATCAATTTAGTGTCTGCATTTTGTTCGAATTAATTTTAATTATTGTTTAAGAACAATTCAAAGGAATTTCAAAGTAAATGTTTTAAATAGATTTCTTTGAAAATGGTAGGGTAGGTGCTTCATTTGACGTCATTTGGTAAATAATTAATATCACTTAGTATGACGACAAACGAATACTTTATCAGAATGTTTTATTTTAAATCTCTTTAAATTATTCAATGCTATTATGAGTAATTGGTGTCAATTCTCTTGTTGATGAACTACAATTATTTTAAACTATCGCTCTCTTTTACTAATAGTAGACACAAGAACACAAGCCCTCGTAAACAACGTTGTGGAAATCGGTAGTGTGTCGACACGGGTAGCGTACCTTGTACTAAAGCTAAATGATAGGTACAAGCTGAAAATAGTGCAGGTATATGCGCCGACCTCGACACACTCTGACGATATAGCCGAAGCGATGTACGAAGACATAGCTAAGGCTATGAATAGTACCGCTAAGGCTCACTACAACGTTGTTATGGTGGATTTCAATGCTAAAGAACAAGACAAGAACGCGGCGAATCGAGAATCGGACCTTACGGTTTGGGGCGCAGAAACCACAGGGGCCAAATGTTGGTCAACTTCTTGGAATCCCAGGGGCTCTTCTTAATGAACTCCTTCTTTAAGAAGAAGCCCCAAAGAAGATGGACCTGGAAAAGCCCCGACAAGGTGACAGGGAACGAGATAGACTTTATCATGACGGATAAGAAGCACATATTTAGAGATGTCTCCGTGATCAATAGGTTCAACACCGGAAGCGATCACCGACTTATCCGAGGCACTCTAAATATAAATTTTAAAGCTGAAAGAACGCGCTTGATTAAGTCTACTCTCCGACCTTCGCCGCTCCAAACCAGTTTGGGCTCCGAAAGGTTCCAAGCGGAACTTCAAAATCGATTCGACTCGCTGGAAACCACGGGCAATATTGAGGAGAAAACCAACACCATGGTCAAAACATTGCAGGAACTGTCTCGAAAATTCTTTCCGCCGCAGCGTGGAAGCAAGATGCCCAGGCTTTCGACTGAGACTCTCGATCTGATGAGGAAAAGACGGGAAATGTCAGCCGCGCATTCGTTTTCATCAGATAATAGGTCCTTAAACCTACAGATTAGGAAGCTGATGCGACGTGACCTCCGCCGCTCCAACACCCGCGCCATTGAGGCTGCGATTGAGCAAAATAGGGGGTCGAAAGTTTTCGCTTAGCAGTTAGGGAGGACCCATCTGATGAAATTGAAAGCTGCGGATGGCAAAATTGTCACCTCTAAGATCGAGATGCTTGATGAGGTCGAAAACTTCTATGGGCATTTGTATTCCACGAAAACGGCGAGACCAGCAGTTCCTAGCAATGACGACAAAAGAGCCCAGCTCACGCGCCATTACACCGAGGATCTTCCGGACGTTGACCAGGGCGAGATTAGGGCGGCCCTCGAGCAGCTTAAGAACAATAAAGCTCCGGGCGATGACGGCATTACTACTGAACTCCTAAAAGCAGGCGGGGCTCCGGTCCTGAAGGAGCTACAGAGTCTGTTTAGTGCCGTCATCCAACAAGGCTCTACACTGGAGGCATGGAGCGGGAGTGCGGTGGTACTGTTCTTCAAAAAAGGGGATAAAACCCTACTGAAGAACTACAGACCCATCTCACTCCTGAGTCATGTATACAAGCTGTTCTCGAGGGTCATCACGAATCGTCTCGCTGGAAGACTCGACGAATTCCAGCCACCAGAGCAAGCTGGGTTTCGAAAAGGCTACAGCACCGTAGACCACATCCATAGTGTTCGGCAGATCATACAGAAGACTGAAGAGTACAATCAGCCGCTGTGTATGGCATTCGTGGACTACGAGAAGTCCTTCGACTCTATCGAAACTTGGGCAGTTCTGGATGCTCTTCAGCGATGTCACATTGATGAGCGGTATATAGAGATGCTGAGATGCCTATACAACGCTGCTACCATGACTGTTCAGCTCCAGGACCAAAAGACGAAGCCAATCCAACTGCGCAGAGGGGTGAGACAAGGGGATGTAATATCCCCGAAATTGTTCACTAACGCGTTGGAGGACGTCTTCAAGACACTGGACTGGACTGGACAGGGTATCAACATGAACGGCGAGAACATCTCACATCTCCGTTTTGCCGATGACATCGTTGTAATGGCTGAGTCGCTGGAAAAACTGGGCAAAATGCTGCACAGCTTAAACGGAGCCTCTCGACGTGTCGGTCTCGGCAATCTGGACAAGACTAAAGTCATGTTCAATATGCATGTCATGCCGAGGCCAATATTCGTCGAAGGGTCAGCACTCGAAGTTGTAACGGAATACGTCTACCTAGGGCAGGCAATTCAGCTTGGTAGACACAACTTCGAGAAAGAAGCCAACAGAAGGATCCGTCTGGGCTGGGCAGCATTTGGCAAACTTCGCCGAGTCTTCTCGTCGCCTATACCGCAAAGTTTGAAGACAAAAGTCTTCAACCAGTGCATCCTGCCTGTCATGACTTACGGTGCCGAGACGTGGACACTGACAGTTGGGCTAGTCCACAAGTTTAAAGTCGCTCAGCGAGCTATGGAGCGAGCTATGCTTGGAGTTTCTTTGAAGGATAAAATCCGAAACGAGATTATCTGGAGAAGAACCGGAGTGACCGACATAGCTTGTAGAATCAGTAAGCTGAAGTGGCAGTGGGCTGGCCATGTCTGTCGAAGGACCGATGGCCGCTGGAGCAGACGAGTCCTTGAGTGGAGACCGCGAATCGGCAAACGCAGCGTAGGGCGCCCCCCTGCCAGGTGGACCGACGACCTAAAGAACGTGGCTGGGGGGGACTGGATGCGGAAGGCAGAGGACCGAGTGTTGTGGCGCAACTTGGGAGAGGCCTATGTCCAGCAGTGGACTGCGATAGGCTGAGTTGATGAGACACAAGAAAGGGATGGCAACAATTTTAGAACTGTCAATTAATCAAATTAGTTAACGTGTTACATTTATTTGTATTTTAGTGGGCACGTTTCGACATCACGACTAAACTTGTATGGAAGTCTAAATTCCGAATAATTGTATTATAAAATTTTTAAATCGTTAGATTTCGTTTCGCATGCGTAAAATGTGTTAAAAATAATAAATAATTAGTAAGGGTAGGCATATCTATACGACTTTGAACTTTGAATTAACTGCAAAGTTAGTCGAGTCGGTTAAGAAACACTGTTTCTTAATAAGATATCGCTGACGTCACCCAAAGATGTACCAATTGAATGAGAATTTCGTTACTACGAGCAGTGTTCACGGTAGCTTAGTGGCTAAAGTACTGGCGTACTGAGCCAGGAGTCGCAGGTTCGAATCCTGCTCTTGAGCGATTTTTTCTTTCCACAATTTAAATCGTAATTTGACTATTCTAAAATTGTTGCCATCCCTTTCTTGTATATTTTATTCGTAAAAGAGAATGATAGATTAAAATAAGTCAGAGAATCGACACCACTGTCTTCTTTTTTTGTTGATTCTCTTCGTTAATATTTAAACTAGAGACTACAGCTGTACTAATAGTCTCTAGTTTAAATATTAACGAAGAGAATAAACAAAAAAAAACTGTTAGACCACGAAATCATGTTTAATAGTTGAGTAGACTAAGCAGGGCTTAAACACCTTTTTATAGGATTTGACTTTAGAGACATAAAATGGGCTTCCATACGAAATAATCCATGGGCTATGGGTATATATGCTTAGTTTCAGAGCTTTATATGCCAAAACAACTAAGAGACATGATTTCATTGTAAGACCTTTTTTATTTTATTGTTTGTATGTATAGATATTTTATCTCACGAAAGCGGGTGAGCCATACTTGTGTGTGTGTGTACATGCACATTGTCTTTGCATGCGTAAGCTTAAGAGCGCTCTGTTTTGTCGAGTTTTGTAACTTTACGCACACAAGAGCGCGTGTCTATACGCATTACAACTACAAGCATGGCTCACCCGCTTTTGTGAGACAAAACAACTGTACCTTGTTTCAAAGTTTAAAACACGTGTAGAACAAGGAACATAATACTGTATAGACACTTGTTTAAGCCGGTTGTAACTTCAAACTCCCCACATAAAAAAGCCCAGCTTAGGCTAAACCTACTGCTGAATTTAGTTTTAACATATGGTGGACTACGCTGAAAATTTTCTTTCACTGTTCTTAAATCTAAAAAAA
Organism: Asteroscopus sphinx; assembly: GCA_949699075.1. Taxonomy (NCBI): domain Eukaryota; kingdom Metazoa; phylum Arthropoda; class Insecta; order Lepidoptera; family Noctuidae; genus Asteroscopus; species Asteroscopus sphinx. The sequence goes on from OX453007.1 coordinate 6,998,055, forward strand.
ATCGTACACAAAAATTATATTAAAACATTTAATGAGAAATGCGATGAGCACAGGCTGTTATATAATACACGGAAAAACCCCATCCTGTAAAGTCTATTTGCGCCCCTACTATAACAGAAACGTATAAGGTTTTATCAGCGCTGACGTAAGTATATTATAGTTTGCTTTCCCCTAAACGCGTAGACATACACACTATCATTTTATATGCCATGGGAAATATGATCAGTTTTTATGACTCGTTGGGTAGGCCAAACAACTTAGCATGTTGGGAATCTTAATAAAATGTCTACCTTAGATACAATGGCTTCTTAAATGTCAAGATATACACCTGGTCTTCCGAAATCAGAAAAATATGCAAAATAAAATGCGAGAGTATGAATATTTGTTTGTTTGTCATTCAATAACGCTGAAATGGCTGAAAGGATTGGAATCAATGATATTTAAAAGTGTAGATATACCACACCATAACAAAACGAACGAAACAAATGTTCCGTACGCAGCGGCAACACAATACACATAAACTAGTACAAAGTAAGTAAATTGGTTACTTTAAGTTACTTTCGCGTCATAATTAGAACGCTTTCTGTACATACACGACGGGCATTTTGGTTTTTTTTTGTCACTGGTCACGCTTGGCGGCTTACTTGACACGGATTAATAGAAAAAAAAAATCATAATTGGGACGTTTGTGCGTCTTCAGTTGCGAGTACAAGTAACATATCTGTGCTTTTAAATATCATTGATTGGAATGACATTTGGTATGTAGATAAACCATGTTGTCCTGGATTAACCCACAGAACTTTTTATCGATGTACCACAGAAGTGAAGCCGAGGGTGTGTGTAGTTAAGTTTGTTGGTAAAAAATTTTTTTTCTTTATTTAACTAGTTTAACAAGTCTATCACAGACCAAAGGCTTCTCCAAATACGAGGAATAAGCCGTTATCACCAGACTGGACAAGCGGTTTAATGATCGTAGAGCTACTAACGGTTATTGGTTGGGATGTTAAAACAAATGGACTGTACATTAAAAATAGGCGTGGTTTGGTTGAAACCACTGAGCTAATATTTTTAGCTCTATTTTATAATTAATTAATTTACAATTAATTAATTTATAATTAATTAATTAAATAATATTAATAATAATATTAATATTATTTAATGTTGACGAGAAGTCGGGCGAGAGCTCGGAGCGCACGCCCACCACCTTCGGCTTCGTCACTCAGCTCCGCCTCGCAGCCGCTGGAACCCGCCTCATCCGTGAGTGACGCCACACCGGCCGCTGAAGTTGCGTCGAGCTCGAGTGACGAATATTTTTCGCCGCCGACGTCACCACCACCTGCACGTCGGCGAGGAAGAGGCCGACCACCGGCCAGCATAGGACCTCGAGGCCCACCGGCCCCTGATAGGGTCCCTGCTCCCGGTGGGAGTGTGCAGCGCATGCGATGGACGAATTCGATGAACGAAAATGTCATGCGCGCATACTTTGGGGCTACAGAGGGGGGAACTAACCGGACCGCGTACCGTGGCCGGATGCTCTCTCTGTTTCAGGCTCTTGAACCAACTGTCAACGTATCGGCGCAACGATTGTCGGATCAGGTGCGCGTCATTCAGCGTGATCATCGGCTGAGTGACGACGCACTTGATAGGCTACGCTCTGAAGTGCAGAGTAGCCGTGTCATCTTTCCCCCACCACAGCCGGTGGTACAACCGCAAGCACAACCTTTGATCCCGCTGCGGTCAAATCACGCTGAGGACGAGAATGATGACAGGGCTACAAACGTAAGTACCCAGTGCAATGAGCATTTGAGGAGCGCATTGGAGGATGCGATTCGGGAGTATCGGTCCACACCCCCAGAACTCCGACCACGGTTACCTCGTTTGCCCATGTGTAGAAAGAACAAGGCGCTGGTATGTGCTCTGGATTCGCTGCTGTCAACTTATTTTGATGACAGCGAAGACCTCATCGATACTCACTCCATCCTGTACTGTGCGGCGGTTGCGGCATGTCGTCTAGCTCACGTCAAGTTTTATAATAATGACAGAGCTACACGACCTAAACCAGCCATACCGCCGTGGCAGTGCAGGATTGAGGGTCGTATTGGTGGGGCCAGAGTACTTATCGGTAAGCTTATTTGCTTCAGGGAGGGAAATACTCGTCCAAGAGTGATGCGCTTTGTGAAGCGGGCGTTTGCGGGAACTGATATTAGTCCTCGCGATTATATGTCCCACGCCACAGAGCGCATCGACTCCCTGAAGCAAAAGGTTCACGCGTGGGCAAACCGTATCCGGAGATATAAGCGGCGAGTGGAGCGGTACACCCAGAATCGCATGTTTCAAAGCGATCAAAGGTGGGTGTATAGAGCTTGGGAGCAGCCAGACCAAGGTGTGGGTGACGTGCATCTGCCGGATGAAAGCGCCATGAGTTCATTTTGGCGCGGCATCTGGTCGGTGCCCGTCAGTCACACCGAGGGTGATTGGATGCGGGATATCGAGCGAGCATGTGAACCCATACCAGACATGGGCACTATTAACATTAGCCCCCAGGATGTGGCCAGTGCAGTCCGTCCGATGCCTAACTGGAAGTCTCCAGGGCCGGATGGGCTGCACAATTTTTGGTTAAAATGGCTGCATAGTTCGCATGCTCGCTTGGCGTCTCAGTTCCAGTCATCCTTGGAAACTGGTACGCTACCACAGTTCCTAACGACAGGAGTCACCCACCTGCTCCATAAATCAGGTAGTACCGTGGAACCAAAGAATTATAGGCCGATCACCTGCTTACCGACGGTCTATAAGGTTCTTACATCCATTCTGAGAGCAAAAATTAACTATCACATAGATAGTAATTCAATCATGTCTGCCTCTCAGAATGGATGTAGGAATGGGTCTCGCGGTACTAAGGAGCTGCTCCTCATAGACATGGCCATTAGCCAACAGGTTCGGCGCTCCAAAAAGGATCTGTCGACATGTTGGATAGACTACAAGAAGGCGTACGACTCTGTGCCACATACATGGCTTATGAGGGTGCTGGAATTGTATAAGGTTAATGCAACTCTGCGCACCTTCCTTGAGTCGTGTATGGGGCAATGGAGGACGGTCCTTCACTATCCAGAATGTCAACAGACTCGAGGGAGTGGAGAACCAATCAGGATTGAGCGCGGTATATTCCAGGGCGATAGTCTGAGCCCACTGTGGTTTTGCTTAGCCTTGAACCCCTTGAGCACATTGTTAGAGGGCTCAGGGCGGGGCTATAGGTTGAGAAGAGGTGGTCAGGTGATATCCCACCTTCTTTACATGGATGATTTGAAACTATTTGCCCCCACTAATTCTCATCTGGTGGAGTTACTGAAAGTAACTGAAAATTTCAGTAATTCCATTAGGATGGAATTTGGTGTGGACAAATGTGCAGTCATGCATGTAAAGCGGGGGGGGATTATGGAATCTATTGGAACCCAACTTTCAGATTCCATAAACCTCAGATCCCTCTCTTCAACCGAAACCTACAAATATTTGGGTATGGCGGAGGCGTTAGGCATCAATGAGACTGACATGAAGCAATCGCTGGGGGAGCGCTTCTACAGCCGCCTGACAAAAGTACTGAAAAGTCTTTTGTCGGGTGGAAATAAGGTGCGCGCCTTCAACGGTTGGGTCATGCCGGTCTTGATGTACTCTTTCGGCATACTCAAATGGACTCAGACCGAACTTGACGCCCTGGATAGGAGGGTTCGTACACTGTTGACTGCTTATCGAATGCATCACCCACGTTCATCGGTGATGAGGCTGTACATCCCGCGGAAGTGTGGGGGCCGAGGCTTTCTTAATGCCAAGACCCTTCACAACCGTGAGGTGTGCAATCTCAGGGAGTATTTTACCCAAGCCGACGTGGGGATGCATCGAGATGTGGTTGCAGTGGACAAAGGACTGACCCCGCTCTCCTTGGCTAAAGAGAACTGGCGCAAACCGGTAGTACTTGATACCACTGACCGCAAGGAGGTATGGCAGAGCAAGGAGCTTCATGGACGCTTTTTCCGGGCCCTTCATGGGCCCGATGTAGACTTTTTAGCGTCCGTATCCTGGCTGCGCTTCGGTGATCTCTTCGGAGAGACCGAAGGTTTTGTCTGTGCAATTATGGACGAAGTTATCATGACGAACAACTATCGGAAATATATTGTAAAGGACGGCACAGTTGACATATGTCGGGCATGCCACTGTACCGGGGAATCCATCCGTCATATTATTTCTGGTTGTTCTCGTCTTGCTAACGGCGAGTATTTGCATAGGCACAACCTAGTAGCCAGGATTATTCACCAGCAACTTGCCCTGAGATACAGCCTTGTGTGCGCGGAAGTACCATACTACAAGTATGTGCCCGACCCAGTTCTTGAGAATGACCATGTCACGTTGTACTGGGACCGATCTATCATCACCGACAGGACTATCGCTCACAACAAGCCTGATATAGTGGTGATAGATCGTTCAGAGCGCCGCACAATGATTGTTGATGTTATTGTCCCGCATGACGAGAATCTCTTGAAGGCCGAGAAGGATAAAGAAATCAGATACCTTGACTTGGCACACGAGGTTGTCGACATGTGGGATGTTGACTCAGCAGTCATTGTGCCGATTGTTGTTACGGCCAATGGCTTAATAGCCAAGAGCCTCGATCTACATCTAAGGAGGCTCGCGTTGGGCAGCTGGGTCAAGGGCTTGATACAGAAAGCGGTACTCCTGGATACGGCGCGTATCGTCAGGAAGTTCCTCTCTCTGAGGCCCTGACCACCGGTAGTTTGGACCCTGTTCCCGATGCCGGTGGGCTACTATTTTTTGTATTTTTAAATGTTTTTTTATATTTTTTATAGAAATATTTAAAAATGTAAATAATATGTAAATAAATGAATAAAAAAATATTATTAATATTATTAATTAATATTTTTAGCTCTATTTTATAATTAATTAATTTATTTATTTTAAATAAATAAATAAATAAATATTTTTGGGACATTTTTACACGGCACCATCTAGTCCCAAACTAAGCAGAGCTTGTGCTATGGGTACTAGACAATGGATACAATACTTATATACTTTTTTTTTGTAAATACATACTTATAATACATAAGAAACACTCAGACTAACACAAATACTTATGTTCATCACACAAATATTTGAATATATATTATTATATATATATAAATAAATAAATAAATATAAATATATTTGGGACATTTTTACACAACACCATCTAGTCCCAAACAAAGCAGAGCTTGTGGTATGGGTACTAGGCAATGGATATAATACGTATATACTTTTTTTTGTAAATACATACGTATAATACATAAGCATATATTATTATATATATATATTTTTTTTTTTTTTTTTTTTTTTCTCCCCCTTATAAAGTTTTTTACAATATAAATTATTAAAATTAATATTTACGCGAGATGATTCTGCAGTCCTCAGATGATGCGACTAAGTACCGGCAGCTCAATAGACAGATCTCAAAGTCCTTGAAAAGTGACCTACGCCAATTTAATACCGAACGTATTAAAGACGCGATAGATAAGAACAAGGGCTCCAAAGTCTTCGCAAGAGACCTGTCTATTGGGCAGAGCCAGCTTGCAAAACTGAGCACCGACGATGGCAGAGTCGTTTCCTCCAAGCCAGAGCTATTGAAGGAGGTCGAGAAGTTCTATGGACAGATACACGTCCACCCGGAAACCCGCTGTAAATCGGGCTAATGACCCAAGAGCTCGATTGACCCGACACTATGCCGAAGATATCCCGGACGTCAGCCTGTACGAGATTAGGATGGCTCTAAAGCAGCTCAAAAACAACAAGGCACCGGGTGATGACGGAATTACGGCCGAACTCCTGAAGGCGGGTGGAAAACCGATCCTTAAGGCCCTTCAGACGTTATTTGATTCCGTCATTCTCGAGGGGAGAACGCCACAGGTATGGAGCAGAGGTGTGGTGGTACTCTTCTTCAAAAAGGGCGATAATGCTCTACTGAAGAATTATAGGCCCATTTCACTTCTGAGCCATGTCTACAAGCTGTTTTCGAGAGTCATTACGAACCGTCTTTCGCGCAGGTTTGACGACTTCCAGCCTCCCGAACAAGCCGGGTTCCGAAAAGGCTTTAGCACTGCAGACCACATACATACGCTGCGTCAGGTTATACAGAAGACCGAAGAGTATAACTTGCCTCTTTGTTTAGCGTTTGTGGACTAAGAGAAAGCCTTCGATTCGATCGAGACTTGGGCGGTACTACAGTCACTTCAACGGTGCCAGATTCAGTGTTAAAGTCTTTGTATGAAACCGCCACTATGTCAGTCCGATTACAGGACCAAGCCTCGAAACCTATCCTTCTGCAGAGAGGTGTGAGACAGGGAGATGTGATCTCTCCGAAACTGTTCACTGCTGCATTGGAGGATGTCTTCAAGGTTCTGGACTGGAATGGGCTAGGCATTAACATAAACGGCGAGTACATCACTCACCTTCGGTTTGCCGACGATATAGTAGTCATGGCTGAGACCATGGAGGACCTCGGTACAATGCTCGATGACCTCAGTAGAGCTTCCGATAGAGTGGGTCTTAAAATGAATATGGACAAGACAAAGGTTATGTCGAATTCCCATATAGTACCCATTCCCGTAAGCATCGGAGAATCTACACTCGAAGTTGTTGACGATTATGTATACCTAGGACAAACTGTCCAGCTAGGTAAGTCCAACTTCGAGAAAGAGGTCAATCGTCGAATCCGACTCGGGTGGGCAGCGTTCGGGAAGCTACGCAATATCTTCTCGTCCAAAATACCACAGTGTCTCAAGACGAAAGTCTTTGACCAGTGTGTGTTGCCAGTAATTACTTACGGTACTGAAACGTGGTCAATCACAATGGGCCTGATAAGAAGGCTCAATGTCACTCAAAGGGCAATGGAGAGGGCTATGCTCGGAGTGTCCCTGCGTGATCGAATCAGAAATGAGGAGATTCGCAGGAGAACGAAAGTAACCGACATAGCCCGAAGAATTGCCAAACTTAAGTGGCAGTGGGCGGGGCACATTGCTCGCAGAACGGATGGCCGATGGGGCAGTAAACTTCTGGAGTGGCGACCGCGTACTGGAAGGCGCAGCGTGGGTAGGCCCCCCACAAGGTGGACCGACGACCTGGTGAACGTCGCGGGAATCCGCTGGATGCGGAAGGCACAGGACCGGTCGTTGTGGCGATGCTTGGGGGAGGCCTATGTCCAGCAGTGGACGTCTTTCGGCTGAAATGATGATGATGAATATTTGCTTAACATTATGTTATGGAGACTGGAGCCTGTACTAGGTGAACCTGTGTTACAGGTCTCCAGGACCCCCATCTACCCGGACATAGTAAATAAAAGTTAATATATTATGTTACTATTTCAGCATTTTTTTTTTCAGGGTTAAGCTACTTCTTCTTCTATCGTGTCGACATGAGCTACATAATGATAACAGCTCATGCCGTGGGGAAAAGATTAGCCAGTCAGCAGGTTGGTGGCGGGGCTGACTGCCCAGGGTGCGCCGGACGATCAATTAAATATCGTCACTCGTGGAGGCTCTTTTAAGCTACTTATTTATCACTTAGTATGGATACATATGTATAAAGATTGACAACCTCCATGCATCTTAGCGTACCACTAAGTTTAACCAAAACGCTCTTTAAATCCAGGTGGCGCCACAGTGCACGCTCTTTTTTCTTGTAGATCATGTCAACAGGAAAAAACTAAACCTAAAATAGTAAAAACTATCTAATCAAAAATCAAAGAGAATCTTTCCCTAAAACTACATACTAAAATCAATAAATAACGTACGTGAGACAAAAGCTCACCGTCAAATGTTAGTGCTAATAAAATGGATGACTCCCTATCGCCTTTAACTATAAACTTTTGGCCCAAAATCAAATCTTAGATTATGTCCTGATGTCTCCTCGTAAAATTACGAAGGGTCGAGGCATCAGAAGAATTGTTATTGTTGAAGATATGCAATATCGTGAGAGACGATCCTCTCACAAAAATAGGGTGTTTGAAACGACTATGAATACGAACCAGCAATATTAAGCAGCAGTGAAAAGAAACGTTTCATTTTTTTTTTATAAAATTATGAAACGAAGATGATTTTGTTGCTAACCGCTCAAAAAGAAGTAGAATCGAGAAAAAAAATCCGTAAAATGAGGTAAATAGGATTGCAAGGATAAAATACTTGAAATGTTAGTTATTGGAAAATACACTGAAAAAAAAGTTTTGTTATGAGTAGCACAAATTGTAGCTACTAGTAACAAAAAAGGCGACTAATAAACTGATGCTACTAGTAGCTAACTAGTTTGAGATGTGCAGCAAATCAGTTTAGCTATTTTAACAAAAAATTGGTTTCAACTAATTAAAATTTGGCAATTTTTGAAGTAGCTAAACTAGTTCAGCTATTTTTTTTAAAGTATTCAAAGTAGTTATTTGCATAAAATAGGTTGGTTACAAGATCTTATTCAATTATAAAAAACATAATAATGCTTTCTTTTTTGCTAACATAAATTAACATGCAAAATTAAGGAAATCATTTATTTACATCATAAAAGCAGTTATTTAGTAGCCATACCTTTAATTTTTTGCTCATTAGCCGTATGGGGTCTTCTTTAAATTTATTAGGAATCTTATTAAAAACTTTTACACATATGCCATAGCAGCTCTTTTGTAACAAGGAAGTCATCTTTGAAGACTTTACCAGCGAAAAACTTTTCAACATTAAATAAAGACGTTTTTATTTAAAATCATTTTTATCACAAAGAAAACAAACAAAATAAATATTGTATAAAAATATAGCAATACTAGATTTTACCCAAGGCTTCGCTTGCGTATAATTCGGCTAATCACAGAAAAGCTTATCGCGCATCGCTCAGATTATTTTCCCATTGTAAAAAGTAGCTTATAATTTTAATCCGGGTCTATTTATTTGTGTGATAAACTTCATCCAAATCTTATAAGCAGTTTCAGCGTGATTGAGTAACAAATAACCAAATATCTTCACAAATTTTCACATTTATGATTACAATATTAGGGGGATAAATGACGCATTCTTTAATGCATTAAAAAAAAACTTAAAATTGTTGTCCCTCATCAATACTAAATCATGTATTTGCATTCCACAATGTAGACAGGTAGTATATTAATCACGAGTGTAGATTGATTTAAATTAAATTATCAGCATTGAAAAATTCTTGGGGCAAGTGCACTTGGGCCTCCTCCAAAAGACGGGTTGGCATTCGCAGTTGGTTGTTTAAATACTCAGAGAACGCTGCTCCCCTTTTGGAGGAGGCCTATTTCCGGCAGTGGACGTCTTTGGGCTGAAATTATGAAGTGCATTTGACTATAAAAAAAAAGATTTTCTCTCCCTGTTTTCTTCCGTCTGCCTAATATGTATGATCTTATGATCTTTTATTTAATTTTTACCAAGTGCCTCTGTTAGAGCTCCTTCATACTAGCGGTTCTCCAGCGTAGGCGTTCGCGCAGCGCAGATCATTAGCTGTGTCAAATTAATGAATTTTCTTTCTTCTTTCTTTGCCGATTTCATAACGGAAACCCCATAAATTTCTTTTTACGCATATTATATTTAATTCATATAACATTATCACTGGCACAAACACATTTTGTTCTCAACCCTCGATTTAATTTTCGAATGTTTTATACAATGTATTGTTTTTATGTTAATTGGATTAGGAATTAGTGGAGCGTATAATAGGGTGGCTACAGTACCGAATGGTACGGTATCGACACGGGGTGTGGTGAGTCCTCTTTTGTTGAAAAAAATGTGTTCCGCTTAGTTTTTGTTGTTAAAAGGTTACAAATAGCCTTGGGACATATCATGTTTAGTCTTGGAAGCAGTGTTATTTAGATATTACTTTTACTTTGTAACATGTAATTTTGATATTTAAAACCGAAGCACTCTTTTATCATCATAATTTTAGTATTTGTTGTCCACTGTTGAACTAATTATACTTCTAATTCTTCTTTTAGACCTGTAAAAATATACAATTAAAATTTTTCTTACGTTTGTGCACTTATATGACGTATATAATTGATTGTTTTTTTGAGGTGCAAATGAATTATTAGTTTAGGGTGACAGTACACTTATTTGGAGGACAGTATACTTATTTGGAGGACAGTACATCAAAATTGCGAGTGTTTTTTAGGACAAAATTACTTTTGTCAATCGTTTTTATAATGTACAATGTACAATACGGGTTTTTCCGATGTTTGCCGATGCGGAATATTTATTTTGCAGTACTGTAAACATAGGTAAAATTATGTGTAGAATTAGCTGAACGTCACTATGCTTTGCTTATCATTGTTCAATGTTGAAAAAGCTCAAAAAGAATAATCATAGAATGTAAATAATTTTAGCTCTCCGCCATTTTCATCCTCCCTTTTTCCTTTAAAATCCTTTCTATTTTCAAAAGACACTTTGAGTAAATAAACCATTCATTTTTATTTTCATGCTGATCCGCGAATGACAAATTGAACTCCATTTATAAAAAACAATAGAAAGAAATGGATCAGTAAGGTGTTTGAAAAAGATATTTAGATTCTTATATTTGTTATAAATAGGTTACAGTGATGTCAAAAAATATAATAGTATCGCTATGTTTCACCTTGATTGACATACACATTTTAAAACAATAGAAGATTATTTTAAACACTAATAACATGTACAGTGTAGTCAACTTTTGTACATCTCTTAATATAGGTTAGCAAATTTTACATAATATAATATATAGGTATAATTCAATTCAATTAAAAGTCAAACAATACAATACAATACAAATACTCTTTATTGTACACAAAAGAAAATAGCAACATATATGACTTATATAGAACACATATACAATGGGCGGTCTTATCGCTCAAGGCGACAATAACAAGAAACAACATCAATAATAACAACAATATGTAATGTCAAAGATAATCTACCTACCTACTAGATGGAAATGAAATATGATTAAAATTCATAGATATCTATTTGTCAAACTAAGTTAACAACACAACAACAATAACATAACATCACGCCCGTATTTCCCCGAAGGGGTAGGCAGAGGTTTATTAGTACACCCACGTCATTTCGCCAGTTATGTTATAGTCCCATGTAATAGGGGGCGAGCCTATTGCCATTGACCGGGCACAAATCCAAACTCCAGGCTGCTACTGAGAATTTCCTAATGAAAAAACCCAGTAACACTTTGCCCGACCCGGGAATCGAACCCAGGATTCCACGCTCAGCAGTCGCGCTTGCAACCACTAGACCAACGAGGCAGTCCTAAGTTAGTTTGAATATAAGCTAGGTTTTAAGTTACGAATGAACTACAGTTAATAAAAGTTTGATCGATAAGCGTCTGACAGCGACTAATATGCAATACATATTTAGGTGTTAAAACAAATAGCTCTACGTTCGTTGATAAATGTAGCTATTTATAGTTCTAAATCGCCCCAGCATCTACGGGGAATAGGTGCTTGACGGCAGAATTTATGATGCTACTCTACAGCATCAATACTTTCACTGCACTTGTGTTTATCGTTAATTTATTTATTTAATTCTTTATGCACAACAGGGTACAAAGGCGGTCTTAACGCCATAGGCGTTCTCTAGCAGACAACCTTAGGGTAATGCAGAGACAAAGAATAAGGTAGATGCACCAGTAAAGTAGTAAAATCTGTTTCGTACTACGGACTTATAATTACATATAATAAAAATAGATAAATACCTATGTACATTATACATATAACAAAATATACACATTATACATACCTACATATATAACTATAAATATATAACATCAAGATAATTCAAAGTCGAGCTGAATCTGCTAAATTGTTTTCACGGAAATATATCCTTAACTTAATTTTAAAGATAATGGCGTCGATTCTCTTGTTCACGAACTAAACTTATTTTAAACTATCGCTCTCTTTTACTAATAGTAGATACAAGAAAGGGATGGCAACCATTTAAGAGCTGTCAAATTAGACGAAATTAAAATTTCCATTCAAGTTTAGTCGTGATCTCGGAACGTGCCCACTAAAATACAAAGAAATGTAACACGTAAACTAATTTGACAGTTCTAAAATAGTTGTCATCCCTTTCTTGTATCTACTTTTAGTAAAAGAGAGCGATAGTTTAAAATAAGTTTAGTTCGTGAACAAGAGAATCGACACCAATAACTAACTAACTTAACTTAATTATTAGTACTGAGAGTAGGTGTTACTGTAAAATTAATATAAATAAATATAGTAAATATTTTTTGTGACATTTAACACAGCACCATCTAGTCCAGCAAACTACAACAACTAAGCAGAGCTTGTACTATGAGTACTAGACGATGGATATAATACTTAAATACTTTTTTTAAAATACTTACTGATAATACATAAGTGACACCCAGAACAACACAAACACTTATATTCATCACATAAATATGTTTATGTTATGTAGTATATAGTATGTAGTGTATGGTCCGTGTGGTGCCGGACTTAAAGAATAGCACCACCCTTATCTCTTCTCATGGGTGTCGTAAAAGGCGACTAAGGGATTCACCAGAGGATGGGCAGCAGCGTTCTCTGAGTATTTAACCAACCAACTGCGATCGCCAACCCGCCTGCCAAGCGTGGCGATTATGGCATATCCCCCCCTTAATTGGGGGAGGCCTATGTCCAGTAGTGGACGTCTTTCGGCTGTAATGATGATGATGATGTAGTATATGTATTCTATTAGTTGTTACACTGCGTACTACCCCTCTCTTTACTTGCCCATATTGTCCATCCTAAGGTTGTCTGGAAGAAATTGCCTTGAGCGATAAGACCGCCAATTGTACATGTGTTCTATATAAGTCATATATGTTACTATTTTATTTTGTGTACAATAAAGAGGATTTGTATTGTATTGTATTGTATTGTATTGTATAAATATTTGTATCCTGTAGGAATCGAACCCACGACCTCGTGATCAGCAGTCCAAGACTCGAACCACTAGACCACAGGCGTCTTCAATTAATATTTTTATTTCATTATTTTTATTTCATTATTTTTATTTCATTATTTCTTTCTTAAAATAAATCTCTTCATTACCATATCTTTACCACATTTTTATTAACTGGCTTTCAATCATGTCTGTCTGTTTGGCACAAATATTGCAATCGATTTTACGCAAACTTCCCGATGATCTAGAGATTTGAAACTTTAAATATGACTCAGAACTGGATGGCAATGCAATATTAACTAACATTCTTCAAAAACCGTGGTTTAAAAAAATCATCAAATTATTATTAACTCGCTTTCAGTCATGTCTGTCTTTTCGGTACAAATTTTGCAATCGATTCTAAACTAACTTCCCGATAAGCTAGATACATGAAACTTGGGGTGCTGGCCAGAAAACCTCCACGTGTGCCTGACGGCTGCTTGTCCTTCTGGACACGTCTGGAGGGAACGGCAGCTGTTTGGCCGGTGCATCCTGGGCACAGGCAGTAAAATCCTTTCGAGGGATTAATCTTGGAGGGATTTTATTACCTGTGGCGAATATTCTGGCGCGGGAGGGGCCCGAGGGGAGTTGCTCCACGTGTCCCTCTGTTGCCAACAGAGGGCACAGTGGAGGAGCAAGGGCGGGCCTGGTGTGCACTCACCCTGCCACTGCAGGCAGCGGGGGGACTGTCCTTCCCTGCCCCCGTCGTTCTCGTAATCCCAGGAGTGCCTGCTGAGTAGTGTTCTCGCGCCTCTTGGGACCGAGGGTCTTGGCTTTGCCGCCCAGACCGCGAGGAAGAACACCTCTATAAAAAAAAACAGGAGGATGGGCCTGCGAGCAGCAGACTCGGGGTAGTCTGCTGCCCGACCAGCAGCTGGCGTAGCTGGCGTAGTTGGCGCAACTGGCGTAGTTGGTAAAGGCCCGTGAGGTGAGGTGGCGTGCAGTGTTCCGTGTGCGCCACAGAGGAGGGTGCGGCCGTCGTTAGGCCGCACGGGTAGAAGGGGCTCGCCTGCTTGTGGCGAGCCGGGACCTGCCGGGAGTGGTTGTGTGAATACTCACGGGTTCCCACGCCCCCGGCTAAGGTAGTTGAAGGAACACCGTGGTGGTTTTAGTCGGTAAGAGTCCGACACTGGCTCCGCCTACCCCGGGCGGAGTGCGTCCATGAGGATTTCCCCACGAAAAAAAAAAAAAAAAAAAAAAAGATACATGAAACTTACTTACTTAACTTACTTAACATAGATCAAAACTGGATAACAATGCAATTTTTACTCGATTTCTTTGTAAAAATGTGCTAAATAAAAAAACAAAATGATTTTACCTTCTGCAGCGAGGTGTGAGACAGGGAGATGTGATCTCTCCGAAACTGTTCACTGCTGCATTGGAGGATGTCTTCAAGGTTCTGGACTGGAAGGGGCTAGGCATTAACATAAACGGCGAGTACATCACTCACCTTCGGTTTGCCGACGACATAGTAGTCTTGGCTGAGACCATGGAGGACCTCGGTACAATGCTCGATGACCTCAGTAGAGCTTCTGATAGAGTGGGTCTTAAAATGAATATGGACAAGACAAAGGTTATGTTGAATTCCCATATAGCACCCATTCCCGTAAACATCGGAGAATCTACACTCGAAGTTGTTGACGATTATGTATACCTAGGACAAACTGTCCAGCTAGGTAAGTCAAACTTCGAGAAAGAGGTCAATCGTCGAATCCGACTCGGTTGGGCAGCGTTCGGGAAGCTACGCAATATCTTCTCGTCCAAAATACCGCAGTGTCTCAAGACGAAAGTCTTTGACCAGTGTGTGTTGCCAGTAATTACTTACGGTACTGAAACGTGGTCGCTCACAATGGGCCTGATAAGAAGGCTCAAAGTCACTCAAAGGGCAATGGAGAGGGCTATGCTCGGAGTGTCCCTGCGTGATCGAATCAGAAATGAGGAGATTCGCAGGAGAACGAAAGTAACCGACATAGCCCGAAGAATTGCCAAACTTAAGTGGCAGTGGGCGGGGCACATTGCTCGCAGAACGGATGGCCGATGGGGCAGTAAAGTTCTGGAGTGGCGACCGCGTACTGGAAGGCGCAGCGTGGGTAGGCCCCCCACAAGGTGGACCGACGACCTGGTGAAGGTCACGGGAATCCGCTGGATGCGGAAGGCACAGGACCGGTCGTTGTGGCGATGTTTGGGGGAGGCCTATGTCCAGCAGTGGACGTCTTTCGGCTGAAATGATGATGATGATGATGATTTTACCTACTTTTATTCAAATCATGTGTGTACGTACAGCTTAACAAAAAATACTGGCTCGTGAATTTTAGTACGCAATATTTTTTGTAAGGGTGGAAATGAAATTTATATCAGCGTAGGGAATCTCAAATATATTGTAACGCTGTCATAAAACAATAAATTCGACTGCAATTATGTAAATCGCTTGTACGGGCAAAGTTCAACAAATAAAAATAGAGTTCCCTTCTCCCCTAAATATGAAATAGCAATATAACAGTGTAAGGGGATTCTTCCTTATTATGAACCTATTTTGTCCATTCCACAGACATAGTAAAAAATATAAACGAAGTGCTGCGAACAATCATGGTGAAGCCAAAAAAACCATGCTCCTTCGTGTACAACCAGCGCTCACGCACGCACATGCAACTCAAACCATGCTCACCCCTATCAGTACACATGTCGAGGCATCTTCCAGTAAGTATCGCGAAAGCAAATATCCTTCAGGCATATGTGTGTGCATGAGCGCTGGTTGTATACGAAGGGGCATGGTTTTTTTGGTTTCACCATGATTGTTCGCAGCACTTCGTTTATATTTCGCGAAAAGGATGAGACGCCCATCCATATCCTATTCGAATGTGATGCAGTGCACCACATCAGAAGCCAGCATCTTGGAGGCCACGTCATCTCAACGCAGGAGATCAAATCCTCCTCCCCCAAGGTCATAGTCGACTTCATGATTGACTTGCAGCTTGGGGAAGTGCTGTAATGCTGCAAGAGGCGTCACAATAGATCTTATCAGATCGCAGTGGCTTAGGGGCGTTCAAGGCTAGGGGCCTTTCCTCAAATAATAAATAATACGAAGGAGCACGGTTTTTGTTGGCTTCACTATGATTGTTCGCAGCACTTCGTCTAGTTTTTACTATGTCTGTGGTTCATTTATGGTATTTTGTATACAAAAATTCCAACTCCCCCTGCTACGGCAGTGCTGTCTCCCCTTCGTGCTAGAAGTTTTGATGTGTTTTCCGACGGTCGTCAATGTGCAAAGAAAGGGAGGACTAGCTGGGAAATTGATCATTACTGTCTGGTATTATTTTGAACAGTAATACATCTTTATTCGATGTTTTTGAGGGGTCGATGTTCTGAAGGGTTAGCGGCTGTCTGTCAATGTTGTTAACAGTATTTTATGAATGATAATTACGTTTTTGTCTGTCTTCAAATCTTTTTTGACACGATGACTTATGTTATAATGGTTTGCAAACATGGATATTTGTCATTTGGCCATATACAGAAAAATTGATTGTTAAGAGGCTGACAACACCTAATAAATCAGACCTCTGCGGTCACTGTAGTTTCGTACAGAACTGAAAGAGAGGCAACGAGCCGAGGGACGTCAGATACGCCGCTCAACTTGAATGAAAATTAACAATTTTTTTTTAAAATAAAAAACTAAAAGCTTATTTGAAAATCAGAAACAACACATGTTTAGATTATTGTCTTTCTTAAATGTTGTCTTAATTTTATTTATAATATTTAGTAAATAATAGAGATTGTTTGCTTTAAAGCATGTTTTAAGAGATTAGTTTACAATTATTTTCTATCGAGAAAACTTAAAAAAAAACGTGTTTTGGGCACAATACAGTTTCAGAAAATACGATCAAGATTAACATATATTTTTTTCACTGCCACAAACTGAATAGATAAAGCTAAAAATGTTTTTAAAAGAAGCCTATTTGGGGTATTTGGCTGTTGTCAGCGTCTTAATTTAGTAACAACTCGTTATGGGATATTTTTATGTACCCGTCACTTAGGACAACTTTTATAACCACACCAACATTGAAAATTAGCAAAAAAAAAAACGTCCGTTCTATAGATAAACTAAAAAAGTTAAAAAGTACTCCAAAAAGAATAAAATAATTTTAGTGATGCTTGGGGGAGTCCTATGTCCAGCAGTGGACGTCTTTCAGATGAAATGATGATGATCATGAAACAGTTGAGGAAGTAGGTGCTTTGATTCGGATTGATTTAAGACAAAAAGAGGTGGCGTTTTTACGCCGGGAACAATTTAGTAAGAAGTATATGCGAGTCCAATTCCACTTATCTATTTTCACCTACCCAATTCTGCCTACCCAATCACACCGAAGGCGTTAAAACTCAAATAATATACTCAAATCAAGATAAAACCCAAACAATGACACCTTAACTTAAAAGGGCTCAAAACTTGAGGCAATCAATGTGGGCTTAATACCCAGTTGTTAGAAATTGCCCGATAGAAAGTTGGTGTAATCTCTTGTGGATCAACTCGCAGTACGTGAGGGTAAATTGGGCTAAGGGATGGTTCCACGCGATTTAGTTAATCACTGTGCGGTAATCAAACGTGGAGGTAATGTACTCCTGTTTTGATCACGAGTAATAATGCTAGTTTTGGCGCAAATCGATTTTGGTTGAAATTAACTGACTTATAATAAAACAACTTTAACCGGATTACATCGCCAATATTATGTTATTAAAATTGGTTTTCATGACATTTTTGACACATTTTATTTTTTGTATCGATCTGTATCAACTGTTGGTAATTTTTCTACCAACTCATGTTATTTTGACATTGTTTTCAGTTATTATTAACTGTTTATTATTAAAATTTATTTACACTTTATTAACTACTATTACTTCAATCCGATTAGCCCCCTACCAAGGCGGCTATTGGCTCATCTCTAACGCGGTATTTTTGGCAGCTAAGATTTCAAGTGGCGAATAGCGGTGAAATTTCATACATGTGTTGCAGACATCGGTTGCTGTTATGAGGCGTCTATGGGCTGTATGGTCGTTGTACTATAGAAAGTACGGAAGTAAGATTCTACTCAAACAAAAATAAGAAAGAAGTTGTGCCGTGACACGCATAATTGTTCCCGTTCTTAGTTTCCCTAATCCCCAGTAGATTAATTTGGCACAAAACGTGAGGGGTGATTGGCCCAAGGGTGTATCTATGGGATTAAGTTAATCGGCATGGTTATCAAAGGTAGAATCGATTACTATCGTAACAATAGGATTTAATGTTTTCCGGGATGGAAGGATTCTGAAGAAGAGTGGTTTTGTGAGTGAAGATTAAGTTTATCAGTGTTTTTGTTTTCTTTAAAAGGCCAACCCAGGCGTTGTATTGGCCTGCATTTTTCTCATACATTTTTTTCTTTTGTGAAAGTTTCTAAATTGATAATTATTAGAACCTTAATATAATTAAGATCTAGTCTACAAGACTAATAAGTAATTTTATGGTAACTTAAACTGCTAGCTAATAATATTTTTTCTATGAATGTATCCACTGGCACTATCTTCGTCACTTTTAAGGCGAAGTCATGTGTCTTTAATTAATATTCACTATCACTATAAATATTTTAACACTACACAAACTCAAAAGGCTCACAAATACTACACAAAATTACAAAATTATGGACTTTAAAAGATACTTTTATTTCTGAGTTTGTTTTGGTATTTTTTCTGAAAGGTAGACAAAAGAAATGTCAACGCCATTAAGTTCTTAAAATAACGGAAATTTAAAATAGATAAATATAAGTTACAAATTTTTGGTAGCGATCTTACTCAAACGATAAGAACAGCAATTATAATAATGATAGGTGGGTGATTTATGCAACGTGTTATTGTAATAACTGAAAACCTCTTAAGAGATCATTATACTCATCTGTATGAACAACTTTTACTATGGGACCAACCCTGAAATCGCGAAAAAAAATCAGCTGTTCCGTACATTTGTGTTAACACAAATCGACAAAATGTAGGGGAACAGCTGATATTTTTTCGCGATTTCAGGGTTGGTCCCATAGTAAAAGTTGTTCATACTGATGAGTATAATGATCCCTTAAGAGGTTTTTAGATATTTCAATAACACGTTGTATAGTGCATACATACATACATATTATTGCTCCCAAGCTCTGCAGAACTAACGCGGGAGAACGTGCTCCCTTGCGGCGAATTATGGAATCATATAATGATAATTTTGCCGATACTGACCTATTTGTTATGTCACTCGCCCAATATAAAAAAATATGTCACAAAAAAATGTTTTGAGAAATGAATTGTAAACTCCTTTTTCAATTTATGCATAATTATGCAAGTTTTGTATACCTACTTTAATTTTCGCTCATAATTAGATATAGGTACATTAATTCTGTCTGCAAAAGTGCTCGCTGTACTTGTAAAATTGTATGTATTATTTTGTGGATAACGGTGCTGGTTGCGTGATTACCTAAGTTTTGTATGATCTTTTTGTTTGTATTATGCATTATTGCGCAATTATTTGTTGTCCTGAAGAATAAAAAATAAAAAATGAAATTATCATGCCTGTTTCCCATTGGGATAGGCAGAGACTATGGATTTCCACCTGCTACAATCCTGACACACCTCTTTCGCTTCATCTACGTCCATTAACCTCGTCATGCATGCTCGTCGGTTTAGAAAACTATTAACCTGGCATTTTTTTAAGAACATCCGCGATTTGATCGTGATACGTTCGCCGAGGTCGTCCCCTTCCAACTCTTCCATCAAAGTCAGTTAAAAACGCTAATCTTAATATTATGCTTATAAGTTAATCAAAAGCATTATATTTATGACAAAACCATTATATTTATTATGACGTTATTCAAGATTACGACTGAGCAAATAACAAGAACTGTTATTGTGGCCAGTAAGTTATTTAACTAGCTAAATATTATTATTGATGCACCTTTTTGTCAATATTTCGATTAATAAAATAACTGTCATTCCTATAATAATATATTATTTTCAAAGCTAAAATCACCCAAAAATACAAAA
Source organism: Asteroscopus sphinx (assembly GCA_949699075.1). Lineage (NCBI taxonomy): Eukaryota > Metazoa > Arthropoda > Insecta > Lepidoptera > Noctuidae > Asteroscopus > Asteroscopus sphinx. The sequence goes on from OX453007.1 coordinate 7,018,112, forward strand.
AACCAATTTTATTTGTACATGTAAACCAGCCTGCAGAAAATAAATAAGAATTTAACATTTTTTCCACAGAGTTCGAAAACCAATCAGTTCGAAAATTGCAACCGAATACGAAAACAAGGTATAAAGTAACGAAAATACGACGACTCAATTAAAAATAATACCATCGTGTAACAATAACAAAAATACAATTTTCCATTCCTTCAACTGTATTAATTTTCATGTAAATTTTCCTCAAAACTTTGTAAAGTATGCCTATCCCGTCATTTTGTCGAGTGAAACTCGTATAATTAACATTTATACAATAAACGCAATGGGAGTTTTGATTTTAAACTAATTGTTGTTCACCCGCTTTACGATTTCATGCTCTTTTAATTATGGAACCCCTATTTTCGTTGTACAGGGGTTGATGAACCACGGTTTCATTTCGTAATGAAGTTTTGCCAAGCGCCAAGCATCCTGTAGAATATCAAATAATTTATCAAATTTTACGTGTTTGTCAAATTATTTGAACGTCTCAGCGTGGTTGATGTGTTTGACAAATAATCTACGTGTTTGATGAAAATTTTGATTGACAGAGAATTTTTTGTGTCAAACAAGCTTGAACGTATGCAGCATTTTTTTATGAAAACGTGTGAACTTAAGTTTTACAAATTTTGAATTGCAAACAAGGCGCTTTAGATTGTTCCTGTTTTTTTATTCCATTTCAAATCAGAAGACGAAATCTTGCAAGAATAGTAAAGTAAAAATGTCAATGAACTTTCAATTATGAAGACATCGAAACGATTTTTATTAATAAAATTGTACGGTAGTTTTTTTTTTTTTTTTTTTGTAGTATATTTAAAGACGCTTGTCATCTTAGTCTTCCTGCAACCACGAACGCTGCAAAGCTTTCGAAACGTCAGGAAAACCAATTTAAATAATATACGCGATGTAATCCGGTTAAACTTGTTTTATTATAATGTGTAGTGATCGCGAAAACGCGCGAAAAGCGAAATTATTAAGAAGTCTTACTTTATTGGTTGACCTCAGTCTCATATTTTCATTGGCGATACATATTGGCGTACTTGATGTCCTTTTCCATGCAACAGATGAGATGCCTTATTCAAAGACCATTCAGTACACAAGACTTTCAATGCTGAATCCTTGAAACATAAAATCGATTATCACCAAATTGTCCACTCTAATCCAAAAACAATTGTTATATTTCCCATCTGTTTACATACACGCACCAATATTTACATGATTTATACCAAGCTCGCCACTCCACCTAATTTATCAGCGTATGACGTCACCGAAAACAAAAACGTAAAATGCTACCATATAACGTAAAAGAAAAAGTTTTCCGCACCTACTCCACGGCTAGATAATTAAATTCTTGGAACATTAATCTTAGTTAGGCCTTTTTTACACGTGAAACTTTTCCGATGATGTATTTTTGTTATTCTTAAATACTTACAGTGGGAATGGGATCCAAAACGTGTTTAGAAGTTTCGAATTCTAGACTAATGTTTTTAGGGTCTGTTGAGACGAGCCACGCCACAACTACACGACAGCGACAAAAATGTCCCCTCGTCATAGAATATATACTAACGACAAGAAGCGACACTTAAGCATGTGTGCTCGTAAAATTGCTCGCGGCTATGGGTGCGGCTCGTAGCGAGCGCGGGGGCCGTGCGCGGTGTGCGGCATGTGGAACGGGCAGTCTCTCGGCTGCCTCAGCCAAGGCCTATTGCATTCACGCGCTCGCTCAAGGTCACCGGCGAGCGAGTCCACACGTACACGGAGTGTCACTCCGTTAATGCACTTTATTCAGACAAAATTATTATTATTAATATTTTAATATATTATTATTATTCTAAGGTAACTTTTTGAGAATACTATTTGTAACGTTCACGTGTTTGAGATTAAATCGGATTAATATTTTGAAATGAACTTTTATGTGACGAGAATTGGCTTTTCAAACTAACTTCAGTGTATAATAAGAAGCTAATAGACTTCATTTTTCTCATTATTAAATCAGCAAAGAAAGTAAGCTTCAAACTTTGAGAACCTACTTTTAAAATATCTCACCCGTGAAACAGATACTTGAAAGACCAAGAATTTTTAAATGAACATTCTTTCTGATGTCTTTTTATTGTAGTAGGTACTACTTTTTGGAATTTCTCCTAAAATTCAATAGAATTGAGTCTTAGCTTTTGTTGACTTGGACATTACTAGATAGGTACTATTGTCGTGTATAGAAATGTTTTTACTGTGAAAATGTACTTTCATTCACCAATGTGGTTTGAGCACAAGTTTCTAGATTCCAGTATTTGGTTAGTCGCAAAAATTGTAACACAAAGAATGATTTTATAAGTTTTTAATTCGTTGCTATATTTGGAATGAAAGTAAACGACATGCTGCAGGTGAAGTGCAAGTAAAAAAAATCGAGTTAATGTTTTACAGTGTATAAAAAGGTTTAGCCCAAATGGGCCCAAAGCCGCCCGCAGCCGCGATAAAATAGAAAATCTATACCTAATGTCTGATGCGCGTTCTTCGATTAGTTAAAATAGCTCTAGTGATATAAATGTTTGTCCGGCGCCGGCGCACACTAGGCAGTCAGCATCGTTACCAATCTGCCCAATGCCTTAATAATAATGTAGGTAATGTCATAATAATATAGTTCAATTGGGTTTATTTATACTGGATTTTTGCATGCTTAATACAAGCAGAATATAGCACTGTTTCTAAACCACCAATTTTATATCTGGTACCACCTGTATTCTACGCAAATAAATGATTCTTTCTTTCTTTCAGGCCATGAGTTACCTTTTTTATTTTTGTAATCGGGTGGATATCCTCTATCTAGGAAAGGCGGAGGGATATATCAGACATCTACCGACAAAAACTACGCGGTGGCCATCCTCATCACAAAACAGTGAAGCTTTTGGGAACTCCATTGGACCGCGCCAATGCTACGCTTTTGTCACGTTCCGAGAAAATAATATCGTTTCCCGCACATAGCACGTGACTACCACGTGCTACTGTCCTCCCCAGGATCGCTTAATAGACGCCTCGAGTCCTATCACTCTTATCGTCCACGATCCCGATTAGCCCTATCTGGGCTTTCCTCCAGGATGGTTACCTCCTTGGCACCTCTGTCTCCGAGCGGAATTGGCCTTCTCCCGATCTCCCTTCCCGTCTGTTCAGTCTCGCAGAAGGAAAACACGGCCCTCCAAATTGCTTGAGTTACCTATTACTCGACCAAGACAATTGGCCAACTGACTGGTATGCGGTCTACCCACCCATTGGGTAGTGAGCGGGTACCGGTACCGTGTCAGTAGCATCTGTTTCGCCCTTCCTATCCCAAATGTTTGCGGTTGAAGTCACATTTGACACTTGCCTAATTGTCTTGGTGGATTAGTTATAAGGTTATAAGTGATTTAATGCCAACACAATAGCTACTAAAAACGAGTTTAAAATAAAACGTATGGCGTTGGGGGACCCCCGACAGAAGTAAAGCTTCTACGTATTTGCAAGCGTGGATAGAACGCGTATGCGAGTAAACGGTGATGTTTTTTCTCGGTTTACTTAATCCCCAGCGGCCTACAGCGCAACGATGCTACAGAAACTTCGCTTCAAAAAGTTTAAAAACTGAAGGTATGTTCCAAACAACAACATTTAAATTTATTCACTCTAAAATCCCAACCACACTGAGCCATTCCAGTGAAATCATCAGAAAGCTGAAATCTAAAAGAAAATAACCAAACATAATTACAGAACTAAACAGATAGTTATTTATTGATAATAGTAATTATTATAAGTCACATAAAAAAATAAAATTACATTCAGTTATTTTATACAGAACGACAAAAAGACAAATGTACTAAGTATAGCTTGCAAAGAGACTTTGTTAGAAAGCAGAACGTAAAGAATATGAAAAATCGTCGCTATGCCTATAACCAGGGTCGATCAGAGAATTTTAAAACTAACAACTTATACCGAACGGGCGGATGGTATCGGTTCATGTTATTACTTTGACCTCGAATCGTTTGCTAATACTTTTGGTACAATGAGAGAATCCTACTTTTGTAAAAGTTAAGTATGCAAGGTGGGGACGACGGTACTATATTAACTGAAATTATCAACTCAGCCTATCGCAGTCCACTGCTGGATATAGGGCTCTCCCAAGTTGCGCCACAACATTCATGTCATACCTTAATATAATTATTTATTGAATGTAAGTAATTATATAATTTATGGACTCTCGTGTATCTCTCGATTTTTGGTACTAACAGGATATGAAAAAAAAAAGTTGTTTAATAATCTAATTATGATCGAGCAAACCATAATTAATATAATCTGATCGTGCATAAAGTTTATTTTCGATTTCTCTTACTGAGTCACGGTAAAGGCAAAATTGCCCATTACAATTTGTACATTTGCATAGTGTAAAGGCAAATTTCACGCAATTCACTCTTAAGAGGAACCATTTTCAGACGTCCAGATAATAATTTTGACTATATTTAGGCGTCTTATTTAATATTTGTCGTCCCATGCTACTTTTGTATCGAGAATATAAGAACAATTTTTTGCCTCAGTGTGTCACAACACAAAACGCCTATTTCACGCGGTTCAATTTTGTGAAACGCCGCTACTGGTAAAAGGAAACAGGCCAGGCATATCAGCAGGCAGTCATTACATCAGCTGTACTCAAAATTTGCACTGACCGTAAAATTGTATGACCGTTTAAGATGAAAACATAAACGGTTTAAGGAAGGCTGTGGAAAACTGTTTATTAAATTACCGTATTAATGTTTCTTAAGAGAACGTGAAGACGTTTTTATTTGGATAAATCTTTTATAAAAGAAATTTTACTTTGGTGGCACGACAAAGTACGTAGCACCTATATGTTGTAACACTTGTAACTTCGGTAAAAGGTAGTAGGCGTAGGTAGGGTTGCCATGGGGTGCTGGCCAGAAAACCTCCAAGTGTGCCTGACGGCTGCTGGTCCTTCTTGATACGTCTGGAGGGAACTGCAGTTGTTGGGCTGGTGCTCCCTAGGCATGGGTAATAACTGTTCTTTGGACCGGGGGACCTTATTGCCCGTGGCAAATATTCTGGCTCAAGAGGGGCTCGTTCTGGGACAATGGGACGTTGCACCGTGTGTCCCTCTGAAGTTACCAGAAGGCACAGTGGAGAAGCAGGTACGAGGAAGAAAACCTCTATAAAAATTACAGGAAGATGAAGAAGAAAACCTTTATAAAAAAGTTACGGGACCTATCCTGTGTGTTAATGGGATTTTTATATCAAGAAAATTTCTCAGTAGCAGCCCGGAGTCAGGAACTTAGTGTTGCTATACTGCCGTGCCTCGGAGAGCACGTTATTTCGTCGGTCATGCGCCTAATCTCTCCGGTTGTGTCGGATTGCCATCCCATCGGATTATGAGAGTGAGGAAATAGAGAGTGCACCTGTGTTTGCGCACACACTTGTGCACTATAACATGTCACGCGCAGATGGCTAGTCTCCATTGATATTGACAGCTGTGACCGAAACTCGGCCGCGAGAACATTATCATTTACCAAACTACTTCATGTACCATCACAACACGGGAGTGTTGAGCCACTTGCTAACACTCTTAATTCGGCCGTGTTGGCAAATCGGACAATGTCGGATATACTCTAACGGCCAAAATTAATATCCAATCTATCCACGATTTACCCTACTAGAGATAGAAATTTGACATATTTTGTATGAAGCTAATATCGAATACCTATCTCTAGTAGGGCAAATCGTGTATAGATTGGATATTAATTTTGGCCGTAAATGAAAAAGTTTCCCGATATGTATAACACGGCCAAGTTAAGATGATAAGCAAGTGGCTCAACTTTCGCGTGTTGTGACCGTACATAAATCAGATACTTGTCAATTTATAATCTGACAGCAGACAACTATACACAAAAGCTTAAATAAGCCAAATAATAGTGTCCTACAATTAGGACGAACAAAATATATCGTCTAGGTAATATCTTTCCACGAAAATCTACCTGTAATAATCGATGTTCAAAGGAAATTAATAGTGCTTGAACGTGACACTTAATATTGGTTAGAGCTTCGCCAAATAAACGCCTCGGAATGAGAATCGTTCGAGTTACAGATAGTGATGTCTCTAGATAGGTAACTATCGATAGAATATCGCTTGTTTATCAATAGCCCAGCAATAATAGTAAATACTATTGATGATTTGCAATACTATTGTTAATAATATTATCGCGCGCCAATAGTAGCAATGCAAGTGCAAGTTTGAGTGGACACCGCGAACGGTAAACGTAAGGTAGGACGCCCTCAAGATAGGTGAAGTGACGATATTGGCAATGCAGCTGGTAGCAGCTGGATGCGAGTGGCCGATGATCGATGTCAGTGGCGTACTATTGGAGAGGCTTATATGATGATGACAATATTATATTTTAATAGAAAGAAAGAGAGAAAGAAAGAAATATGATTAATTGCTACAACAAGACTACAGGCGGTAGGTGAACATAAAAATATCTTCATTAGGTACATTTTATGAATTACAGTGATACATAGTTGTAATATCATAACAAAAGTAACTTTTTTATACGTGTTACTTTAATTAATATTGTTTATTTCGTCACTATTTACGTCTGATTCTATCGATAGAATTACCTCATTTTGCGGGATATTAGTGATTGCGCTAATATCGATAGTTTGACATCACTAGTTACAGACGGTATTCAACGTAAACCTATTGCTACGGTAATTCGACAATTACTCTCACTTTTCATTGCTAAATGCCCTGAATCTATTCAAAATTCCTGTTACTTAGAATGAATAGTAGATTAGACTGTCTGATTAGGCTTCAAGAGCGATACTAACCTACTTGATCCTCATCAGACTCTATTTACTTACAGCATGCGCAAAATAACTTGGTCACAGCATAGAATATATACTAACGGCAAGACGCGACATTTAAGCATGTGTGCTCGTAAAATTGTTCGCGGCTATGTGTGCGGGTCGTGGCGAGCGCGGGGGCCGTGCGCGGTGCGCACGTATATTTTTTTATCTACACTCGTATCGTAAAATTCGAATTATGAACTCGAAAGTAATGTCGTAATGACATACTTTACCCACGTGCACCTGTAATGAATTTAAAAAATTTCATTACGATACAGTTTGCTGAACAAAACAATGCGGTAATTTTTTTTTTTTCCATAACCGCACACTTCAGCCCAACTAAGGAGTTTTTAATGCCACTTCGACCCAACCAAGGAGTTTTCAACCCTTTTTTTAGCAGTCGTAAAGTTTGGCACCAAATTAAATTAAATTAAATTAAATTAAATGACCCCGCCTGAATTTATGGATGCAGCAACGTAAATGATGAACAATCTTTTACCAGAGAAATCAAGAAAAACAACGACAATGTTACCAAGATTTTGACTTTGGTATTTTATTTAAAATTTTATGAGTTTAGATAAAATAGTGTATGAAACTGACATAATTAGGTATTAAAACACTCGTGTGATACTATTAAAAACCTCGCCTACGGCTCGGTTTTTAAACTCACACTCGTGTTTTAATAACCCCTATTATGCAACAGTTTCATAAACTACTATTACAGGCATATTTTTTGTGTGATAAAACATAGATTGACGGAATCCTGACAAGGATAGAAAATTAGTTCCGATTATAATGTTTTCGCCAGACTATATTTTACTATCTGTGTTGACGCGCGTGCGCGGCGTTTGCGCGGCCGCGCGCCATGGCCTACTGGATTTGGCTTTGGATTGGATTTGTTACCAAGATTTTGACTTTGTTTTTTTATATATAAACTACTATTATGAAACTGATGCATAACAGGGGTTATTAAAACACGAGTGTGAGTATAAAAACCGAGCCGCAGGCGAGGTTTTTAATAGTATCACACGAGTGTTTTAATACCTAGTTATGTCAGTTTCATACACTATTTTATCTACACTCATACAATTTTAAATAAAATACCAAAGTCAAAATCTTAGTAACATTGTCGTTGTTTTTCTTGATTTCTCTGGTAAAAGATTGTTAGTCATTTACGTTGCTGCATCCAAAAATTCAGGCGGGGTCATATTCTCCTCAGTTCAGTATCACTGCTATAGTCAGATATTTTTGCCCAGAATAAAACTTTCGGCATACAAAACCATAATAATAACGTAAACAATAACAATAAATTTACAAGTAACGATGTCCAAATCCAGTAGGCCAGGCGCGCGGCCGCGCACGCGCTCTGGTGCGCGCCTACACAGATAATAAAATATAGTCTGGCGACAACATTATAATCGGAACTAATTTTCTATCCTTGTCAGGATTCCGTCAATCTCTGTTTTATCATACAAAAAATATGCCTGTAAACACTTAAATATAATTAAAAGCAATATGACAATCAAAAGTTCTGCCAAAAACGCGATTTTAAACGATAAAAATTTTCAGTGTATGACAAGTGGCGCCACCCTGAATTTTGTGTACTCATTGGTGCCAAACTGTACGACTGCTAAAAAAAAGGTTTGAAAACTCCTTAGTTAGGTCGAAGTGGCATTAAAAACTCCTTAGTTAGGCTCAAGTGTGCGGTTATGGAAAAAAAATTAAATTACCGCATTGTTTTGTTCAGCAAACTGTATCGTAATGAAACTTTTTAAATTCATAACAGGCGCATGTGCGTAAAGTATGTCATTATGACATTACTTTCGAGTTCATAATTCGAATTTTACGATACGAGTGTAGATAAACTACTATTTCAACACACTTGCTCCTAAAGTGGCTCTTATTGCACCGCTTTTAGGATCATAATGTAACTTATTACGCACGCGTGCTTTTTAAATTATATTATCGCACTAGTGCTTTTTACTTTACAAGGCCCTGTCCCTGCAAAAATTGTCTCTGGGTGGACTGCGGGGACCTCCATTTTTCGTCATCATTTCTTGAAGTAGGGAGAATGGAAGAAATATATGGTGGTTGAGTAGTTTATGTATCCATTTTGAAAGATCGATAGAAAGAAAGAAAAAAAAAAAAGAAAAATAGTTTATTGTCACAGTTAACGACGCGCAACATTTAAAACACAGTGATAAACACAAGCAGGCAACTTATAGGTGGGGTTACATAGAAAGTAAAAACAAAAGACACATAGGTAAAAAATTAAGAAAGGACACACGATTTAAATAACTTCGCTTGATAGAATAAAAACCAAACATAACCAATTTTTGACACTTTGAATTCATTTTATGACAAAAATTTATAGAGAACATGATTTTGAAACTTACACGATAATTTTATCGCAAGCAAAGTAATCCATTTAAAAAAAAAAATTGGTAAAATTACATTAATTTAATATTTTACATAACTAATTGTTATCACTGGGTGGACTGCGGGGCGCAGTGGGGAGCTGGAGCACTGAGGCGCGCCGGCCCGTGATAACAATTAGTTATGTAATTGTATGTATTAATGTAATTTTATCAAATTCTGAAATGGATTACTTGGCTTGCGATATATCGTGTAAGTTTCAAAATCATGTTCTATATAAATTTTCATTATATGTCATACGTCCCTGAAATCGCGAAAATAAAAACAGGTGGTCCTACATTTTATCGATTTAAGTTAAATTTAAAGTTATAATAAATAAAATAATAAAAGGTAGTTCGTAATGATGAGTACAATGACCCCTTTTCTGGAAAGAAGCCATTAAAATTTCAGCATTTCAGTATTTTTTCATCTTATCTTATCTTTGCATCAATATTTATTCAGACCAACTGTGTAAAAAAATATACGTTAAGGTACAGGCAACAACAGCAAAGTAAGTTGGAATACAACACAAATTATTATCCTTGGGAAAAGCACAGGTGATTTTGCTATCGTCATGAATTTCCGTTAAACTTACCTCCGTTAATAAATAGTGAAGAAACGATTAAATATACATCAGAGACACACTAGCTGTATAAGTAGGTAACTACTTTTAGTTTTGTGAACTAATTTGTTTTAGGTTAACGTAAGGCTTGTAGCATACTTGTTTTAATTTCCTGATTCAACTTTAGTTGTGTTAAGTAAGTATTATATTTTTATGATATAATATATTTTGTACCAGCATGTGAAGTGCAGTGCTCTGTAAAGCGGCCCATAAACCTACTGTATTATTATTGTATCGTCCCTAACTTCAATACTATTTCAATCTCACCCCTAAACGGTCAATATCATTGCGCAATTGCAAAAATTGTACAATTATATTGTAGGTGTATGGGCCGACCCTTATAGTTTCGCCATGTCTGTCCATCCATCCGACTGTCTGTTACTATAGTATTATATTATCTGTGGTAAAAGCCATTTTCTCGAAGACTGTGAGTGCTATGGAGTTGAAATTAGGTATATACATTCTCATGACGACTATAAAGTTACGAAAGTAAAATGTATAACGAAAGTTATTTTTTTGAATTCTGTATAACATGACCCACACTAAATATACATTGTGGAAAGAAAAAATCGCTCACAAGCAGGATTCGAACCTGTGATTCCCGGCTCAGTACGCCAGTGCTTTAGCCACTAAGCTAATACCGTGAATATTTCTTGTGGTATCGAATTTAACTTTCACTTACATCTTTCGGTGACGTTTTTTTTCTTGCCACAATTTGTGAGTAAATATATTATATTTAGTCAAATTGTGAGTAAATATATTATATTTAGATTTCGCATCCCATGCATAAATGCGATAAAGATAGTTAAATAATTATACACCTATACTGACTACGGAACCCTAGTCTGTGCATTTTTATTATTTTAACGCATTTTTACGCATGTGAATCGAAATCTAAAGATTTAAAACCTAAAGACGTACCAAAGTGGAGGATAATTTCTGTAACACAAGCAGTGTTCACGGTAGCTTAGTAGCTAAAGCAGTGGCGTACTGCGCCAGGAGTCGCAAGTTCGAATCCTGCTCGTGAGCGATTTTTTCATTCCACAATTTAAATCCTAGTCTGTGCGTTGTCAGTCACACACTTGGCCGGTTTTTTATACATATTCATGTTATACGATTTAATCAGAAAAAAATATAGTAAATGCAACTTTACCTACATCATCGAACAGACATTTAAAAGCTGCAACCAAACCGCTTCGTGACTTATCACTCCACGTTTACCCTAGTTTCTAAACTATATCGTAAAGACACCCATGGGTGATGGCGCGGGCGGTCTGTTTGTAGCGGCAACAACTTAATAACTGTTTCGTGGGTTCCACAGTAAAATGAAAACATTAGATACTCGTGTTATTGCATGCAAGTTGTTAGCTGTGTCGTATTACTAGAGGGGATAAAATTAAATGAAATAATTATTACGACTTTCGAATAACAGTAAGATGCAGTGCGGTTTTGTTATTGTTTATTTTATTCTGATCTAACATAACATAACATCACGCCTGTATTTCCCCGAAGGGGTAGGCAGAGGTATATAGTACACCCACATTTCGCCAGTTATGTTATAGTCCCATGTAATAGGCGGCCTCCTTGCTACCTCCTTGCAAGAATACTTCAACGAGCTACAGGCCGGCCGGTCCACTTTGTATCGCCGTGGAAGTAAGTCTGTCTCGCCGTACATTTTTACATCATTGGCCGACTACCATCTCCGGCCAGGGGTCTTCAAGTGAACACACAGGGAAGTACCTATCCCTGCAGTGGTGACAGCAGACAACCGTTAACCCACGACCTACAAATTTGTGTGCCTCCGCATTAGCAGTTATCTTTTTATAATAATAAATCATTTTAAAGGTGCACACTCGTTTTATTCAGCTGCCATTACACTAGGTGGGAATAAAATGGGTGGAGGCTACATACTGAAAATTTCCTAATGAAAAAAACCCAATAACACTTTGTCCGACCCGGGAATCGAACCCAGGACCCCACGCTCAGCAGTCGCGCTTGCGACCACTAGATCAACGAGGCAGTCATTCTGATCTATACTACATTATTATAAAACTGTAATTGTCTGTATGTTTTTTCGTGCATCTCGCAAAAACTACTTCTTCTTCTATCGTGTGGACATGAGCTACATAATGATAATAGCTCATGCCGTGGGAAAAAGATTAGCCAGTCAGCAGGTTGGTAGCGGGGCTGACTGCCCAGGATGCGCCGGACGACCAATTAAATATCGTCACTCGTGGAGTACATTTAATCGATTTAAGTTAAATTTAAAAGTTGTTCATAATGTTGAGTACAATGACCCCTTTTCTGGACAGAAGCCAATAAAATTTCAGCATGTATAGATAAAATAAATATTATGGGATGTTTTACACAGAATCAAATCTCTAGATCCACCGGTTTAGGCTATAAAAAATGGCGATGTCTGTTAATCCGTCAACGTACTGTTTCGTAAATGTAGATAGATTTTATTCGTATCATATCCACAGACATACTAAAATAATCAGTCAATAATAACTAAATACTTGAAATAAGAAAAACGAGTTAACTACATACATAACGTTTGAGGAAATTCACAATTTTGTGCCAAATCGCTCATCAATTCTGACAAATCTTGACCTTAAGTAATAGTAGAGCTTCTTTGTGAAAAAGCTCGTCTGGGGAAGTACTACCACCGTACCTACTTCTCCGCCAAATAGTGATGCTAGCATTGCTGTGTTTCGGTCTGAAGCGTACGGGTGCCGGTGAAATTACACTCACATGAGACTTTCCATCTTCATGTCTCAGTTTGGCGAACCGGCTTGCGGTACCATTTAGGTAACAGCCTAGTTGTATTGCAGTTGTTATAGGCAAAGGTAACCGCTTAACATCAGATGGGCCTTTAGCTCGTTTCGCCATCCTATACTAAAAAAAAAAACCGGCCAAGAGCATGTCGGGCCATGCTCAGTATTATAGGGTTTCCTGAAGTAGGTCTAATTACAAACGAATCAAATCGAATATTAATCATTGCTATTTTAGATTTTGCAAACAGCGCCACCTAGCGCTGAATTTAAGAAGTGTGTCATATATTCATATGACACACTTCGTAAATTTAGCGCTTGGTGGCGCTGTTACTTTGTGTTATCAATATAACACAAAGTTTCTTTTTGTGATTTTTTTAAATATAAAGTAACTAAAGGAGCATTATTTGCTACGATCATTTTTATCTAAGGTCAATGACCTATAAACTAGGACGTCTCAAGTATTTTTCAGTTTTCTCACTATAACTCAAAAAATTATAATCATATTATACTCGAAATAATTTTAAAAGAGAGATTTTATAAAAGTCTATCAACGTGGAAGATTACAAGTTTCTACGTTGCATAGTTTGGAAATGGCAGGGGGTTACATTGTAAGCCACTTTGGTGGGCTATATTTCGCAGATAGTACACCTGATCAAAAAATGATGTATAAAACATAACCTTCATTTTAGTAGACCTATTTAATGATACCCCACACGAGGGGGTGCAGCGAAAAAAATTTTTTCATCCCCATTTCACATGTATGGGCGCCACCCCTAAAAAACGTTACCAAGATTTTTTTATGCTTTTAAAATTGAGATCTATATCTAAACCATTTTTTAACAAAAGTTCATTTACTTATGTTTATAACTGTAGAAGTTATTAAGCTGTTAAGGATTAGGACAGACGGACAGACGGACAGACGGATAGACGGACAGACGGACAGACGGACAGACGGACAGACGGACAGACGGACAGACGGATGGACATGACGAAACTATAAGGGTTCCTTGTAGGACTACGGAACCCTAAAAACGGATCGCAGAGATAAACAACGTCTTCTTTCCTTTTTTTTTATTTTCGTCCTTTTTTTTGCATTATCCCCAGCATAATGAAAAGCTTTATTAATATTTGGACCACGCAATACATAAGTTACTGTTTTCAGTTTTTTCTTAATATTTACAAAATAACATAATGCCTAAGTTTTACATCGACTTTCTTGGAAGGGTATCGCAGATGACAAAATAAAATGTCCAAACTTTATCTGTGTCCCCACCCTTATGATCGACTGTCGAATTACAAGGTTAGTCTGAAGAATCGATCATTCAACGTTAATTTCATTCTATGGGAGTTTTTTTCTTTACTTATGTTATTGTAAATAGAAGGAGGTACCGATTACAAATAAAATTATAATAAAACAAAACTTTTTTAAGACAATCTCTTAATCAATCAAAAAGTACTTAATAAAACTTACAATACACATAAACAAAGAACGTTAATATTTTCTTAAATATAATTGAACATTTAATATAGTTATAGTCTAGACTAGATCGTAATTATATTAAGGTACCAATAATTAACTATTAAGACCTTAAACATAAAAAAAAAAAAAAAAAATCTTAAATATTTGAGGCTTATTTTAAGTAAGTATAAGAACGTTTCACGCCATAAGCTTTTCAGAAAATATTAAAGTTCTTTGTTTATGTGTATTGTAAGTTTTATTGAGTACATTTTGGTTCATTTCAAGCTTGTTTAAATAAAAGTTTTAATATCATAATTTAATTTTTAATAGTTTTAATCTTAATCTATCTCACCAAAATAGTGTCATCATCCGTCAGCCAACTACTCATTGGCACAAATCTAACAAGCCCAAACTCGGTGTTTCTACGTTAACCTTTCAGCTCCATCATCAGATTAGCTCCTAAGCACCCATAATATTGCATTGTCATAGGGTTTACACATAATCAACTCGTTCTATCGCAGTCCACTGCTGGACATAGGCCTCTCCCAAGTTGCGGCACAATACTCGGTGCTCGGAGCAGTGATAGCCTAGTGGTTGAACGCTTCCCTTCCATGCAGGAGGGTGTGAGTTCGATCCCGGCCCGCACCTCTGACTTTTCGAATTCATGTGCAGATTTATATTCGATTATCACTTGCTTTAACGGTGAAGGAAAATATCGTGAGGAAACCTGTACACCTGGGAATGCTTCATACAGTTCTCAATGGTGTGTGTAGTCCGCCAACCCGCACTTGGCCACCGTAGTGGACTAAGGCCTTAGCCCACTATGCTAGCGTAGTGGACTAGGCCTTAGCCTTCTCGTAATGAGAAGAGGACCATGCCCAGCGGTGGGACAGTAATGGGCTGGTTATGTATGTATGTACTCGGTGCTCTGCCTTCCGCATCCAGTCCCCCCCAGCCACCTTCTTCAGGTCGTCGGTCCACCTGGCGGGGGGGCACCCTACGCTACGTTTGCCGATTTGCGGTCTCCACTCAAAGACTCGTCTGCTCCAGTGGCTGTCGTTTATTAGACAGACATAGCCAGCCCACTGCCACTTCAGCTTACATATTCTACAAGCTATGTTGGTCACTCCAGTGTACATTTGTGTACCAAATTTCAGTTCAATCGGATAAAAGCAAGTGGAAGAAAAATGATTTTCAAATTTTGAAACGGACAACTAGTATACATATACACGAACATTGCATGTTAATAAAAGCTTGTAAAACACTGTCTTAGAAGTTTTTAAACTTTCGCGAATTTCACACTGTCTTGTATTGGAAAAATACCCCGACGAAGAAGAAGATCCAATAACAGTCTTCTTACTTTTTGACCAAGTTGCTGGGCACTGCCATAAGAATAAATAATAGCTCATGTTAGTACTGCTTCAAGTCCAAAAGGATGGAACATTTTTAGTGAGATAGAATTTAATTAATTATGTCTATGATAGATCATAATTGTGTCTGTGGTCGTTTGTCAATCTTTTGGGAATTCAACAGGCACTGTCCAAGAACCAAATTAGATTTTTAACCACCGCTTAAATTAGTTTAGTCTTTTTAAATATTTTCAATTACAAACAAAATTATTTTCGTGATTAAATCGAAACAAACAATTTGTACCGACGATAACTAAGCGGTTAGGCCGGTGGACTCCCCAACCAATATGGCCGGTGATCACCCTAAATACATTTAGATTGGTTAGATAGAGGCTGTCCCTTGTTACCTCGACTATTATACACGCTGAGTTTTTAGTCGTTCTGGAAACGAAAAACTCTGCTATAGTGGTAAATCAAACTCGAAGAAGTCTCAATTACGTTATTTTTTTTATTTGCACTATTAGTTTATTCTATAAAATTGATATAAAGTTTACTACTCCACCAAAACAATTAGCCGCATGACAGTTATGCGGTTTCAACGCTCGGACCCTGCCTCAATCCCCGCGCTTCCCCTAGTGACGTAGAGTCGTAATACTCGCTGTCGGTACACTGATCACTGATCTTTAGCGCTTCTTGAGACTTTTGTTGTCAGTTGACTAGTATGAACTAAGTATCTACATACTGTATTGAATCAATCAGTGATCGGGTAATATGGTATTCTCTGCCTAGTTCCAATGACTTCTTATCTGTCATGCGCCTAATTGTTATGGTACCGTAGTACCATTCTATAATTTCCAAAACCACTAAAAACTCAGCGTGTATTCGTAGTGACTTTTATGTTTTTGAATTCCACTCTCAAGTTTTTATTTTTGGTTAAAATTATATCAATAGAATAAGTAAGTAAGTACTTAGTCTGATGGAGAAATTATGTTTTTTCAGAGAAATTTAATATCTACCTACTAAAATTTTTGTGAGTGCACATGTTATTTTATTAATGTTATATTATTATTAGCTTGTGTATGCGTAGGTATTGTAATATATACATCTTTGAACGTGATTATCTTATATTCATAGTAGAAAATTTACTGAATTACAGAGAAATATAATGAAAAATAGATATGAGTAGGTACTAAGTACTCTGATGGAGAAAACTTCAAAAAAATGGGAGATGTAAGTAAATATACATTTTTTGTGAGTGGGCGTCCCATAATATTTTATTAAAATTGATTAGCTTGTGTGAAGGTTTTAGAACGTGATTATCTAATAATCATAGTAGAAAAATTTGTGAATTACAGAGAAATATACCAAAGTAAATACCCTTCTAATCCGGCAATGAACAAAGATATTCGTAAGTACACTCTATTTCTTCTTACATGTCTTATTTACTAAATAGGACGAGTAAGAAAAAACAGAGTGTCACACAAAAAGTCAATTTGGCATGTTTTTTTATGCAATTCGTCATAAATTGTTAACTGGATAATTATTAACAATTTTACACACAATATTTTTTATTTATTTATTTGCAAGGGCAGGACAAGGTCCCCCACAAGGTGGACCGACGACCTGGTGAAGATCGCGGGAATCCGCTGGATGCGGAAAGTGCAGGACCGGTCGTTGTGGCGATGCGTGGGGGGTACTATGTGGACATGCTGCTGTAGCAGTGGACGTCTTTCGCCTGAAATGATGATGATGATGAAGTGCAGGACAAGTAACTATATTTTATCAGTAGTTATTTAAAAAATAAAATTTAAAAAGACATACCAAGATTGTTTACTAAATAAAACAAGTTAGAAAATTTTACTATGTCTGTGCTGTTCTACTGTTAAAATATTCTCACTGAAAATGAATCATTGTTGAAAAATAAATTGACAAACCTAATTCTTGGAGGTCTTCAGCAAAACACGGGCGATGTAGCATCATGTAAATAAGTCTTTACGAATTATGAAAGACATCTTTCATCTCTGTTCGGACCGATTAGGTATTCATAAGATCGCTCGCTCACTCCTGGTTCCCCGCCTCCAAAACATTTTTTATCCATGATTTATTTTTGTATGTAAACAAAAAAGTTTTACTGCTCCGATGTAATATGAATCTATAATGCCCAGCTTCTACGGTTTTCCTTTCAAAAATTACTTTGTATGTTTTAGGATTAGGGAAACTTTAAGAGGTAAAGTTGATAATCGCCAAACAGAGTCATGTTTTATTTTTGTAATTATTTACTTAGTACGGAATAAGATGGATGTAAGATTCTCTTGTTCGCCAACTTAACATTATCAACTTAGCCTATCGCAGTCCACTGCTGAACATAGGCCTCTCCCAAGTTGCGCCAGAACACTCGGTCCTCTGTCGTCCGTATCCAGACCCACCGAGCCACCTTCTTCAGGTCATCGATCCAGCAGGCAGGGGGGGCGCCCTACGCTGCGTTTGCCGATTCGCGGTTTCCACTCAAGGACTCGTCTGCTCCAGCGGCCATCGGTCCTCCGACAGACATGGCCAGCTCACTGCCACTTCAGCTTACTGATCGTATAAGCTATTCTATTTATATCATTTTCGTATAGTCATAGATGGTACAGTGAAGACAAGAAAGAGAAGACAAGAAAGAGATACCAAGAATTTTAGAACTATTAAATTAGTTTACGTGTTACACTTCTTCGTATTTTTAATCGGCTCGTTCCGATATCATCCGGCAACGTAGGCATATGAGGGCATTAACTACTCTATTCTCTTTACTTTTCTCTCCCAATTCTCCTTCTTACTTAACTTCTCATTTTCAGTATCTATGTACAAGTAACACTAAATATCTCCGCTCCACTAATAATCGTCTTCTCCAACGTCCTTCTCACCGCTCTGACTTCGTTCACTCTACATTCTTCATGCAATATATCCTATTATGGAATGCGCTTCCTCATGAAATCAGGATGGCCAACAGTCGGCTCACCTTTAAAATCAAGTTAAGGAAATTTTTCCGTGAAAACAATTTAGCAGATGAATCTGCTAAATTGTTAGCTGAAGCTCGACTTTGATTTATCTTGATGTTATATATTTATAGTTATATATGTAGGTATATATAATATGTATATTTTATTGTATGTATAATGTTCATAGGTATTTATCTATTTTTATTATATGTAATTATAGTCCGTAGTACGAAACATATTTTACTACTTTACTGGTGCATCTACCTTATTCTTTGTCTCTGCATTACCCTAAGGTTGTCTGGTAGAGAACGCCTATGGCGTTAAGACCGCCTTTGTACCCTGTTGTGCATAAAGAATTAAATAAATAAATATCACGACTAAACTTAAGGAAATTTTAATTCCGTCTAATTTGATGGCATTTAATTTTTGTACCTTCTTTTTTTACCTACTATTTGTAAAAGAGAGAGATAGTTTTAAATAAGTTTAGTTTCCACAACAACAAGAGAAACCACAAATGTAAAATATTTTTCCACTTTTTTTCACGACTGCTGAGAGTGGGGTCCTGGGTTCGATTCCCGGGTCGGGCAAAGTGTTATTGGGTTTTTTCATTAGGAAATTCTCAGTAGCAGCCCGGAGTATGGATTTGTGCCCGGTTAATGGCAATAGGCTCGCCCCCTATTACATGGGACTATAACATAACTGGCGAAATGTGGGTGTACTATACACCTCTGCCTACCCCTTCGGGGAAATACGTTATGTTATGTTGTGTAGGATATTTTTGAAAATATTTAGAATCTCTCAATATTTTTATTATTATTATTATACATGCTGAAATTTGAGTCGCTTAATTCCCGAAAGGGGGTCATTATACTCATCATTATCAACAACTTTTACCATGGGACCAACCCTGAAATCGCGAAAAAAAATTCTGTTGTTCACATTTGTGTTCTCTTAAATCAATAAAATGTAGGGACCACCTGTGTTTTTTTTCGCGCATTCAGGGTAAAAAAAAAATTAAAAAAAATTACATTGGTTTTTATTTTTGTCTCTCATCCATTTTCATACAATATAGAATTGAGGCAGCCCCAGTAAGTTATAAGAATACTTGTGTTAGGGTTGCCTAACACAAGTGTTCTTATAACATATAAGGGTTGGTCCCATAGAAAAGTTGTTCATAATGATGAGTACAATGACCCCTTTACGGGAATTAAGCGACTCAAATTTCAGCGTGTATAATTTATCACAATTATATATTTGCCGTTGAACATTGGCGCCTTAGATCTCTGCATTAAAAAAATGGTGACAATTTTTTTTTTGATAATGTTTTTGCTCATATTCTTGCGATTTTTACTGCAGATTTCATGGTACAATTTTTGTATGTGGACAATTTTTTTTTTTGATAATGTTTTTGCTCATATTCTTGCGATTTTTGCTGCAGATTTCATGGTACAATTTTTGTGGACAATTTTTTTTTTTGATAATGTTCTTGCACATATTCTTGTGATTTTTGCTAAAGATTTCATGGTACAGTAACAGTCAAACACATAATTATATAGTTGGTAATAAAACCAGTATAAGCAGAGTCTTGTACGAAACTTATACAAGGTATTAAAAAAATACCCGAAACCTCTTAGCACTCACTTTGTATAATGACCCTGAACAACGTTTGTTCTACGACTTTTCATAATTCGAAACTTATTTTAATACTAAAATATGAAAATACTCTGTAGTTTGCATATTCTAGGCGGCTGACGAGAGGTCACCCAGGGTTGCGTCGGCGGGGCTGTGCAGTTAGTACAAACGCACTCGAGCTTGCGGCATAATATTCTATACTTAGTAGGTATACGCAAAATTTACACATCAAATAAATAAAAATTAAAAATCCTTACCTGTTTAGTTTTCGCCAAAGTCGGAAAATAAACGTTATTCAGGATCATGATACGAAGTTAGTACTTGGAGGTTTCATGTATTTTTTCAATTACCCAAAAAACTACTAAGCCACAAGCTGTATACTAAGCCAGTTCAATATCTGATAGAATCAATTATAAGTTATACCACTTTTATGCGGTTGACCGTTCCGAATTACATCATCAATATCATCATGATCTTCAGCCGAAAGACGTCCACTGCTGGACATAGTCCTGCCCCAAGATATTAATTAATTCCCCGAATTACATGTAATCGTAAATTATTTGACAGCTTTTGGCCGCTTGTGCACTACTCTGAATTTGACTGTCCAGAGGTCTCTAATTTTACTTCACTCATATCCCTGTAATAAAACGTATGATCTGATTGTGCACTACTTGTCCGTAATAACTCGGACCGGCGCAGTTCCAAGGTGTTCGCTTTTTCTAATACGCTAGGTACGATGACTTTCTTGGAACGTCAGCAAATTCTTGCCTTATTACTAAACGTGCGAAGACGTAGAAGACAGAAAGAATATTGGGTTAATTTCATCCATTTCTGAACTATACGATGTGGACACGTATAAATCTTCCACGTAGAAAACGGCCCGGAATGGCGAAGAGAATATGTCGCACAGTAAAAATACGGAAAGTGCACAAAAGCGTACGCAAATAACTGGCCTGCAACATCGTATCTGAAAAACCGGATCGTAAAATTCTGTGTAGTGCACAAACACCCTTTCTTAGTTTATTTTGTATCAATAAATAGTCTTTGATAGCAGTACAGCTAGACCTGGCTTCTCACAAAAAGGCGGCGCGGGACCTACGGCTCGTAGTCAACTCCCTAACTAAGAAAGTAGGCGATGATTATAAATCATTTTAATCATTTGGTGAATAAAAACTAAATATTTTTTTAAAACTTTATTGTTTCTTTATAATGTTTATTACACATGTAATTATATTATGCGGAGCACCGCACCGTCAGGTATTTTACATAATACATACAACATGTTTTATTTAATACTATTGTTACTTGTATACAATAATAAACTTTCGACATAATAATAACTGGTTATAATTATCGAGATCTGTCAATATCCTAATTCAAGAAAAAACACTTTAAATTATTTATTTATTTCGTTATTTTACATCGAGATTTAGCGGAATTAAATCTGGACAGTTTTTTATGTACAGTTGTGGAAACAAAAAATATGTTTAATGACAGTATCTGTCAAGAAAGCACTTCGATATCTTCATATTTAAGTAACGAGTCTTAAAAAATAAGGGGACGGGGATACTAAGGTATTTTTATATGTTCATAAAAATTGTTACACTTCAAGTAATAGGCAACAAAACTTACAAAAGACAAAGAACATTTACGTATTTTATTTCGTTATTATTATTTATAGAAATATATCGGTCACAGGAAGAATATTAAAGTACACAAACAATTTTCGATTTCAAATCAGAATTGTTTTCTAACTATATGTAAAATATTATCTCCTAGTTTACGCTTACATCTATCTACTCTATATTTTTATAATATATTTATTATACAGTATCTTTCTTTTTCAAATGGGTCTTATTTTGAGTATGGTAAAATCCAAAACTTCTTGAGTTAATTAATTCGATACGCAATTCTGAATTTCTACTAATTTCTTGTGTTACTATTTGATTGTAAAGATTAATTTAGTTACTGTTTGGAGAGAAATTTATTTCTGCTGTTATTTTTGTACCCTTAAGAAGACCCCTTTGCAAAAGCTACCTTATGATTACTATGTACAACATCGTTTAGATTCACAAAATTTTACTAAAAACTTACTTATAATTTACATCACTTAATATTACAGATATTATTAAAGGCTAGATAGACTGATTCGTATAACCTCAACTATTTACATTTTCATTTCTAAACATTTTGTGTTTTTAAACGTAGTATTGTCAGCTGTTTATACATTCCTGTGTCCACTATCTTTATGTCCTTTCAATGGATTAATATTTTCATCATCATTTTTCTAATACACATTTATTATAAACAAGAACATTACGTTTGAATCTTATTCGCCAATAAAGGTAATACAAATTATTTGTTACAATCCTGATACAATTAAAATTTTACCTGAAAGTTTAATCATAGAATGACGAGGAATCTTTATATGTTGGAAATCAAATCTAATTATGAATACATAAATTAATATAATTAACACGCTTTATATTACACTATATACATCACTATACGGAACAAGCATTATCTACTTGCTCTAGGATTTACTTTATATTGTACATAACACAACCCACACTATAAAATAGCAAATTATTTCAGTCAGTTATATTGACGACGTGGTCATAGTTGTCATCTTCACAATGTTCCCATTGTCGATATAAACGGCTGATGTTGATAAAATTCTTGTATTTACATTTAGTCAAAGATCCGTATGTGTCAAGAGAGTGTGAAGAAGAGGCAAGCAGCCAACACCAGGCAGTGTGCAGGCGATGTTGGAGCAAACGCCTGCCCCCCTCGCTGCATCGCCGCGGGGTATTCGCCTGATAAAGGAAAAATCGAATTTGCTTCTTTGGCAAAAATTAAAACTGTTCTCAACAATATTTGTAGCAACAAAACTAATATAGAAGAGAATCAGGTTACAAGAAAGGAAATTATGTTTACCGATAAATAAGAGTTTGTTGCTAGTAGTATGGTAAATTCAAAGTTGCGTTAAGAAGTTTGGGAAAAGGAGCATTTTGATTTTAAATGCTTGCTTAATCATTTATTAAAAACCTGTTACATGATTAAATTTTCGTGGTCAATGGATATTTTGTGGATAAACTACCTTAATTAATTACTGGAAACTTAAATCATAAGGAGTTCAAAAGGACAGACCGAGATTTGAATCGCTAATCGTAGATTAAAACGCGGTTTTAAGGCCAGAACAAAATTAATAATGGCTAAATTAATGTCAGATACGACACCAATATACCTATTTATATTTGAAATGGTTCGATGAAGTTTCAATTCAAGGTCAAACAAAATGTCAACCAAACTAATATTCGACTGGTGAATCATAGTCCATAGCGAATAATAAACTAAATATGTATCGTAAAACTACAGCCCTAGTTCAAAAAATCTAACTATCAAGGCATGACTAACATTTATGTTTCTTTGTGATAGTTCTGTCATAACTTAAGCTGGTGATAAATGGTATTCTACATGAAAACACGTTATTACATCGCAATTTGACCCATTGTTCCTAGCTACGAACCTAAAATTAAAAAGAAACATTAAATTCCGTTGATTCATTGCTTTAATGATAATGGTCTTTAGCTTAAATTTTTATTCGTAGCGAGGTTTAAATAGATGTATTTTCTTTCGTTTATCTTTTGGAGGTCATTTATCAAGTAGATTGGGATGCTGCTTACGAATCGCCGTCAAGATCTAAAGATTTGGGATTTTATAATGCATGATTTGAAATAAACAGATTCTTGATAAGTGAGTCGTTATTAACGTCATCTTATGTTTTTTTTTGTATAATAATTATACTGTAATTAGGCTTGACATTAAAGAAAATATTAAATATTTTGACTTTTGCTATGTTAAAAGCTCTCTTTACGTCTTATTTTAAGATCAAATACTGATTTTAAAGTAAAATCTTCATTTTTAACCAGGACTGTATAAATTTCAACATTTATGAGGCCTTTCATATTAATATAATTTATTTTACATAATAGCTTAATATTCCAACCAGATAAAAATGTGAAAATAAAAATGCCACAAAT
Source organism: Asteroscopus sphinx (assembly GCA_949699075.1). Lineage (NCBI taxonomy): Eukaryota > Metazoa > Arthropoda > Insecta > Lepidoptera > Noctuidae > Asteroscopus > Asteroscopus sphinx. The sequence goes on from OX453007.1 coordinate 7,042,281, forward strand.
TCAAATAAAATAAACTAGAATCACAAGACATCAATATAATTGTCGACTCACCATTGAGCACATGTACCACAATGCTTTTCGACTGCGCGTTACTCGGGTTGCACTGATACGTCCCGGAATCCGAAGGTCTTGCCTGCTGGATTAGCAGGAACGAGGTCGTCGTCTCCCCCTTCTCAGTCACCACCGACACACCCCCTCTCGGAGAGTCGTAGCTTATTATCTGTACACATTTTATTCACTCCATGTTTTATGGTAATAGGATTGATGCTATTTTTTAGATTGGATACGTTTTCCTGTTTTTCATGTTATAAAACTGTTGGATTGGATATATTATGGTAATCGAGATTATGTCTGACAACTAGAATTACATCTGGGCTGTTAAATTCGAGAGTTATTTTGAGAGAATTTTTGGGTTATAAATAAACAGCAATACAGTTGAAACATGAGATTAATGAACAGAAATTGCTTTTATTTGCCAAATATAGAAAGTGTGTTTATGCTTCTATTGTAATTTTCCCTTTCAAAAGCATCATTTGAGAAGTATGTAAAAGTCTTACCGCATCATTGTGATTCCAAAATATGTAAGCAGGTGGTTCTGGTGAGTATAGAACCACGCAGGTGAGGTTGATGGTACTACCTCTGTCGATGTAGAGGTCAGGTCCACCGATAATTTCTGTTGTTGGCTCTGTAACAAAAACACCATCAATATTATCTTCTTTTAATGTTTCTATATCATCTCGGTTTTGTTTATCGTTAAAACCAATAAGTACCTTGGTTGTACCTAGTTGGTACACGAAATGTTACTAAAAAATCTGGAGCTTTTCTCTTGTAAATAGAAATATGTAGTTAACCTTTAATTTTCCTTTCAACAATTTAATAAAAAGCTTTTGGTCTGTAATAGTGGATAAAATATTCTTATTTAAAATATCATAGAACCTAGCCAACCGTCAAACATAACATTTCTTATTAACGAAAGGTCGTCGGTATGTTTTGTTTTTCTTATAGCCCCCATAAGTTGCGTGCGTGCCCATAATACGCCGCACTTAATTAACCAACTTGGCCAAACATGTCTAACATAAACATTTTGTACTAAGTTTACTAACTTTCTGACGAAAATGTCGCTTGCTCACATAAAACACAAACAGCTATGATAAACGTTAAATTAAAAGTTGATACTTGTATTTATTTAGGGACTGATATTTAAAGTAATTACCAGGCCGTGACCTCGGTACCACTAAAGCTACTTTTAGGGTTAGTGACGTAACAGTACAATTCACCTACGCATTTCCTGCCTTCATCTCTCGAAGCTATTATTTCGAAGTATCTTTGGCACAATTGACCTTTTACAGACCTTGGCTTTTAGAGTTCTCAACTCCGATTCTAAGAGATACAAATTCATGTTTGCAGTCCTTATCGCCCACCCATTTTGCTTTTATCTAGGTTTACTTTTGCTACGTAATAATAGTAGTTGTAACCCTTAGGCCTTAGATATCTCTAGGTTATTTATTTTATGTTTCAAAGGTTATATATACGTAAGATTCACTTATTTTTACACTGTTTATCTCAAACATAACTATATTAGTGCTCAAAAAACTTATAGTAGTTTTGATAGTCTATGTAATGATAGTTTTTACATAAATCGAAAATGTCATACAAATAAATATTATGTCACCCAAAATGAATATCAAGCTTGTTTCTAACATGTTTATTGACGTAACAATAGTTTACAATAATTAAATAAGGGTAGTCAACACTGAAGTCATGACACAACCTATTACGTTTAAATTTCAAAGGGCGAGTTCAAAGGCCTGTTTTGTGAAACATATCAAATTTACAGAAGTAATTAGAGTATTTAACGAGCACAATATAAACCGAAGGTCCTGTTCTGAAAATAAGGAACGCGCAATTTATCGACATTCGCATTTGGATTTGAAATTTGGAATTAATTTTGAGGTTTAGGAACTTGTATTAATTGAAAAAGTTCACTGATACCGATTTTGCGATTTGTTGTAATTTTGGGGTTGTAGCCTTGGTTCTAAAAGGAAGCTTGCTGTTATATTTGGACGAAAATATGGTGCGGCTTCTTAATATTTAATTAATGATCAAATTAACGAGCCATGGATACTACGCGATTTTAAAATAAGAAAGAAAACACAAAAGATAGAAGATTTTGGGGTAGACCCAAAAACGTTCTATTAAGAGTAAAATAAAGTTACACCAAATAAAAGTTACATAATTTAGACTGAAGTGCTTTCATCAGCATGTAGTCAATAAACAACTAATAGCAAAACCCAAGACGACGAATCCAATAAATCTCAACTTACCAACAACATTGAGATGTATAAAATGACTCATATGAGGAGTCGTAGATATTTGACACTCGTAGATTCCCGAATCCCTATGCTGCGGGTACTTGATCTGGAACAAAAATAAAGTATTAAGCTAAGGTACTCCGACGATCTTCTCATTTAGCCAACGAGATAGAAAATATGTATACCTAACTCAATGTTCTGATTTGGTAAGCGTAAGAAAAATTTACTCGAAAAGTTTTTTTCTAAGAAAAAGGTTTCTAATTTGAAGATTTAAAATTTTTGAAGTAAAATTTCTTTAGGCACGCTTGACTTGGGGAGTAAGCTGGTGAATGCGTTACGGAGTTACGAAAAGTGAGGCGAACGGAGGGGGTAGTGTGAGACGCGGGGAACGAGGCGTTCGTGCCAGCAGAAAAGACACGCACCGCGCCACATTCCTTTGATCTCATTATAATAGTATTGAGAGAGATATAAGTTAGTGAAGTAGTCGTAGTATTAACTTTAGTCGTGTGGCCTAAAGCACACTCGTTTTTTTGTAGTAATTAGTACTCTTCTTCATTTCAAATTATTTTATTTTCTAATATATATATATACCATTATAGAAGAGCCGATATTTTCGCTTAGTTTAACTGCCGAGCTAAAATATTTGTGGATACTTACAACATCTACTATGACATGACATAATTATGAAATGGAATCTAACGTGTTAATGTAACTTAGTAATTCAATGGGCCTGATGAAATATTATTTAATAAATATAATTATAACGTATCCTTAGCCATTTCAATCTGGATTCATGTCGTATTTACAAAACAGCATGAAATAATAATTGTAATAACTTCTTGCCGAAATATTTCACGGAATGAAATATATTTAAGTCCGCTAGTAATTAAATTATAAAACAATATTCTGAATGAGATTCCCAGAATATTAGGAATAAAGGACTTCTTATTACGGTAACATTATCCCCGAAAACAAACGTTCCAGTGATTTCAAGTACTGTTAATATAACTTGAAGTCAGCGTTTATTTGAATTGTAATATTATTATTTTAACATCTTAACTATAATGTTCTGCGATCAAATATACTATAGATTCACGATCGCCGCTCGAAAAACGCCACTATCAAAACTGTACAATAATCTGTCACGTGCACTGTTATGTTCCGCTCTCAGTGGCTTTACTATCGCGGTAGCGGTGAGACGTTACACGATGCTAAAATATGTAAAAAAAATATAAGAACCCTAAAAACTATTCCAAATGTGCAAACAAAGGATGGAGTGTCGTAATTGTCGGTGTCTTATACATAATTACTAGTTAATTTTATGGCGGAGACGTTTTTTGGGTTTGATATTGTACAAGACCGTGCATCTATAGTATATTTGATCGAAGGTAATGTTAGGTAAATATTAACATAGAGCTCACTAATTTAATTATTGAACTTAGTGTTTCTAACATCTATTATAGTGGGTTTAATTTTATAGTCTAGTAGCAATGTAATATATTTATGTGTGTTGTTTATTACGTTACATTGCCATAATCGACTCATAAAATGTTTGCTTCTGAATGTTGATATCCAGTCCACACACTAAAATAAAATTACCTTTAAGGGTGTTGCTGTATTCACCCTTTTTCCCACAAATATTTCTGGGCGTAATGTTTTGATTAAAATATTGGATCCTATTTTTCTAACACGTTTTACCTTTTGTTTATTTAATTCATTATCTAATTATAAATATGAACCGAACTATAAACTAAACATTTATGAACTTATCGGAAGTCAAAAAAAAACATGATGTTGTTAGTCACGTATATAGGTTTTGAAGAAAGGCTATCGAAAATACTTTTTATGTCGTGGCAGGCAGCCAAAACATAGATTAAGATTTTAAGTGGACACTTGAACATGTAGCTAAGTCTGTTTATTTTTATAGCATCCAGCTTAGATCTTATAAATTGACATAATAGATGTCACTTGACTAGCGAAATACTTTTTTTAATATATAATACTTAATGGGCTTGCGTTTGACCGCCATCTCACCCTGATGTTATGCGATATGGTGCGGTTGACGATGGTACACTTGCCCATCAAAAACATTGTTGTAACATTTTTTTATCTTTGTGGGATCAAAAGTCTATTTCAACTTAATTCTATTTTTATCAATGACATGACATAAGTTGAACATTACATTGTTAGTGCACCATGCATCTTAAAATAACTACTTCGTAATTGAAGTAGCTTCGTACAGATAATATAGAATTATAATAATCATCATCAATCAGAAATGAGGAGATTCGCAGGAGAACGAAGGTAACCGACAGAGCCCGAAGAATTGCCAAACTTAAGTGCGTCCGTTCTGCGTTCCCGCGCATTGTGCGAGGCACATTGCTCGCAGAACAGATGGCCGATGGGACAGTAAAGTTCTGGAGTGGCGACTACGTACTGAAAGGCGCAGCGCGGGTAGGCCCCCCACAAGGTGAACCGACGACCTGGAGAAGGTCGCGGGTATCCACTGGATGCGGAAAGCGCAGGACCAGTCAGTGTGGCGATGCTTGGGGAGGCCTATGTCCAGTAGTGGACGCCTTCCGGTTGAAATGATGATGATGAACTCAGCCTATCGCAGTCCACTGCTGGACATAGGCCTCCCCTACACATAACATCACGCCTGTATTTCCCCGAAGGGGTAGGCAGAGGTGTATAGTACACCCACATTTCGCCAGTTATGTTATAAGTCCCATGTAATAGGGGGCGAGCCTATTGCCATTAACCTCCCCTAAGTTGCACCAATATAGAATACTTTTAGAAAATCATTAGTTTTTCTAAAGTATTTTCTGATATAAGTATCATGAGCAAAGTTGTTTTCGTATTCATTAATTTAACTTAAAATAAATTCAATATTTACCTGTAAGGTCCAGTCCTCTGAATGTGGCAAGTGAATCGCTCGAAACCTTTGATCACTCGTATATGTGTACCGACCGACTGTCAGCAGATGAATGTCTCTATGCCGTACCCATGACACTTGCATGTTTAACTGGAACAAAAAGAAAATATTAGTAAAAATAGGGTATGCAGATTTTGTTTCCTCAATTAAGGCCATCTTGTAATGCACAGTTGTAATGTAGCGAGAGTGCTTGAGTTGCTCGATTTTTTTTATTTTTTTTACAGAAATACATAACTAAGGCGTTATAAAAATTTGTTCTCAATATGACCTAAATATAATAAGACTTTTTTATTATATAACTTGAACAGGGTATCATGGTGGAATCTCTTAGCACGGTATATTCATGATCCTTCTCGGTGATACATTTTGTCGAAAAAGTCCCTTCAACGAATCTTGCTACATTACACGTATCTACGGCTGCCGTCAAACACTAAGCGCAAGCAATTTTAGCCTTAGTGGTGGTTCACCGGAAAGTTTGCTGATTTCATTTTAAATAACAATTTTATACCATCTTTAGGATTTTTAAATCGAGTCAATTATTATGATTCACGTTTTTGTCTCAACACATCCTTGGTTGTATGTTCAGTTTTGATAAAATTGTTTTGTTTTTGCACATTATTCACATTACTTAGATTTGTGACAGTTAAAAAGGGGTTTGTCTCCACGGATTCCATGAGCAGACTGAATTAGCCACGGATCCCGGAGTACTAGAACCTGCTAAGAAAGTGCTAGATAGGGTACGTAACGTCAACATCAGAGGAAGTTACAAAGTTGCGTCCATTATTGAGAAGGTCAAAGAGCGACGCCTTCGATGGTAAGGACATGTGATCCGTCGCCCAGAAGCCCAGGTGGAACGAGCAGCCCTTGACCCGCAAACGACGACGCGACGTAGAAGACCCCCGCCACCTGGCTGTCGACAGTCCAGAGGGACTTGAAGGAGAGCGAGATCGAAGCCGCGACCGCGCGGGATAGAAATAAATGGAGAAAGCAGACAAGGAGAGCCGACCCCAGATAATGGCTATGACTGAGGGAAAGAAGAAAAAGTACTAGAACCTCGTCTTAATGATCCATAGACAACTATTTATATTCTCTGTTTGCTTTGTCACACTCGTAGTCTTATTGCTTTTTTAACCGACGAAAAAAAGGAGGAGGTTCTCAATTCGACGCGTATATTTTTTTTTTTTTTTTTTTTTTTTTTTTTTTTTATGTATGACCACGCATAACTTTTTACAGAGTGGTCCGATTTTGATGATTCTTTTTTTATTGGATAGGGTATATCTTGAAGTTGGTCCCATTTAAATTTCAAAATCAAAATCCACCCCTAAGGGTAGTAAAACAGGGGATGAGTGTTTGTTCACCCACTGAATTCTTACCTGTTAACCGATTCTGTTGAAACTTGACATACATAAATATAGTTCTAGACACTACGACATAATGGAGACCTGGATTTAGAGTTTAACCACAAAAAAATGAAAAATAAAACTTTTTAACAAAAAATTGAACCGACGAAAACAGAAACTGAAAAGCGAAAAATAACTAATTATGAGTCGGCGCCAAACAACCAATCAACGAAGATCATTAAATTACTTTAAATAAATAATAAAAACAACGTCACATCAAATACAACGTGAGATTTTCAACGATAAACAATAACTTTCCAAAAATGCGTTCTCCGCTCGGCCACTTCCAACTTACACGCACTATGCTTGTTAAAAGTTCGTTTGGCGCCGACTCATAATTAGTTATTTTTCGCTTTTCAGTTTCTGTTTTCGTCGGTTCAATTTTTTGTTAAAAAGTTTTATTAATTGATTGATTGATCGTTAACTGTTACCTGACTGTTTTGAATGATATCCTTGTATACGAAGTTCCTAAGACATCAAATTTATTCCTCAGTTAAACGTTAACTGACTATTCTTAAAGAAGTAACCGACTTAGCCCGAAGAATTGCCAAACTTAAGTGGCAGTGGGCGGGGCACATTGCTCGCAGAACGGATGGCCGATGGGGCAGTAAAGTTATGGAGTGGCGACCGCGTACTGGAAGGCGCAGCGTGGGTAGGCCCCCCACAAGGTGGACCGACGACCTGGTGAAGGTCGCGGGAATCCGCTGGATGCGGAAGGCACAGGACCGGTCGTTGTGGCGATGCTTGGGGGAGGCCTATGTCCAGCAGTGGACGTCTTTCGGCAGAAATGATGATGATGACTATTCTTATATCCGACCCAACTAACCTAAAGTAACTACCAAACAATAAGTAAATAATATTGACACCATTGCAATTTAACAGTTATTTAGTAAACAGTTATTTGTTTCTGATTTGTTATTTATTTGTTTTTTAAGTTAGTTATTTGTTTTTGTTTGTTTTTTATTTAACAGTTTACCATATTACCAACACTGTTGCTACCAAAACCAAAAAATATTTGCAAGCAACCCAACATTAATGCAATCTTCTGGGATTATCTCCAAAATATTCTTGGCAGCAGGATATTCGGCTGGCCTTTAATATTTCAAAAGGGAAATGAGGTAGTTAATGAAAAGTCATTTTGGTTTGAAGAAAATCAAAATCCTGGTAGAATCACATTAGCGATTGCTTATAGCTGAGCAGGGGAATGAAAACCTTAATGGTATAACATTGTAACTTGTACAGTGCTTGTGTCATTAGCATTAGTTGGGCCACAAAGCTTTGTTTTCATTCCAGTGGAGCTATCATTATAGTTCTTAACGAAGGTGGATTTTGTTTTTTGTTTAGGTGCCTAGATATTCTTGCAGACAGTATCCATTAGTCGTTTTTCTTGGTTTTCAAGATTGATATTTAAAACTAAACGGTTTTTAAAATTCTTGTGATTTCTGTATTTAAAGCAATTAAGTGGTTTGGTATTTCTAAACATTACTTAACGACCTTGCGTAATTTATTTTATTAAATAAAAAAAATTCCTAAGTTATCTCCTGGAACATAGAAATCGCTTTCAGAAATATCTAATTACATATTCCATACAACTTAGTTGTTTCACGTGACAGCGATCAAGCTAAATTTCAATTCATGATTTTTCTATTTTATGGCCGCATTTTTTATGGTAAGTCCATACTTACCATAAAAACTTACTTACTTGTCATCCATATGACGAAACGGGCTAAAAGCTCATCCGATGCTAAGGTGCTACTTTTGCCTATAGCAACTACAATACTGGCTGTGGCCTAAATATTAAACCTGTACTTTACAATTTTTTCCTCGCTTCGTTATTTATTATTTGGAAGACCAATAGCAATTACTATAGAATAACAATATTAAATAAGGTACAATCTGCCAATATATATATATTTGATTATGAGTAACTACTGAGTATTACCACAGATAATATAATACTATAGGTATTATTTCTTCATCTATAAATCTATTTCTTGTTCATGTATATCCTCCTTTGTATATGTCTCAGTTGTGTCCAAAACATGTTTTTTCTTTCTTTCTTAGTGAAAATCGCAATCGCTTTATTGCAAAACGCGTTTGCCAGACTGAGACATGACGATGGAATCGTGTGATTGTAATTTCTGACTAAAAATACGTCATTTATATTTGAAAGTCTCAAAACCAAGTCAAACGTGTTCAGTTCCCCAAATTAAAATCGATAGAAGACAATTACTTGTTCAGCCAACCTCAAACTTATTAAAAACACGGAACCATTTACCTCAAACCAATTACCGTCCAACACATAAATTCAAAAAAAGTTGATGGCGTCGCATTTAAAAACGCCGTGTGAAAGAACACAGATCTCGTTAGCTCAACTTTTTATTTATGTGGGATTTGGCGACTTCGCCTAATGAGACTTTTATTTATATAAACTTGAGCACAATACAGACTTTAAAGTTTCATTGTGCTATTGTTACGTTTCATTTTAAGCGAGGAGTTTGTGGTTACCCACTATGTAAATTGGACGTTGCCTGTTGAAGTGAGGGTAACTCGTTAGCCGTGTGTACTCGAGGTTACGCATACATGTCTGTATTGTTAGGGAGTGCTTACGGCAAGAGCGTCGGTACAGCAGTAATGTTTTGAAGTAATTTGACTTCCTCGGATGTAAGTTTGGAAAGGCAATTTTATGGTACAGATCATTCTGGCTTTTGTTGAGGACTTTTTATAAGTTGAAAATGGCTTTTTGGTTGGAATGAGCGTTTCAATTTTAGTTAGAAGACGGTTTTTTGTGTAAAAGAAATCAAAGATATCTTTTTCATTACATTGATGTAATGAATGTAGTTAGATCTTTATTTGAATCCATCAAGATTTTCTTTACGAAATAAACGACGGTCTATGCAGATCGTTTTTAAGGTATACTTTTATTGAAACATTTTAAGGTACTTTTTATAGTTGTCGAAGCTTTTAAATATATCAATGATATTATATAATAAAAGATGTAGATACGTTACTAGCGCACCAAAACTAAGCGTACAAAAGGAGCTAAATATCGCCTCATAGCCTCAGTCGGTCTCGCACAAGTAAACCATACGTACCTACATACCGTTCTCCCGCTAGCCACGTGTTCGTGTCGATTAAGGCTTCAATATACCGTTGTGTGTAATGCGTAAATGAAATTCGTAGTGAAATGTAAAATAAAAAATATGTATGTGTGCCACAGCTGCGTAGGGAACATTATTTCGTTTGTTTTGTGCGCGTATAACGTATCTTTACTAATACTCTTGAAGTTTATGTGATATTTTATCACTCTTATATATTTTCATCATTATCATCTTTCTGCCCTGGTCCGAAATTACTTGGGGTCGACGCAATACGTCTTCTTCTTTCATTACTCTTATTTTATCCCGACTTTATTCTGGCTGACAAATAAATATTATAGGTATTAAAAACTTTCAGTTGTTTCCCCAAAAATGTGGTTCAGATTGAATAATTTATATCCGTAATGGATATATTATTCAAAGTTCAGTGAGTACAAAGAGTACAGAGTTTTTCCAAGTTATCTTGTGGTAAGATTTATTTTATTTTTTTGTTATGTTATTTTTTTTTATAGAAACGAAAGCTAATCTGATCTCTACTCCCACAATTACTGGGATTGACTAATTTCGGGCTTTAGCTAAAATTTCGAGCTTCCGACTAGGTACGGTTGACACCCGCAAATTTATGTAGGTATTCATACAAATGACAAACAACAATACAAACAAATCAACAATGATGTATAACAATCGAGATGGACAGCTTATTTTACTCTATAAGACACTTCAGTTGGTAAAATTACCAACATAACTCGTCATTACACTGTACCAATGTTGGCCCATTTGTGCCAAAGTTGGTCACACAACCCAACATTATTACAAAAAGAATCCCCAAAAGATAGAACATATCCATTGCCACTGACATAAATCCAACTAGGCACGTGCAAAGACGAGATGTTATCCCGGTCCTTTATCTTTAGCGTCATTTCACGTGAGTCATAAACTTAAGACGGAATCTTGGGACGGACGTGGAGGTTGCATCCCTATTGTTCGTATTTTGTTGCTAGGATATTGCAGGTAGCATTTGCAGGGTTATGATTTTGTATGAGACTTCCTTGCTAGTAAGAATAATACACACCCACATAACATCACGCCTGTATTTCCCCGAAGGGAAGGGAAGGGGACATGGGGGGAGGGGAATGGGGGGAGGGTTGGGGGGAGGGTTGGGGGGAGGGGAATGGGGGGGTAAGAATAATATCAGCAGAATAATCAGCACATTACCACAGTTATTAAATATATTACGTAGACTGCCATTACCCTTGGGGTGCATCAAAAGAATTTCCACGAGAAGCGATATTTAATTGATCGTTCAGCGCAACCTGGGCAGTCAGCCTCGCTACCAACCTGCTGGCTAATCTTTTATCCACAGCATGAGCTATTATTATCATTATGTAGCTCATGTCGACACCATAGAAGAAGACCGTCACACTTTTGGATACGGGCAGAAAGACTTAATTTTTATACGCTGGCCCGCGTCTACAGTTTTGATCATAAATAATAATCAGTGTTTTTTTTTTATTTAATTTCTGTCTACTTACTTTTTTTTTGTTCCACTACACACAAAAACCAAAAACATATTTTACGGCAATATCATTCTTGCAAATTTTCCCCTGTTTCAAACTTTCTTGGCGTGGTCTTTTCAAATTTCAACCCTATTCGTTTCTCTAATCACGATGATGTATATGATTTACGGCATTTGTTAAATTATTATGTCTGCTTCGCCATCAGAGAAAGTGTTAGAGGCACAAGGAATGACACTCGAGAAAAAATATAAGTCAGGTAGCATCCCATTCAGCTTACTGAAGGTGCAAAACAAAATCAACCTCAATGGCATGGATTAAAATTATACTCACCGTTTTATTCCCTAAATTCTTGACACGGCAGTTCAAGTACGCTGTCTTGCCGAGTAGCGCTGTGACGTTCTTAGACGCCATCAGGTCGAAGTACGGCCCGGTCCGGGGCGTGGGCCTCGGGCCGTCGAGGGCCGCCCCGGACCGGATGGCGTTGTCGACTGAGCCGGCCGGTGGAGCCGTGGCCGAGGCGTTTGTCGGCAAACCCTTCCCAAGTTCGCGTTGCGCTGATGATACTGTGGAAGAAAATCTGACTTTTAGTGTTGTGTTAGAAACTGACGTACATTTTAGTGCTAGTGATAGTTATAATTATATTAAACCGTAAGGAATCTTATCGGTAAAAGGTTGAAGGCAAAAGTTAAGGGATTTTATATATCATGGTCTCAATGGGGTTGGGAACACACTACAGAGAAAATCTTTGAGTAGGGAACTGGGCAACTTAAGACGCCAACGTCTTTGGTACGATATCAATTTCATTTATTGCTAATGGCAATTTAACTCATTCTGATTATTTATGATGGGTATCAACAAAGGTACTTTCACCTGATGCTTTCATTTTCAGCCTTTCAAATACAGTATTGAAATAAAAAAACACTTGTAAACAACGTTTTTATTTTATTCAGTTCTGCTTCTTCTTCTTTCGTTTTTATTTTAGTGCACAAGATAAGTACAGAAGCAGACTTATACCAGTTAACTCTACTTTTCAGACTTAGGATTAAATTTAATGATAAATATTAGTAGGTAATGGAAAACCCAAAAGTAAATAAAAATAAATAAATGAAACAGTTTTTTCATGAATCGAATAAATTGTCGGAAAAATTCTCAGAGCTCAGTTATATCTGATCCTATTAATATCTAAAAGGAAATTTCGTCACGATCCCAAACATTTTCACCTCTCGAATAAATTTTATCAAATTGACTCAAACTCGAAGTTACTTTACCCCCATTTTAACCCTTGTAAATATAGTGCGGCAAAGTACTGGAATAGATTAACGCTGACAACTTTATTATCCGTGTCTGTTCTACTGGAAACTTCGTAAAACCGATCACGTGTGTGAACATCACTTGAGTGACGTCACGCTGGGCATTCATGCCATGAAACGCTGTACAGAATATAATTAATTATATTTTTAGTTTTTCTGTTCGAGGGAATATCTAGAGTAAAATTTAAGAGTTTCTTTGAGTGAATTAAAATGATAAAATAATAAATTACTGCTTAAATATATAACAATCAATTTTGATTAAAAGTCAAGGGCGGTTTCCAAAGGGATTTATTTTTGTTTGTCGACCTAAATTGATTTTCACTGAAATAGTATAGAAGCAAAAACGCCTGTGTTCAAGTTATATTAATATTATTAGTTATATTATTAGTAGTGTTAAAAAAAAGTATATTATTATTATATCCATTGTCTAGTACCCATAGCATAAGCTCTGCTTAGTTTGGGACTAGATGGTGCTGTGTAAAAATGTCCCAAGGATATTTTTTTATTTATTTATTTATATGATATGGAAAAAATAAACATTTTTAAAACTAGCTTTTAATGAAACTAAAAGGACAAAATAAAACTTACAATAAACCAAAGAACTTTAATATTTTCTGAAAAGATTGATGCTTATTTTAAATAATATGACAAGGACGTTTTACGCATATTAATTTAGTTATTAATATTAATTTAGTTATACATTAATTAATTTAGTTTTATATAATTATATTAGTTACTTATTTGAATACATTATAGAACGATGACAGCCAATGATTTAAATACAAGAAAACAACGCATGAAAATCAAAACCCGCAAGTGCTATCAAATAAAAACACCACACAATACCTATCAGATTACAGAAACGAAAAGAAGACCAACATTACCACTAGTCACACACACGTAATATTTGTTTTGCAACCTCGCTTCAAATGCTTTCAGGGACTCGGTAAGAAACATGAACACGCTAATGTTATTTTAATGTGTGAGTACTGTTTTAGGGTACTTGAATACTCTTGAGGCATTATTTTGTTTTGGGAATGCTGCGGAAGTGAACCTACCTTCCTTCCTTCCTTGTCTTGTATTCTAGAAAGTGAAGTAAATTTTGAGAGAGGCTCTGGATCATTCTTCTCAAGATAATTGTATTATAGTCCAAATTCGCATCATAAACATCGATCACTATGTTCTCAGCAATATCTGTATTCACTTATGATGTCAGATTTTTATTGCTTTATTTACCTCTTTTATCGTTTCTTTAGTAGTTCTAATAATAGTATTTTTGTAAAGTGTATTGGAAGTAAGTTTAAAATGTATATCAAACATGTTTCTTGTAATATCTGCTGTTCAAGCTACATAAGCACCTAAACACAAATCTTATCTCAAATCGACGAAACTTTAAGAGTTACAAAATTGAAAATCATCACGTCTGTCTACCCTTGAATGCCACAATTTGAATGAAAACCATTGTCGTTACTATCAGTCAGTCAGTGTGTTAGTTATTATCAGTCATTTAGACTGGCACCTGCTCCCTTGAGTTCCATGGCGTCTCCTTTCTTCTCTTCATAATCATTGTTACTGGGCGTTGAGGTACGAGTAAATTCTATGCTTTGTTTATTGTGTCCCCATTATGTCAATTTATTTAGCGGATGCTTATTTATATCGTTTGTGATGGTGTGATAAATTAAAATGTCTCCTACAGATAGATAATTATCATTCAACATTTAACCATAAGTAGTCTGAATAGATAGATAGCTCTCTTGATTAAAAGTAAGAATTTATTTACTTTTGAACCTTAGATTGATTTGGTTGATATTTCACCCTTACGCACGAATCGTTTTTCTAATACTTCTAGTATGCGAACCAGGAATTCCTTACACTCCTTGACTCCTTGGCGGCTCCTTTGGCATCCAGACGTGGCCTATGTTTCCCTATAGATATAACAGGTTCAGAAAACTGATGCGGTCACCTTGGCGTTGTAGTGCATCAGGGATGTAGCGCATGGAGATTATTTCTATACTATAATGCACAACCGTGCAGCATCATAGGTGGCACGAGACATGGCCGCCTCCAAAAGGATTCTGAACATGATAGCTGAAAGAGTGGATTGTCCATATAGTCCACTGCTGTCAGCTACATATATCAAAATATGTATCTGCTTACTACCACCTAGGTTTAAGACAACTGTTACTGACTCAATATGATTCTATGCTCAAAATAAAGTTTTTCTATTATATTCCATGACTTAGTTATCTTCAAGGCACTGACACACGAGTGAATAGGTTTTTGCTGGGCATCGTCGTCAACCGCATGATCGCTTATCATCAGGGCGAGGTAGTAAACAGAAGTCCATTTAGGATTTTAAAAAAACAATGTTATGTTGTTCATTACAACTAATGGATAACTAAAGTCTGTAAATGTGTAGTCAAGATTTTTAAAAGTGACTTAGAAATTCCATCATTGTATCTTTATCATTCTGAATATTTAATAAGATGAAAACATGAGAGATAAAAGGATTCTAGAAAACCTAGAGTAGTATTTCACTTAACAACTAAAAAGCTGATCTAATATATAAGCGTAAGACGTGCTTTCTAAAATACTTTATCAATTGTTGTGATGGCATATAATTTTGATAAAAGCTGAATCTGAGCCGAGGCATTTTTAAAAAACATACTTTGCCTGAAAATTATAATGTTCTTTTAACATTTTTCTCTCAGACATTTAATTGGATAGCATAAGTATTTTTAGAAACACAATATTGAAGCTGAACAGTGCGTGGTACCGTTTTCATATTTCCCAAAAACTTTAACCCCAAAGAAAAGTTCCAACAATAGAAAGTACAAAAAAGGATCACTAAGCCAACAAGCTCAATGAAGCATACAAACTGACATAACTTTCTAATGACGTCAGAATTTATTATTATAACACGTCAAAAAATTTCGCAAGTAAACATTTGGGTTCAAATAAATTCACCGCAGTAGCAAGTTTCCCGATTGTTCCCACTTTCCGCAGGCCCAATGCTAATAACGTACATGATAATAAACTAGAAGCCTCGCCTATTGTTATTGCTGGCGGTATTGAATATCACAAAATGGCCGCATACAAGGGATCGGAACAAAACACGAACATTGAACAAGGAAGGGTTCGTTGGTAATTTTATAGCGGAAGCCCTAACATATTTTTACAGGGCAACGAGGGGAAATGTCAAAACTTTTTGTGTGCCAATGATTTTTTTCTCGGTTCAGTGTTATTACACCAATTTTCGTTTATGTACGAATATTTCTTACTTTACACTTGACGTTCAAAAGTTTTGTTATTACTCGTTGCTTTTGAACTCTGATGCGTGAACGCAAATGGATAATTCTGTTTCCTTTTAGAGAGGATCAGCTTACGTATGTTTCGATTCAAGCTTCTTTTTTGTTGTGTAAGAATGGAAATCCTCATGGATACCCTTCGTCAGCCTTTAATAAAAAAACAACCAGTTATGGAATCAAATAGTTTTAACATTGTTAACAATTTAATTTAAGGCATCAAGCTTAAGTCCTATGATTATGTATTCATGTATAAGGTTAAAGCAGACAGCATCATATGCAAAAGAGAATCCCCTGACGAGTTTAGTCTAACTTAATAGCCAAGTAGGATTATCTTATCTTGTCTAAGTTACATTAGATATGGAGACATACATATTAAGTCGCTTTATAAGCATATATGTTTAAAGTTAAGTAATACGCATTGCAGATGCCGCAACGGAATAGCTTCTAGATATCTAGTTTCTGCAGTGTTTGGAATTATGTCGCAGCTAAGGTTTGCTTTAAATAAAACAGGTATTTTCGTAGTTTAAAGAGCTTAAATTTTTGTCTAGGAGCGAACGAAAAACTTGTTTTACTTATGCGTTGGTTTTCCATTGCAATTTGTAAGGATTCGGTTCGTAAATGAATATGTAGCGTTAAACTCGGCTGCAGTCTGTAGTCTTATTGGAACGTTAATGTGTTCGGCGCCAAATTATCAGGATATTTCATTTTGTTATTTCTGTCTTTTTTCTTAGAAATCTGAAACTAGTAGATAAAGCCAGTAAAGTTTTATTTACCTTGAAAATAGCAAATTAACGCAATAAAAACTTAACTAATCCATTCACGATAAGTTGATTATTCCATTATACTAGAACATTATGGCAAGAGAATACACATCAAACTCAACCCATAAAAACAGTTTCAATATTAAAAGTAGAAATCAAAACAACACAACTCCAACTCTCAATTTTCGTTAATATCTCATAACTTTTAACAGCCGATAATCCAAATACCCGAGAAATAAAACAAGCTGAATGGATAGCAGTAATAAAACCGACCATTACTGAAGTAAACAATATTAGAGAAAGAGTCGTGGTTATAAATCTTGGCAGAAATGCCCAGACAGCGGTAGCCGGCCAAATTGTGGCAGAAGAAAGCACAATATACGTAATACATAAGTTAGATTACGTTGTGTCTTGTTGTCCGAAGATTTTCTTTAGATAGTAAAATAGTGTTCAGTTTATGTAAGAAATGTTTTTCTGGGAAGTTGGAGTGAATTATTAAGAGTAGTTCAAGTTGTACTTATTGTGTGTATACATTTTAGGATGTTTACAATTTCTGTAGCGGAAAATACTTAAATTATAATGCGAAACAGATAATAGATGAAAAATTACATATCAATGATAAAGACAAAATGTACAGCCAGCTAAAGATCAAAACTGAGAACCTTGCAAGCCAAATCCGCGCGAAGTAAACAAATAACCCTGTTGGATATAAAAACTCTATTGTAATGTATGAAGGCTGCATACACCTATGTAGGCTTGGTTTGTTTTTCTGTAAGCCCTCTCTGCTCTTGACGTTGTATTTGATAGACGTGTCGAATTACCAGAAAATATATTTTATTTAGTATTCTTATTTGTTTCTATTCTTATCTACAATTTACATCATTAACTCTAACAGGTTATGGGCCCAGTATCCCAGAATCTTAGATAAGAATATACAAATAAAGGAAGTGAATCTAGGTATAAAAAGTTGTCTGCCCTGTGTTCGAAAAAATTCAAGATGGAACCGGCAAAGACGATGAGTATTGAGCGATTTAATGGAAGTAATTACAGGCAATGGAAATTTCAGATAAAGTGTGCGTTGAAGTCCAAAGGAATTGATATGTATCAATCACGCCCGAAAGAAAATGTTTCAGAATGGCTAAAGAATGACGGATTAGCCATGTATATTATTACGGCCGCCATGGATGTAAAACAAATTTCGCTTGTGGAAAATTGTGAAACCGCATGTCAAATTATGTCAAAACTTGATTCTATATATGAACAGAAGTCAGAACTTAGCAAGATGCTGGTTCATGAGCGTTTTTATCAATATAGAATGAATACAAGCGAGAGTATGGCGCAGCATATATCTAAAGTTGAAAGTCTTGCTCAACAGCTAAGAGATAGTGGTGAAGATATAAGTGAAACTGCAGTCATCACAAAGATAATAAGTACGTTGCCCAGCAAGTACAGATCACTTCGACAGGCATGGATGTCGCTAGATAGCAAACATCAAACGATACATGTTTTGACGGCAAGATTACTTGATGAAGAGGCAAGTTTGACATGTGAGGAGGAAAATGAGACTGCCTTACTTGTATCGAAACAGAAGAGTTCACATTTGAAGGAAGATGATTGTAGTGAAACCAGTAGTGAGAATAAACGTCATCGCTTTGTATGCTATAACTGTGGCAAAAGAGGACATTTTGCCAGACAGTGCCGAGCACCAAAGGAAAGATACAATAAAAGTCAAGATCAAAATAACACTTTAGCATTCAATGTTGAGTGTATGAGTACATCTTTTCAGAGTGAAGATGATAGTAATATGTGGTTGCTTGACAGTGGTGTGTCAGCTCATATGACGTACAGGAAAGATTTTTTCAAGGAATTAAATGTTAGTCATTGTAAATCTGTAACGTTGGGAAATCGACAGACTCTGGATGTGAAGGGTGTTGGTACAATAATCATTCGGAAGAGTATCAATAGACACACAGAGAAAAACATTTTAACGAACGTATTGTATGTTCCTGACTTGAGGAAGAATCTATTTTCTGAAGGTGTAATAGTGAGAAAAGGTTTTGAAATTATTAAGAAACACAACAGTGCCTGTATTTACAAAGATAAACTAACTAAGATAAGATAACTTGTGTTGTGTGCAAAGTTAAAATCGAATAACCTTTACTATATTGACATGGAAACAGTGACAAGTGCTGATTGTAACTTCGTACAGAAAACCATTCAAAATGAGATGTGTACAGCTGATATGTGTACACAGACA
The DNA here is from genome assembly GCA_949699075.1 of Asteroscopus sphinx. Classification (NCBI taxonomy): domain Eukaryota; kingdom Metazoa; phylum Arthropoda; class Insecta; order Lepidoptera; family Noctuidae; genus Asteroscopus; species Asteroscopus sphinx. The sequence goes on from OX453007.1 coordinate 7,061,179, forward strand.
GCAAATATATATTTTGAATTAGAAAATTCTCATGACTTGGACGTGATGAATATAGATACTGAGGTGACCGATTCTTCTTCAGAGAATAGTTTGAAAAGTTTGTATGTAAATAGCGTCGAATTATGTATACCTTCCTATGAAGAAGTGAAGAGTAGTGAATGCATTTCTATTGATGATGATGAAGAGTTGAATCTACAGAATGAAGAAGCGAAGAGAACAAAGATTCAAACTCGGATGATAGTTGAAAGTTCAGTTGATATGTGTTCAAAGGCAGCGAAGACTAGATTGGAAGAATCTCTTGACATAGATTTAACACATTCAACTCCTATACATGCTGAGAATGTAGATGCTGAAGTAACTGATTCTTCTTCTGTGGATAGTCTGAAAAGTTTAGATTCCGATAAAACTTATGAAAAAAGTCAAGAAAGAAATAGAAACTATGAAGTAAATAGCATTGAATTATGTGTACCTTCTTATGAAGAAGTAAAGCTTATCGACAGGTTAAGTAAGAGACCGATTATTTACAAATGGATTTCTATGGATCATGATGAAGAGTTAAATACACAGAATGAAGAAGCGAAGAGAACAAAGATTCAAACTTGGATGACAGTTGACAGGACAAGTAAGAAACCAATGATTTCCAAATGGAAATTTCATAAGAAGAGAAGTGAAGATAGTAAACCTCCACGTTACAAAACAATAATATGTGCTAGAGGTTGTTATCAAGTGAATGATGTCAAAACGGCATTTCTTTGTGGAACAATGAAGATACCGGATGGTATAGTATAGAGGCTGATTCAGGTAGAGATTGTAAATTAGGGAAATCTGTATCTGTATGTGTGTAAAAATGTATGGTCTTAAGCATATTTACATAAGCTTTGCCTAATCGAAATTTTGAGCTTATGAGTATGAATCATACAATGTTTTGATTTTGTTTTGTTCTCTAATTCTAGTGTGTCGTCAAAGTTATTTGAATTTAAGAGAAGTTTTGTTTAATTCGGTATGGTAAGAAAGTTACCGAAAAGATTAATTAGGGCTTATGGCCATCGTTGTTAACTTTGTGTACTTATAATTTTAAGTTTAGGGTGTGTGCTAATAATAGAGTTTTAGGGAGAGTGTTGGATATAAAAACTCTATTGTAATGTATGAAGGCTGCATACACCTATGTAGGCTTGGTTTGTTTTTCTGTAAGCCCTCTCTGCTCTTGACGTTGTATTTGATAGACGTGTTGAATTACCAGAAAATATATTTTGTTTAGTATTCTTATTTGTTTCTATTCTTATCTACAATTTACATCATTAACTCTAACAAACCCAAACGTGTTGTGTAAGCTCAACCGAGACTGTAGGAGCGAGACAAGTGATTATTTTCTCTGTGCGAGACAAAACAATAAAAGTTGGTCACTGGCACGTCACGACACGAGTCGATCGTTGACATGCGGCGATGCGGCGAAACAGTCGATTTATCCACAGACTACACAGGGATACTAGAGATTTAATTTATCTATTATGTCCAGTATGTCTCATTAGCAAACCCTTGATTAATGTTGATTCTATTAAATTTTTTATCATTTATAATAATCATGTATGTAATAATATGGTTATGTAAGTATGTGTATATAATATAAAGTATTTGTAACAGTTCACACGCACACACACACCCCCCACACACACCCCACACACTCTTATATAATAATTATTGCTTTATTTGTTTTTGGGTATAATAATCATTGGCTGCTTTTGCTGGCTTGGCACCCGCTCATCATCACTTAGGGTTGACACTGAAAATCAGCGCTGTGTTGTGACTCACGTTACAACACAGCATCATGCTGAGTGTTGACCTCTTTGCCGCAGCTACGACATGCAAAGTAGGTATCATACATTGATAAAATCATTCAAGAAATGTACCTAATTAAGTATTTTTTATGTGCACCTACCGCATGTCGTCTTGTTGTGGCAATAAATATTTTTTCTTTCTTTTCTTTCTTTTCTTTCAAATCAAAAGCCACAGATCTTAAATTGATGCTCTCAAATAGCGTAAATAAAAAGTAACATCGAACACATTTATACAAATTTTTCTAATACACACGTCACTATGAAACTAAACGTCATTTATTAAATCATGAGATAAATATGGCTCACAAAGACATGAACATCTTTTGATCCACTTGTTCATGTAGAATGTCAGCTTATGAAAACTGGCCTACCAGGTTCATAGACTCATTAAATTGTCTCCAATATTGGCTAGAAACAGTAATGCATTTTATTTTTACACTTTTCCCATCCTTAAGGTTATATTTTGTCTAATGTTATAATAAATGAAGTATAGAATAATAATAGGTAAACTAAAGGAAATATTTCCGTGAAAACAATTTAGCAGATTCAGCTCGACTTTGATTTATCTTGATGATGATATATTTATAGTTATATATGTAGTTATGTATAATATGTATATTTTATTATATGTATAATTTAGATAGTTATTTATCTATTCTTATTGTATGTAATTATAAATCCGTAATACCACGGACCAGTAGGCTTACTGGTCTGTGTACGTACTAGATGCGCTGTTTAGAAGAACAACATGGTTACACGAGTTATGGTTCCGGAACCACACTGTCATCTGTAATACGAAACATATTTTACTACTTTACTGGTGCATCTACCTTATTCTTTGTCTCTGCATTACCCTAAGGTTGTCTGGTAGAGAACGCCTATGGCGTTAAGACCGCCTTTGTACCCAGTTGTGCATAAATAATTAAATAAATAAGTATAGAAAGATGAAATGATAAAAAATAAAGCAATTTAATTAAATATACACATTAGGTTCTCCATAACTTTTCCACAAATAGCAAGCAATAAGTAAATCAAACATAATCGTATTTAACAACACGTACACAGTCCACAGAGCAATTATAAATTAAAAACTAATCCTACCCTTAATAGGAATGCCGTAAACAGAAACGGATAGAATTGCTCTATTTAAGGCTTTGTTGATGGTATCATTCCGTTTATTTCAAACTCTCTTACATTATTTGGTAAAACTGGAGTTGATAGAATATTTTTATCCTTGTATTCAATTTCTGTTTATTTATTTAGCTACTCTTTTCCTTTTTCTCGATAATCATGAAACAAACACGATGTAATGAAGACAAAACAATACAATACCGAGTTTGAATCGAGAAGATAGATAAGTTGAAATAATTAGTCACAAGCGTCAGTCACAGGCATTTTTGTTGGATTAACCCCCAGTTTCTGGAAGGCTGATTTAATCTGTTGTCAAATGTAATGTCAGCTCCTGTGATTGGTCAGCAAAAATACTAAAAAGCAATCACAACGCTTGACATGGGATTTGACAGCTGATTAGTTAATTTTTTCGTTGATCAGCCTTTCAGAAACTGTAGGTGAATATTGGGTTTTATTCTTGCAAGAGTAATAAAATGAGGATCGCAGATGCAGGTCTACAGTAGACGTAAATTGATAAAATTCAATTGTAGTTTATGGAACTTGGCTGTGTGATAATATCATCAATACAAACCTTTTTTTAACAGACCTGAGCACCAGACCACCATTTTGCTCTCATTAAAATATATCAGTTTATATGTCGGAATATTTGCCAATTCAGATAAGATTCTAGAATAAATATTTTGAGACAACAATCTCCATTTATAAATCGTGCCCTGAACATACAGCAACGAGCTGTAATGAGGTCATCAAAGGCGTCTGTTACAGACTATTTATGGTGTAGTGTCTGAGAGACAATGTTTTTTAACTAAACATACGGATGCTAGAGCGGCTTACAATACCACAGGCCTAAGACGAGAAATTTCCGGTGGTCAGTGCCGAGCAGCTTTGATGTCACTTCTATCTTTTATCAGCTAGTGCTTCGAACCAGGTTTCATCTCAAAATTTGCGACACCCACTATACGTTTGCGCCAATATATCCGCTTTCCAGCGAGCTTCTCCCAATCACAGTGGTCAATATTAAAAGCTGACATGTTTTGCTTGGTGCAGTCCTTAAAGCTAAGCAACGGTCTCCCAATGTCTCTTTTTGCTACTACATCCAGCAAAACACGCTATGGTAATCGAAAAGATTCCATCTTGTGCACATGCCCAAGCCAACGCAGGTGCCTCTGATTGAGAAGCGCAGTAAGCAGTAAAACTAGGCAGCTGAGCTATTCCTAGAACCCTTTCATTAGTCACCCTGTCTTGCCATGATATGCCCAAGATCTGACGTAGGCGACGCATGTAGAAAGCGTAGAAGCTCCTGTCCCGCATATGATATCCAGGTTTCAGCTCCGTATAAGAGTCTGCTTAAGATACAATCCGAAAAGGCTGTATGTAATAAGGTACTTTACAAAACAGACAGTGACCTTTCAAAATCCAGATTTTATCAAGATTCAACTGAGCCTAAATAAACCAAGTGTTACCTTTTATGGCGATAAACGATTAAAAATTCGGACAAGTACGAGTCGAACTCGCGCACTGAGGGTTCCGTACCTTCTGTGGATGTATTTTTCAGATTTATCGCTTTACAAACGGTTTTGTAATGTGCAAATAAAGTCATGATACACTATTTGAAATAGTAGTTCCACTTTGAAAATTCGACTTCCCATTTCGGCCCCTTTATCAAGGATTTTTTTTATTTGCAATAAAGTTGGGTAAGCAATATTTAAAACTGTTCCAAATTTCAAACCGATAGCATTAGTGGTTCACACCACAAGGGTTCCTTTTTTACCGTTTTGGTACGGAACCCTAAAAATAGTTTTTCTCATTGGCTTCAGACGAAGATTTAAAGGACATTGATAAAAATAGCCTTAAACTGTTACAAAGATGAACAATATACGAAAATTACATGCGAATTTTTTCGTTTCATAATATATATTGTATTTAATGCGGACAGTACAAGAACCATTTTTTATATTTTAAGGAGTATCAATACATTAATGAAGTAACCGGATAAAATTGTATCATCTATGATATCTGTGTATCATCCATATTTTTATTTCGATACTCTATAGTCTATGATTCAATATTATAGACTCCTTTTCACACAAGAAATTCCAAAAAATTGATAACGAGAAAAGCAGATCGTGGCATCAAAATAGCACAGATAGCTGTGATTATATGTGTCAAAGTAGTAAATATTTTAAAAATCTAAAATTATATTTAGTACTGTCCGTGTTTATGAATGTATTGCAATACATTGGCTTCATTGAGTTGTATATGGTGAGCATCAACTTTAATTTGTACAGAAAAAGGCCGAGTCACTAAGGATCTTTAGCAATGTCCTTTCTTCAACAACAAATAGTATATGTACCTATGGTTGTAATTTATCACTGTAACCACCCATCCATCTTTCATTAATCTTTTCGAAGGGAAAATAATATTCCAGTATTCATTTCACCAGCTAAAACAAATTATTCTCTCATTACAAGCACCAGTATAAAAGTTTCAGTATCTTCACGAAATTAATTTCTGTATTTCGTTTGGTTGCGTAACTCATCTTTTGAGGGATACTTTTAACCTCAATTTGCAAAGACGGCATTCAACTAAAGATTTATGACGTTTAACGTTTCCAACCAGATTTAATTATGTGAAAATTTTGGTTTAATTAATCATGAGAGCGGGGTTTCGTTATTGATCGTGCGGAATGTCGATTCTGTATTTGCTGAGTCATATATCGAAGGTTAACCTAGTTTCGGTAGAAATATTGAATGTATTTTTTGCGAGGTAGCAGTTTTCTCGAAAGGGTTTGGAGTAGATCTCATAGAATCATTATTGGTTGTGTTTAGTTTTTGAGTACGGGATATACAGAGGTAGTACTACTACCGATAATGAAATAAATTGCCCAGCTGTAATGAATGATCTTGACGTGAAAGTAGAAAGAAAAGAAAAAAGTGTTAATTCTCAGAAATACCAATTTTACATAAAGAAAACTTGTACAAAACAGCAAAGCAGTTTGTTGGCAGATGTGACTTCCTTATTTCTATAGTGATATAAGCTGCTTTAACACACACATGCTGTTTTTCTGCTAAGAAAAAATGTTCTGTTATTTTTTTCATATTTTTTTATAGTATAGGATGGCGAATCGAGCTAAAGGCCCACCTGATGTTAAGCGGTTACCTTTGCCCATAACATCTGCAATACCACCTAGGCTATTGCCTAAATGGTACCGAAAGTCAGTTCGCCAAAATGAGACCTGAAGATGGAAAGTCTCATGTGATTGTAATTTCACCGGCACCCGTACCGACAGAAAAATGTTAAAGTCAATTTTTTTAACTTTCGATCAGGCATAGACGATCCATATCGTTCTATCTTTATCCCGTCATAGAATACGAGCAAAACGATGTTGTCAGAGTTTTAACGATAGTGCAACTTTCTACGATGCAAAAAATTCGATCAACTATAAATTGGTAAAAACCGATAGCAGGAGAGGCTTTGTGTGAACGGGCTTGTCATACGAAAAAGATCACACCATGAACCATTTTTCTTATGGATTTTTGGAATTTTTGGCACGAAGTTTTTTACAGCTTGTGGTAGGTGCGATTCACAAATTGTAGCGTTACGTCACGCTAAGATTTGTATTATACATATCCATAGAATAATACCTTCCAGAGACTTGACGGCGGTAGATGTCAAATCTGTGGTACGTTCATATCGCCGATGTCCGACGTCGATATGTTAGATGTAGTTCCTAAGCAGTGCGATACCTAGATGTCGCTAAAATCTGAACAAGCGGTATATTTGCGAAGCGAAAATCATATTTAATTCGTTATTTTTTTCAATATTGTGGTCAGTCTTTTTTTTAGTTAATTGATTTTATTTTTCAAGCTCTTTTATACAAACTTAACTTTCCTTACGCTGCCGCTGTCTGTCCGTTCAACTGCTACGAATCTTGTAAGTCAATCTTAGGCCAATTCCAAAAAAAAACAAATTTGCACAATATGTAGAACTGACGGCAAATTCCCGTAATTAAAAATGTTCAATATATGTATAGTTCCGATCTAATCTCAATCATGTAAATATCAATCTCACGACATATTCATGTTTGACGTTGTTTTGAGACATTCAGTACATTAAGACTAGAACGAAACTATATTTTAAGTAAACATTTTAATTACAAGAATTGGCCCTCTGCTGGCGAATTGCGTAACTCAATCGCGATCGCTATCATCTGGTTTTCAATGTTCATTGCTCCGTGTGTTTTGACAATCCGTGTTATCGGTAACTACGTACCACCCAATGAATATTGCTGTAGTTTCAAAATGGAAGCTAATGTCAAAGTGAATGCATTACACAATTGCTCCACTGGTGACAGTAAAATAATGTATGTTTAAAAGCTTTTATATAAAAAAAAAAAAAAAAAAAAATTTAATTCTACATTTATGTCATGTTCCTTACATGATACCTTAAAATTTACCAATTTGTCAGCGAATTTCTAAACAGTTGTATTTAATTTATTCATTTAAATAGAACGATATAATTGGATGTTTCCACCCATTGTACTGCGTCTTTTCAACACATTGACGGTAAACAATGAACCGTCAGCACATTTTGGAAGTGGCATTCGCAGTAATTAATTAGTATAGTGTATGTTGGACGTCGGTTACAGAGTTTCAGGTTGATTTAATATTTTATATATATATATATATATATTATTATTTTTTTTTTTTAGTATTTTTGAACCTCTTTATTTTGTGCAATTTTTGGGTTAACCCCGTAGGAAAATTTGTTCAATACTTCGATAGCATTCCCTAAATGAGTTTCTCAAATATGACCAATATTATTTTATTTAATAGTTTTGATTCTTTATTGTATTATATAATAAAAAAGAGTATTAAGTAAATAATATGCATATACAACGTGTATCAGAAACGCATGGTCATATTTGAAGAGCTCGTTCAGGGCATAGCATAGAACAACTTTTACTTTGTCGAACGACATCGATGATTTCGTAGGGAACAGCTAATATTTTTTTCGCGATTTCAGGGTTGGCCCCATAGTAAAAGTTGTTCTATGCTATGCCCTGAACGAGCTCTTCAAATACGACCACACATTTCTGATACACGTTGTATGTATTTTATTTTTATATATTACAATTAAACGCACATCACTATAATAATATTAGGATGACTGTAGTAACAAAAAAACTATTTAAAGATAAACACACATAAAATTAAATTATCTCCTAAAAACTGAGTGGTTTCTTATATTACGAATATAAAAAGCTGTTTTTAAGCACTGAGGTTTCTTTCATTGCAAAAAAGGTTTATTTTTATTGCAAAAAAGATCTGAAAGATCGCTGCGAGGCAAAAGTCTGAGGCAGTTTATGGCTCAAAGGCTTATTTTATCCGTCCGTATAACTTTGGTAACAATTTAGTTCAGTTGGTAATAATTTCCAATATTAATCAGTACCCATTGAGCTGATACTGAAATTAATTTGTAATTTGCCGGATGCTTGCGCACCGTTCAACTTTAAACTGTATTAATTACGGTGGGTGCTACGTAGTAATTAATATTTGAGTACATAACTATTTTTTATTGCCTACTACATGTCTTATTATTACTGCATTAAAATTGCTTGATAAATATTGATATAGAATATGCGTATACATATTTAAGGGGCTCCCTATAGCTCAGTGGCGCCCCGATAAGTAAAAAAATATTACTCGCTAAGTACAAAGTCTATTGAAAATCTGGTTATACATACTTGTAGTAATGGTACGGTCGACCGCACGTCGGTTGTAACACTTTGACATTAGCAGCATCTTTATTTTGTAAGCAGTAAGGACGATTTTCGAACTGAAGTCAACCACTGTCATGCCGTTAGTACTATTAGATATTCTGTGGTCATGCAGTCGACTGTACTATTGTTTAATCAGAAACTATTAACTCAGTAAAATATAGTTCGCTGTAGTTTTCGATAGAAAAAATGCGAAAACCGACCACATTTGGCACTTTTTCTATCTACAACTACAACGATATTTAACAGGGTTGATAGTTTTAGATTAAACTATAGTAGGTACCTTTACTACAATTCTGTACAACCAGATTTTTGAAAAATGATGTACTCGGCAAAGAATATTTTTGGAGCTAAAGGCTGATTTTATTATCAACTCAGCCTATCGCAGTCCACTGCTGGACATAGGCCTCTCCCAAGTTGCGCCACAACGGTCGGTCCTCTGCCTTCCGCATCCAGTCCCCCCCAGCCACGTTCTTTAGGTCGTCGGTCCACCTGGCAGGGGGGCGCCCTACGCTGCGTTTGCCGATTCGCGGTCTCCACTCAAGGACTCGTCTGCTCCAACGGCCATCGTTCCTTCGACTTGATTTTATTAACAGCAGATTTATTGTTATGGTGCTCATACAAGTAAATTATGACTTTGTACTAGGTTTAAAGAAATTTATTCTCAATAAAAACACAAAGTCACTTACTTGAGAACAATATTAACTTAAGCTATGATGATTTAGTTCGTCGAATTGAAAAATGTTTTTTTTTTTTTTTTTTTTCAAAGATTTGTGGTGTACCCATTCAGTGCATTCATTATTTTGTACTACGAACTTTATTATTGCATTTCCATTATTCCAAGACGTTTCACAATTACTAAAATCTATTTCAAAAAGCGTGACTAGCAACTTCATACAACATGTATGTACATGTCAACAACATTACTTACCTATTTATCGCTCATTGCTCCTTTTTATTCAAAACGTCTATAAAAGCACATACATACTAAACTAACCTGTCATTTTACGTAAAAATCGCGCCAATGTCTGTCTACAGGCACCATGACACTTTGCACAGATAACACAAAAGCGCACAGAATAAAATAAATCGCACTCCACACGTTCGGATAAATGTTAATCTAACTTCTTCAAGTTAATATAACTTTGGCTGTTTCCTATACGCATGAACATATTTTGGGAAAGCCATGAATAATAATTTTATGGTAATACGAAATGCTTTTATCATTACTCTTTGAGAATGAAAAGATGGCGTTTTAATCATAAGTGGCTGTAGGAGGTAAATAAAAACATGTAGAAAAGGGTTGAAATTAGGTGTCAAGTAATGTGTTGACAGGTGTCAATTCTGTGTAATTTTCATGCTAAATACATTAAAATTATTTATTAATTCGCATTATTTATTACTTTTTTACCTGACTGCGCCAGAAGGAGGGTTAAGAGGTTTTTCGAGTGTATGTATGTATATTTCATTGGCACGCTCTGTAGCCTAAACGGCTTGATGGATTTTAGCTTGAGAGGTTTCGTTAGATTCGTCTTAATTGTGAGAGTGATACTGGGTATATCAAAATTATAAAAATTAAAATGGCCGCTTTTTGGCGCCATATTACCACTTCAATTATTTTTTCCCTCAAAAGCTATTGAGTCGGGTATCAAAATAAAGGGTTTTATAAATGATTTACAAAAATATATACAACATATGTTTAAATGTAATTTGGAATGAAAAATACTAAAAAACAACAAAATATTCAACGTTAAAAATGAGTTATATATTTATGTGTGACTTTAAACGTGTGTGACGTTTCATATGATGTGCTATGGAGAAAATTGAGGAGTAGGGGTATACCGGCGGATCTGCTAAATGTGCTACAATTCTGGTATTGTAAACAAACAAACCGTGTTAGGTGGTCTAATGCGCTCTCGGAATCATATGGGTTGGAGTGCGGGGTGAGACAGGGTGGTTTGACGTCTCCAAGGCTCTTCAACCTATACATTAACGACCTAATAGACGAGCTCAGCAGCATGCGTGTCGGATGCAGGGTGAATGGTGTTAGTGTTAACAACATCAGCTATGCGGACGACATGGTGCTGCTGGGCCCGTCACCGGGGGCGATCACTGAGATGCTCAAAGTTTGTGAGGCTTACGCTGCTGCACATGGACTGGTCTACAATGCCAAAAAATGTGAATACATGGTTTTTGGGGCTGCTGGTAAAGGTCGGGAAAATGCACTCGAACTTACTGTAAACGGTACGTCAATACACAGAGTCGCAAAATTTAAATATCTTGGGCATTTTCTTACTGACGACCTTAGTGACCATGTCGATATGGAGAGGGAGCGTAGGGCACTGGCGGTCAGGAGTAATATGTTGGCACGAAGATTTGCTCGGTGTACTGACCAAGTAAAAATTACACTGTTTAAAGCGTACTGTCAGAGTTTCTACACCAGTAATCTTTGGGTCAACTACACGAAAAGATCGTTGGATGTCCTGCGCATCCAATACAACAATGCTTTTAGGATGTTGTTGCGACTGCCTCGTTTCTGCAGTGCCTCAGCTATGTTCGCGGTAACTCACACCGATGGGTTTAATGCTATCATCCGCAAAAAAACGGCATCTCTATTGAGAAGAATCAGGGGCAGTCCCAACAATATCCTGAAGGCGATAGCAGCAGATACTTGCTCTGCTATGATTAAAAAATTTGTGCATAGAGTGATCACCTAGCTGTCGGGTGATCTATGCAAAAACAATATTATAATATATGTCACTTTATTATGTTACTAACAATAGTATTTAAGTTCATGTCTGTTACTAACAAATTATGGATCTTTTAGCTGTCCGAAATAAAGTACTTGATTTGATTTGATTTGATTTAAAAAATAACATTAATAGTGCGATAACACATGACGCACTAAAATTTTTAAAATAAAAAAGTTAGTTAACAAAACCAAAAAACCCGACTGCTTGTAAATATAACTGAAAAGATGTAAACAAGACTTGTGTCGGTACATGTATATGTGAAAGTATCAAATCAACACGCAGGCGGAGCTACCTATGAACTACTTTTGTAATTCATGACCAAAAACATCCGTGGCCCCAGACTGCGTGTTGATTTGATACTTCCACATATACCTACATGTACCTACACAAGTCTTGTTTACATCTTTTCAGTTATATTTACAAGCAGTCGGGTTTTTTGGTTTTCTTCATTAACATTTTTTTTCGTGTTAATTGAGGTACTTATAGGTTTAAATAAGTGAAACAGAAAGGCGAAATCATATTAGGAGAGCTCATTCAGGGAATGCTATCGAACAATGCTGCGGGGTCAACCACAGAAATCTAAATACCAATAATAATAATACTGGAAACTGGTACTGGTATATAATAGTACTGGAAGACCAACTACGGCCTACTTCTACACCAAATAGTGATGCTTGCATCGCTGTGTTTCGGTCTGAAGGGTATGGGTGCCGGTGAAATTACAATCACATGAGACTTTCCATCTTCATGTCTCAGTTTGGCGAACTGACTTGCGGTAGCATTTAGGCAACAGCCTAGGTGGTATTGAAGTTGTTATCGGCAAAGGTAACCGCTTAACATCAGGTGGGCCTTTAGCTCGTTTCGCCATTCTATACTATAAAAAAGGCCTTCCACAAGATGGACTGACGACCTGGTGAAGGTCGCGATACTCCGCTGGATGCGGAAGGCGTAGGACCGGTTGTTGTGGTGATGCTTGATGGAGGCCTAACAGTGGACGTCTTTTGGTTGAAATAATGATGATGATCATTTAGATTTCTGTGGGGTCAACCCAGAAATCAAGTAAAATCAATCAGCCCTCCCATTCATTTTGGTCGAGTAATTATATGTTTCCTACTATTCTCCTATTTCTGTTGACGCGCTAGTGTTGCCATCAATTTCTTTAAGGTGTGCACTGACGATGTATCCATTCGGACGTAGTTTTAATGACGACTTCCAAAAAAGCTTGACTTGTTCTAAAAATAACATACGTTTTCAACATTCACGGACAGATTTTGGAATACGGCCACGACATTCGCATGGTTGGAAGCATCGTCAGTGGCCACCTTTACACTTTTTTGACAGGACTTAATTATTAATCTTTATATATATAATAAATATATTAATCATTATTACTAGTCAGTATTGAATGTTTCTTCCTGGCGTTGGTTGAACATAGCGCCATCTATTGTAACTTTAGAGTAACATAGCTTTCCATAGCACACATTAAAATATTAATTTATACTCGGACTCAGACCAATTATTGTTTAATTATAGCAATTCAATATTTATTGTTCCCTGTAAGTTTCATAAATTGTTATAGTTCTAACTATTGTTATATTTCTAACTATATCGCATAAAGTTACTATACTGAGTATAATTAATGTCTATGCTATATCGATGCTTAAACGCCATCTACTGTCATTTTGAGAAACTGCCCCCGGCAGTTTATACAATTCATTACTTTTATATTATGAAATCGTTTGAAATAAATATCCTTTATTTCCAGAATTTGCTATGTAATTTATTAATCATGAAATTCTGTAAATCATACTGATTTCTGTTGTATTTGTTGTACTTTGCAAAGATCATCAAAGAAGATACCTTTTTGATTAGAAAAGTTCAAGATTTTTTTAACTAAATCCATGTTGTAAATAATGTTAATATTATGATAAATTATAATTCGAATATTAAAATCTAATTAGATTAATCAAATGATTCATTTAAATGTTGTTAATTTAATTTTGTAGTTCTGACACTAACTAGTTCCGTTTCATTTTGTTTCATTCACATTTTAATATCTGGCACGATTTATTGGTTTATTTAATGTTTAGAGATTATCTAAATTAATATTAGTTTTATCACGACGACTGGTTAATAGTTTAGTGTTCATTAATAAATTAAAATGTATTAGTGACTCGGTCGGATCTATTTGTGTTGTACCTAGTAATATCAAGATGGAGACACTGTGCTCTGCACTCAATCCTATTGTAAAACTTTTTCTTCTGGTCAGTTCATGTAATAATCGGGAAAATACATAATTTGGAGTAATGAGAAATTTATTTCGTGATGCATCCTGATGAAACCTTGGGCTACGCGCCGACATATACAACCTTATTCTTAGTTTGAACTAAATCTCTTAAGGGGTCATCGTACTCATGAACTCATCATTATGTTTTTTTTTTACTATGGGACCAACCCTGAAATCGTGAAAAAGAAATCAGCTGTAGCCTAAATTTTTTCGATTTATATGAACACAAAAATGTACGGTTTTGTTTTCGTTATTTCAGGGTTGGTCCCATACTAAAAGTTGTTCATAAAGATGAGTATTAAGAGGATTAGTATAAAGTAAGAATAAGGTTGCATAAATTAACCGTAGTTAAACTTCACATAAGCCGCTGCCAGTTGATAAAATAATTTATCAAATAAAATCACTAATCATTTTAATCACTCACAGCATTAAAATATCACATTAATTGCGTGTTTAATTTAAGATTTAAACTGCAATACCAATTGAAATTCAGTAAATGAATCCGTTTAACTCACCATAGGCACGCAATATGCAAAAACGAAGGTAATCCTTTGTTAAATCTCTGTACAAAATTACAGTATAAAGAGAAATACGTATTATGCATTAACTAATAAACGTATTAAATATTATGTGTAATAGGCTCATTTAAACTTCACATAATTATAGACTGCCTCTTTAGTCTAGTGGTCGGAAGCGCGACGCTGAGGGCGAGGTACTGGGTTCGATTCCCTTATAGGGCAAATATTGTTTTTTTTTATATTTCAACAGACATTTACGTCGTCGAAGCATTTGGAAAATGTAAAAAACTAGAGAAGAGAACAATGACGTGGTCATCATCATCATCATCATTTCAGCCGAAAGACATCCACTGCTGGACATAGGCCTCCCCCAAGCATCGCCACAACGACCGGTCCTGTGCCATCCGCATCCAGCGGATTCCCGCGACATTCACCAGGTCGTCGGTCCACCTTGTGGGGGCCTACTCACGCTGCGCCTTTCAGTATGCGGTCACCACTCCAGAACTTTACTGCCCCATCCGCTATCTGTTCTGCGAGCAATGTGCCCCGCCCACTGCCACTTAAGTTTCGAAATTCTTCGGGCTATGTCGGTTACTTTCGTTCTCCTACGAATCTCCTCATTTCTGATTCGATCACGCAGGGAAACTCCAAGCATAGTCCTCTCCATTGCCCTTTGAGTGACTTTGAGCCTTCTTATCAGGCCCATTGTGGGCGACCACGTTTCAGTACCGTAAGTAATTACTGGCAACACACACTGGTTTAAGACTTTCGTCTTGAGACACTGCGTTATTTTGTAGAGATTTGTGAGAAGATATTGCGTAGCTTCCCGAACGCTGCCCAACCGAGTCGGATTCCAAGATTGACCTCTTTCTCGAAGTTTGACGTGGTCATAAAAAATCCTAAATACAGCAATGAATTATTGAATGAATGATTACAAGCCAAAGAAGACACAAAACAAATAAAATACTAAAAATAAAATTTCTGTCTTAACTTAGTAATCCATTCTTGTCGTTCAAGTTCAAAACTTGCAAATAAAATTAGCAATTGTGGTTGCACAAAATAGGGGCAGCACCATTTTGCGAGTTTCGAGTTAAAATAGTTGTAACATGGATAAAATAGTTGCAGCGAGCCACTAATGTTGCAATTATTTATGTATATTGCTTTCCCAACGTTTTGTATGTTACTTAGTTTTTTCCTTGTTAAAATTTTTAGGAAACAAATAATTCTTATTCTAGATAATATCTCAGTCAGTCTCAGAGATAAATGGTAAAAACGTAGCCCCAAGATAGATATCCCCAAACCACCTAATGTCCGTTTTGGTTCTGAAGTCCAATTCTTGTAATAATTTTTTTATTATTATAGTTCCAATATACTCTTATGACAGTAAATGTTCACGTTTGACATGGTTTTGTGACATTTAGGATATTGAGATTAGATCGAAACAATATTTTAAACATTTTAAATTACGTGAATTTTCCCCTTATAGTGCCAAGTGCGAGTTGATACTTAGGGTGATATGCCACTGGTCAAATTTCTTTGTCCAATGGAATTTCTTTGATGATCAGTGTTAAAATACATACAACATTTGATGAAAATCATCCAATTTCTTTGATGTTTAACATTGACGAAAGAAATTTGACTAGTGCCATACCACCCTAAGTATCAACTCGCACTTGGCACTATAAGGGGCAAATTCACGTAATTTAAAATGTTTAAAATATTGTTTCGATCGAATGATCAATCGAACGCGTTGACTTTCATTCATAAACCAGTAGTTCCTTCTTGTTCCCGCCAGGGGCGATTTTTATGAATGTGTACGAGCAGACCCGTACAATATGAATAGTATTAATTTTATGCATACGCTAGCACCGAATGCAGTGCGGTGCGACGCGTTTACTTGTTCAACCATTCAGTACCAATAAATTCGCCAAACATAAAACATCGTTTTTATCATCTCTCCCGGTTCGCGGTACTCACATTCCCTAATCAGATAATCACATCAAATATCAAGTTTAAAGGTGAATCGGTCTCTAACCGTACAGAATGAACATCGATGCATTCGATCGAGTATGCGGTAAGTGTCAAACTTGTTCAAGGCACTCTGAGCACAACATGCAGTAAAAATAACCTATAGAAATCTTCTTGGATCAAATCTTGAGGTACCGTGTACCGTGTATAATATTATCCTAGAAACTATTCTACGATCACCACTTCACTGGTCTTGTGAGAGAGTACTTATTGCTTCCTTTACAGTTGAAGTTTACGTCTACCAAAAGAACTGGATTGGCTGAAAACATAGATTCCATTCCAATTTCATATGTATAAGGAAAATCCTTTTTTGGTGTTATTTCTATTTATAAGTTTTGATTTCTTTTTTTGTTTTTTGATTGCCTCGTTGGTCTAGTGGTTGCAAGCGCGACTGCTGAGCGTGGGGTCCTGGGTTCGATTCCCGGGTCGGGCAAAGTGTTATTGGGTTTTTACATTAGGAAATTCTCAGTAGCAGCCCGGAGTCTGGATTTGTGCCCAGTTATGGCAATAGGCTCGCCCCCTATTACATGGGACTATAACATAACTGGCGAAATGCGGGTGTGCTATACACCTCTGCCTACCCCTTCGGGGAAATACACACGTGATGTTATGTTTCCTGTCTCAGTCTTTAATAAAATGGTTTCGTCTCTTAAAACTGGGCTCTCACGATCGCACCATTTGGCGTGGAACTAAACGACTGAGGTAAGAATGCATGGACGCCAAGTTTGTACCCCAGACCCGGTATTTCAAATTGTCACGGACCAGTAAGCCTCAAGACACCGCAAAGATTTGCATGTGAACGCAGTCGTAAAATGTTGGCGGGGACCGGGGAGCGGGGGTCGCGTCGTCGTCGGCGATTGGCCGGCTCAAAAGTTCGGTCGTATGTTACCGCATGAATGGTGCCGCTCGCTGACGGACTAACGTCCTGATTGGCGGCAGGGCGTATGATATGCAGTGCTACTGCATATCCGTGGTGATCGGGGGTGTACGGCTAATCGGCGTCTAGAGGCTTCAAATTGTTTAGGCACAATGAAAACCACAGACAACGTTTTCTAGCGGAATGGACAGAAATGGATGTGAGTTTAACATTCATGGTCGGTATACTAGCGTGATACCAAATGGTAATGGTGGTTTGGTATTATACCCTGAAAATCCATGGGTTATCGTCGCGCGAAAATTTTGCTCATGGATTAGACACTCACGGTCAAATTTTGGCTCTATATCGCGCCACTTCACGCAATGGCATGATCGTGAATGTCCAGCTTAAAAACTTAAATCAATGCAATTACTGAATATATTTTGACCAACAACAACTGATAATTTTATTCATATAGATAGGTATACTAAATATTGTATTGTTCCTAATTGCAAATATAAATAAAAGTAGGTAATGCCACAAATAACAATAATGTTAACCACAAATGACTGTTCGAATAAAACTTTTGTTTGTAGCAATTTAATCCCGCATAATTTTAGCTTTCTAGCATAATTTATCGCACGCAGTGGCAATACATGCAATAAATTCAGCCTCTATAATTATGTCAATTTAAATGATAAATAACTTCAATATTTCATTTTGTACTGTTTTAATTATATGAAGCCTATTAAATTAGGCATTTTAAATGTGAAATAGAAAAAAGGGTTGTTTGATTTATTAACTCAATTCAAATTATTGTTTGCTTATTTCTTTACAATTTTAAGTAACTAACTCGGAAAACTTTTAGAAGTATTATTAGTAATAGTTGTAAGAAACATTTTCCTTTACGAATTTTGCAAATAAGAAAAGACCCTCGTATATTGTCACGAGATATTGGCCATGTAAATCATCGATTAGAATGTATTCGTGTGATCAGAGGGTAGATCGGTTTATCTACTCATAAACATCTACCCACAAATCTTCAGTTTACCCGTGACCATGATGATAATAACAGTGCCAAGATCTCGGAACTGAAAGAATATGATTTACACAGTAGCATGTACAGTATCTCGTAACATATAATAATATGCTATATAGTATAGCATTATTTATATTGCATCATTACTATAATTATTGTATTGCGTACTATACAGGCTGTCAGGGAAGCGCTTCCGAAAACGAAGATAGGTGATAGTGCTGGTGATTACTGATACGAAACCACGAAAAAAAATGCCATCCTTTTATTTATTAACCGACGAAAACAAGGAGGAGGTTCTCAATTCGACGCGTATGTATTTTTTTTTTTATGTATGACCACGCATAACTTTTTACAGAGTAGTCCGATTTTGATGATTCTTTTTTTAATGGATAGGGTATATCCCGAAGTTGGTCCCATTTAAATTTTAAAATCAAAATCCACCCCTAAGGGTAGTAAAACATGAGTGTTTGTTCACCCACTGAATTCTTACCTGTTAACAGATTCTGTTGAAACTTGACACACATAAATATAGTTCTAGACACTACGACATAATGGAGACCTGGATTTTAACCACAAAAAAATGAAAAATAAAACTTTTTAACAAAAAATTTAACCGACGAAAACAGAAACTGAAAAGCGAAAATAACTAATTATGAGTCGGCGCCAAACAACCAATCAACGAAGATCATTAAATTACTTTAAATAAATAATAAAAACAACGTCACATCAAATACAACGTGAAATTTTCAACGATAAACAATAACTTTCCAAAAATGCGTTCTCCGCTCGGCCACATGCAACTTACTCGCACTTTGCTTGTTAAAAGTTCGTTTGGCGCCGACTCATAATTAGTTATTTTTCGCTTTTCAGTTTCTGTTTTCGTCGGTTAAATTTTTTGTTAAAAAGTTTTATATATTTTTGCATTTTTCATTATGTATGAGTTTTATTTAACTGCCCAAAGCTGGTTATGCATGAAAAATGCAAAAAAATATATGAAAAAATCTAAAAAAGGAATCGCATTTTTTTTTTCGTGGTTTCGTATCAGTAATCACCAGCACCCAGTATAGGATAGTACAGCACGTGTGAACGTGTTCATATAAAATGTATGCTGAGCAATATTGTTGTGCTATATAATATTTGCTAATATCTAAAACGTAGTCTGAACGGTCCTAAAGAGGTTTCAAGTTATTTTAATTACACGTTCTATAAAATTATTGCATACTACTTTGGCGAAGCTCTTCTGCACAACAGAGCAATGAACGTTAAACTAATTTCAGCGTTACCTTTAATATATATCAGCATACCCCTTCATCAAATATTAATTGAACTCAATTTAGTCGCAAATTTCACGATTAGGGCAAAGGCAAAAATACACCTGCATCCTGTCGGTGCGTGAGCCTCTATTATTAAGAGAGCTAAGTAGGTAGAGTGGCGCAGTGCTGAACCGTTCCCTACAATTTGGTTAATCGCCTCGCACGACTGCGGGGCGGGGGCGGGACAAAGGGGTGAGGGAGAAGCCTGCGTGACTTCGTGCTAACTTAGGACTGGTTCAGAGAGGTGGCGGACGCGGAAGCGTGGAGAATTTTGGATACTAGCGTGTAGCGTTTATGGATGGTATATGAAGACCTGGAAGGCTTTCGGAAGAAAAGCTACAGAGGTAATGTCACGCCGAATTAAAATTTAAATGTTTTTTTATTTCAAGTAATCCTAATTACAAGCACTTTTGAAACGTCAGGCTCTTGTTTTACGGTTCCAAATTGGGTCCTTACCAGCGGATTGGTGACCGTTTTTCGCATCATGATTCATCCGTGACGTGAATTCGTAGATAAGAAGGAATCATAAGTGCAATGTTCAGAGACTTTCCTGAATGCCTATAAAGACATTTTTTTTATTTTTTTACTAGACTTTGCTTGCGGCTTCGCAAGTGTGGTTGTTGTTTATCGCGCATCCCTCAAAAACTGTTTATTTTCCCAGGAAAAAAAGAAAAAAAAAAGAAAAAAAAAATATTTGTGTGATGAACATGAGTGTTTGTGTTGGGCTGGTTGTTTCTTATGTATTTTAAGTATGTATTTACAAAAAAAAAAGTATATTATGTATTATATCCATTGTCTAGTACCCATACCACAAGCTCTGCTTAGTTTGGGACTAGATGGTAATGTGTAAAAATGTCCCAAAAATATTTATTATTATTATATTCTAAGGTTTAGTCATTAAAATGCAAAAAATAATTAGCAGTCATTCCGTGTAAAAAACTGCTTTTTATCTGCATAGTCGCTTTTATGAGCCAACAGGAATAAATAAAATAGGTTAGCATATTACGTTTTCCATGATATGAAGGAACGATTGCTAGAAAAACGCTTCCCGCTACCGCTTCTCCCTTGATCCAATGTATATTGACTGTACAACACTGTGTACGAACCCGTGAGGTCGCTACTGGCTTAGGTGTAAATAATTTGTGAAGCACTTAAAAATTTGTGTTTGCAGGCACGAAAAAGCGTTTCCACGTATTTCATGTCGTCTGCAAGATTAGGAAGTTAAAATGCTCAAGTTGGGTTACGGAGTAACTTGGGGTTATTTATGGACTAATCTTATTTTTTAGCAGTTGTCCTATTTTTTTTATTATATTTGTTCCTTTTTCCTGCTGAATGCGAGTAAAAAATTGCTTTAGTGCTTGTCATTCTTTGTGAAAATTTGTTTTTGAAGTAAAACTTCTTTAGGCACGCTTGACTTGGGGGTAAGCTGGTGAGTACGTTACGAAAAGTGAGGCGAACGGAGGGGGTTAGTGCGGGACGCGGGGAACGAGACGTGCGCGACGACCGGCCACGACAAAGCGCCGCCGCGCCGCGCCGCCAGAGCTGACGCTTGCCGCGCCGCCATTCCTTTGTTCTTATAGAAATAGTATTGAGGGAGATATAAGTTCGTAAAGTCTTACTTCAGTCGTGTGCTCTAAACTTTAGAGTCTAAAGCACACTCGTTTTTTTACTGTTTATGGTGTAGGATGGCAAATCGAGCTAAATGCCCATCGAATGTTAAACGGTTACCTTTGTCCATATCAACTGCAATATTACAGAGACTGTTGCTTAATAGTTTTGAAATTAACGTGCGCCAAATTGAGACATGAAGATGGAAAGTCTCATGTGATTGTAATTTTGCCGGCACCCGTCTTGGACGAATAAAAAAAGGTGGACGAAATATCGCTAAACAAAAAGTGAGGCATCCATAGTAAAACGGCTCGCTTAAAAGTACGGGCTGGCACGCACACATGCACACCCATAGTAAGACAAAAAGCTGCGATTACGTAACAAATCACGTGTGACGGTAGTCATTGTAGTAGGGTCATAAATAAAATAACAATATTTATCTGGTGTGTTAAAATTATGTTGAAATTATAGTGGGTTTAGGAAAAACGAAGTGCTTCAATCTTTTCTTAGCGAGATTGCGTCCACCATTTTTATTTTTCCAAGGCACCCGTAATCTTCGCACCGGTACACAGCAATGCAAGCATCGCTGTTTGGCGACAGACATAGTTACGGTGGTAGTTAGGTACTTAAGAAAATTCGAAGAGCTATAGCTTCCTTTTCTGAAATTCGAATATTGTATAAATTGGGTTACCTATCAGGAATCGTTGGCTATAATCTAAAATGATAGAAAATCAGTCATTATCATTTCAGCCGAAAGACGTCCACTGTTAGACAAAGGCTTCTCCGAGAGGTTGGGATATTCCACAATCGCCACGCTTGGCAGGCGGGTTGGCGATCCCAGTTGGTTGAATAAAAACTCGGAGAACGCTGCTGCCTATTCTCTGGTGAACCCCTTAGTTGCCACTTCGGACACCCACGAGGAGAGGTGGGGTGGTGCTATTCTTTGTGTCCGTCACCACATGGAACAACTAACGGGAAAACTAGTACTTAAACTTAAATAGACCATGTCACCAAATATAAACTTAACCTACAAACATAATTTTTCTAATCTTTTATTTTTTTTAATCTTAATGACATCTCCGTCTTAAACAAACATTAACAATAAATTACCTTTCCAATGTCATTATAATTAATGATGAAGGATTCTGTTTGGGCACAAAGGTCACCGCCCACACTTTTTAACTTACTCTAACTTACAGAATACCAACAAATTATAATAATCCTACTTCAAGGGAAAATCGGGCTGTACTTCAACATAACTAGAAACTTTGATACGCAGATATTCATAATGCGCAATTACCTCTTTTCATATAAAGGCCGATAGCTCGTTAGAGCGAAAATAGCTTTGAGCCAGCAAACACCCCGCCTTACTCGCGACCTACTTAAGCCCGATACATACTATCGCACAGTTCACACGTTCTCGCTCCAATCAAATCTCACACCTTTGATTGGAAAGTAAAGGGGAGGCGAGAGAATTCGATTGAAATGACATTTGAAGTATGAGTAGGGATAAGGTGGACTAAAGACGACTAGTTGTGTATTTTGTGTGTATCTTACAACAAGAATTAATGGGTACCTATCTGAATCTAATATTTTGGTAACAAACTAGATCTTAATTTTAGTCACAGACTAAGGTGTTTTTAAAAAGGAAGAAAGATGCCCATGTCTAATTTGTATCAATTTAATTATGTAGCACACGTTTAATACACGAATGTTTAAACATTTTAAACTAAATTAATCTATACTTCCGTTTGCTCAGAGAATCGCGATATTAATAATTTTGGCAACCTCCAATAGAGAAAGGATCGACATTAGGCAACATGAACACCGGATCCTCAGTTCCTAAGCCACAAGCAGTAATAACGTATTGTTAGCAGTCAGCGTACTGTATATTACCAAATTAATATTTGCCTTCGCCGAGAACCGCACGACATCCTGTACTACGCCTTACTGTCGTGTCGTTGGCAAGTAAACTGGCTTTCGTGTTATTATTTAAGAATTAGTTTCCATAGTAGTATTCCATAATGCTATGGGAAACGAAGTTCTATGTACTTTGCTACAATTTCAAATGGTAATTAAGTCAAGAGGTATTTTCTGTTTTGATTTCAACTGTATATTTTGTAGTTGAAATTATAAGGTAGGTATTGGAAAATGTTTGCTTGATTTAAATTTCAGAAGCACCCAGATTTTTATTGTAAGTTGAAGCTATTATTTATGTTTCCTTTTTAGTTACGTTTGTTTAATAATAAGTAAAAAAATTATATTAAAAGATGACTATAATAAAACGTTTGTTTTATTTTTGGACGTTTATTATACCATAACAGACTAACGAGACAGTGTCGCATCGCAATAATGCTCAGTTTTTTTATCATAGGCACTTTTTGGTCACAAAAGCGTCTCCTTCTAATATTTAGGACGCCTTTCTTTCATTTTTAGATTATCCTAAATGACTCCGCGACCTGAATAATAGAGATAATGGCGGAGAGTCTAATATTTCTTTCATCAGACATCAAGGACAAAAGTTTGCAAAACCTACAAAATATAGCTTAATTTTAAACCTAATCAATCAAAATCACTGGAGAAAATGCCACAATAATCGCACTTAATAAGGTTATAATTAGATAACCTCATTGTTTGAAAGAAGATCCTTTTAATAAACAATGTTAATAAAGTACCTGTAACTACAAAGTAAGATAAAAACTAGTTTAAAAATAAAATCAATTATTCAGAATTATACCTGTATCAAAAATCGTGCAAATTGGAAACTAAATACCTGCTGGTGAAAATGTTTCTAAAAAAAAGCCGGAAATAAAATTCTACGAACTGTGCTACAGTAAAATAGAATTACGAACAAAATCGGGCCAATGTATTTGATTGGACGAATAAAATGTTTACAGAATTAATCCTCATGGGATTTAAAAACGTGTGTTGACTCTTGCATTACACCATACCGTTTTGAATTTGTTACGACAATTTTACTGCCATTTTAGCGAAATATTAGACTAAATACGGGGTGGAATGGTTTTAATTTTATTAAGATTGCTTTAGCCCCAATTTATTTCACGCCGAGTTTTTTGGAGATGATGTAAGAACATTAAATTTTGTACAGCACAAATTGCACCAGTAGACGTACAAGTTTTTAAATGAAATTTTCAATCAATCCATAATTTTAACCTATGGTTAAAGCAATGAGTCGTTTCTTTGCCATCAAAAGTAGCTGCCTACAACCATTACATTAAGGTAGTAGAATCTTCACTAACAAATGTCATCATCGCAGTCAAGCTAGAGCTTGGGCTAAAGCTAGAGATTCGGGTGAAAGACGTCTCTAAAAACAAAAGTCACTACAGCAACCAAGCTCTAAAATGAAACCATGTTGAGATAAAGATGAGAGGATTTGCGAATTGTGACGACCTTATGTCATGAAAATTATGCCCATGAAGTCGTCAAAATATTTCAATATTGTTATGCAACTACCTACCTATATATTGATGTGGTTATGGTTTAAGTAAGTAAGTACACAGTAACTTAAATAATAATCCCACCATCAATAATTGTATTTGCCAAAACGTTAATCTTGAAGCACATTATCACTTATATCTTAGAGTTTAGCTATGCTAGTGCGCTACTGACTTCTAAAATGGCGAAACCCTTTTTTTTTTTTTTTTTTTTTTTTTCCCGTGGGGAAATCCTCATGGACGCACTCCGCCCGGGGTAGGCGGAGCCAGTGTCGGACTCTTACCGACTAAAACCACCACGGTGTTCCTTCGACTACCTTAGCCGGGGGCGTGGGAACCCGTGAGTATTCACACAACCACCCCCGACAGGTACCGACCCGCCACAAGCAGGCGAGCCCCTTCTCCCCGTGCGGCCTAACGTTGGCCGCACCCTCCTCTGTGGCGCACACGGAACACTGCACGCCACCTCATCTCATGGGCCTTTACCAGCTGCGCCAACTACGCCAGCTATGCCAGCTACGCCAGCTGCTGGTCGGGCAGCAGACTACCCCGAGTTTGCTGCTCGCAGGCCCTACCTCCCGTAATTTTTTATAGAGGTTTTCTTCCTCGCGGTCCGGGCGGTGAAGCCAAGACCCTCGGTCCCAAGAGGCGCGAGAACACTACTCAGCAGGCACTCCTGGGATTACGAGACCGACGGGGGCAGGGAAGGACAGTCCCCCCGCTGCCTGCCCAGTGGCAGGGTGAGTGCACACCGGGCCCGCCCCTGCTCCTCCACAGTGCCCTCTGCTTTCTCAGAGGGACACGCGGAGCAACTTCCCATTGGCCCACATCGGGCCCCACCCGTGCCAGAATATTCGCCACAGGCAATAAGGTCCCCCGGTCCAAAGGAGACTTATTGCCCGTGCCCAGGGTGCACCGGCCCAACAACTGCCGTTTCCTCTAGACGTATCCAGAAGGACAAGCAGCTGTCAGACACACGTGGAGGTTTCCTGGCCAGCACCCCAAATGGCGAAACCCTCCATAGTGTATTGCCCAGTGTCTTTTTAGCAGGCTTTACACTTAACAATTTTATACTTATAAACAGCGTATGACAAAATAAATCAAACAATAACCCGTAAGTCATCGTCACTGTTATCAGCAAGGAGTTATAAGCAGTTGATTTCTACTGTTAAACAGTTATCTTCTAATAAACTTGTATGCAACGACCATAGAGCCCATAGACGCCTCATAACAGGTGATCGATGTCTCTCACACATCTATGAAATTTCACTAATGTAGGTCACCACTATTCGCCACTTGAAATCCTCAAATCAGTTTCGACCACTTAAATGAGCCGTCGAAAGTGCCGCATTAGTGATTAGCCAATAGCCGCCGTAGGGCCAATCGAATCGCAGTACCCCGCCTCAGCCAGTCATAGAATTTATTGTACTCATTACATTCAACATTAGGCGTCTATTGGGTTGTATGGTCGTTGTCTGTATGTATGCTTAGCTAAGTTAAGTAATATTTTCCACAATTTATCATTTTTTTTTAATGATATATATATCTGCTCTTGACCGCAATCTAGACAGCTTTGTCAGGATGTGGTTGACGATGGAGCGAGCAAACCTATTAGGTGCCGATTCACTCCAGCTTTAAAGGCGTTCTTGGCTTCAAATCCACTCAAATTCCTGTTATGTAACTAAAGAAATAAAACCATACGACTCATATTAAATTTTACACACCTACGACAAACTTGTTCAATGTCGCACTCCTCCTCCGCAATTTGATAAAATCTACCAACGTTACTACTAGCTTAAAGCAAATTAGTTTTTGCTCGCAAATTACAGTTACATTTGCCTGTTTGATAACATATTCAAACAACTTGAGGCCAAAACTCAATTACCTCTTATAATCCGACCCCACTCAGTTACGGATAACAACTATATTAGAGTCTAGTTTGCCTATAACTGTAATTGTGTCTGTAAACTGAAATGGTTGTGTTTTCTTTGGATTTCCACTATTTTGTTTTGGTGGGTTTTGTGGTGAATAAAAATCTACACGCTTTTTAATAGATTTGTTAAACACTGCAGTTTAACCAAGAAGCGGTTTAAAGACTGATAGAAAACTTTAGCATTTGAACTCCACGGGAGCTTAATGAATTACTCGATTTGGGCACAGTCTTAACAACAGTCGTAACTTAACCAGTCCATTACTGTCTCAAAGCTGGGCATTGGCCTCTTCTCAGAATAAGAAGGATTCAGGCATTAGGCCACCACAAGAGCCTACTGTGGGTTGTCAGACTACACGCAACATCAAGAACTTTATGGAGCACTCTCAGGTGTGCAGGTACATTCTGATATTTACAACGTATGTCAGAAATGGGTGGTCATATTTGAAGAGTTTATTCGGGGGATGCTATCGAACAACTTTTACTATGGGACCAACCCTGAAATCGCGAAACAAAATATCAGCTGATCCTTACATTTTGTCGAGCGACATTGATGTTTTAATAGGGAACAGCTGATGTTTTTTTCGCGATTTTAGGGTTGGTCCAATAGTAAAAGTTATTCTATGCTATGCCCTGAAAAAGCTCTTGAAATATGACCACGCATTTCTGATACACGTTGTACCTCACGATTTATTCCGTGACAGTTAACGCAAGCAATAATCAAATTCTAATCCGCACCATAAATCTGAAAAGTGACTGTCTTATCTTTTTGAGTACAGTCTTAGTTTTAGTAATCATATTATTAGGTTCAATTCATCAAAACCTTAGTAAAAAAGACATAAAAGCCTAACAAAATCAATAGTAAATTGAGCAAAGAAATTAAAATAAAGCTGTCTTCTATTCAGTGATTTATTTACAGTACCTCGCTCTTTACGTCTCGAGTTAAACAGACAGGTGCCGTGAAATCCATTTCTCAAATAGTCAAATTTCAAGAATCCTTTATGGAGATGTTGATGTATTTTCGACTGCTATTTCAATTCAAAATCTTCTTACCTTCCTACATATAAATCGTGTTACCATGTCACATTACTAGATTGATCAATTTTATTTGCACAATTTTGATCTTCAGCTGCGTCACTTGGGTTTAAAATGGGTTTGTTATAATTTACATTGATATAATTTGCTTTATTGAAGACATCGATGGTAAAATTCAGGGACAAAATGTAAATTCGAATTTGTAATTTTAAGTAATCTAAAAACGGGTATGATACACAATATATTTTCCATTGTTTCACGGCCGTCGGCGGCTTTGCGCTCATTTATGGGTTAAAGGTACACTAGCACACACAGACAAGTAAGTTCTGTAAGTGTCTCTAAATTAAAACTTTTTCCTCAGAACTACATCTTACTACGAAGTGCGTATTTAAAAATAAATGCTGACACGAAAAAATAAACGATTCTCGTGTCGATAAAATAACATTCACAGTTTAATTAAAAATAAGTCAAATACAAACAGCCGCAAACTAATTAAAGTTGACACAACTCAAGTACCGGCAAATACTAACAAGAGAAACTTCATGGACACTTTAAAAATATTGACTGAACTGAACCTAATCAACTCGTGAACGTTCACCTGTATTTGTTGGCCGCCATTACGTACGTTTGAGTGCGAAAATTGAGCAAATAAAGGTTCAAGTTAACTGTGCAAGCTGAACCGTTTTGTTGGGGACTCTAATAGGGTTTACCTCGGGTATTGTGACTGTACTTTTGGGTTTTCGTGGACTTCTCTGCAAAAGGCTGACGTATTTTGTGATGTGTTGTTGATGTGTTTTGTGATCTCGCTGATGTACATTAGAAGAAGAGGTTAGAAGATTACCAAATTTAAAAAAAGTGCGATCTCGATTTTATCAATGTTAAGTGAAAGTGAAAAATAATTCATTGATTTAAATGGTCGCAGACGACGTATGTGGTTCGAATGTCGGACTGCTGATCACGAGGTCGTGGGTTCGATTCCCACAGAACACAAATATGTGTGTGATGAACTTAAGTTTTTGTGTTGGACTGGGTGTTTCTTATGTATTATACGTATGTATTTACAAAAAAAAGTAATTATACGAATATCACAGAATATCTTCATTCAAAGCCCAGCGTCAAATAAATTCTATGAAAAAAATAACTTATCCTACTCCAGTTCTCAATTATGGTGAGCTTAGCCCGGCCTAGATTCTTTGTTTATCTTCAATAAATGGGCGAAGCTCCACTATATGAGTTTACTTTTGATCGCCGAACGGTTTTCTTTATTAGAATTAGAGCCATAAATGTTTTCCTACCATACGTTTATCGATTACGTAAACTGACTTAATTGCTTTATTTTACTGACATGTTTTCATTTCTGATTCGTTTTCAAGCAATGTTTGCTTCGCTTAGCATGCAACGGGTTGTGAATGAATATAATATTGTTCCACGAAATGATTTTGATGTTTTGAAGGCTTTGATAAACATTGAAGTTTATTTTTAAGTAACAAAGAAGTAGGTTAAATGAATTTTTTTGTCAACATGTTATATTGACAATTTCGCTGACTTGTGTCTTATTTTTCCGGTAATTTTAAATGTACAAAAAATCAATTTCAACTGAAAAAAAAAAGTTTACTTTTTCTGTATATTATATCGTAGCTATATATATACAACGTGTTATTGAAATAACTGAAAACCTCTTAAGAGGTCATTGTACTCATCAGTATGAACAACTTTAACTATAGGACCAACCCAAAAATTGTGAAAAAAAAATCAGCTGATCCCTACATTTGTGTTCACATAATTAATTATTATTATAGTTATAGTAAAAGTTGTTCATACTGATGAGTACAATGACTTCTTAAGAGGTTTTCAGTTATTTCAATATAACGTTGTATACGTAAGGATTATATGTGTTGAATTTTTTTTATAAACAGATAAACATTGCGTTGCTAGCCTATCGGTTTTTTATCGAATGCATTTCGGCGAGTGTGCGTTGGAATTGCACAATTTAATTCCCCCAAGCCCTTTCCGCCCTTTCCATTATCGGACGACCAGACGCACGGCGATGCGCCACCGTTATATGGTAGATATTCCACCCTTACGCACGAACCGGTTTGCTAATAGCTTTATCATGCGTACCGCCAAAGAGTGGAATTCCTTGCGGCGTCAGTGTTTCCCGAGAAATATAATCTGGTGGTCTTCAAGACTCGAGTGAATAGGTTTTTGCTGGGCAAGCGTGTACCATCGTCGACCGCACCATCGCTTAACATCAGGTGAGGTGGCTGTCAAACGCAAGCCCGTTAAGAATAAAAAAAAAAAAAAAACAACATAATTTAACATCACGCCTGTAATTCCCCGAAGGGGTAGGCAGAGGTGTAATAGTACACCCACATTTCGCCAGTTATGTTATAGTCCCATGTAATAGGGGGCGAGCCTATTGCCATTAACCGGGCACAAATCCATACTCCGGACTGCTACTGAGAATTTCCTGATGAAAAATCCCAATAACACTTTGCCCGACCCGGGAATCGAACTCAGGACCCCACGATAAACATTTTATTGATAATTAGTCAAAATACGTCACAATTTATAGATCAGATTATTTTTTTATAACTACAGATAAGCATGTCATACTTACATTTATGCCATAAACCACTATATTTCTTATGAAATACATAAGGAAATATCGTCTAAGCAAACAAATCGTAGCCAAACTTACGATAAAAGCAAAATAAGAGATATAAGGGTTGTAAATTATGGTGTAGGTATTACAATGTGGGACTTATATAGTTTTCCCTTCGCAAATCACTTAGGAGCCCTTAACCTATTTCTCCCAGTTCGCTTTTATAAGCGATTGACGTACCTTCTGTGGTTATTTGTTTCAGATGTAACACGAAAAAAATAACGACAGTTTGTGGATTTTTGAGTGCATCTTTTAAATATTAAATCATTATTAAAAGTGATTATATCACAATTAAATCATCATCATTCATTCATCATTTCAGCCGAAAGACGTCCACTGCTGGACATAGGCCTCCCCCAAGCATCGCCACAACGACCGGTCCTGTGCCTTCCGCATCCAGCGGATTCCCGCGACCTTCACCAGGTCGTCGGTCCACCTTGTGGGGGGCCTACCCACGCTGCGCCTTCCAGTACGCGGTCGCCACTCCAGAACTTTACTGCCCCATCGGCCATCCGTTCTGCGAGCAATGTGCCCCGCCCACTGCCACTTAAGTTTGGCAATTCTTCGCTATTAAACTCACTATTAAATATTAAATCATTATTAAAATATATCACTATTAAATATTAAATCATTATTAAAAGTGATATAATCAAAGAGGCGTCTATCGTACTACAAATAACAAAGCACTGTTGTAATAATAACAGAGCCGTAGTATTCACAGATTGCCGGATTGTAATTAATTATGTCGTGAAAATATTTTATTTTTTTGCGTTAGGCACAACTTGGTAGAAAAAGATGATAAAATGGGTAGGTACATTTTAAAGCATTTACAGTGTAAATCTTTTTGATTAAGTATTGTTATTAAAAAAAAAAAAGTTTAGTTTTCGGTCTTATATTGTAAGTACAAAAAAAAAGCCGTGGTTTTAAAGCATTCCAGGAATAGCAACCGATTGAATAGCAACTGAGTAAATCGCAACTGAAGTATTCTACCTTTCGAATTTATAATATTAGTGTGTCTATTTATATATTTTCATGTGATTGATATTAAATGCAAAATAATCGTAATAGTGAGTATTATGTTTTTTTTTGTTTAATAAAGACCTGAAACCTAAACATTTGTTAACCTAAAGAACGAAATACACCACATCAGAAGAAGTTACTTTGTTGTAGTTGCCGTTCTTGGTACTGCAGTTGCGATTCACTCGTTTGCTATTCAATCGGTTGCTATTTCTAGAATTCCTCGCGGTTTTCACTCATTCGAGACGTTCGACGTAACAATCCATTAAGGATTGCATGTGCAGTTACCGCCTTCCCTATCCATGATTAGCTAATTAAAATGGTAATGGCACACCTTGGGTTCTAAGATTTATGAAGCCATGGTATTTGCTCTTAAATGATACCTGTAAGTGAATTTAGAATCCACATTAATTGTTATTATTGAGTATTACAAACAATTAATATGAGTCTGACTGTTTGCTACACTTTGATAGCTAGCTAAACTAAGAAAAGATATTGGACGTAATTTTAGATTTAGTTTACATCAAAGTTTTTAGGGTTCCGTACCCGAAGGGTGCCAAACGGGACCCTATTACTCTCGCCACGCTGTCCGTCCGTCCGTCTGTCCGTCCGTCTGTCTGTCACAGGGCTGTATCTTTGTAACGGTAATAGATAACCAAGTGAAATTTTCACAGGAAATGTGTTGCTATGAGGTGTATCACGACAAACACTGAAAACAAAAAAAAGTCTAAATCCAAAGGGGGTCCCCATACAAGAAACCTCGAAAAACATGCATTTTTTTCAACGTTTTTGTTCCTGTTCTATCTTCAAAACGGTAAAACATATCAGCGTCAAACTAGGTCTGATTATAGTGCATACTATCTAATTTAGCAACAAATACTAAAAATAGGACAAACGTAGACATATGTGGTGGTACCTACGGAAGAAAGAGATGCAAAAATTCACATTTCGCGTACGTTCGTTGATGTCTTTTGATAAACTCTCGAAAATTAAATCAGTTTCTATGAGGTATCAGGTCCATGGGTGGTACGGAACCCTTACTGCGTGAGTCCGACTCACACTTGGCCGGTTTTTTTTAAGGTTTAGTTTCAAGTTAATCAAGTAATGCTACATAGTATAACTGCTATGCTGTTATACTATGATAGGCATAATCGCTAGTTGTCAGTGGGTGGACGGACAGCCTCCTACTACTTGTAACACAGGTTGACTCCTAGCATGGGAGTGGATAGTCTTTCTGCACACTCGTTGCGATTAGACGTATATACTTGATCCCTTGCATAATGCGCAAGCAGTAACAAATGTAGTATGCGAGATGTAACAATGTTTGTATTGAAATAAAGATTATTATATTATTATAATAACATAGCAGTTTACGTTAAATAACTTATTAAAAGAAAGAAAAAATATTTATTGCCACAACAAGACGACATGCGGTATGTGCACATAAAAAATAACTTGATTAAGTACATTTTAGGAATTCCAGTGATACCTACATAGTTGTAATATCATAACATACATAATTATCATAGCTGCGGCAATGAGGTTATCTGTCATTAGCCTCAAGGGTAGCTGAGCTGTAAATGACTCTTCGTGAAAGTAGAGTATTTTTAATTTCTTAGGTTTTCGCGATCACTACACATCATAATTAAACAAAGTTTAACCGGATTAAATAGCATATATTATTTAAATTGGTTTTCCTGACGTTTCGAAAGCTTTGTAGCATTTCGTGGTCGCAGGTACCAGGCCCCTCAGAAAGTATTGCGAAAAAAAGTTTTTATATATGGGAGACTGGCCAGTTATAATGTTTTTCGAAAATATGATTATTTATAAGTAAAAATAAGTAAGTTCCAATTTCAAAATTTCCCTCCACATTTTTTGCGAGTTAATTCAAAGTATTGTGTCTCACTGAAATATTGATCTACGCCGGGAACATTTTAGAGCTATGATTTTATACGATTTCAAGTGTCGCCTGAAACCGGATGAATCGTACGATAGACTTCAAGTGGCATTCATGGATGAAGGCCCTTCCAAGGCAACCGTGTATCGTTGGTATAACGAATTCAAGCGCGGTCGACCAACTTTGGGGGATGACGAAAGAAGCGGTCGCCCTTTGACGGCTGTTACCGAAGAAAACGTGCTAGCAGTGAAAAATTTAATCCAAGACAATAGGCGAATTACATATCAGGAGATTCAACACATATTGAAGATTGGATCGGGAAGCGTTCACGAGATTCTACACAGCCATCTTCGCGTGAGGAGGATAGTATCACGCTGGGTGCCGCACAACCTCACCGATGCTCAGAAGCAGGCCCGGGTGGAATGGTGCCGTGATATGCTTAACAAATTTGAAGCAGGCTCGTCTCGGCGTGTTTACGACATCGTTACAGGTGATGAGTCCTGGATTTATCAATACGACCCAGAAACCAAGCGCCAGTCGACTGTTTGGGTGTTTCAAAATGAGCCAACGCCTACCAAAGTGAAGCGATCTAGAAGCGGGGGTAAGATTTTGATCGCTAGCTTTTTTAATTTGACTGGCCACTTGGTATCAATCCCCTTACGGGATCAAAGAAGCATTAATGCCGAATGGTATACTACCAAATGTTTGCCAGAAGTTTTCTCTGTTATAAGCAACAAGCGACCAAACACAGGGCTCCGTGGGCTACTGCTCCACCACGACAATGCACACTGAAAAAAATCGGGTCAATCAAGCATGACATTTTGCTTGATAGAAAAAATTATGAATGAAGCAATCAAAAACTTATAAAAATATATTAATCACGGTTTGTTGTCACAATAAAGTTAAAATGATCAACTCTTCTCTATCATTCACTTCATACAAGGAATAAAGATAGCATGATTAAGATAGTGTAAACATGGCACATCACAGATTTAATCAAGTCAGATGATCAATGTAAACACGCCCTTTGTTGTCGGTCGGGGTAGTCAGTGTTTCAGGTCTAGACTTGTTCATTCCGTTCGTTCGTGAGCCTAAGCATGGCACGCTTTTGTTACGCGGAGTAAATTATTTAGATTTCAAGTTATTGCACGGTTACACCCAAAAGCAAAACCCACTGATCGTTATTAACACACCAAGGTATCCTATGAACTCAGTGAATCGTGCTGTGAGTGAATCTCAGTAGCCGTCGTAGTGGTTTTATACTCCTGTTTGTGATGGAAGAAGTGTGCGTAATTCTCCAGGCTTGGAGGCTGCCCGAATTACGTGCCAATTTTATCAGTAAGTACCTAAACTACCCTTTTAGCAACGATGATAATATGTTGTTTTTCACACCAATTAATTGACGATTGTTTTGCAGAATATGAAAGCGCTTTCTGCGCTTACCGATGTCGATATCAAAGAGATGATTCCTCTGTTAAGGCCTAGAACCCTATTTCTACGCAGCTGGAAAATGTGGAAGTCGGATTTAGACGATAATATAAGACTTGAGCAGTATCAAGATATCTTTATAGTAGGTGTAAGTGTGTAGGTAGGAAAAATATTGATCTTTGTTTAGAAAGAAATAAAAACTTTTTATAATAACTTCTGTCATTATTATTTTTGAGAAATAGTCAGTGCTAGGTAAAAGCAATTTAGACATCTTAATTTATAATTCGTATCTAATGCTGATTAATCTAATTATACCACGTGTTATTGAAATAACTGAAAACCTCTAAAGGGTTCATTGTACTCATCAGTATGAACAACTTTTACTATGGGACCAAACGAGAAATAGCGAAAAAAAAAGCAGTTGATCTCTACATTTAGCCGATTCTTGTGAACACAAATGTAGGTAACATTTTTTATTTCGCGATTTCAGTGTTAGTCCCATAGTAAAAGTTGTTCAAACTGATGAGTACAATGAACCCTTTAGAGGTTTTCAGTTATTTCAATAACACGATTTATAAGAATAAATATCTTTCCTAATAGTCTCAATAAAAGTACTTTATAGCTTTAAACAAGATAACTGAATAACTTTACAATATTCATTATTACAAACAACTAAAATACGTGATAACCATTACCAAGTTCGTTAATAACACCAATTAACAGAAGTCATTGGCATGATAACCAAACTTGATTGTATTGACAATTACTTTGTTTGATTTTATCAAGACAACTTGTCTGTTACTTAATCAAGATAACTTTATTGCCATAATCATATTACTTTATGTGCTCGTATATAAACAAGTTCCTTGATTGCTGCAAACATTTTTTTTATTAATGTTATCAAGTTTTTTTTTCAGTGCACCTGCGCACACCGCACTCAAAACGAGGGACTTCCTGGACAGCACGCCAGTCAAACTCCTGGGTCACCCTCCTTACAGCCCTGATCTAGCACCGTGTGACTTCTTTTTATTCCCAAAAATAAAAAATCTGCTCAAAGGGATACAATTTTCGTCGCCGGAAGATGCGCTGGCTGCGTTCGAGCAGGCTGTAAACGAGGTGTCTGCGGCGGACTGGAAAAAGTGTTTTGAAAACTGGTTTAGGCGCATGAATCTTTGTATAGAGGCTGGTGGAAAGTACTTTGAAAAGATTTGATAAAAATATATGTACGTATAGAACATTTTTTTTTAGTTTCGCAAAACTTTCTGAGTGTCCCACGTAGACTAAGATGACAAGCGTCTTTATATATTTCTAAAAAATTATTGTAATTATTTTAAATTATCTTTAGAGTATTTTTACTTTGAACCATTCAAATTACAATGTCATTATTTGTCTTCTATAAATTGCCGCATCCTAATTATCTACAATCTAAAATCATACAAACAAAAAAAATTGAACCTTATCTGAGATTGTGAACATTAAACCACTCTACGAACTAGGTTATCAAATTCTTAGACCGTTCTTCACAACGCAAGGCAGACCTACGTTCAGTAGTGGTCTACTTTAGTTAGTCGTATTTCGGGTCTAAAGTGGTGCTTAAGCTCATACATTTCCACAATCGCGTAATCGTGGAATTGCGTGCGCTTATTGGCTCATATTTCGGAATGACCTTAATTATATTTATTGAGCCACACACGCTGTATCGCTAGCTGGGAAGTTTTCAGCTGTTTATTGTTTTTGTAAAGGATAAAATCTACCTAAATATTAAAAATCTAGCTTTTGCCTGCGACTCAGTCTGTTTGGAATTTAATAGTAAGGCAATTTTCAAAGCGAAAATCCACCTCATTCCGTATCTCGTAGCAATTTTAAAAAATCTGCCCTTATTCCTCGGACGAATAAAAAAAGCGGACGGAATCTCGCTAAACAAAGAATGAAGCGCTTCATTTTTTCCTAAGTCCACTATGATTGCGAAAGGATTTTAACACACCAGATTTATACTGTTATTATATTTGTGACCTACAACAATGACTACCGTCACACTAGATTTTTTGCGTAATCGCGGCTTTTCGGCATACTATGGATGTGAATGTGTGCATTTTGACATGCCCGTACTTTTAAGCGAGCCGGCATAGTATGGATGCTTCACTTATTGTTTAGCGAGATTTCGGCTGCCTTTTTTATTCGTCGTTAGTAGCACGTTGTAGAGCTCCTGCACTCTCACTCGCTTAGCCACGCTCGCCGGGCTTGCTCCGCGGCCAGCA
Source organism: Asteroscopus sphinx (assembly GCA_949699075.1). Classification (NCBI taxonomy): domain Eukaryota; kingdom Metazoa; phylum Arthropoda; class Insecta; order Lepidoptera; family Noctuidae; genus Asteroscopus; species Asteroscopus sphinx. Next base: position 7,098,011 of record OX453007.1, read on the forward strand.
AGTTGCGCGATATTTTCTGTTCGTAATGTCTACTCTAGTACGTAGTACATTTTACCTCAGTGGTCAAAGCCTTATTCATTATCTTTATAATAAGGAACATCTATGCAAAATTTCGCAGTCCTAGATCCAAGGTTTTGGGTTGATGAGTCAGTCAATGTCAGCCTGAGATTGAATGAGAGTTTCATGTTGATGACGAAAAGTAACAATATTAATTTGTTCTTTAATGAATAATAAATAATTACACACATAACATCCCGCCTGTATTTGTAGGCAGAGGTCTATGGTAGACCCATATTTCGCCAGTTATGTTATAAGTTCCATATAATAGGGGAGGAGCCTATTGCCATTGACCAGGGAGAAATGCAGACTGCGGGCTGCTGCTGAGAATTTCCAAATGAAAACACCCAATAAGTAACACTTTTCCCGAATTGCGACCGCTAGACCATGGAGGCATTCAAATAAGCGAGGGGAGATAAATAATTAAATTGGTAACAAATTGTTAGTGACTTAATTATACTGAATCGATTAAGTAATAATTCGTTATGGATTTTTTTAAATCAATTATTCAAAGTTTGAGTGTGTGCGAGAAAATTCTAGAAAATCCTCTAGATAGTTCTAGAAGAAATCAATTATTTTGGAATGTTCTATCGACCATAATGTAGTACTAGAACATTGTAGTACAGGTTCTATACTGGAGCTTTCTAGAACAAGTGACGGCCTCTGATTGGCAGGCATATAAATAATAATAAAAATAATAAACTTTATTGCTCAGTCCACTTTTACGTAATGTAGCCCTTGCTTCTAAACTAGAGTGACCTGTATGTCCGAAGCCAAGATATGAATATGAAGATGCCTGGGCCGAAAAGTCAGTTATAATTTTGAAATAGAACAGCTAAGCGCAAATCTAGTTTTGAAATAGAACAGTTAAGCGCAAATCACACACAAAGCGGATGCGGGACGGGCGCGGTCCATGGCAGGTATATTAACCTGTTTTTATATAGATGACATCGCACAAAACGCGGGCGTGAGTCGGTCATGTAGCGGTGCTGCGTCGGGCCTGCGTCGTGTGAAGCGCGGGAGCCGCGCGTATCCCCCACCACTACAGACAGAGCGCGGGCTGCGCGGATCGGGAGCCACGCGCGGCTCCCGCTCTCCACCAGATGAGGGCCCGAACCGCACCTGCTCTTTGTGTGGTTTGCGCATTAAGAACGAAAAGAAAAAAAAAAGTAAAGTTATGTTTTTCGTTCTGTAGTCAGTTCCTACGAGTTATAAAAGGTTGTCGAGTGGTACTGAATCCTTAGTACACGAGTACGTCTCGTACTTGGCCAGTTTTTTTTATAAATCACCGCAACTTTCTACATTACTTAATTTGGGTGGTCCTCTAAAAGCCAAAGAGATCAGTCTCAAGGGATATTACCTTAACCCATGGCAGATACGATATAATTAGTTCACATGTGAATGCTTCTCCTGATCCCTCGGTTTTTCATCTGGTATTTATCTAGGTACTTGAGAAAAGTAATATTTGAAGAGATCATCATCATCATCATTTCAGCCGAAAGACGTCCACTGCTGGACATATGCCTCCCCCAAGTATCGCCACAACGACCGGTCCTGCGCCTTCCGCATCCAGCGGGTTCCCGCGACCTTCACCAGGTCGTCAGTCCACCTTGTGGGGGGTCTACCCACGCTGCGCCTTCCAGTACGCGGTCGCCACTCCAGAACTTTACTGCCCCATCTGCCATCATTTCTGCGAGCAATATGCCCCGCCCACTGCCACTTAAGCTTGGCAATTCTTCGGGCTATGTCGGTCACTTTCGATCTCCTGCGAATCTCCTCAATTCTGATTCGATCACGCAGGGACACTCCAAGCATAGCCCTCTCCATTGCCCTTTGAGTGACTTTGAGCCTTCTTATCAGGCCCATTGTGAGCGACCACGTTTTAGTGCCGTAAGTAATTACTGGCAAAATACACTGGTCAAAGACTTTCGTCTTGAGACACTGCGGTATTTTGGACGAGCCCGAACGCTGCCCAACCGAGTCGGATTCTACGATTGACCTCTTTTTCGAAGTTGGACTTACCTAGCTGGACAGGTTGTCCTAGGTATACATAATCGGGCTGGAAACGCCCAGTGCCGGTCTTTGGACTGTGGGGGCTATCCAGCCGATCCTTTAGGAATGGGTACGGAGGCGACATGGAACATTGTCCTTCCGTCTGGTGCAGGTTTTGTCGGGGCATGGTTGCTTCGGCAAATACCTGCATAAAGTGGCGAGACGGGAGGCAACTCCCATGTGCCACCAGTGCGACTGTAGTGAGGACACGGCCCTTCATACCCTTGCATACTGTCCTGCTTGGGTGGTGCGGCGCCGTGCTCTCACTACAGTAATCGGGGGAGACCTCTCGCTGCCAGCGGTGGTCAAGGCCATGGCTGACAGTGTGGAGGCGTGGGAGGCGGTCGCATCCTTCTGTGAGGAGGTTATCTCACAGAAGGAAGCGGCGGAGCGGGTCAGACAAGAAGACTCCTTCGCTGATCCAATCCGCCGCAAGAGGACGGGTCGGCGCAGGCGGCTTTACGCCGAACTGATACCGCCCTAACAGAGGCCAGCGGACGATAGACTGGGGAGTCAGTCGTCCGCATTGCACGGCCTTTGAGTTGTGGTGATGTCCCAAGTGTGCCCGGACATCGCCTCAAGAGCGTCATTATAGGAAGAGGGACCCGAAAAAGGGCTACGCTGGATGGGTCGTGAATGCCATGCATTGCAGTTCTCGCGGCTCATCCACCAAGGCGTGAGTAGGTACACGGCGGAGTTTTTAGTGGGTGCGAGCCCCACATAACCATGCTACCTCCCCGGGTGGCGTGACATGCGATAGGCATTTTCTCCGCCTCAAAAAAAAAAAAAAAAAAAGGTATACATAATCGTCAACAACTTCTTCTTTGAAGAGATATTTATATAAAATATCCCAATAGGCTCAAAGTCACCTAAAAGGCAATGGAGAGGGCGATGAGTGTCCCTGCGTGATCAAATCAGAAATGGGGAGATTCGCAGGAAAACGAAAGTAACCGACATAGCCCGAAGAATTGCTAAACTTAGAATAGAATAATATTTATTTCTTAAGTGGCAGTGGGCGGGGCACATTGCTCGCAGAACGGATGGTCAATGGGGCCGTAAAATTTCTGGAGTGGCAACCGCGTACTGGCAGGTGCAACATGGGTAGGCCCCTCACAAGGTTGACCGACAACCTGGTGAAGGTCGCGGGAATCCACTGGATGCAGGAAGTGCTGGACCGGTCGTTGTGGCGATGCTTGGCCCCTTGGGGGATATGTGATATGTGGGATATGTCCAGCAGTCTTTTGGATGTACTGCTGATGATGATGATTTATATGAAGTCAAGTATGCACTATGTGACTAGAAATAACTAGAAGGCTATAAATAATAAATAAATATTTTTTTATTCACAAAAAGTTTTACATCAACTATGTGTAAAGTCCCTGACTTCTGAGCTAGATACAAACCTGTGTTACAGAAGCTATCTTGTTTTAACAATAATTCCTGTTAGTTACGGTTAGCTATCATTTTTACCGAAACTTTTTATATGCAACTTAAGCACCAAGGTCCTGCTTATATCTATGAGATTTTTTTTCCAGGAGAGAAAAAATAAATTCATCAAAAGCTAAACTAAATACGTAGAAACACAAAAATAAACGTAAAAATACATACATACAATAAATACATATAAAATAATAAAATAAATATTATATTCTTTCGAAGCAATTTTTAACAAATCTTTTTGTTAAAGCAATTTAAATTTAAAGCAATTTTCAAGCAGTTAAAGCATTAAAGTTACAGCAAAGCGGACAATAATTTTGAATTATTATTCAGTAATTTGAAAAGTTTGGAAGCTCATTACAAGGAGAAGGTTTCAGTATTAGTTTTGGACGTTTAGTATCGGTTTTATTATTTAGTTTGAGTAATTTACCTAGTTTTCTTAATGTTTTGTTGGTGAATTTACCAGTAATAGTAGAATTTTAACAGAATTTTTAACGCATCAAATATTATAAAGGTTATGTAAATCAAATTAGCTGGCGAAGCTTTAAAGACGTGATGGGTATCGACATCTAAGGCGCTTCCTAACCACGAGCATTGCTTACTTCAATCTTCCTCAATTTTATTAGTTTGTTCCGGAGAATTTATTACATTACACGCGAATGCTCGCAAGCAATGATAATAAAAAAATAAAAAAACAACCAAACTCATTATTTCAAGTCAGCTGATCACGGGATCAATGGTCAAGGGATTGTTTACACAGTATTGTTTTAGTATCTTTATGTTATTAATTAGTTAAGTTAGTTTATTTTAATTACTTAAGTTTCCGAATTTTTATTATAAAGTGCACCGGTACTTCCTTTCGTCTCTTCCATGACATTCCAGTCCATTCAGTGGTTGTCTGGAAGAGATCGCAGTGGAGCGATAAGACCGCCAGTTGTACACTAACACATAAGTAGTTTTTTAAGAAATTAATGTAATCTTGTTGTGCAACAAAGAGGATTATTATTAGTATTGTTTTAAAAATACTTGAAACCATAACACTAATGTTTTTTTTTAATATATAAAAAAATACTAAGTAAGCAGTTCGTGCACCGTGCGTCCATTAACCCCGTGATCAGCTGTAGTTAAAATTATGAGCCCAAAAAATATTTTTGTTTTCTTGTTTTTATCATTATATATCGATACTTATCACGTCTGTGAAGTTTCTCCAACTAATTAAATTTATCTTTTTATAGTCATAATTTACTTACCTACATTAAAAGTGTTATTACACACGCAAATTACTTCTACAGTTACGGATTATATTAAAACTCTATTTCAACAGTTTCCAGATTAATCACCTTTCGGAGTACCTACGTGTGTAATTTCTCTTTTAGCCACCCTCTGCTCTGTGAAAATGTCTACAAAATAAATGGACTGAATAATTTAAACTTTTAAACGCTAAGCTTCAATTACTCTTAATACGGGCTCATCATTTACTAGAGCTCCCAAATTTCAAGTTCTCCGCAAGAGACTATTACATCTTATGACTATAATGTGTCCCGAAGGTCAGAATTGGGTGTACCGAGTTTAAACATAATTTGTCTCAAAGGGCATACGTAATTATTGCCCCTACATCGCCTTTGGAGGGCAGGGCAGACTTTTTATTAACGAACTAATCTTAAAATTTATTTTTTCTACATTTTGAGATTTAAATTCAGATTTATGATTCAGATTTATTGTATGCAGATAATTACAAAATTTACAGAATAAATACATTAAAATATTATAATAAAATTAATTCTATAATCAGAAATGAGGGGATTCGCAGGAGATCGAAGGTAACCGACAAATCCCGAAGAATTGCCAATCTTAAGTGGCAATGGGCGGGACACATTGCTCGCAGAACGGATGGCCGATGAATAATTAAAAAACGTAGTCTGGATAAAATTACAATAGAAATAGCAGTTTTAGTCAACTGTTGGATATTGGTGCTCCGATAGATTGTGTCATTACACAATACAGTCAACCGTATATCAATTGTAAATAAACCATTGTAAGCAGAAATGTCTTAGTATGAAAGTTTCATACAAGCAAGCTCTGTTTATATTGGTTGTGTTACTATCGATACGACTGGCTGTACCTATTTCAATATATATTCTGGATTCTATTATATCGTCCACGGACACCACAAACCCATTTCCTTATTCTGTCGTTAACAGCTTATCTCAGAAGGAATCGATTTGTCTACTACAGAATTGGCTGCGGCACAATTTACTTGATTTATTGAGAAACACTATCTTACCAGAACATTTCTATCGACACTATCATCACTAAACCATTTCCTAGCAATCTGTTTGTGGTCAGACCAGATGCAACTGGTAGCAAACTCTCAGCAAAAAGGAAAAAAATACAAAAAAATATAGCAAACCCTTGATTAATGTTGATTCTATTAAATTTTTTATCATTTATAATAATCATGTATGTAATAATATGGTTATGTAAGTATGTGTATATAATATAAAGTATTTGTAACAGTTCACACGCACACGCACACCCCCCACACACACCCCACACACTCTTATATAATAATTATTGCTTTATTTGTTTTTGGGTATAATAATCATTGGCTGCTTTTGCTGGCTTGGCACCCGCTCATCATCACTTGGGGTTGACACTGAAAATCAGCGCTGTGTTGTGACTCACGTTACCGCACAGCATCATGCTGAGTGTTGACCTCTTTGCCGCAGCTACGACATGCAAGGTAGGTATCATGCATTGATAAAATGATTCAAGAAATGTACCTAATTAAGTATTTTTTATGTGCACCTACCGCATGTCGTCTTGTTGTGGCAATAAATATTTTTTCTTTCTTTCTTCTTCTTTCTATATATTTCCGTACCTATTTCTGCTCCCAAACAGTAATGCTTGCATTGCTGTGTTCCGGTGCAAAGGTTACGGGTGCCAGTGAAATTACAATCACTTGAGACTTTCCATCTTTAGGTATCAGATTGGCGAACACAATTTGCAATACCATTTAGGCAACAGCCTAGGTGGTAATGAAGTCGTCATGGGCAAAGGTAACCGCATTATATTAGGTGGGTCTTTAGCTCGTTTCACCATCGTATGACAATTGATTTTTTTCCTGAAGTATCCAACAATACCTACCCAACTCATCCTACCAACTTATCCTACTAATATTATAAATGTGAAAGTTTGTGAATATGTTTGGATGTTTGTTACTTAATCACGGCTGCACAGATCTCGATTTTTGGCACCCAGATAGAACATAACTTGGATTAACATAAACGCTACCGTAAAATGCCCTAACTTTACCCGCAAGCCCTACTTTGCCTAATTGTTTTTTGTGTAAACTATAATATCTATGATTTCAGTACTTGGGAAGATTTTAAAACTGTGATAACGCTGACTTTTGGTGCGCATAAAAATTAAGATAATGCCTCAGGCAAAGTAGAGCTTATGGGCAAAGTTAGGGCATTTTACGGTTCTTTTTATTCCGGTCTTCTTCTCCTGTCATGTCGACCTGAGCTACATAATGATAATTATTCCGGTAAGATAAACAGTTCCCAAGGGATGCTCGATAAACGACATCCATTCGGGCGAAGCCGCGGGTACATGCTAGTGAGACATATATTTCAGGTAATTGTAGGAATCCAAACTCGGACATGTGTCTCACGGCTGCTCCAAATAGTTTCAGTTCAGTTCAAATTAAGCTTGGACATTGTAGAGTACATGTTAATATTGGAGGGTCTTTGTGGATTACGAATGGACACCACTGCGACATTTGGCTGCGAAAATATATTACCACGCCAGTTTCCTATTGGGGTAGACAGATACTATGGATCACCACCCACTACATCCTGGAACACCTCCTTTGATTCATTTATGTTCATTAACCTCCTCATGCATGCTCGTCAGCTTTGAGTGCTCTTAAATGTGGCTGTTTTTGAGAATGACCTCAAATTGGTTGCAGAAATATTTCATGATTGATCGAAATTCTTGATATTTCATAAACACGAGCCTCACAAATCCACTATAAACCTACCTATTGACCGAATTACGTACAAAATTCACCCCTACTTTATGAACTCCCTGAACAATTCCTCGATCGAAAACCCTTCAAAATATAACAAAGACGTACGTAGTTTTCTTTTAATTTTTCAGGCAGAGCTTAGGAAGTGATCCCGGACGCTTTGAGAGCATTGCACGTGCCCGCTTCAACGAATGGGCAACTCCCGCAGGGATCCATAATCCCACCTATACTAAGAAAGCAAAATTTTATACCAAAAGACTTCCCGATCCCGGATTTTGGTTCCTAATATCGCTTTCGTGAAGTTCGAAATCGATTGAAGAACTACGATTCGGAGAACTTTTGGCGATCACTCGATCGTTCTCCCGGAGACTAAGGTATTTGAAGAATAGATTTATCGTTTGGGCTGTTAGTTTTGCTCGTAAATCAGGCTTAGAGTTGGTGCCAAGTAATACTCATGTTTTTATTTATTATTTTATTTAAAGAGATATAATCGTCACGTATGATTCCCAAAGGGTCTCAATCACATGAGACTTTCTATCTTTATTTAGGTCTCAGTTTGGCAAACGCGATTCGCAACAATCTAGGTGGTATTGCAAGTTGTTGTGGGTAACGTAACCAGTTGTCGAGTGGTTCGATTTGTTACCTCGTTTTGTCTGATGAATCACGCAACGAGAGAAAAAGAGATAACAAACCGAATTGGTTGACAACTGGGTATCGTATGGTTCTAAATTGGGGAGCTGGTGGGACTTTAGTTCTTTTGCTATCTTACACCATAAAAATCTACCCCTTTGGTTACTGTTTTATACATTCCGCAAATTTACTTGAAAGGTGAAGGTGGTGGTAGTGGTGTGGGTAGTGGAGGTGGTGGTGTTAGTGGTGTGGGTGGTGATGGTGGTGGTGAGTGGTGGTGGTGTGGTGGTGATGACGATTTTCCAGGTGTTCTAAGAATCCAACTAGAAGCAAATTTTAGTATAGCACAATGGCTACTGGCGCAAATTAAATAGACTTTCCTCTCGTTTTAAGTATTTAGTAGAACATTAGAGTGATGAACTATAAAACTTGCTAAGTTTAACACGGTACTCAGGTGTGCCATAATATTATATATTTTCTTTTAGTGCACTTTCTGTACTAACTACGGAATCGCCAATGATTAGAAAGAAAACTTATAATTATACAATTTTACTATCTGATGCTTGCGGTTTCGCTCACAGCGCTACCTTTCGGTCCAGATTTTGTGTTCTTCATTTTTGGCACCAAATCAATATATATATGTATATTGTGAATGTGAGCTATTTTGGTCTATACAAATATAGAATTTCAAATTGACTATAGCGCCTTTTATCGGATTGTAGCATTTATAAGCCATTGTCATGACAAAACTAATATATTGTGTGAATTGAACATGGCTTCAATAGGTCAAGTAATTCAGAAGTTCAACGATTATTAACAGATGTACCAACGAATTGTACGTACAGATTAAAAGTTAAAATTCATTATTTTTTCACTAATATTATTTTTACTAATGCGAAAGTACAAATTTATGTTTGTTTGTTTTTGTATTAAAATTAGACCTTTATTTACGCTGAAACGGGTGAATGGATTTGAATGTTTGGTTCACAGATACCTCGATTAACACGTATTGGTACTTTTTATCGGCATACCACTGGAGCGAAACCGTGGGTGTTAGCTAGTTTTATATACCCGTATAACAACCTGGTTAAACATTTACGTAACATGTAAATCTTGAAAAAAATGGGTTGCATCGGAAAACGCCAACTGAAGAAAAGCACACGCAAGTTAACGGCGACGTTATTTCTCGGCCTACTCCCGGCGGCCGAGCGCGCAATGACTCTATGATAGCTTTGCTTCAAATACTCAGTATTAGTAAGATGCTTTTATCGATTCCATGATTGATTATACCTAACCTAGATAAAGTAGAAAGATGCATTGGTATGATAGTATAATATACAACAAATAGACTGACATTGATAGATTTTTGTGACTGCAGCGATCCAACTTTATAATTACAACTTACTGGTCTATTACACGTAGGGCACTATTATGAAAATAATTGTACTTAATACAATTATATACTTACCTAGGTATAGTTTTGGGTGAATGGCTAATTGATTATGCCGCTGGGATTCGAATAACAATAATTAATCAAACAAATTGCAAAGTGTTCTTTAAGATTTGTGTTATTGAAGTTACTGTTATTCTCAGTATGATTATCTTGAGATCAAAGTTCTTTAATAATTATTATCTAAAGGATCAACAATTTGAATGCACTCGAATTAAAATCTCCAATAATTGAATAATCATAGCTATGAAAGGCACACACAATTGTCCATATAGAATATATAATATACTAGTGGACCCGGCAGAAGTCGTTTTTCCCGAAAAACCAGCGGCACATAACAATAACATTAAAATCTTCCCTAGGAGAACATCAGTGACATACCGACAGCAGCGCTACCTACCGGGTCCAATTGTATTTTAAAACCATCCAGGAACCCATTGAAATATACACAAAAAAAAACATCCAAATCAATCCAGCCGTTTAGGAGGAGTTAGGTGACAAACACACGTATAGGAGAATTATACATGCTGAAATTTGAGTCGCTTAATTCCCGAAAAGAGGTCATTGTACATTATGAACAACTTTTACTATGGGACCAACACTGAAATCGCGAAAAAAAAACTGTTGGTGTTTACCCTACATTTGTGTTCACTTAAATCAATAAAATGTAGGGACAACCTGACTTTTTTTTACGATTTCAGGGTTAGTCCCATAGCAAAAGTTGTTCATAATGATGAGTACAATGATCCCTTTTCGGGTAATAAGTGATTTAAATTTCAGCGTGTATATATTAAGAAGATATACTGTGAATATTAACACGTACAACTTGTACAAGACATATGCATGTTTCTGTACAAAAGGGAATCAATAAAAGATAAAATTAGCTGTGCCGACCTTTTACGTCAATAACTTTAGCATAAGCCGTGTTATTTCGTGGTTAGACTTGACCTATAAAGCGGAATATAGCGGAAAAATGCACCATTTCCCTAAACGTTTCGGGTTTTAGAACATCAAAAGATTAGAGGATTTTTATATGAATACATTTTATGATAAAGGGATTTGTGCGTGAAAAATTGAGTTTCACTTGGACTTTCCTTGCATTAAGGGTAAATAAGTAGGTGAAAAAGCGAAATTTTATATTACATCTTTATGTATCTATCTATATGTAGATCTAAGTATATATTTCAACCCTACAAATTAGAACACAGTGCGACAACAGTATAAAGAGATACATCCTTACTCTGTGGTGCGACATACAGTCCACTGAAAATATTACGTGCGTAGTACATATATCAAGTTTTTGGACAAATATGCTCTCTTGGTACAGTCAATGAAAAAAATCGATAAACAAATGTTTTGCAAAAACAATTTTCTTACGAGTTTCACGATTTACTGTTGTCATTTTATAAACTTTTATTCAGAAAAACAATTAAGTAGTTTAATTTAAATTTGAAAATTTAATTTTGTTTGTCGACTTTGACACAGTTTTTCTTGTAGACCTACGGTGTAGGACAAAGGTTACTGAACTCCATGCTATGAAAATTTATTCATAAAATCGTATTATTACGATTTATAGATGTCTGAAACATATATTTACAAACTTTGCAATCATAGAATCACTGAACTGTAATCGAGTTCTTGACAATCGGTAAAGTAGAGGTCGAACAACCAATTAGACACAAAATCAAAGTCACGAGACATCTTATGAAGACACAAAACCTCTAGAATGTATTGATTAATTGCTCGAATGTCAGCGCTGCGCTGGCTTGAATATAATATATTATGTACTACTCCACTTTTTGTACACCTTTGTAACTACTAAGTACAAACATATGTTTCTGAAACACGTTTTAAAAACATTTGTTACTAAGACATAAGGTATTTTTTTCTAAATATAGTATAAAATTTGTGTTAAATACTTTGATTTTGAACTGGAATTTAGCTTTATGAGTTTTCGAATTAGAACAAAAACATTTTTGAGGAGGTTGCCATCAAAGTAACATAAATTCAATGTTTTATTCATAAAACTATTTTTGTTTTACGATTTAAATTGCCATGCTATTGCTACCGTACCGTACTGAGCCAGGAGTCGCAGGTTCGAATCCTGCTCGTGAGCGATTTTTTCTTTCCTCAATTTAAATCGTAAAAAAATATGGTTAAATTAACCTGTGTTTAAAAAGAAACCGTTTTCTACTCTGGATCCTGAAAAAAATAGTTTCAGGTTTTGAGTTATTTCAATAACATTGTTGAGGATTACAGCGTGTGGCTGGGTAATCACTTGAAAAAAACACACTCCCGAACAGGACAACTGTTTATTGAAGATGTACACTTTTCACAATCGGTTTAGAAACCCTAATTATGTTATTAATGAATAAAATATACAGAGCGCGGTTTACTACTGTTTTACAAGGGATGGCTGTCGCAGAGAGAGAGCGAGATATTGTTAAAGAAAGGGATGGAAAGATGTATGTAATATAATTTAGTATGACAATACTAAACATTCTCACGCCTTCTTTTAACAAAACTGAACTACATTTATTAATGCTAATATTATTACAATGTAAGTTATGTAAGGTAAGTTTTTTACAATTAAGTAAATATTAGTTTACAATGTAAGATAAGTTATTAAATAATTAAGTTATTCGGTAAGTACAATATGTTTAGCTTTAAGTTTGAAAAACAAATATTTATGTATTAAATACTATTGAAACTAGTTATTACATTGTTGTAACAAAATTAATTTATGTATGGGCCTAGTATAATCACCCTTTGATGTACGAATGGTTACAGATCTTATTAAGTTGTCTGTTTTGTTTACATTAGTAGATATAATTTTGCCTAGAGGCCACAATGTAGGAGGTGTACATTCATCCTTAATTATTACAATGTCACCTATTTTTAAGTTTTTCTTAATGTCTAACCACTTCTTTCTATTTTGTAGTTCGGAAATATAACTAAAATAAAACTGTTTCCAAAATCTTTGTTTGATTAGCATTATTTTCTGGTATACACTTAATCTAGATTCATTTAAATCTAATACACTAGGTTCAGGTACATCTGTTATAGAAGAACCTATAATAAAATGGGCTGGAGTTAAACAAATAACATCATTTGGAACATCAGCAATAGTACATAATGGTCTTGAATTTAGTATGCCCTCTATTTGGACCAAAGTAGTGTATAACAATTCGTAAGTTAATTTTGTAGAAAATAAATGTCTTTTAAGTAATGACTTGACTGATTTTATACCAGCTTCATAAATACCACCCATATGACTGGCTAGAGGTACCGTAAATTTATATTCTATGGAATTAGAAGTACAGAAATCAATTATGTTGCTGTATGAATTATCTGACTTGAACATTTTATAAAGTTCATGCAATTCAGTTTTAGAACCTCTAAAATTAGTAGCATTATCAGTATACAGACATGTAGGAGTACCTCTTCGAGATATAAACCTTTTTAAAGCACAAATGAATGCCTGGGCACTCAAATCAGTTACGAGCTCCAAGTGTATAGCTCGAGTCGCTAGACATACAAATAGACATATGTATCCCTTTGTGTACCTACAATTGCGGGTCATTGAACTCCTTATAGCTATTGCACCACTGAAATCAATGCCTACGTGAAGAAATGCTCTCTTTAGGGTTACTCGAGGAGAAGGGAGACTAGCCATTTGCTGACTACAAGTTTGTGCTCTAAATCTGATGCATTTAACACAAGAATGAACTATTTTCTTGACTTCATTCCTACCATGTACAATCCAGTATTTTAGTCTAATGTTATATAAAGTGTTTTGTATTCCAGAGTGTAGTAACTTCTGGTGATAATGTTGAACAACCAGTGATGTTACATAATCTTTAGCAGGTAGTATAATAGGATGAGCCTGACTGTAAGATATGTCTGAGTGCTGAATACGACCTCCAACTCTGATGAGCTGGTTTTCGTCTAAGAAGGGATTTAGTTTCCTTATGGGACTGGATTGGAATGTATATAATTTTCGATTAGGTATACATGTTGTGTCTGATTGACCGAGTAATGATAACTCTAAATATTCTCTTGAAAAATACTTAAGCTGTATTATTTGAACAATAAAATTAGTAGCTCTGTTGAGTTCTTGTAAAGTTAGGTAAGGAGAAATACCTTGATTCTTACTTTTTAGTTTATATAAAAATCTAAACATATATGCAATGACTCTTACTAACTTTGTGAAGTTAGATATTTTAAGAAACAAGTCATAAAAATGATTATAATTAATAGAAATATTATTATGAGTGTGTGTTGATGTATGACATGATTGTGTATCTGTATTGTTGACAGGAATAATAACTTGAGAAGTATGTACTTGTTGCACCAATATAGGCCATGTTGATTTATCCCGTTTAATCCAGGCAGGACTTTGCCACCATAAATCACAAGTGGGCAATTGTTTGGGCATAACCCCTCTAGTCATTAAATCTGCTGGATTTTGTTTTGTGTTTATGTAATACCAATCATCCTCGATAGTTAGTTCGATAACCTGCATTATGCGATGAGAGACATATGTGTCATGTTTGTGTTTGTAAGGGAATTTAATCCAGCTTAGAACAATGGATGAGTCTGTAAATAGAAACTTGTGATCAATTTGTATATTATTTTTAGTAGTGCTAATAAATTTGTCACAAATTTTTGATAGTAACACTGTTCCACATAACTCAAGTCTGGGAATTGACTGTTGTTTTTTAATACATTTAAGTGGATCAGATTTAGATTCTCTCCATAAGATCCTCTGATATGACCTTTGCTCTGGATTTACAAATATACCTCTGAACATTTTCACTATATCACAAGAAAAAGCATACTTGAATAGTCTGAATTTCAAAATTATGTTAAGTAGATCATTGTAAATGTTAGGACCTTCATGTAGAATGTCATTCAAGGATGTGCCTGTTGACGTTTTGGAACTAGCATTAAAAACAACTCTCAATTTTGTTGATCTACTTTCAGATTTTATGATAGGTAAGTGAGGCAAGTAATATGTATTATCTGTAGGGGCAAAATCTTTTACATAATATGCATGTCCCAGTGCAATATATTCATCAATAAATGCTTTATATTGAGTAAATAATGAATGATCTTTTTGAAATCTAGATTCTAACTGTAATAAGCATCGATAAGCAATATTAAAAGAGTTACCTAAGTCTTGTAGTTTCTCTGTTTGTAGGGGTAGATTAACAGTGTATTTGCCAGAGTGATCTTGTATAGTTGTAGACTGATATAAGTTTTCACAATATTTATCTTGTGGAGATATTAACTTTTGAGGTGTGATTTCCTCTTGTTCCCAGAAGCGTTGTAGAAGCTGATCTGTTGATAATAAAGATACATACATGCTAATGTGTGGGTTAAGACTAGATGTCTGTAAAGATGTGTCACTTGTGAGTGCGCCTGATACAATCCAACCAAATACTGTATCAATCATGACCGGTAGGTTGTGACCTAACTTTATGCGGTCTGTTAGTAAGAGCGAATAGAAAAGCTCGGCACCTATGAGTATGTCTATAGTGCTAGGTATGAAGAATGTAGGATCTGCTAGTTTGCATGATAGCGTGGAAGGTATGTTCCAGTTAAGCGTGGGTATATAAGTATGCGGCAATGGCACGGTAATGCTGTTCATTACTATAAATGTTAGCCTAGTATTATAGTCATTGTATCGAGAAGAAATATTTGTATTTATGCTCACTTGTGCAAGGCTGTCCTTATTGCCAACACCTTTAATTGTACATGCATGGTAACTATATGGACGCTTTAACATTGCTGCAGGCCTGTGCGTTATTACGCTGACTTCGCTGCCCGAGTCTAATAATGCTCGTGCATTTACCCAGTTTCCCATAGCATCTTGTATTCTTATGACAGCTGTAGATAGCAAGATATGATTATTGGCGTTTGAAACGAGAACTGTTAAAGGGTTAGAGTGAGAGCTTGTTTCATTTAGGACATTTGGATATGTAAAATTGTGCTGTGGCACGCAGTTTGAGTTCAGTGAGGCTATAGAACCAGGTAGCTTAGAGTCTGCTGTGGCAGGACTTACTTGTACCAGGCCCCTCAGAAAGTATTGCGAAAAAAAGTTTTTATATATGGGAGACTGGCCAGTTATAATGTTTTTCGAAAATATGATTATTTATAATTAAAAATAAGTAAGTTCCAATTTCAAAATTTCCCTCCACATTTTTTGCGAGTTAATTCAAAGTATTGTGTCTCACTGAAATATGGATCTGCGCCGGGAACATTTTAGAGCTATGATTTTATACGATTTCAAGTGTCGCCTGAAACCGGATGAATCGTACGATAGACTTCAAATGGCATTCATGGATGAAGGCCCTTCCAAGGCAACCGTGTATCGTTGGTATAACGAATTCAAGCGCGGTCGACCAACTTTGGGGGATGACGAAAGAAGCGGTCGCCCTTTGACGGCTGTTACCGAAGAAAACGTGCTAGCAGTGAAAAATTTAATCCAAGACAATAGGCGAATTACATATCAGGAGATTCAACACATATTGAAGATTGGATCGGGAAGCGTTCACGAGATTCTACACAGCCATCTTCGCGTGAGGAGGATAGTATCACGGTGGGTGCCGCACAACCTCACCGATGCTCAGAAGCAGGCCCGGGTGGAATGGTGCCGTGATATGCTTAACAAATTTGAAGCAGGCTCGTCTCGGCGTGTTTACGACATCGTTACAGGTGATGAGTCCTGGATTTATCAATACGACCCAGAAACCAAGCGCCAGTCGACTGTTTGGGTGTTTCAAAATGAGCCAACGCCTACCAAAGTGAAGCGATCTAGAAGCGGGGGTAAGATTTTGATCGCTAGCTTTTTTAATTTGACTGGCCACTTGGTATCAATTCCCTTACGGGATCAAAGAAGCATTAATGCCGAATGGTATACTACCAAATGTTTGCCAGAAGTTTTCTCTGTTATAAGCAACAAGCGACCAAACACAGGGCTCCGCGGGCTACTGCTCCACCACGACAATGCACCTGCGCACACCGCACTCAAAACGAGGGACTTCCTGGACAGCACGCCAGTCAAACTCCTGGGTCACCCTCCTTACAGCCCTGATCTAGCACCGTGTGACTTCTTTTTATTCCCAAAAATAAAAAATCAGCTCAAAGGGATACAATTTTCGTCGCCGGAAGATGCGCTGGCTGCGTTCGAGCAGGCTGTAAACGAGGTGTCTGCGGCGGACTGGAAAAAGTGTTTTGAAAACTGGTTTAGGCGCATGAATCTTTGTATAGAGGCTGGTGGAAAGTACTTTGAAAAGATTTGATAAAAATATATGTACGTATAGAACAATTTTTTTTAGTTTCGCAAAACTTTCTGAGTGTCCCACGTATAGGACGATCCATATGTATACTTGTATGATGTTTGCGATGACACGACAAACACTTGAGTTTTGAACACTTATGTTTCGCATGGTACGGCTGTAAACAGTTAAAACACAATGATTCGGATTTTATAAAATTAATGCGATTAGGAACACTCATGTCTATATAATTAGGACACTTATGCAAGTCATGTTTTTGTTGACATAATGAACAATTTGTTTGTAGTCTCATTGAGGATGAGGACAAATGGGTAGTTTTTACAGTAGGCTTATCACAAGCAGGTTTATCATTGAGCATTTCAAAGGCTGATCTCCTTAAGTTCAAGAAATCTAGTAACTCGGATAATGTTGCAAGAGAACTTTCTTTTTTATTTATTTCCCATGCAGCTCTCAACGAGTTGTCCAGTTTGTGAGATATTAGAAATACTAGTAGGACATCCCAACTGTCTACAGGCAACTTTATGGCCTTGAGAGAGTCTAGACTTTGTTGTAAAGTTACTAAAAATTCTTTAAGGTTATGTTTAGTTATGACATTATAATTAGTAATAGCTTTTAAGTGAAAATTAACAATCATAGTTTGGTTCTCATACCTTTTTGCTAGTATATCTAGTGCCTTACTGTAGTTTTCCTCCGTAATGAGTAACGACGTAATAAGTCCAGCCGCTTCTCCTGATAGGGCGGACTTCAAATATTGAAGTTTGTTCACTGTAGGTATGTCTACGCTATCGACAGATGCGTAAAATATGTTCTTGAATGCTGGCCATTCACGAATATCACCATCGAATTTCGGAAGTTCAAGTAATGGTAGCTTGACACGTGGCTTCCTAGCCGTACAATCGTGTAACGTGGTAGAATTTAGATGAGATTGCTCCATTAATTGTCTTGAACCTGATAATAATGCTATTTGAGCTTTGGTAGAATAATATTTCGTTTCGGTTGTCTCCCGATCCAGTTCGTTGACCTGTTGTCGGTCGGGCGAGTCCATCTTTTCGATACTAATTTGGATTTCTTCGTACCGATCCATCATTTTAGACAATTCTTCCGATCTGACCTGTAGGTCCTATTTGGTACACTTCACAGGATCGTAGTTTTGCACAAAATTAGCGATTCTAGTGATTTTACCTTTGATCGCGGCACGGGTCGTGCGCAGCGTTTCGATATCTTCCATGACCATCTTGGTTGGAATCTATTATTGTTTATAAATATAATGCTTGTGAGCTGAAAGAATGCTGAAAATCTATCACTGATATTGTTGTACTGTTGTACTGTTGAGCGCAACGCAAAATATTGAGCGACTGCTATACTCTCCACTATTTGCAATATGGCGACGTAGAAGTCGATGCAAAATAAAATAATATTTTTTCCGGAAACTGTGCCGAAAACACTCTTTTGATTACGAAAAGCAGTGGGATTGGTTGAATCCGTCGTATGCGTATGTAGTTTGCTTTATCGACAACCTAGAAAATTGCACAGATAATTTATTAATCTGAAGAACATCGATTGCTTTTATTGATGCTCTGCTCCTGCTCTGTCGGTAAAACAGCGGGCGCTTGTTCCCTCGCCGCTCTTGGCAGATGGCGCTGACGATATACGAAGAGGCCCGAAGTGGCTTGACGCGACCCGAAGATAGCCGACTTTCGACGATCCTGTCGACGATTTCCTGCCGGGCGGCGCCGCTCGGCGCAAGCGAAGCGGTGGCCACGTCCAAACCACAAACAAAATGGCGTTCGATAAAAACCCGAAGGACCAGATTATGTTGAGGATTACAGCGTGTGGCTGGGTAATCACTTGAAAAAAACACACTCCCGAACAGGACAACTGTTTATTGAAGACGTACACTTTTCACAATCGGTTTAGAAACCCTAATTATGTTATTAATGAATAAAATATACAGAGCGCGGTTTACTACTGTTTTACAAGGGATGGCTGTCGCAGAGAGAGAGCGAGATATTGTTAAAGAAAGGGATGGAAAGATGTATGTAATATAATTTAGTATGACAATACTAAACAAACATGTTGTGTTTCCCTTGTATCAGGATTTAACTAAAGCTAACAACCAAATAAACATTTAATTGACGACGACTGTGGGCTAGTGATTCGTGTGTCGGACTGCTGATCACGAGGTCGTGGGTTCGATTCCCACAGGACACAAATATTTATGTGATGAACATAAGTGTTTGTGTTGGTCTGGGTGTTTCTTATGTATTGTAAGTAGGTATGTATAAAAAAAGGTTTTATAAGTATTATATCCATTATCTAGTACCCATAGTACAAGCTCTGCTTAATTTGGGACTAGATGGTGCTGTGTAAAAATTACCCAAAAATATTTATTTATTATTAAATTACCAACTCAACCGCTGCACAACAAAGTACCTCTGAAAATTAATATTTAAGAACGAAATGTAACATTGTGTTTGTTATCCAACCACGAAACTAAAGCTTCTAGCTACTTAATTGTACTAAAACAATTACACTCATTGTTTTGTTAGACTTAACATACGAAAACAGTTTACTTAAGTGTGCGTAACATTACAATGTAGCCGTTCTAACTCTGCATACATAATAAGTAATTTAAACAATTTTATACAAAGCCTGAAAAACTAATTTGTGTTAGAGTTGTAATTATGTTTTCGAGTATTGTTCTCGCCCATTTCGTATGTAAGAGATAGGGTCGTTGTTCAAACTTTAATATACTAGCTCCAGCTTTTAGTAACAAATATTCTCGCATAGGTATAATTATTTTGTTTTTTACACAGACATAGTAAAATAATATATACGAAGTGCTGCGAAGAATCATAGAGAACAATCTCAACAATCGATCGTGACAATGACATTGTGAGTGATTACTGCGTGCATCGAAACGATTTTAATCAATAAAAATTGTACGGTAGATTAAAGTATCTTTTAGAAATATCTGTAAAGACGCTTGTCATCTTATTCTTCCTGCGACCGCGAACGCTGCAAAGCTTTCGAAACGTCAGGAAAACCAATTTAAATAATATACGTGATTTAATCCGGTTAAACTTTGTTTTATTATAATCATAGAGAAGTAAAAAAAAGTGTGCTTCTTCGTGTACAACCAGCGCTTACGCACACACAATCATGTACCTCAAACGGTGCTCACCCTTCTCAGTACACATGTCTCGGCATCGTCCAGTAAGTACGACATGTACTTGCCTTGGGACAATCGGGACGGGTTCTGTGCAATTTGTGCCCACAGTATATAATATACTAGAAATTTTATCAACAATACACAAAGTATTTCAAGCCTTATCTTATTAAAAGGAAATGCGGGTGGTCTTTTCTCCATACAAACGCTCTCGACTGTTTTTTTTTTTCTGGCTTATAACCCTATAGAGATTCTTACAGTAAAATAAATATCTACTTTTTGTGTGTCCGTATATTTTAGTCTTTGTTGATAAATTATTTCTAGAAGCCTTACTAAATTCCCATAATTGCCTATTTAGACCGCTGTCTACAGAGGCCGTCTACAGAGCGGTTTAAATATAAATTTGACAACTACATATTAAAGAAAAAGGAAAAATATAGCGACACAGTACATATTCTTCTTATTCAGTTTATGATTTTTTTTTAAATAGGTCTAGTTTCGGAGGAGAAAATAGTCGAGAGCTGAACCTTGAATTATGACTTTTTTACTAATGATACTCAGCCGGAGCTGCAGTTGTCCTTTTTGCACGTATTTGAGGCCGAGCGCTCGCAAAGCGACAGCATTAGTTTCTTCGAATACCTAATTTTCAAAATTCTCTCTGTCCGCATTGCCTCTTAAAGTCCGCTTTCTAACAATGTTTCTTCATAATAATTTCATAGGTTTTCGCGATCATTGCACATTATAATAAAATAATAATTATTACTTTGTTAGTGATTACTGCATGCATCGAAACTATTTTAATTAATAAAAATTGTACGGTAGATTAAAATATTTTTTAGAAATATCTGTAAAGACGCTTGTCATCTTCTTCCTGCGACCACGAACGCTGCAAAGCTTTCGAAACTTCAGGAAGCCAATCTAAATAATATACGCGATATAATCCGGTTAGACTTGTTTTATTATAATGTTTCTTCAACTTTGTATCTCCACTACTACTCTACTTATATTCACGATAGCAGCGACCATCGCTACGGTTAAATTATGTTATATATTTTATATATTTACGCCTCATAAATTTATGTATATTCGGACACGGGTAGGACCCACGTACTTCCATAACGTGCTGGTTTTATTAAGGACTATTGCGCATAATTAGCAACAGCTTGTTAGACCGCTTCCTACGGCTATAATAACTTGTCTTTATAAAATTTGATAACATCGAGATCTATATCAGGGTAGGTAGGTAGTGCTGTTAGTAATTAGTACCAATAAACTGAAAATTTTAAGTAGTACCTACATGAATAAAAATTACAAGCCAACAAAATATACATATAATAATTTCTTAGGTTTTCGCGATCACTACACATTATAATAAAACAAGTTTAACCGGATTACATCGCGTATATTATATAAATTGGTTTTCCTGACGTTTCGAAAGCTTTGCAGCGTTCGTGGTCGCAGGTAGACTAAGATGTCAAGCGTCTTTATAGATATTTCTAAAAAATATATTTTAATCCACCGTACAAATCTGTCATAATCGCCATGCTTGGCAGGCGGGTTCGTGATCGCAGTTGGTTGTTTAAATACTCAGAGAATGCTGCTACGATGGGTAGTAGCCCATCCTCTGGTGATTCCCTTAGTCGCCTTTTACGACACCCATGAGAAGAGAGAGGATGGTGCAATTCTTTACGTCTGGCACCACACGGAACGCTAAACTGAACAACATTTAACAAGAATGTCTTTGCAATAAAGACAGTGCCAACCGACCATGAGCAAGACTTATAAGAGATCCTTTAGGCGAAATAAAATAATAAACACTAAATCTGAATAACACCGCCGCGCCTTGGATGTTTGATACACAAATAATTTCCTCAAAAAACTCTTATAATAAAACATCATGAATGTTTTTTTTTTCAGATCTTGAGTTATGAGTACATTAACAAAGCTTTATCTAAATATGGATAATTTATATTTTTCGAGTCTAGACATTGTAATAATTCAAGAGTCACTAATGGGTTTTAAATTAAAATAAATTCACTCATTAGAACTTTCTTTTTGACGTTAATTAAGAAGACGAGAAAGTCTGTATTTGATATTATTTTGTCTGCAGGTCGTAATACAGTAATCCAGTACAACAAATTATAATTTGCAGAAGTAATTAATGGAATTCGTTTGATTATGTAGGTCATAATTAATTGATTAATTATTACAACAAGTTATAGGCTCGCCCCCTATTACATGGCACTTATAACATAACTGGCGAAATGTGGGTGTACTATACACCTCTGCCTACCCCTTCGGGAAATACAGGCGTGATGTTATGTTATGTTATGTTACAAGTTATGATTATTGCAGAAAGAATTAAGGTGAATGCTACAGGGTACACCGCGAAATTCAAAATTTTTGGCGTTTTTTGCAAATTGTAGCTTTATTATGCGTTGTATATCGGTCAAAATATGATTGGCGGAAATAATATCAATATATCTACTGAATAATACTCATAAAAATATAAAACTAGCTCTGTAAGCTGTACAAGCTTGTACAGCTTATAGAGCTAGGTTAATATTTTTTATGAGTATTATACCATAGATATATTGTTACTATTTCCGCCAATCATATTTTCATCGATAAAAAACGCGAAATAAAGCTACAATTTGCATTTCGCGGCCTACCCTGTAGTATTCACCTTAACGGAATTTGTCTGATTATCCCCAATTTTGTGTGAAGTTTTACGTGTGTTAAGTCTAATCTTTAATTTAAAAAATGTTCTTAATGTTCACAGGTATGGTTATCATCATCATCATCATTTCAGGGGGGGGGGCAGTATGCCATAATCGCCACTCTTGGCGATCGCAGTTGGTTGGTTAAATACTCAGAGAACGCTGCTGCCCATCCTCTGGTAAATCCCTTTGTCGCCTTTTACGACACCCATGAGAAGAGAAAGGGTGGTGAAATTCTTTACGTCCAACACCACACGGAACGGTACGGTTATACTTGGTAAATATCCCGTAACATAAATTAAAATAAAATGTAAGTGAGCATGTTAATTTAAAAACAAATATTTTGTTTTTAAAAAAAATAACTTATTTATGACCACTGCTCTAAAAACATAAAGTGATTCATATTCAAACAAAACACATAAAAATGTAAATAACTTTCCTTTTTTCATTCTTTACTTATAAGTTAATACGTCAACTGCAACCGCCTTTAACCCTCCGAACGCGATGCGGTCTAACAATGTCATATTTTATTCACAACTTTATTTTTGTTCTGTCGACATTTCGCGAAGTTCGCGCCTGGAGAAAACACACAAATGTCGGTGCAAATTTCCAGATACTTTTGTTACCCCGAGACGACAGTAAAGAAGGAATATTATTCAATATTTTCCTTTAAATTTGCGAGTCATTTGCAAGTTTTGCAGGTAGTGGATTTTAAGTTTGTACCTGCTAAATTGGTCTTGTGATAAGTGTAGCTTCTAGGTACAATTTTTCAGTAAGTACAAAATATAGGTCTGTGACTCTTTTGGAATTATTATTGCAACAATGCCACAGACAATGCATAAGACGTGGCAAAATTCTGCGCCAGCAGCGTGTGAGTACTGTGCCACTATCAGTAAATTTTTTGTACCGGCGACACGAAGAAGAAGAAGAAGTTGCAGCGTTCGTGGTCGCATGTAGACTAAGATGACAAGCATCTTTACAGATATTTATAAATAAATGAAAAACTACCGTACTAATATGCTATAATCGCCACGCTTGGCAGGCGGGTTGGCGATCACAGTTGGTTGTTTAAATACTCAGAAAACGCTGCTGCCCATCCTCTGGTGAATCCCTTAGTCGCCTTTTGCGACACCCATGTAAAAAGTATGTATTTAGAAAAAAAGGATATAAGTATTTTAAAATTTGTCTATTACCCATAGAACAAGTGTAAAAATGACCCAAAAATATTTATTATTTATTAATTTTATATAAATTTACTTATATAAATTATGTTACTCATTATTCTCATTTGTTTCTGTTTGATTTTAATCCATAAGTTTGATGGCATAACACAATTAATAATTATGTGACTCGGTTTTTTAAAAGCTAAGTTTTTGAACTATAAAATTACGGTCACGCAAACAAACTGAAAAGTGAATTTCAAGCACTTAAAAAAGTAAGTTAATAATCATTTTACCATAAAAGTCTAGGTTTCAATAATAAATAGTTTCGTAATTATTTTTATAAGAAAGAAAGAAAGAAAGAAAGAAAAAAATTTTATTTGCTTCAAAAGTGACACTACACTCGTATCGTAAAATTCGAATTATGAACTCGAAAGTAATGTCATAATGACATACTTTACGCACACGCACCTGTAATGAATTTAAAAAGTTTTATTACGATACAGTTTGCTGAACAAAACAATGCGGTAATTTAATTTTTTTCCATAACCGCACACTTCAGCCCAACTAAGGAGTTTTTAATGCCACTTCGACCTAACCAAGGAGTTTTCAAACCTTTTTTTTAGCAGTCGTACAGTTTGGCACCAATGAGTACACAAAATTCAGGGTGGCGCCACTTGTCATACATTGAAAAATTTTATCGTTTAAAATCGCGTTTTTGGCAGAACTTTTGATTGTCATATTGCTTTTAATTATATTTAAGTGTTTACAGGCATATTTTTTGTATGATAAAACAGAGATTGACGGAATCCTGACAAGGATAGAAAATTAGTTCCGATTATAATATTTTCGCCAGACTATATTTTATTATCTGTGTAGGCGCGCACCAGCGCGCGTGCGCGGCCGCGCGCCACGGCCGCGGCCTACTGGATTTGGTCATCGTTACTTGTAAATTTATTGTTATTGTTTACGTTATTATTATGGTTTTGTATGTCGAAAGTTTTAATCTGGGCAAAAATATCTGACTACAGCAGTGATACTGAACTGAGGAGAATATGACCCCGCCTGAATTTCTGGATGCAGCAACGTAAATGACGAACAATCTTTTACCAGAGAAATCAAGAAAAACAACGACAATGTTACCAAGATTTTGACTTTGGTATTTTATTTAAAATTGTATGAGTGTAGATAAAATAGTGTATGAAACTGACATAATTAGGTATTAAAACACTCGTGTGATACTATTAAAAACCTCGCCTACGGCTCGGTTTTTAAACTCACACTCGTGTTTTAATAACCCCTATTATGCAACAGTTTCATAAACTACTATTTCAATATTTTAAATGTTAAAAGAATACCAATTTTAAAGATATAAATTGTGGAAAGAAAAAATCGCTCACGAGCAGGATTCGAACCTGCGACTCCTGGCTCAGTACGCCAGTGCTTTAGCCACTAAGCTACCGTGAACACTGCTCGTGGTATCGAAATTATCCTCCACTATACGTCTTTGGGTGACGTCAGCGATATCTATCGATATATATCGATACCACGAGCAGTGTTCACGGTAGCTTAGTGGCTAAAGCACTGGCGTACTGAGCCAGGAGTCGCAGGTTCGAATCCTGCTCGTGAGCGATTTTTTCTTTCCACAATTTATATCTTTAGAATTCGCTTCGCATGCGTAAAATGCGTTAAAATAATAAAATAATACCAATTTTGATGAAACTTTTATCAAAAAACTTTTATTAAAAACAAATTGCGTTTTCCTCAATTTTAAGGGTGCCGTATCCAAAGGGTGTCAACGGAACCCTATAAATATCCCTCTATATCCATCCATCCATCTGCTTGTCACAGGGCTGTTTCTTCTTAGCAGTAGCCAGTTAAAATTTTCGCAGAATATGTGTTACTATGACCTCTATCATGGCAAATACTAAAAATAAAAAACGTTTTAACTCAAAGGTGCGGAACCCATATTGCACGAGTCTAACTCGCACTTGGCTGGTTTTTAAAACATCATCATCATCATCATTTCAGCAGAAAGAAGTCCACTGCTGGACATAAGCCTCTCCAAAGTGTCATAATCGCCACGTCTGGCGCGCGGCAATTGCAGTTAGTTGAGTATTACTCAGAGAACTCTGAAAAAGCTCCTATTTGCCTTTTACTCCTCAATCTCTTCTTATGGGTGTCGTAAAAGGTGACTAAGGGATTCAGCAGAGGGTGGACAGCAGTGTTAATATCTTATACGTGACAAGAATTAGGAGTCAGCGCTTTTATATGGTTATACTTTAAACTGTTCCATCAGATTACACTTTGACAAATGCTTTAAAATTAAGACACTTATTTTAATTATATTTATTTTTATTATATATTTACATATTAACCGCGTTAATGGTGCATGTGCTCTAAACGGGTTTCCAAGTTGTACAATTATGACTGTTACCTGAATTTTAGTCTATTATCTTAGACTTAATTTCAAGTTGAGAACTCTTTAATGTCTCTACGTGCTTATATTCACTAATTGCACTAATTTCACGTATTTTGTACCATCGTAGCATAGAACGGGTTAATCTTATGTAATAATTAAATAACTGAAAATAATTTAATAGAAATATTTATTTCCATTCCAAATAAATTCTTGTCTAAAGGCTACTCGAGTTGCATAACAAATAAATCTTTATTGCTGCAATAAGACACGGGGCTATGAACCGTAATTTCTTTGAAATAGGATCTATTATTTTTAATTTAATGTATTTTTCTGCCATATAAACCCTGCTTGCAGTTACAAACTCTTTTCCCGGTTTCGCGCGTGACTCAATTATGAATGAATAACTTTATGTTTTTTTTGTGAGGTTGCCTTTTTAAGAACGTTATTAAATTTATTTCTTCAGTTTTAATGTTGGTCTAAGCACAGAAGAATGATGTAGGATTTTAAATTAAAATAAATGCACACTAGCTCTAATATGGCGCAATTGAATCTCCTTATAATTCTAGATGCACCGTTTAGAGGAACAACATGGTTACACGAGTGATGGTTCCGGAACCACACTGTCATCTGTCAGTAGTTCACTTGACAGCTGTCTTGATTTAATTGAATGACTTAATTCTTTTAGACAGTTCACTTAATTTGGAACATGCTGTTTATATGAGATCACATGTCTATTTATTGACGTCGTTGCCTTATAATATTTTATTTTTCATTAAAAGAATGCTTAGGTCAACGTAATATGTGGCAAGCAATAGCTGTTGTATAAATGACTTCAAAAATATATTGGTTGGTACTGTAGAAGGGGCTTCCAATCTCGATAAAACTAAAGCAAGCAAATTTACGACACATCATATTCAACCTTCGCCATAAAAAATGCGTCAGATCCGAACCGCAAGTTGTAAAAGTCGGTAAAAGATGGCATAGGCTCCATGAATATCGTTTTAGTAATAAAAAGAGAATCTTTTACCAATTTGCTAAACTTCATTTAGACTTACTTTAGATTCATTTTAGACAAAAAATAACCTATAAAGCAAGGAAAAGTGTTAGAATAAAATACTTACATTACTGTTCCTAGCCGACTAGTGTTGGGTATGGATACGGTTTTAAAATGAGTTCGTAGTATATCTCTTTTTTATACTGAGCCAGTACAATGTCCTACTTCAAATGAGGCTAGGCGTTTTGAATCTAGACGGTACATATGAGGCAAGACTACAACCTTTTCATATCGTACATACGAGTTGAACCTGAAAAATGTATGACTTCTTTATTTATGTGCTGAACATAACATTAGGTTATAGGAAATGAATACTAATGAATGAAGACAATTATTTTGAAATATGTTTACAGTCCGGCAAAAACGTCGTCAAACTATTTTTTTATTTAATTTTGGTCAGTCCGTGATTTATTGTGATACGTAAATATTATTATTCATTCATGCTTGTACAGTTGCCGGCACGAGTCGTGAGCACAGATTCCACTACGTAAGTGGTCGAATCTCTGTTCCCAGTACAACAGACCAGAAACTGGCACTTGCATTGGCTTAATTACATGATAATGCATAATTAAATATACGTAGAAAACGGAATACTAGAATACGGTGACGACAGAGACTTTTACGCAGGTACAATGTGTGCTCAAGTCTCGTGCCGGGAACTATACGACGTACGTGCGCGTCGTTTTATCATCCTGTCTCAATCTATCATATAGTGAAGTGAAGTCGCAACTGATGACGACTGGTGGATGAAACGCAACGCTCTTTCGCTCCCTCCTTTCACTCAAGAGAAACGCGACAAAAAAACGTGACGAATTTTTTGAAGTGGTGGTTTTCTGTCGTGTACGGGACAAATGTACTGGCTGTTAAAAGTCCTACTCAACACTATAGCCGAGGTTAGAGACAATTTAATGAGACTATGAACCTGGTATGTCAATTTTAATAAGCGAAACTCTGCGTGGAGAAATGGATCAAAAGATATTTATGGCCATAAATATCTTTTGATCCATTTCTCCATGTCAGCCATATTTGTCTAATGCTATAATAAATGACGTATAGGTTTATTTACCGGTAAATTAATGACGATGAAAGGCGATGGACTGGAAACTTATTTGTACACAGTTGACGACCTTTGAACCCATTATATTACTGCTATACGTTTCGTTAACGATAAAAATTGATACAATACAAGACAAGGTTTGTTAAATTAACAAGCTTACATTGAAAAAAATATATAGCGTAATTTGTGTCGTACATGCTCGTATTATCCTTTTCATGAGCTTAGGGAACACAATTTTACAAAATGTATTTGCCTCATTGACCTCGAAGGCAAGTGTGATTGCTGATATTATAGAAAAACGCTCAATATCAACTATTTTTAATTATATTCATTTATTCAGGACATTATTTAAAGAAGAAGATTGGGTAGCTGGTAAATAAGCCTATACTTTATTTTTACATTTCAAAATCTATTTTTTCAAACGAATCGGTCTATAAAAAACACTCGAATGGTACAAACAAGAACAACGAATTTACTTTTTCAGAACTATCACTTTGAATTCAATATCGTAACTATTTATTAACCCAATAGCAGCATACCTGTTCGGATAGCTTTGAGGCACCGCCAGAATTCGTACAAACTAGTTTTGTCTCGGTTAGGTAAATTTGTTAGTAGAACTTGGGAACTTGGTGCGGCCTCGCAAAATTTAGGGTTAAAACCACGATAATTGGGTTCGGCAACAATTTGCGATCGCGGTTAGACTTTGTGGATGTGGAAATCCAAAGTTCCATATTCGTTGCTTTATTGTTTGGTTCGCACGGTCATTGGAACGTTTTAATAAAACAGATTACGTAAGTAAGGTACCTTTGTGTTGGGCGAAGCGGGGGCGGTTAGCGTGCCATCAAGTTTTGTAAACACATGAATAATTAAGGAAAGTTGGTTAATGGTTTGGAACACGTAAATGGTAGTACTTCCTTAAATACGAGAATGCTGACGTCTTTACGTTACAAGTGAAAAAACTGTGCGTCGGATAATTTATTATTTAATTTTTAACGATACGTAAGTTTTTGTTGATACGTAAAATATTAATAACAATACTTTTGGTTAGAAAAAAAGCTAGAAAACAAAGTGCTGATACAAAAAATCAAAAGCGATTATTATTTCAGTACGTTATTATAAAAGCAAACCTATGGCAGGTTTTAATGATGGAATATGATTAAATAAAACTAATTTCAGTGAATCCAGGTCGTAGTGATATCTGCATGATAAATCCCACAGCTTTGCAACGTTAAGTATTTATCATTTCCTAATCTACTGCTTATCAGTAATAACCTGGTCTCAAGTATGCAGGTAACCAAAATCTGGCTCACATAAATTTTAGAGGTCAGAGGTGCAAATCTGGTATGAACTTTGAATTTAGACTCCCATGCAAGAAAGGCAAGAGATCACTGTCAAAACAAACACTTAAAAATGCACTTTACAACAAACATATTTTACTGCGATTCAAGAGAAATTTGACGCTCTGCTTACCACAGAGGACAAAGATACAAAAGTACATGTTTGAAAAGATAAAAGATACAAATTACATGTTTGGCAAGAACATGACGTTGCTTTTGTTCGATATGACAACGGTACGACGTGTGCGGGCATATCCGGAAATAAAGACTATGTGGGCGAACTTAATACTTTTATCCCCAGTTTTGATCTTTAGTTAACATTTTCGGTAGAGTTGAGCCTTTTGACGAATGCCTGGGTTAAAAGATTAATTTTGATTTATCTAAGCTTCGCGAAATCTATGGTTTGTTACCTTTGTAGGTTTACCATTTTAGAAGTGAAAGCTTCCGTTATGTTATACAGTTAAGTGCATGTCGATGGTAACAATACAGGTATAATCAGAGCCCTGTCTTGTATGAAAGATACATACAAAGCCTGTTCTGCTTATAATGGTTTTGTTACCATTGACACCTATGCGGTTGAAGTCAAACAGTTTAAAATTATGCTATTTCAGGATTTCATCAACCTTCACAGAAATTTTTAAAAATAAGAAAATATTTTCCATGAATTCTCTGAATGTGTATAAGTTCCAATCCAACCCATTCCTCTATTTAACCCTATTAACGCCCTGTGTTTAATCACAGGGACGGCGGTTGATAAAATGATTAGTACTTTTATAGATGGTATTCACAAGTATATCTACAGTAAGTTACATCTGTAACTAATTTATAGTATATTAGAAGTTCTCGAACGAATTACTTATTTAAAATGTGAGTAGGTAATTCTTATTACGTAGCTTCTCTTTGAAAGAAAGAAAGAAAGAAAGAAAAATTATTTATTGCCACAACAAGACGACATGCGGTAGGTGCACATAAAAAATACTTAATTAGGTACATTTCTTGAATCATTTTATCAATGTATGATACCTACTTTGCATGTCGTAGCTGCGGCAAAGTGGTCAACACTCAGCATGATGCTGTGTTGTAACATGAGTCACAACACAGCGCTGATTTTCAGTGTCAACCCCAAGTGATGATGAGCGGGTGCCAAGCCAGCAAAAGCAGCCAATGATTATTATACCCAAAAACAAATAAAGCAATAATTATTATATAAGAGTGTGTGGGGTGTGTCTTTGCTTCCTAAAAATGATACAACTTGCTAAACTCAAGACGAGTGAAGCAAAAATGCGACACATAAAACTGACCATCGCAAAACTATAAACCATTCGAATCCACTCAACCAGTAAACAATGCGCTTAGAAAAATCGATTTGAAAAATTCTCAAACAAATTTCACAAAACATGGAATACTCACCATACTCCGGACATATGATGCAAAAAGCCACAGCCAGGAAAAAGCCGATCACTTCGCCACAGAATCCTTTGAAGGCCATTTTTCTCCTTTTTGTTTAACCAACGCTGGCTTTTACCGACATCTTTACTCTTTCTACTTTTCACTATTTCTCACTAAAAACCCTTCCGCACACTCATCGTTCTTTGTATAACATCCAACTTTTTAATCGACATCGTTCTTCTGAAGAGTATTTATCTTCTGATGTTTTGTCGCTGCGAGATATCTTCGTGGTTACATCTGCAAAAAGAGAAAAAAAAATTAGAAATGGTGTTGGTATTTTTTATCTCCACAGGTACTGCAAGATCTTGAATAATTTTGCTTCGTTATGATAAGATTATTTGTAAGAATTATTGCATAAAGCTTAACTTGGTCCATATTTACTTTACACAATGTTTTATTTGCTATGTTTCATTTAATCCTATGTATGCTTCATTGTTTACTTTGTAAATAAATTGATGAGAAAAAGTTTTTATTTATATCATCATCATCATCATTTCAGCCGAAAGACGTCCACTACTGGACATAGGCCTCCCCCAATTAAGGGGGGATATGCCATAATCGCCACGCTTGGCAGGCGGGTTGGCGATCGCAGTTGGTTGGTTAAATACTCAGAGAACGCTGCTGCCCATCCTCTGGTGAATCCCTTAGTCGCCTTTTACGACACCCATGAGAAGAGATAAGGGTGGTGCTATTCTTTAAGATTTATTTTTTCTTTTTATTTATTTATATACCACAATGATATTTAAAAGTATAGATATGCCATACCCTAACAAAACCAACGAAAAAAATGTTCTGTACGCAGCGGCAGCACAATACACATATTAATAAACTAGTACAAAGTAAGTAAATTGGTTACTTCAAGATACTTTCGCGTCATAATTGGAACATTTTCTGTACAGACATGATGGCATTTTTTTTTGTCATCGGGCACGCTCGTCGCCTTACTTGACACGTCGTAATTAGGACGTTTTCGAGTCTTCAGTTGCGAGTGTAAGTAACATATCTGTACTTTTAAATATCACTGTATCATCATCACAGCCGAAAGACGTCCACTACTGGACATAGGCCTCCCCCAATTAAGGGGGGGATATGCCATAATCGCCACGCTTGGCAGGCGGGTTGGCGATCGATCGAAATATCACTGTATACCATGTGTTAAAAACGACATTGTCATCCAGCTATGTTTAAAGTTTTAAGTCTCTAGCCCATCGAGAAGTTAGTTAAAAATCGATTCTGATCTGTCCGTTCGGTACAAATTTTGCATTTTGAACAGACAGACAGGAATGAAAACGAGTTGATAAAAACGTGGTAAAATTATATAAATAACTTCTTGCTTAGAACTCCGTTTATACACCCTGAATTTTTAATGGATGTTTTCCTGAAAAGGGGTCATTTTACTCATAATTATGAACAACTTTTACTGTGGGGCCTACCCAGAAATCGCGAAAAGAAAATCTGCTGGTCCGATTTTATCGATTTAAGTGAACACAAATATAAGGACCAGCTGATTTATTTTTTCATAATGACGAGTATAATGAACCCTATTCAGAAAAACCGCAATTAAAATATCAGTATGTATAAATAAAACATAAAATTATTTTCATTCTATCAAAATATTTGTATTACAAGTTCTAGAATCCCTAGTTTTTGTTGTGAA
The DNA here is from genome assembly GCA_949699075.1 of Asteroscopus sphinx. NCBI lineage: Eukaryota > Metazoa > Arthropoda > Insecta > Lepidoptera > Noctuidae > Asteroscopus > Asteroscopus sphinx. The sequence continues at coordinate 7,130,999 of OX453007.1, forward strand.
ACTTAATACTTTAGCTAATTACATTACAGTACAGAAACCCATTCCGAGGGAAGTGTAAGACTTCATAAGCAAGCAAGGGTTCACCAAGTTATTCCAAGACGTGATTCTAGTAATAGTATCTACTCTCATATCTCCCAAGTTATATTCTGAGGTTTACTTTAGAGAGCTCGTTATATTTTCTAACTTACATAACTATGTAATTTTCTTTTACTTCTGTTTTAATAGATCGATTCAAACCAATTTAAAATACAAGATTAGGTAAAATTATTCCTTATATTGTGAGACCTATTATTTTAATTTTAATTATGTTTTCTGAAAATTTATTTAGAATCCCAAGCAAGGTTTACAAGAACACAAGAACATAAATCTCTTCGGAAATTCGAAGTTCTTTTTTTGAGAATGAAATGTAAAAAAATCTTTTCATGTCTAAAATATCTTTACTTGCACAAGTTTTTACATCATAAACATTATTTCCGTTGCAGTTTTCAAAACACGGTTTCTGGTATAAGGAAAAACGGTGCGGGCAATATTGTTCCACTTTTTTACGTCAAGGCTCATTTCGCTTTATTGTTATGTAGGTATGTCTTCAGACGACAAAATAAATCAGAACTGAAAATAAAAATCGTATGACGAATCTAAAAAAAACATGTTAGAAGTTTACAAACTTTTTGTCATGAAACAATGCACTTCTTTACCCTTCTATACTCTAAGGCCCTTTAAATAATAATACGGATAGAAGCCATGTTATACGAGTATAACAAACGACGACGTGACGTGTAAACTGACTTTACAAATTGAATGTGAATATGAATATAAAATTCGTATAAAAATCTAAAATCGAATATCGACGACCTCTGTGGTCTAGTGGTTCGAGTGTCGGACTGCTGTTAACGAGGTCGTGGGTTCGATTCCCACAGGACACAAATATTTGTGTGATGATCATAAGTCTTTGTGTTCGTCTGGGTGTTGCTTATGTATTATAAGTAGGTATTTACAAAAAAAAAAGTATATAAGTATACTATAGTATAGTATAGTGTAGTATTCCATTGTCTAGTACCCATAGCACAAGCTCTGCTTAGTTTGAGACTAGATGGTGCTGTGTAAAAATGTCCCAAAGATATTTATTTATTTTATCTTGATGTTTCATTGTTATTACTACTATTTGTATGATAATCTGAAGAAACTGTTTATGGACATTGTTTAACCTATTTTTAAAATTATCTTTGTTACTATTTGTTTATTTCCCAAATAAAGTAAAATAAAATAAAGAAATAAATATTTTATATAAAAGTAGGAGTAAAAATAAACACTCCCAAATTCTTGATCCGAAATATGAATGATCAAAAAACAGAAAAACTGAATTACGAATTCCAACATTCAGTAAACTCGTTTACAGCCGGTGTTATACAAACGTTCTTTCACACAATACACGAAGCATAATTATTTGTTGAACATGTTACAACTGGAAGTGACCTGAAAAGGACGACGTGTATTGTGCAAAGGCGTCCGAGGCAGAAATTGTATTGTGTTCCAGCTCTTTATGTACCACAGAACGCCTCTGTTTGTGCTACCTATGTCTGTTCTTTGTCGCTGTCACCTATATAAGGTTTCTTACGTTCCGCTTGCACCGTTTTAGTTGTTGCTAATGAAGTGGAAATGTACTGGTGCTTGGAAGAGTGCACCTGTGTTTTAAGGGGTAACGAGTTCAGTGAGTTTATTTTTCACCGCGGGTTCAATGTACATTGTTTTAAAGAAACGGCTACTACACTTTCAGTGCAGCTTAAGCTTGTTATTTTTAAACACCCTGCAAATGTAGTTTGACTTAAAACTTTATTTTTATTTTTTATTGTAATGTTACTGATATCGAGTTGGCTTACAAAACAGATTTACTTGAAACGCTCCATGTGCTACAATTGAAAAATCCTTAATAGAATAATGTGCTTTTAATGTGACTTATAAGAACACCAATTCCAATATCGAACTGTTTATTTAAAAGCGAGTTTGCAATTTAACTAATCCTAATGAAGTAATAAAAATAATTCTGGAAAAGGAAATAAAAGGGAGCTTGTGATTACTCAAAGAGACAGCCAAATCCTATCATTTCTTCGGCCTACAATCTTTTTTCCAATTTGTCTTAATGTTAATGCTGACGAAACAAGATTCTCTTCACTTCGAGCCCTGCCTTACTTAATGCCAAGTCTCATGTTGGCAAATACATAAAAATATCAAAGAAGATGGGTAGAGTAAATTGAATTATGTTCACACATCGTAATCAAAGCCGAAAGTATAATGTTCTTTGTGAACAGTATAATAAACGTGACATTGATAAAAAAGAAAAAGAAGATTTTAAACTGAATGAAGGAAAAATAAAGTACGTTGTATTTTATATAGAGCGAATTATGGCTGACAAGATAATTTCATCAAACTATACCTAAATTAAGGAGCGTACGTCAGCTAAAAGTAGACGAAAAAATTTATTACTAGGTCGATCGCCTAGGTTCTGGATTTTTTTCCAATACGTCAGCCATACTGCGGCCTAGATAGAATCGACAGCCTAGCTTGGGTAATAGTAACTGGTCCACATGGCTTAATTTTTAATTTTTAACATTCTGAATTATTAGCACAATATTTCAAATATGTCAAGAGTTTGACAAGGTTATGAAGACATAATTCTTGAAAAATCTGACGAAATTAATGTAGTGGGTAGTCGATATTGTTAAATTACTTACAGAAACATAAAATACATAACATTGACTTCATGAATAAAAAAATCATTTTTTTATATCCGCGTTTTCAAACACCGCACGTGCATAAAAAAAGGAAATGACCTCAATAATAATTTCCATATATGACATTTTACCAACAATAAATACGAAATCGCCAACATCCTTCCATAAACCTATCCATTCTTCATTCGGGCCCATATAAACAGACTATAAAAATGAGTCTTGTATTGACAATAAAACCATTTTATGTGATACTCGAAAACGTTTCCCAGCAAATGTAATACGATACATGTGATTATTCGCTGAAGGTAAAATAGTGTTTACTTTGATGGCTTCATACAAATAGAGTTATTCATTAGTTTGGCAAACAGAATTTTCAACGGTATTGATCTTAGATAACGTGAACCCTTGTAAACATACAATATCTTAATATAGTATAAAGACGGGTCACAATAATGAAGAAAGTATAATGGAAAGCTACATTCTATCATCAATCCTTACAAAGAAAGGATTACAACTGTAATAAATAGCAGTAAATAAAGAGCACTGCCATTCACAGAACAACATGAAAATATTGCTCATACAAAGGAATTTAAAATAATTATTTTGATTTATAACTTGAACATTCCATGCCAAAAGTAAGAAACGGTGCATAAGCACAGACTCGGCTTGCAGAAGTCGAGATGCGAACAACACTAAGAATGCATGAGACCGGACAAAGTAGAAAAGTTTGCGTCATAAACCAAATCCTTGCACCGGAATAATTCGCAAAAGTTGTTTGTGACGTAGCACATTCAAGTTTATTCCCCACGGTTAAACTGGAACAATTTAGAGTATTAAAACAAGGCCTGAAGAAACTTTTAACATTATCAACACTATCGTAGATAAAGAAACTGGTCATGAAAGAAGAAATGAAGTGAATGAAGTGTACAAGAAATGTTATTTTAAGTGAAATATTGTGGCGAGAAATAAACATTATCTTATCTTATCTTATCTTATGAAGGTGATAGTTTTTTTGAAGAATAATCAAATAAATTGCCTCAAGATGAAAATTCAATAAATGACGAGAGTGAGCAAATAAAAAAACTAGACGTTTTACTAGAAATGAAAGTGACACCCACGTTATTGATGGTAGGTGATCTTAAATGTGTTACTTCAAAGGTGACAAAGACGTATGACAGTGTTGGCAAAATTCCGGCCGAAATATTGGCTACTTAAGAGTTAATATCCTGCTTATGATTGATAGATTTTAGAAGGTAGTGGACACAGTACAACAATAAACCAAACAAACCTTACTTCCTAGATAGAATGTAGTTTACCCACGCAATATCAAAGCACAACTCAACAAGCCTTATTCAACTAAAGATATTGCCTACCATAAATTCACTTAGTTTGTTGAAGATCGTAAAGTTTTTACATCACCCACAACTTACGGCGTTATAATGTAAATTAGTTCTCCAACTCTTCTGTCCCTAAATCTTCACAATTTTCGCACCAAACGTGACAGGTTTAATCTTAGTTGATCGCGATCAGGGTAAACTTGTGAATAATATATGGCTGGATTTATAAATACTGCTAAACAAGACAGTTCACATCTAAATCTCGAAGTTGTAAGGAGAAATTGTAGAAGCTTAATCGAAAATGTTTGCGTAGTTTTGAATCAAAATCTTTGCAAGATTAGCTTAGATGTTGTATGCTGTATTTCACGAAATTAACTTATTAAATTCGTTTTTGAAAAAAATAAGTATCACTAAGTTAAGAGAAATAATAATAATATGAAAAAATAATCTTCGTTGAGATATAGATGATGAAAATGTATGTTACCGTTTGTAAATTTTTGAAAAGGTACTGAAACTCAAACCATTTATTATCAATTTACCTTAAACTAGCTTTTCTATAATAAGTTTGTACAAGTTTCTAGTTTGCCTTAAACTGTCTTTTAATTTAACATAGTCAAAATTAGGTCATTCCAAATCGATGTTTCATTTCATTTGGTTGTCACATGGACAGAGTATACATTAATAACATTAGTTACGCTGATGATATATGTAGTGTTGTTGAGCCCATCAATTAAAGCAATGATGAGTCTACTTACGATACGTTAAAGGTACGTGGAAGCCCATGGGCTCAGCTATCTTATTTAGTGCCTGCCTATGCAGGCACTCAATTCTATCCAATTGTGCCACACTTGAAACTTTGCGGAAGTCCTTTAAAACAAGTCATTACCTTCAAGTACCTGGGCCACTGTGATCGAATCAGAAATGAGGAGATTCCCAGGAGAACGAAGTTAACCGACATAGCTCGAAGAATTGTCAAACTTAAGAGGCAGTGAGCGGGGCACATTGCTCGTAGAACGGACGTGGGTAGGCCCTCCACAAGGTAGACCGACGATCTGGTGAAGATCGTGGGAATCCGCTGGATGCAGAAAGCGCAGGACCGGTCGTTGTGATCATGCTTAAGGGAGGCCTATGGCCTATGTCTATGTGTATGGCCTATGGCCTATGGCCTATGCCTATGGCCTATGGACGTCTTTTGGCTGAAATGATGATGATGACGATCTGGGCCACATGGTTTCCGAAGACCTTAAAGACAGCATGGACACTGAGCGTGAGCACAGGGCGTTAGCTGTCCGCTGCGCTGCAATATGTTGACTCGCAGATTTGAAAAATGCACAACCGAAGTAAAGGCTACGCTTAAACAGCATACTATCGGTCATTTTATACATGCAGTCTACGGATTAATTAAACGCAGAGGGCATAAACACCCTGTGCGTACAATACAATAATGCATTTAGGGTGTTGATGGGGTTTTCACGCTACTACAGAGCTTCCAGCATGTTCGCAGAGGCGGGAATAGATGGTTTTCACGCTTTTATGCGCAAGCGATGCGCTTCTATTGTGCGCAGGGTACACGCTAGCTCCAACAGCATCCTAAAAACTATAGCAGTCAAGTGGGACAGCCCCATACTGGGACATTGAATACACCTACATGCCAATGTGGCGTAATTCTTAAATAATTAATTTTGTTCTCCGGTAGATGTTAGTACTAACATTAGTTTCGAAGTGGTTTGTGTATTAACAAAATGGACTAACAGTCTGAAATAAAGATTTTTATTTCGCTTTACTACCAATTCCATTTTTAAGTTTTTTTCCCATGTTCATAGCTATATGCTTACAAATACGTTTCTTTTTGCGAAGGTAATAGCTACTTTGGATCTATTTTACTTCACTTTTAGACAGAAGTTTTTGTCGTAAGAATTTTGTTGCGTCCGATCGAAACATAAAAACTATACCGGAGCTGCCCAAACTTTTTGACAAAATAAGTTCTCCGAGTATTTTTCATGAACTTACATTATCAAGTAAATGTAGAAGTTAAGTAAGAAGTAAGCATGAATATAGGTAAATTGTTTAAACCAGTTTAAGCCAACTTCAAATTTCCAATGACGCATAGGCCATAGTCGCGCAATCACGGTTCTTCGTGTCGTCGTTTTGTGTCTTTTCGTGAACTTGGCCGAAACGTCCATAGTCAAAAATGTTTGTTTTGATTTATATGTGCACGAAAAGTCTAGTTTAATAATATTATATTAATGTATTACAAAATCACAAAATTACATGGTTTTGAGGCATCAGAAGTTTCCGAATTGAACCTCAAGGACCTACTCAAAATCCGCTGATATACTTGTTTATTCTTAATATGAAAAATGAATTTTGAAAAATAATGGGTAACGTGTAAAAACCATAGATTTTGAACAAACTGCTTTCAGGACTTGTCTTTGTTCTGTTATACTTTGTATATTCAAAAACTAGGTTGGGGTAACATTTTAAGCAAGTTGATGATCATTACCATAATGGTAGCATACTATTGAGTTTTAATTACTGTTGCATTGGTAAAGCTGTAATAATGTGCGATGACCAATCACAAACATAAACTAAGTCTAATGATTTAAATTATTTGCTAATGTTAGTTATTCTTCTTTTTCTTATTCCTGCGCCATATCCTCGTCGGATGTCAGCAACTACCGCATTGCACTTGTTTCTATCTTGTGCCAGTCTGCATTGACTGGCAGCGTCATTGATGTTGGTCCAGCCTTTGTTATTGTCATTCCAGGCTAATTTTCTTCTTCCTCTGCTCCTTTTGCCCTCTATCTTGCCCTACAGTATTTTCCTCAGAATATTACATTTTTCGTTTCTGTATATGTGTCCTGGTTAGGAGGTTTTTTCTTTTTTTAACTGTTTTTATTAACTCAAAGTTTTTCGTCGTTCTTCTTAAAACTTCAACATTAGTTACTCTATCTCTCGATGAGATCTTTAATATTCTTCTATAAAGTCACATCTCGAATGCATTTGTTTTTGTCTTTATGTTTTTGGTGATTGTCCACCCTTCAACGCCGTACAGGAATATCGATAACACGTAACATTTTACCATTCACCAACCTAATTTATAACGTCTTTCTTTATGTTTTTGTTACTGCCTCGTTGGTCTAGTGGTCGCAAGCGCGACTGCTGAGCGTGGGGTCTTGGGTTCGATTCCCGGGTCGGACAAAGTGTTATTGGGTTTTTTCATTAGGAAATTCTCAGTAGCAGCCCGGAGTATGGATTTGTGCCCGGTTAATGGCAATAGGCTCGCCCCCTATTACATGGGACTATAACATAACTGGCAAAATGTGGGTTTACTATACACCTCTGCTTACCCCTTTGGGGACATACAGGCGTGATGTTATATTATGTTATGTCTTTGTTTATAAATAAATTTTTCATCTTCATGAATGAACTTCTAGCGATCTCTATTCTAATACGTATTTCTTTTCTGGATCGCATTTTTTTTATTAAGCGAACTACCCAAATATGTGTATTGTTTAACTCTTTGGACTATGTTGCCGTTGATAGACAGCGAGGTCCCTTCCATCGCATTCTTGCTTATAATCATGTTTTTGGTCTTCGATATGTTCATTTTAAGACCGTAATCTTCTACAACAGTGTTTAGACGGTGCTTTTCCATTGAGTGAGCCAGAATAACGGTATCATATTAACATAACATAAGATCACGCCTGTATTTCCCCGAAGGGGTAGGCAGAGGTGTAATACACCCACATTTCGCCAGTTATGTTATAGTCCCATGTAATAGGGTGCGAGCCTATTGCCATCAACCGGGCACAAATCTATACTCCGGGCTGTTACTGAGAATTGTATAATGAAAAAACCCAATAACACTTTGCCCGACCCGGGAATCGAACCCAGGACCCCACGCTCAGCAGTCGCGCTTGCTTGTATCATATTGGAGGTTATTAATTGTTGTCCCATTAATAATGATACTGATCTCTATGGATCTAATATGGATTCAGTGTAGAGATGTTAGTTATTACAATTGATAATTAAAAGGGGGTACCATACCATGTGTACTTGAGTATAGGTCACTTTGAAGTTTCTATGTATCAGTCCATAAAGCTATCTACAATGATTTAAGCAGGCACGATCAAGAAATGGCCATACATTATCTAGTGAATAATACAAATAGCCTGAGATATTTTGGGTAAACTCCAGCCTTCAATATGTCAATCTTCATTCCGTATTAATGAAATAAGGACTTGACTTCCGCATATGTCACTCACGTTCACTCTAACGAGGTAAACGAAGCCCCGACAATGGATGAATAAACATCACATGTTTTTGTTCCATGGTCCTTTATTGAAAGCCATTATACTGTTTACGAAGGCCCAATTAATGGTAATGCTGTACTCGAAGCTACGGTCCGGGCTGACACGATTTAGATTGCCATCGATTTGCTAAGAATAAGAATTGGCTGGACTTGGAAATTCGATTGATCCATATCCACGTAGGGGATTTTAAGGACTCAAATTAATTATTTCTCTCTCCTAGCCTTTTCCCAATTAAGTTGGGGTTGGCTTCTAGTATAACCAGATGCGGCTGGATATCAATATTCTATACAACCCAACCCAACCAACCCCGCGATCCAGTTACTGGGTCATCATTAACTCAGCCTATCACAATCCACTGCTAGACATAGGTCTCTTCCAAGTTACGCCACAACACTCGGTCCTCTGCCTTTCGCATCCAGTCTCTCCCAGCCACCGGTTACTAGTTAATACTGATATTCTAAAGTTAGACCAGTTGTCAGACTTTCGGGCTACTGACTACCCGTAACGACTGCCATATTCGTGTGGCAGCCGGGACCTGTCTGTCGGAAGCTGTCGCTTAACATGCTATCCAAGACATGGAGGGATCTCGACGTGCAACGAAACGGTCACCCATCCAAGGACAAAACGCGGCTAGTGCAGCTTAAGCTCGCAGATCTTGTAATTTGAGGTACTCTAAAAATGATTGCGATATTCAATTAATCCATATCTATATGATAGGTAACTTCAAGGGCTGTTTCAAAATCAAATTAATTGCCATATTTAATTTATTGATCCATATCCATATCAGTCAGTTCTAAAATAAAATTAATTGCCATATTCCATTGATCCGTATCTATATAAATCATATCAAGGACTGTTCCAACATAAAATTAATTGCTGCTTGTTCGACAATAAGCTTTATGTAATACATAGTACACAATATTCAATATTATTTTGACTCAATCCAGTGTTTTGTTGGAAAACTCTTTGTCTAACAAACGCATGCATGAGCTGTTGATCATACACATACTGGTATTTATAACAAAACATTCAAAGAAGATACACAAACATTTATTCTTGGTCTAAGACTAGATAAACAAGCATTATTTCAAATCAAAATACGTCACAGCAATATCAACATTCTCTAACATAACAAAAACTTTTTAACTAACCGAAACTGCAGTAATTTTACAGAATTCACTTCTTATAACAAAGTAATATTTCGAAAGGAAGAAAAGTCACGAAAACAAACAAATAAGAACATTGTAACTCATTATAACTTTGCCCATAGGCAAACATGAACCTGGTATATGTTTGGCGAAAACTTTGCCTCCTCTTCAAAGGACCAACTTGCCTTTATTACTTCAAAACGTCTATTAAAATAACGAGACAGCGGCTTATAAGTCGTTAACACTAAACAATGTTAAATTAATGACAGAATATGAATTGTAATGTTATTTATATTGTAATGTTACTCAATTTTGAACAATACACGTATTGTACAGTTGCTTGTTTGTCGGTGTTCTACAAGCTGTACTTTAGAGAGTGTGCGCAAAAGCTCCATGAGCTTATTCCACCATCTCCTTTCTTTCGTCGGACTACACGACGCACTGCAGGATATCATCCACATTTGGTAGAAATCCCTACTATCAGGACCAAGCGCTTTGAGAACTCTTTCATAATGCGCACAGCCAAGTTGTGGAATTCACTGCAGGCATCTGTATTTCCGGGAACTTACAACCCTAGTGCCTTTAAAGCTGGAGTGATTCGGCACCTAATAGGTTTGCTCGCTCCATCGTCGACCACATCTTGACAAAGCTGTCTAGATTGCGGTCAAGAGCAGATCTATATCTCTTAAAAAAATGTTGGAATATTTTGTACTTACCTACTTTGTTTTCTATTTGAACAGAAAGTATTAATCTGGATAAGATGTATTTTATCCAGATAATGATTTTCCCCTCTGATATGCAGACACTGGCTATAACTTCTAAGTAACTCCTATCAAATCGTGACTCTATAAAAGTCTCTGTTCTGTGACATTTATATCTTTATAAAAATTTATACAGATGCCTATTTTTCTAGGTCACTGAACACGTATTTATCTAGGAATTTTCCAAGTAGGACTGAATTGAACAGTCAGTTACAATTGATGTGAATTCCAAAGATTCCACTAGGATAATATTTCTTGAGAAACTACTTCAGTGAATAATAAATAGAGAAGAGAATATTCCAAAGAAACTTTCAGCGAAACTCACATGAACTTTACAATTTTAGGAATAAAAAGTTCAATGATTCCTTTTTATGGGATTCCGAGTTTTCATTTCATGAAAGCGTGTGACGTTAAATTTTATGATAAAAATATTAGTGTTACTTTCCTTTCAGTTCAAGTGCTGCGTCAAATTGGAAGATAATGTTATTTTTTAAATAAAATTGTAGTTTTGATTAACATTAAAATGTAGATTGTATTTAGAGCTACGGGTAGTCAGAAGCCTGAAAGTCTGACAACTCGTCTAACCTCCTGAACCCTCCTCATGAACTATGATCCTTTCTTTCAGTTACACATGTATTAATTGGCATGCATTCAACCAGACGCTCATGTTAGTATAAACACAGAAGGAACTACTTATGTGAAGTGCCTGTCGTTTTCACTCCGAATGAAAAAAAAACGCATGAGCTATGCATATAGAGTTGCCGTCACTTATCATGGGAGATACGTTCCTCTTCACGCAACTTTATACAAGCTGGATCATGAATCTTAGTAGTGTTAGAAAGATGCAAATAAGTGTTAAAAAAAGTGTATACTTGTAACTTGTATGACTGAGTTTGGATCTAAAATATTGAAAAAAATTGCTCGCTGCCGACTCTTTTGTTATAAAAGCTCTTTGGGGGCTGCAATCAAGCACAAAAAGGTTCAGGCGCTATAAATTGCAACCGATTTGACGCCTTAATCTTTGACCAACGATAATGCTTTTATCAATAGGTAAGGAATTCGATTTGTATAAAATTTTACAATACACAATCAGATGTACAATCATTTTGTCGCAGATTCTTTTATCCAATTTACGTCAAAAAAGGTAACAACACAAGATACAACCAAAAAAACCATCACAATGTACAAGAAATTGGCAAGAAAAAGTACATTTAAACAGGAAACGTGTGAAGACGTGTTCCGCAGTTGCTCAAGACGTGACGAGCCAATCCTCACTCGGGAATCAGGACAGGCAACATACACGGAATATCAAACGGTATTGTACTCCCGGCGAATATTGTTATACTATTGATATAAGCAAAGTTATATGTATGTAAAAAGGAAATGTATTCGAGAGGAATTCGGAGAATATCAGAATCTAATCTATATCTGGGTGTGTTGTAACTTTGTAAAATTTGGCAATATTTGTGTGTTAATATTTTTTATTAATATTCGAATCTTATACTTAAAGTAGGTATTTTTTTAGGTGTCTACTAAGTGACCCTGGGGAGAACAGCACAGTACGTGGTGGTCGCGTGCTACTGTGTGGGGAACTATGTTGTTTTCCCGGGACGTGCCAAAGGCATAGCACTAGAGGGGCACCGGTGTGGTCTAATGGAGTTCCTGGAGCTCCTCTATGTTGTGCAGAGGATGGTCACCGTGTTGTTTCAGTCGGTAAAATCCGACATTCCCCCCGCCGTCCCCAGATGGAATGTATCATGAGGATTTCCATCCAAAAACATAATAAAAATATTTTTTCGGTGTCACGGGACGTTGTTCTTCCATCTAGTTCAGGTGTTGGTGGGGTATGGTTACTTTGGCAAATACCTGCACAAAGTAGCAAGACGGAGAGGCTTCTTCTGTGTTCCACTAGTGTGGCTGTAGTGAGGACACGGCCATTCAAACTCTAGCACAGTGCTCCGCCTGGGTGGTGCAGCACCGTACTCTCACTGCAGCAATCGGGAGAGACCCCTTGCTGCTGGTTGCGGCCATGAATTTGGCTGGCCTGGGAGGCAGTCATGTCCTTCTACAAGAAAGTCATGTCGCAGAAGAAAGCGGCGTAGTGATTCAGGGAGGAATCCGATCCACCGCACGAGGGCATTTCGCGAGATGCCGCCCTAAGAGAGGCCAGCAGGCTATAAATTGTGGACTCTATCATCTGCATTGCAAGGCCCTCGAGTTGCCGTGATATCCCGTTTGCCTGGACATTGCCGAAGAAAAGCGAGGCAGAAGAGGTAGGTCCGAAACATGCTGAATGGGTCGCGGATGTCATGCATTGCCATTCTCGCAGCTCATCCATCCCAGGCGAAAGTAGGCACGTGATGGAGTTTTAAGTGAATGCGAGCCTCACATAACGTATAGTTTCTTTGGGTGGTGTATCAAGGGACAGGCATTTTCTCCACAAAAAAGGTACATTTTATTTTGAACACGTTCGTGATCTATTTTCAACTCAATAAATATTAAAATAAATAAGGTAAGAAAGAAAGAAAAATATTTATTTGCTTCAAAAGTGACGCACAAAATTACCAAAATAATTCAAGAACACAGAACAAAATACAGGTACAGAGCCAAGAATTCTGGTAAGATATGCGTCACATCCGCCCAAAACGGCCACCGCTCAGCATATTGCTGTACCTCATGCACGGTGCAAAGACACAGCGCTGATTTTCAGCGACAGCCGGTGTCAACACAATAACGTAGATCAATCAGTGTGGCGTGATGTTGGTAAATAACAATAAAAAATAAATAAGTATGATTAAATATAATACGAGATAAAATGTGTAATACTAAATGTCATTGCTACTAAAATTCTAAAATTATAATCTTGAAAAAACCCACTAGTGAAATAGTAGGTTTTTATGAGAAATGTGAGAACTTTTTAGTACCACTAACGTGTCGAAGTAACCGAGTTATCGATTGATGACCTAAATGGCGCCATGGCACGGCTACTGCTTCTAATGTTTTGGGGTCGTCACTGCCGGCAGTGGTTAGCTGATATAGTATTGCTTTCAAACGGATTGATCAGTCTTTTTATGCCTTTAATTGTACATTTTATGATATTTATCCCGGTTATCCGTGTGGTGGCGGACGTAAAGAATTGCACCGCCCTATATCTTCTCATGGGTGTCATAAAAGGCGACTAAAGGATTCTCCAGAGGATGGGCAGCAGCGTTCTCTGAGTATTTAACCAACTAACTGCGATCGCCAACCCGCCTGCCAAGCGTGGCGATTGTGGCATATCCCCCCAAACTGCTTGGGGGAGGCCTATGTCCAGCAGTGGACGTCTTTCGGCTGAAATGATGATGATGAATGATGATCCCGGTTATCTATGCCAGCGTAGAAACTATGGGAAATACAATTTGTTTTGAAAGTTTTAGTTGTCAAAATATAGCTTTCTATCCATTGTTCCTTATATTTTTCCAATTTTTTGTCTCATAGACAAGTATGCACCGCGTAATGACCATTGCTGTAATTGTAAAATAAAAGGATTAATTTAATTGTCATTTAAAGTGCATTACACAATTTAATCCATTACATTGGTTTAACAAATAAAACATAAGTGTTTACGTTTTATTGTACTTTACTACTACTCTGGGCAGACAGCCCCGCTACCAGCCTTCTGATTGGCTAATCTTTACCCCACGGCGTGAGCTGTTATCATTATGTAGCTCATGTCGACACGATAGAAGAAGATTGTAGCTGACTGGATATATTATTAAAAGCAGTGATAGCCTAGTGGTTGAACGCTTGTCTTCCATTCAGGAGGGTGTGAGTTCGATCCCGACCCGCACCTCTGACTTTTCGTATTCATGTGCGGATTTATATTCGATTATAACTTGCTTTAACTATGAAGGAAAACATCTTTAGGAAACCTGCACACCTGAGAGTGCTCCATACAGTTCTCAATGGTGTGTGTAGTCCGCCAACCCGCACTAGGCCAGCGTGGTGGACTAAGGCCTTAGTCTTCTTGTACTAAGAAGAGGCCCGTGCCCAGCAGTGGGAAAGTAATGGGCTGGTTATGTTATGTTATGTGGACATAATATGTCTTCCTACAAAACAGATTATTTTCCCGGATTACCTCCTAACTACCTGTAATATTTTCTTGTACATTTTGAGTCCATCCAATGGTTGTCTGGAAGAAATTGCTTTAAGCGATAAGACCGCCAATTGTTAGTACTGTGCTCATGTTTGTTATAACTGTATTTTTATTTTTATGGTGTGGAAACAATAAAGTATACTCTATCTATCTACCTCCAGAAACAACAAAACACAAACTCGACGAGATCAAAGAGGCTTGTCAGCGTCAGAGTACATCATGAATCGTGATGTCACTTGATATGACATCGTCTGAGCTCATATTACCCGACTGACGGAGAGATAAGGAATAATTATAATGTTTCACTTCTAAGAGTTATGTTTGGGTTATTATTTGTGTACATGTACTTTGTGAGGGTTTATAATTTCTTGGGAGTTGAGTAAACTTGGGTAAATGGAGCAGATATTTTATTTTGTAAAGCGTTTCGTGTTACAAAAGGAGTTTCAGATTCTATTTTAGGACAATATGACTATATTAATTGTTATTATTATTTTATAATTAAACAGGACGCGTAGTACCTATGTGGCTAATGGCTGCCAGGCTGTAATAATGCTTATATTTATGATACCTATATGTATAATATATTTTGTGCTGTTTATTTGTTTTAGTTTATTAACATGCAGTAGTACGCCACGGATGGCCCCCAATATCTAGATCATACGTCTTCTTTGTCCATCCAAAGGTTGTCTGGAAGATATCGCTTTTAGCGATATTATAATTTATACTTTGTTCCTGTTTACTACTATTTTCATGGTGTACAATAAAGTATATTCTATATTATTTTATTATTTTAACGCATTTTACGCATGCGAAGCGAATTCTAAAGATATAAATTGTGGAAAGAAAAAATCGCTCACGAGCATGATTCGAACCTGCGACTCCTGGCTCAGTACGCCAGTGCTTTAGCCACTAAGCTACCGTGAACACTGCTCGTGGTATCGAAATTATCCTCCACTATACGTCTTTGGGTGACGTCAGCGATATCTTATTAAGAAACATTGTTCCTTAACCGACTCGACTAACTTTACAGGTAAATCAAAGTCGTATAGATATGCCTACCCTTACTAATTATTTTATTATTTTAACGCATTTTACGCATGCGAAGCGAATTCTAAAGATATAAATATAATATAGATTTTTTCTTTCCACAATTTATATCTTTATATTCTATATATCTATCTTCTAGGTTCTTTTGGGTATTCGTCATTTAATTTTTATATCAATAGCATTATTTATTTTATCATGTAGTTTTGTAGGTGCATAGCTTACTAACCCCAATAGTACTCAAACGCAACTCAATTTGAACTGGCCCTTAAGTCTCATGCTGTCTCTGTCACTCTAATGTGCATTAAAGCGACAGAACAGAGTATTTTAGTTATTTGGGGGTTAGAGATATTTCCAAAACTAATGCGTCCATTTAACATCCCCCCCAGAAATTTTAATCAACGTAAAACTAATACTTGTCTCCAAAATCCGTACCCTAATCCACAATTCTCATGCAAAATAACAGTGATACGCATCAACTAGAACTAATTTCGTCACAAGCCCCACAAACTGCCTCATTAAGCTGAAATATTCGAATGTTTATTTTACTCGTTAATACTAACGCAATAACTTGAAGATTACACCCGCTGGGTGGCGTCGAGGCGTCTACAAAATGACTGTGATTATTCAAAAAGACTCGTATTTTTTGGGTCCCGCACGCAGATTATCAGGATTGTATAATTCAACGATTCCGTCAGCCTGTTCTGCGAGCTGCGAGTGCGTCTATCAGGGGTGCGTTTATTTTAGAAAAACAGAAGCACGAAGGAGTATTTTTTTAGGGTTACGTACCCAAAGTGTACCAAACAGGACCCTATCGCTACCGTACTGCTTGTTTATTATCCAAAAAAATACGTGAAAGACTTTTTCGGAGGATTAGGAAAATCGTCATTTTCTTTATAAAGTGTTTTATTATTCAATAAAAAAACTATTCTAAGAAATTTCTACTGGAAAAATAATTTTACAGTATCTTTTATCTGACTCAACTTGACGTGACATCTGATATTAATAATTATGACAAATGATTCTTCAGCATCTGCTTCATAAAAATAATTTGATTTAAAAGTTTGTTTTTAATACCACGTTTTAAAAATAAAAGCAAGTTAAAATTCTAGTCCAGTTATGTTTACAGTTTCAGGTCTCTAGCTCATCGGTAAGTTAGTTTAAAATCGATTGCAAAATTTGAACCGAACAGACAGATAAGACTTTGTCCAGCAGTGGTCGTCTTTCGGCTGAAATGGTCAGAGATAAGACTGAAATCGATTTAATGAAAAAAACAACTAGGTATATTAATCGGCCCAGAAATCTCAGAGTAATCGGTGTGCATAAATGAAAAAAACCGTCGAATACATAACCTCCTCCTTTTTTTAAGTCGCTCAAAAACGTGGTAATAATAATAAAATTTGTTTTTAAAACTTCAAAATTAAAATCGAATAGATCTACACGATGTTTTTTCCTTTACGACAGATGAATACTCAAACATTTCCACGGAACCCAACATTAATAAATTCCGCCACATTTAAGCGTAATTTTTTCCATCTGGCTATGTTTTGGCATTTTATCCGAGATTTATTTGGATTTTTTTAAGGTTTGCAGGGAATCTAATGCCTTGTTAATTAAAGGGATGCTTTCAAAGAGACAATAAAAGTGATTAACCAGAATGGTTTTAAAGAGAAATTGAGTTACATCATATTTTTGATGCACTTGAAAAGCATTGTTGAAGGAGTAATGCGATTTTCATATTTTGTTGGGTCTAAAGGAGATTAATATAAAAATGGAATATAATTTTGTCGGAAAATAAATGAGAAAGGGGTGATTTTAATTATTATTTTGTTTTTGCTGGATAGGGCAACCCCCTCGTTTTATAAACGATATTTTTGAAGGATAAAGATTTTAATCGTACTAAATCACCCCTAAACTACTGAATGGAATTTGTCGTAATTTGGCAAATATAGACCATAACCCGGATTAAAATATAGGTTACTTTTTATCCCGGAAAAATAAACAGTTCCTGAAGGATGCGCGATAGCGACTTCCTATGATAAACTGAATTATACGCGGGCGAAGCCGTGGGAATAGGCTAGTTCTTAATAAAAAAAATTCAAGATGGTGGACGTGACTTTTCAAATAAAATCAACATGAGTATCATTTTTTAGGTTTTCGAGGGTGCTGATTACGAATATAACATTATTTTGAGATCCAAGATGGCGTACGTGATTTTAAAATAAAAACAATATGGCCATCAGAAGTTTTGACCATTTATTTCTCTAGAGTGAGCTTGATGAGTCAGGCCCTTTCATTTGAGTACCAACACGATGGGTGTAAGACCGATAGTTTAGGAGATATGAATATTAGAAGATTTCACCATTTATTTCTCTAGAGCTCATCAAGCCCTTTCATTTAAGTACCAACACGATGGGTCTAAAAGCTCAATTTTAGGATATATATGGGTCAACACGATGGGTCCAGGTGCTTTAGTTTCAATCAACCAATCAACTCAGCCTATCGCAGTCCACTGCTGGACATAGGCCTCTCCCAAATTGCGCCACAACGCTCGGTCCTCTGCCTTCCGCATCCAGTCCCCCCCAGCCACGTTCTTTAGGTCGTCGGTCCACCTGGCAGGGGGGCGCCCTACGCTGCGTTTGCCGATACGCGGTCTCCACTCAAGGACTCGTCTGCTCCAACGGCCATCGGTCCTTCGACAGACATGGCCAGCCCACTGCCACTTCAGCTTACTGATCCTACAAGCTATGTCGGTCACTCCGGTTCTTCTCCGGATAATCTCGTTACGGATTTTATCCTTCAAAGAAAGCTTTAGTTTAGGAGATAATAATAATTATGGCCATCAGAAGTTCAGTCAAGTTCAATCCAGTCCAGTCAACTTTAGTCCAGTTTAGTTCAGTCTAGTTCAGTCTAGTTCAGTTCAGTCCAATTCAGATCAGTCCAGTTAATTTCAGTCCAGTCCAGTTTATTTCAGTTTAGTTCAGTTCAGTCCAGTTCCATCCATCGTACATTTCTACCCGCGCTTGCAAAGGCGTAGAAGCTTCGTATCTGTCGGGCGCTACCCGACGCACGTCACGATTATTTATTTCTTTCTTTAAAACCGTACCAGTTTTTATTAGGGTTCCGAAGTCCTACAAGGAACCCTTATAGTTTCGTCATGTCCGTCCGTCTGTCCGTCTGTCCGTCTGTCCGTCTGTCCGTCTGTCCTAATCCTTTACAGCTTAATAACTTCTACAGTTATAAACATAAGTAAATGAAATTTTGTTAAAAATAGTCTACATATAGATCTCAATTTTAAAAGAATAAAAGAATAGTTTTTCCGTATTTTAGGGGTGGCGTCCATACATGTGAAATGGAGAAAAAAAAATTTTTTTCGCTGCACCCCCTTGTGTGGGATATCATTGAATAGGTCTACTAAAATGAAGGTAATGTTTGATACACCACTTTTTTATCAGGTGTACCATCTGCGAAATATAGCCCGCCAAAGTGGCTTGCAATGTGTCCCCCCCCCCTGCCATTTCTAAACTATGCAATGTAGAAACTTATAATCTTCCACATTAATAGACCTTTGTGAAAACTCTCTTTTAAAATTATATCTCTATTTCGAGTATAATGTGATTATAATTTTTTGAGTTATAGAGATAAAACTGAAAAATACTTAAAACGTCCTAGTTCAAAGGTCATTGACCTTAGAGAAAAATTATCATAGCAAATAATGCTCCTTTAGCTACTTTCTATTTGAAAAAATCACAAAAAGTAACTTTTAAATGACAAACGTCTTAAATTTTGCTTCTTGAATTTATCGCTAGATGGCGCTACTAACAACACGCTCTGAGTCGCGAATGCTGCCGATTATTGCAAAAACTAAAATAGCCATGATTAATATTCGATTTGATTCGTTTGTAATTACACCTACTTAAGGAACCCTATAATACTGAGCATGGCCCGACATGCTCTTGGCCGGTTTTAAGTCAGCTTTCATCAGATTTCAAACAAAAAATGTTTCATCAAATCGGACGAGTAGTTTTAACGTGATGCTCGAACAAACAAACAGACATTTAAAGTTTTATAATGTTTAAGACAGTAAATAAAATGTTTACGTTTATATTTATTATTGTTACCAATAGGCGAATACGGAACAAAGTAAAATAATAAACTGAAAATAAATGTGACAACCCTGTGGTATGACGTAATGTCTAGACGGAAGCGGCATTTTCCGAAACTTCAAAGGTGATGGACCACTGGTAGTTTTACTTACGCTGTGGGAATACAGCTATGGTGCTTGTACACGGCGCGGGTAACATGCGCATACTGAGCAATTTGCGCGGGTTACATGCATCGTGTAAACGACCATGTTAATAAATGCGCGGGTCTAGTGCCTTGTGAATGTACTCCATTAGCCCGCGCGAAGACCCCGCGCATGTAGCCTGCACCAGTTATATGCACCATGTACGAGTACAATTTGTATAATTTTTAATGCATTGACGCATGCGAAATCATACATGCATGTCATATATTTGCATGTCGCAGGTTCGAATCATGCTCGTAAGCGTTTTTTTTTTGACTTTTTTTGTATCAATTGTGCTTTCGTTTTACCTCAACCTCACCTCTTTCCACAATTTATATCTATACCATGTGTATTCTTTGCTATAACCATAGACATAGTAAAAATATAGTTAAAGTGCTGCGAACAATCATAGTGAAGCCAAACAAACCGTGTTTCTTCATGTACAACCAGCGCTCACGCACACACCATGCGCCTGAAGGATATTAACTTTCGCGATGCTTACTGGACGATGCAGCGACATGTGTACTGAGAAGGGTGAGCACGGTTT
Organism: Asteroscopus sphinx; assembly: GCA_949699075.1. Classification (NCBI taxonomy): domain Eukaryota; kingdom Metazoa; phylum Arthropoda; class Insecta; order Lepidoptera; family Noctuidae; genus Asteroscopus; species Asteroscopus sphinx. The sequence continues at coordinate 7,151,304 of OX453007.1, forward strand.
GAGGTGCATGTGTGTGCGTGAGCGCTGGTTGTACACGAAGGAGCATGGTTTTTTTGGCTTCACTATGCTTGTTCGCAGCACTTCGTCTAGTCTGTGGCTATAACTAAACTCTTTAAAGCTCACTTTACAATAGTAATGAGCTAGCTATTACTGCCAGGAAGTCAGCCAAGAAGGCAGTCGAACTATACTTAGCGTTGCAACCGAGTGTCGACGTTCCACGCTCATGATTATGGGCTCAATTTCCAAATTACAACCAAAGAGTAAACACGATTGTTTCCCACATTGCAGAACCGAATGGCTGATATGTTTGTTCTGTATCCGTTGTTTGTAAATGTGATTTGTATGCGTAATGCTACCGACGGTCATGAGAATACGTATTGAGTTGGACTTTAGTTTCACTAACTTGAAAGACATTTCCAACTAGATGGGTTGCAGACTGGAAGCTGTCAGTCTAGTATTCCGGATGACTTTTTACTGTCCGGAAAAAAAGCAGGATATAATCAGTTACTGTAATAAAATATATATAAATTAAGCAAAAAAAAATCGCTCACAATGTAGCTGACGTGACCAAAAAGACAGATACAAAATGAAGATTAAATTCGATACCACGAGCGAGTTCACGGTAGCTTGGCTTATAGCACTGGTGAGGCATTCCAGGAACAGCAACTGCTTGAATAATACCTGAGCGAACGGCTGAACTGAACGGCAGAAGCGAACTGGAGTATTCCACGAAGGGCAACTTTAAATATATTTGGCAGTTGCTCTTCGTGGAACGATAAATACAACGTGTTGATCTGTATTCATGCCATATTTAAGGAGAAACACGAAGGAGGAACATGAATCAATAAAAAAAACAATACCACAAAAAAAATAACTTTTAATAGGTATTTAAAGATTTTTTTTTGTGGTATTGATTTTTATTTGTTTGTTTACAAGTAGGTACTTATAAACAAACTTGTATAGTAAATTTTATTCTACGAATAGCAACTACATTAAAGAAGCATAGCGTTTGTAGTATGCATATATGCATATTTGGATATTCATATCCTATATGGATATGAATATACTGAAGTGGCATCTAACTACTAACCTACTGGTAAAATGTTAAATGGTATCACTACACAAAAATTGCTCAACTAAAAATACTGCTGAGCTTTGATTGGCCAACTTAATACCTACTGGTAAAATTATATCGCTACATAAAACTTGCTCCACACTACACAAAACCTAACAAAAAAGGCGATCTATCAAAAAAGACTTAACAGGCCCACAATAAAACACCATAATAATAGTGAAAACAGAACAATTTGTTATGATCTAGTGTTGTCTAGTTAGCTACACGATCGGTCCCCAAACGCCACCTCGAACCAAAACTAACGTAAATTCAAAGCTATTAATATAAATTACTTACGATTTACAATCCCTTTGGGGTGTTAAATTACAGTTATTTCCCTTCCAGTGTACAAAGGCTTTATCATAACAGACCGGAGTCCTAACGTGTCGGCATCAATTTTAATTATTTATTATTGTGAGCTATAAATGAGTTGGCCTTTGGTTAATGGGTTTGGATTAATTAGCGAACGATTTCGGCCGAGTTGTTTTAAAATGTTCCAGTAATGAGGTCGATGTTAATTGAATGTGGATTTTGGGAGTGGCGGTTTAATCAAGTTTTTAAGTGCTAAAGCAAAAATATGCTTATTTAAAGGTGCAGGCACACACCGGGCGGGACGGAGGCGGAGCGTCGACCGAACGTGGACGGGGCGTGCATGTCACACAGCGGGCGTATCGCAATCGGGACTGAACGGAATGACAGCGCCATCGCCAGAAAAAAACGTTCCGCTGTCTATTGTGTCTATTACTATGCATTCTCATATACTACAACGTCATTGTATTGGTCGCGCACCGCCCTGCGGTGTCTTTCCACCCGGCGAAACGGTGCGGCGGCGGATCGGTCATGCCCGGCAGGACGGTGCTGTGTGCACTGTCTAATACAATTCAGTAAATTACAACGTGACGAGACCCGCAGACGATACGCTTTAGTTTCATCCCGCTTCAGTTCCGCTCGCTGTGGGTTTGCAGCTTAAGGCATTATAGTACAATAATTTGTTCTAGAAGACCTGAGGTTGCTGTTGAAATATGATGTGTCGTTTGCTCCTCAGAATACTTACTAGTCTATGCCCGCGGCTTCACCCGCATAATAATTTGGTTCACCACAGACAGATGATATCACGCATCCCTCGGGAACTATTTATCTTTCCGGGTCAAAAAGCTGTGGTCTATCTGTATACCAAATTTTATCTAAATATTTTCAACCCTTACAGCGTTATTGAAGGACAAACGAATAAACTAACAAACATACTTTCGCATTTATATTATCAGTAGGACTTCATATTATTATACAGTGTGTAACAAAAACCCTGTTCTACCTGTGAGCTACGTTATCAGAATCGATATTCATACGAAAGGACACAACTCACTTGGAAAAACGCTTCAACAAAAATAATCAATTAACTGAAATTACTTTGAATTAACTGCAAAGTTAGTCGAGTCGGTTAAGAAACACTGATTCTTAATAAGATATCGCTGACGTCACCAAAAGACGTGCCATAGTGGATGAGAATTTCGATACCACGAGCAGTGTTCACGGTAGCTTAGTGGCTAAAGCACTGGCGTACTGAGCCAGGAGTCGCAGGTTCGAATCCTGCTCGTGAGCGATATTTTCTTTCCACAATTTAAATCGTAAGATTTCGTTTCGCATGCGTAAATGCATTAAAAATAATCAAATAATAAAAATAATCAATTTAAAAATTAAATCATTATTTAAAGTGATTTTATAACTTTAAATTTACAATTAGTAATGATTTATTAATGAAGAGTTGTTCCAAATGAGTTGTGTCCTTAAGTATTAATATCGATTCTGATACCGTAGCTCACAGGAGTAACAGGGATTTTGTTACATACTGTATGTAATATGTACACATATAACATAATATATGTATGTATGCAACCTACATAAGAATTCTACATGTCCTACATAGACGAAGACGTGCCCAAATCCTATAATCGTTATCAACTAACAACATGACATTGTGTGCAACTCACATTTATGTATCATGCCTTCACAAAACTTTTACTTATGTAACGCTTGCTGCTCACATAATTTTCTTGTAAACATATAGGAAAATTATATGAGCATATGACAGTTAGGAAGGACAATGCGATTTTGCTGTAGGCACAGACCAGTATGCTACAAGACTCCGCATAAACAAAGTTTTGTATTCGAACGCAGTCGTAAAACGTTGGTGGGGTCAGGGGGGCGGACGGCGCGTTATGATTGGCCGGCTCAAAAGTTCGGTGGTATGATTCCTTATGATTGGTGCCGCTCGCTGACTGAGTGACGTTCCGATTGGCGGAGGGACGTATGATATGCAGTGGTAGAGCATATGCGTTGTGACCGGGGGTGTCCAGCTAACCGGCGTCTAGAGGCTTACTGATCTATGGCTGTAGGTATATTTCTCTTGTCAACATAGATTTTATGTTTGTCAGTAACGTACATGACAAGCGGTTGTAAAAAAGTTTCTGAATATTCTTGATTTGATTTTGATTTTATTTTATTTGATTTAAGCACCCATAATCTTGTGGAATTTCAATTTTTTTTTCTGAGTTTCTTGCTCAAACAACAAATCATAACAAATAAAGCAGAACATTTACAAGTATATAAGTATTATATCGGACTGCCCCGTTGGTCTAGTGTACGCAAGCGCGACTGCTGAGCGTGGGGTCCTGGGTGCGATTCCCGGGTTGGGCAAAGTGTCATTGGGTTTTTCCATTAGGAAATTCTCAGTAGCAGCCCGGAGTATGGATTTGTGCCCGGTTAGTGGCAATAGGCTCGCCCCCTATTACATGGAACATAACTGGTGAAATGTGGGTGTATACACCTCTGCCTACCCCTTCGGGGAAATAGAGGCGTGATGTTATGATGATGTTATGTTTAAGTATTATATCCATTGTCTAGTACCCAAAGCACAAGCTTTGCTTAGTTTGGGACTAGATGGTGCTGTGTAAAAATGTCCCAAAGATATTTATTTATTAAGGTATTTTCTGTTCACCGCAAGTAGAAAGAGTTAATCAGGATCGCGTGATTCGCGTGTGTACTTAATAAGTGTTAATTATAGTAATGACTGCTAGGTACTCGATGCAGAGAATTAAATGCGGTAAAAAGTCGCAAAACTGTTCTAAATCTAGACTAATACAGCAGTCTAGAATATTTTTTTAAGAACGTTTGAAATTAAGGTTTATTAAGTAGTATTTCTTTTTTTTCCCATATTTGGTTTTCTCTTTCTTAACATAAAAACCTAGATAACAAACAGCTACCATCATCCCATAGAACTCCACTGTTGGACACACATCCAGCTTCTACCATTTTTTTATTTTTTTTAAATGCCTTTCGCATGTCACACTACCGGGGAAGCAGTGTGGTTATGTGGGGCTCGCACCCACTAAAAACTCCGCCGTGTGCCTACTTTCGCCTTGGGTGGATGGGCCACGAGAACTGCTACGCATGACTTTCGCGACCCATCCAGCGCGGCCCTCTTCAGGGCCTACATACTTTCATTTTACACACTCTTTTGGCGATGTCCGGGCACACCTGGGACATCACCACAACTCATCACTTCTCCTAGCCTGGCGTCCCACACTACATTTTCCTAATCAAAGTTTCCTCTCAAGAATACGTCTACCCCAGCGGTAATCGGTTCTTTGACTGATATAGCCAGCCAATAGCCACTTCAGCCTCCATATATGTGTAGGAGCTCGTCCGGGGAAGTACTTACTACCACCGTACCTACTTCTGCCGCCAAACAGTGATACTTGCATTGCTGTGTTTCGATGTAAAGGGTACGGGTGTCGGTGAAATTACAATCACATGAGACTTTCCATCTTCATGTCTCAGTTTGGCGAACTGACTTGCGGTACCATTTAGGCAACAGACTGGGTGGTATTGCAGTTGTGTTGGGCAAAGTTAATCGATTTACGTTCCGTATGGTGCCGAACGTAAAGAATTGCACCACCCTATATCTTCTCATGGGTCTCGTAAAAGGCGACTAAGGGATTCATCAGAGGATGAGCTGCAGCGTTTCCGAGTATTTAACCAACCAACTGCGATCGCAAATCCGCCTGCCAAGCGTGGCGATTATGGCATATCCCCCCTTTTTGGGGGAGGCCTATGTTCAGCAGTGGACGTCTTTCGGCTGAAATGATGAATGATGATGAATTGATTTACATCAGGTGGGCCTTTAGCTTGTTTCGCCATCCTATTTACATTAAAAAAAAACACCTCTTTTCGGATTCAATCTTTCAGAGAAACTCCAAGCCAAGCACTTTTCATAGTTTGCTGAGCAACTCGTAAATTTGTGGACCAGTCGTATCGTGAGTGTCCACGACTAGGCCCCGTAAATCATGACAAGCAGAACGCAATGATCAAAGACGTATTTAGGCTCTGTGTAGGTAAGTCTCGACATAGTTCATAGACGTATTTCAGTAGGCCATATCCATACCATTCCATATCATTTATCATATTTTTTCCGTGCGGGAATTGAACCCGTGAACTTAGTCATTGCCCCAATTAGCCTGTCAATAGGTAGTAATCGTCAGTAGGTAGTATGTATCCAATATTGTTTGAACACACCATACTGATAATGATTCTACTTATTTAGTATCGTATACAGTAGTATACTGTAAGCCAGATACTATAAATTATAATAGGTACAGATACTGCTAGTAAACTACATACCCCAAACCACAACGAATTTTGGGTAAAGTCCAACGGGAGAGATATTGTATGTCATCTGGATTGATTGCAGAATTTTGTAATATGAAAACTGTAGGGTTACTCTGAAAATAATCCATACTTTTGAATCATCATTTCAGCCGAAAGACGTCCACTACTGGACATAGGCCTCCCCCAATTAAGGGGGGATATGCCATATATATATGATATATACTTTTGAATGCTAAATGTCAAATTAGTTTAATACTAATTAGGTACTTAAGTACTTATCGAATTCACTAATATATCGTATCGCGTGGTGGATTGCTTTAACCTTCTCACTCGGAGAAGAGGTTTGTGTCGGACAATAATTAACTGCTTATGTTAAAAGAAAAATAGAATTCTGTTCTGTGTATATTTTTTAATACTCATAAATTTTGTCATGTTTTGTATACTATTGAATTAATATAGAAATTATTTTCAAGAGTTACCTACCCCAATGGTGTATACTGTTCTGAAATCAGCCACATCAAGCTATACTATTGACAAAGGATCTAATAAAAATTCGTTGGACGCATATCCAAACACAGATTTGAAATTAATGAACCAAATAAATGTAACATGAATAGAAAACCGTGTGACCGTATTAGTAACCTCAACCTTTGACAATAACTTAAGGCATTGAAGCGTTAAGGACGAAAGACATTGACTCATTGAATTTCCTGTTTAATACCTTGCTTTTTTTTTGTAAATTAAATTTAATTCCCTAAAAATTATGTTTCTCGGGATTAGAAAATAAGAAACGAAAAGCTTTTTCGGCTATTTAAGATATTAAATCATGTTAAACACAGAAAGAAGTGTAATTACTTTTTTTTTTTGAAGAAAAATGTAATTAATTATAAAGTAATCAATATAGTAAGTAAATAAAGTAGAGTTTGCCAAGCACACTAAATTATTCTAAACTTCAAGAATTATTACATCACATTACTTCAAAGTCTTCAAGGTCTACTAAGAAAATGCCAACTTACATCATTAAAACTGAAAACAAACCCAAGCCTCACGGTTACTTAACCACCCTTCCAATAAAAGGGGTCATTGCACTGATGACCTAACATTGCTGTACCGGGCGTAGAGCCAAAGATACAGAGATTTAGATTCATCCCGAATGGGTACCCTCTGAAATATGGAGCCCAGCCGTTGCCCAAATAGCGTCTATTTTTAGAAACTACACAGTAGTCCCAGAAAAAGAACGTGTAAAATAAAAGTTTTGTAGTCTCACTGAATGCAAAATAGTGGGCCGATAGTTGTAAATCATTGGAGAGGAAAATCCTCTTGAAGTAGAGAAAGTGAAGTAATAAATATCGGAGACCCTTATTTCTTACGAGCCAGCAAGAGTATTTTATACAACGTGATTTGCAATTTTCACGAAGTCTGTACCTACCTGAAGATAAAATAAGATTATATCTTTTTTTGGAAGAATTAGGTTGTAAATCAGATTTATGAAAGTTCTAGACTTAATTTCCATTATAATGTCTTAGATTAGCATGGAAATCAAGTCTAGACCGCAAAGAAAAAGATAAACTGTGGCAACTGCTTTCTGACGACAGTTGGTAAAATAATATTTCAAACCCAGACTCTGAATTCTAAATAAGTCTGACAAGCTGCTCTTAATATATAAATATTTTATGCCGTAAAGTATGAGGGATATAAATATCTTGCAACTTCCTCACATACGATTTCCTTTGAGCGTGTTTCCCTTTAAAGTTGAAATATTTAAAGTGAAAACTGTAACATGAATTTTAGAATTTATGAAACACTTTTGCAAGTAACACTAACGAGAAGAGTTTTATGTCCCATAAAGATGTCTGGCCTTATACTGTCCTTTTTTTAAAGTTGTTGTGTATGAAATCGTTTGGCCTAAAAATCCTGACTGTGCTAATCAGAAACGCAGAAAACATAAAAATAATGGTCGTAAATATCGATAACATTATGTGTTATGTTTGGTAAGAATATTTGGTAACAACTAATTGTTTCATAGACTTAACTACTAGAAGATGGCAACAATTGCCAACAGCGAACCAATAATTTAGCAATGTGATATCAGCAGTATCAAACCCTTGCGTCAATACCACTTGGACTATTGCCCACACAACGTGCGATGCCACACATGTCATGAAAAATATAAAACCAACTCTTACCTACAAAGAATTTGTATTACATAAAATCTATGCTAAAACAACCTAAATACAATCAGGAACAAAGGACAAAGAATAACAAGACAAACAAGATAGAATAATAAAATATAAGATGAAATGAATCTCATAGTAAATGTTGCAGCATTTATTCTAAGCTTTAATAATTTCATGCAACTGAACCATGCCTTATAAACACTGAAAACAAAAAACAATAATTTAAAAGTAGAAGGAATATAAGATAAAATAATAGAATTAAAAGACATGAATCTCATAAAATTGGAGGAGTTAATCCGAGAAGCAGTGTTAATTGTAATTCAGCCTTGGTTTATAAGTTTAAGCAATACATTTAATGCCATCATTGAATTTACAAATAAAGAGTAATGAAAACAAGATGGAATACAATAGCAAGACGATCATCTCATAACATATTACAGGGATTAATCCGGGTTGAAATAATTACCTGCAACTCAGCCTTGGGTTATAAACAATCCATAAAAAAACAAAGAAGAAATAATCCAGGATGGAATAAAAGCATAGCAAGGCGAGAATTTCATAACATGTTGCAGGAGTTAATCCGAAGACTACTAATTTCTTCCAACTCAACCTCGGTTATAAGCACTGCACGTGCTACTTGTGTTACTTCAGAGTTACTGAGTTGCGGAACGTTACCTAGTCCCCTACTTTAGTTGTCTAGCTTATTATCGTTCTCCTTTGTGTTCGTTACCATTTTTTGATGTCTTTACCGAAGATTTTGTATACTCTTTGTTATTTTCAAAGAAACATTCTTATTCTTATTCTTTATTGTACACACAAATATACATTTATATTACAATAAGAAAGTTTATGTACATCGGAGAGCTTAACTCAGAATTGAGTTTTCTAACAGATAACCTTAGAGCGATAGAGATATGTTGAATGTAGAGGACAGAAACAAGTGTACAACATAAATTTTAGCAACTAGAAGCTGTGATTGCTCCCGAAAATGTATTTACGAATATCGGTTGTGTTTGTGAGGTGGTAACAAACGTTAATTTTTGTCATAACTAAGCTATCTTTAGAATCGATTTCATATTTTTATAAAAAAAAAAAAAAAATAGACAAGGTAACTATAGAAAAAATGCTCATATCATGAAAGCTCTAAAGTTATATTTTCTGATTAGTTTCTTGCCGTAATGAGTACCAACAGACAAATAACATTTTAGCTAGATCACGTTTTTACGTCATTCGAAGCTCTGGTATATGAAATTCAATAAATGCCCACAAATCACATTTGGCCAATCAAATATTTTATGAATCGAGGTCAGACTCTTTCCCACCGTCTACGTAATTATCACTACATGTACCAAATGGTCCTTAAAATATGTATACGAGTATGGACAGTAATAATATCGTTTACGATAGCCATAAATAGTCCATATATATGTTTGGTTTACGTCTACCATACAATAACTTTCCCTATATCTTGCCTTAGTTTACCTATTTGTCTATAAATCTTAATCCAAGATTTTACCACCATAGTAAATCTCTTGGGAATCTTAGATTGTGTGCAAATATGAAACTATTTATTTTTAGGTATAAGATGGTATTCTATAACTTCTGATATCGTTCTACAAGTATTTAAGAAGAGTATTTTGCAAGCACATTCTAATAATCATTTTTAAACCTATAAAAACAATCCAGCAGATTTAGAGGTTTTTTTTGGATAATCATGACTTAAGGATTCGATGGCTTTCAACAGTATCGATCCCTAAAATATAATCTTGCCTACTAAGTAAATAAACACTATAATGATAGTTAAAAAAGCAGTAGTCAAAGTTAATATCATGAGTATTTACATTATGATTGTTAAGTACAAAACTTTTAACAGGATCTCTATATTCCCGATGCCCATTAGGAAGAATGTTTTCTCGGAAAGTGGGTCCATACTTTTTCTGGTTGACTGTATACGAGACCACTGTGTCAACTCATCTCACAGCAAATATTTACTCGACAGTGTAAGGAGACGCCCTAGTTGAACAGTTTGTAAAGGCTTCTACCCTTTCAACACAAATCCACTTTGGAGGCGTCTTTGAAAACCGTCTTTGAAATTATTTTCTTCTACTATAATGCTTTGATCGCAATATTGATAACGGGCTTATTTCACTGAATCCTTTTGAATAATACCATATTTTTGGACCTCTAAAATTCAGTTTTCACAACTTTTCCTTTTCTAAAATCTAAATATTTTGCGTTTGGTGGCGAGACTTAAGTTTTCTAACAGTATATTTCAAAAACTTCGTAACTAGTTAACATGATAATATTATGAATGTTGAAATGACGTGTTTTTCTACGTTTTGATAAGCTACCGTTATAACACGGGAATTTATTTAACTATTAGTGTTGCTTACTTTAATTTTGATTTGATTTGTGATGTCATTATAATATGCTTCTTTTTCCTTAAAAAATATATTTTAAAGTAGTGACAGCCTCAAGAGAGCAGATTTTGTTCCATGGCTCTTACTTACGTAACTTAGTTACTGGAAATGGAAGTTAACGAACCGTTTTTGATCTTAGTACGGGATTCTATCAAATCAGCTACATGAACAAAGTTTCATATTTATGGTTTAACTTAAAATACTTACATCCTCCTATGACAAGTAGGCTTTTGCAACAAAAATTTGAAATAAATTTGAGCTCAATATAAGTCTATTTTAACTGTTACTATTTTACCATTTCATCATCATCATTTCAGCCGAAAGACGTCCACTGCTGGACATAGGCCTCCCCCAGACATGTTGGGGGGATATGCCATAATCGCCACGCTTGGCAGGCGGGTTGGCGATCGCAGTTGGTTAGTTAAATACTCAGAGAACACTGCTGCCCATTCTCTGGTGAATTCCTTAGTCGCCTTTTACGACACCGGTGAGAAGATATAGGGTGGTGCAATTCTTTATGTCCGGCACCACACGGAATACCGTGTTTTACCGTTCGTTTTATACTAATTAGCTAGATGATAATTATTATTTTTGTTAGTATAGTAGGTATCTTTAGTTGTTCTTGAAACATAGACATAATTTGTACAAAATAAAGTATGCCTTTTACCATGCGTATATTATTATGAACATTTGTTTTCTACTGAAAACAGTAACTATCCGGATTCAATTTCAAAGCTTTCAACGAATTTTTCATTAGTACCCCTGCTATTTAACGAACAATACTGACATTTAAAATTCTCCCTGTACTCTATCGCTCTTATCCGTCACAACCCCATGATTAAATAGAACAAATAACTACTAAGTCACGAAAGGTGGAGTTTCACTATCACACACTGGACATTTAATTTTGTACTGGTAGCCTTCAATTTTAACGAAATATTCCATTACCAGTGATTAGTAATCAGAGTTAATGGATGCGGTGTATAGCTCCGCTTTATGTCATGTCATGTGCCAGTAATTACGTAAGACAATATTGTATTAAACAAGAGTGCTTACCTATTATGGATGGCAGTAGATTTTTATGATGTTAATAGTTCATTATGATGGTGCTTGCAATCTAAATTGAGCTGTTGGAAAAATTGTGTGTTGTTTAGCTTAAGATAGGAAATGGATCAGAAATTCTATCCATATTTGACTTTAATAACAAGGCTAAACATTAATTTACAATACGTTATTCTTATTTCTTTATAAATATGTAATTCTTCTCGACCCTCTACCTAGCATGTTATTATTATAGTATTATCCATTTTTGTTTCTAAGAATAATAGTCCTGTTGTTTTAGTACCTTTTACAAAGTAAAAACATTTACGTCCAACTCAAAATATCCAATTACCCTAGACAAACAATCACTTTTCCCAGTCTTGAAAAAATCTTCCTACACAAAAACCATTTTTCGTTTTACCTTTAAAACATTTTCGTCATCACTCTCGTACTGGCGCTATCAAAGCTATAAGCTATCAAATTTTCCCCTCTGAACGCTTTCAAGGGTTCCTTCAAGGAGGAGCAATTTCCTTAAGCTGAATTTCATGAGCAATATACATACTTCACATATCACATTGTTTTTGCTAACGGTTGAACGTGTTAGCTTATTTTCTCTTTAGGGTGCTCATGGATTATATGGTTGGGTACCTGACTCCGTTTTTCAAGGTCCATTAATAATAGTTTAATATATATAATGTCAAATATAAACCTGGTAATTTCGGTCACGGCGGCCAATCTCAACGGAGACTAGCCATCTGCGTGGGACATATTATAGTGCACAAGCGTATGCGCAAATACAGGTGCACTCTTTATTCTCTCACTCTAATAATCCGATTGGACGGAAATCAGACACGATTGGAGAGAGATCAGGCGCAAGACCGACTGTGTCAGCTACACCAGCTGTGCCAGCTTCGCCAACTGTGCCAGCTACGCCAGCCGTGCCAGCTACATCAGCTACGCTGGCTGCTGGTTGGGCAGCAGACTACGCCGAGTCTGCTGCTCGCAGGCTCTACCTACTGTAATTTTTATAGAGGTTTTCTTCCTCGCGGTCCGGGCCGTGAAGCCAACTGTACCGCCAACTTCCTGACTCCGGGCTGCTACTGAGAAATTTTCATAACAGAAAAATTCCATCACCACTTTTTGACTGACCTAGAAATCGAACCCAGGACCTCACGCTTAGCAATTGCGCTTGTGACCACTAGACCATGAGGCAGTCAAAATATTAATTTGTACTAATAACATGTCAACGTTTTAACTTTGTCTCCAAAATTATTTAACAATCAAAGTTTTAATTAAGTAGTTATAATCTTGGAAGTACTTAGTAATGCCTAATATTGAATGTAGACTTCTAAGTGGTTCTAAAATTATCAAAATTTATGTTCAAAATATTAGGTACCTACCATTTTGATACTTTACGAGTAAAGTTTGAATTTTGAATCTGGCATGAAACAACCTCAAATGTTTCGGAGAACTAACTACCCACTTGAGTAAGTTAAAAGTTATTTTGTTTCAATGTGTTGCTTGTAGTAATTAAAGTAATTCTAATAGAAGCTTCCTACATACAATGTTACATTTTGTAACGCAATTTGAAATATTAGTTTTTTCATAATCACTAGGAGAATCGATTGTAATAGTTTTTGAAGTAAAACTTCTTTACGCACGCTTGACTTGGGGAGTAAGCTGGCGAGAGCGTTACGAAACGTTACAAAAGTTTGATCGGACGAGGCGAACGGAAGGGTAGTGCGAGACGCGGGGAACAAGGCGCGCCGCGCCGCCATTACTTTGCAGCTTTGTTCTCATTGAAATAGTATTAAGGGAGATATAAGTTAGTGAAGTTTTACTTCAGTCCTGTGTTCTAAAGCACACTCATTTTTTTTTCCTAAATTGCACAATTACATGCGTTTAGAGTGACTGTAAGTTCCCTAGTTGGTAGCGGAGAAAGTGAAGAATGTCGTACAGGGACTACCAGATGTATAGAAACGAATAGAGCTGAACTTCCTGGACCCTAAGGACCTATTCACAATCCGCTGATGTACTGATTAAAACCGTAGTAACCAATCTGAGTTTCAAAATTTTATTTGGGTTCAAATATAACATGTCTAAAATCTATCCCAATAGTATAAATCTATCCCAATAGATTCTTCTAGTAATTCTGAACAAATTAGTTTCTCAAATTGCGTTAGCAAAAAGTAACGTGGTCGATAAGTTTGTGTACACCCAATGATATTTAAAAGTAGAGATATGCTACTGAGCTCGCAATCTGAAGAATCGAAAACTTCCTACTTAGGACATTTTTCTATTAAGCCGCGTCAAGTAAGGAGCCGAGCCTGACAGGTGGCAAAAAAAAACTATAATGCCGTCATGTATGTACAGAAAGGATTCCAATTATGACACGAAAGTAACTTGTAACTTACTTTTTACTAGTTTATGTGTATTGTGCTGCCGCTGTGTACGGATTTTTTTTCCCTTGGTGTTGGTAGGGTATGACATATCTATATTTTTAAATAACATTGTGCACACCGCAATAGATGCCACTTTCTAATTTGAAAATATTATGAATTCATTGAATTCATTTTCAAAATACCGCAGTGTCTCAAGACGAAAGTCTTTGACCAGTGTGTGTTGCCAGTAATTACTTACGGCACTGAAACGTGGTCGCTCACAATGGGCCTGATAAGAAGGCTCAAAGTCACTCAAAGGTCAATGGAGAGGGCTATGCTCGGAGTGTCCCTGCGTGATCGAATCAGAAATGAGGAGATTCGCAGGAGAACAAAAGTGACCGACATAGCCCGAAGAATTGCCAAACTTAAGTGGCAGTGGACGGGGCACATTGCTCGCAGAACAGATGGCCGATGGGGCAGTAAAGTTCTGGAGTGGCGACCGCGTACTGGAAGGCGCAGCGTGGGTAGGCCCCCCACAAGGTGGACCGACGACCTGGTGAAGGTCGCGGGAATCCGCTGGATACGGAAGGCGCAGGACCGATCGTTGTGGCGATGATTGGGGGAAGCCTATGTCCAGCAGTGGACGTCTTTCAGCTGAAATGATGATGATGATGAATTAATTATGAAGTCACACAGCCTAACTTTAGTTTGAGCCGAGACATCACTTAACCGAGTCATTACCACACAAAGACATGATTCAGGCGCCGTTGAATCTATTTTAACACTATGTATATTTAGTTCGTTATTCCCATGGTATAATAAGATGTTTCACCAGGTATTCTCTTCCCGCAATGACAGCGCGATGCCTCCAAGCTACGTCACGATCAGTGCTGCCATTGATTGATATCTTCAATATACTTAAGGAGATTTTTGTTCATAATGAATATAAAATAAATTCCTAACTAGCCTAACTATTTGTTATCTCGTGTTATTCATCTAATTAGTTAATAAAGGAAACTATACTAAATGACTAGTCAAAAAGTGATTCTTTATAGAAGAAAGTAAAAGAAAAAATGCATTTTGCTCGGGTAATTTATTTTCACAAAGTGGCAGCACATCAAACTGACAAGTGTCACGCTAACAGCCCGCTATTGGCTCCACGGCCGATGACGTAGTACGGAGGCAATCACGTGACCTAGCTGTCACGGGAACAGACTACCTGGTGTTATTATACCATGGTTATTCCTTTCGACGACGGTGATGTCGAATTCCCCTTGAGTTGTAACTGCCACTTAAACAAAATGTGTCACGTTATGTCCCACATTACTATAGCAAAGCTGTTATGCTTCGGTGAATACTTTATGACTTATTTAGTCATATTTTATGCGGCATTATGCGGGATTGCCTTGAATTGATAATTTATGGTTTGATTGCATACATTTGTTTGTTGTCGTTAAGTTTTATTAGGACATTCGTGAGTATTGATTACAGTGATTGCATTCTTGAGTAAACATCTTTAATGTTCTTGTGTTTACTTTCTTATTCTTTATTGCACACAAAAAAAAATATCACAACAATACATAATAGTTTTGAAATTACATGTACAAAGGCGAGCTTAACTCATAATTGAGTTTTCTACCAGCAAACCTTTGAGTGATAGTGCAAATATAAAATGTAAAACTGAGGGTAACTTTCAGTGTACATAACTAATGTTCATCTAAAATTATAAAATAACATACCAACAACATATACCTATATACAAATAAATATAAAACTATATATACATACCTATTACTTAATTATACCTACTTATATAAACCTATAATATACCTACATATGTAATAAATAAATATGTATTATCAATTAGTGAGAAAGAAAATGCTCCTTAATTCTTTTCTTAAATACGTTCAGAGAGGGGCTGTCACGTAGTGAGTGTGGGAGGGCGTTCCATAGACGCACTGCACGGATAGTAAAAGAACCATCGTAACGGCTGGAAGTATGACGCGTAGTACGGAGTAGAAGAGAAGTAGCTGTGCGACAGGGTTTATCCCTTTTTTTATTTTTTTTTTACTTTCTTTGAAATTAAATGTTTATTTCTCTTCTTTTGAAACTAAATATCTATATAACTTCTTTTGAAACTAAAGCTCGACATAATATATTACTTCATCATCATCATCCTCCTCGCTTTTTCACAGTTATATTGGAGTCGGCTTCCAGTCTAACCAGATGTGGCTGAACATAAGTATTTTACACGAAACAACAGCCACTAGATCCCCGCAACCCAGGTACTGGGTAAAACTGACATTTGGATGTTAGACCAGTTGTCAGACTTTCAGGCTTTTGACTACCCGTAATGACTGCCATAGATATTCGTATGACAACAGGGACCGACAGCTTAATATGCTCTCCGAGACACGGAGGAGTCTCTGAAGTGCAACGAAACGGTCACCCATGTACGGACTGACTGCGGCAAGTGCAGCTTTACCTCGTAAATCGTATAATCCGAGTGGTTGTTACTTCGCCAAGAGCCCCTCCTCGACATTTTTTTTTTCTGGCATCAGCCCATAGCATTAGTGATGAGTTAGTAACAGATTGTGCTTATACGTTTATAAAACCTCCTCGTAGTAAAAACGAAAAAAAAATATCAAAAACAGACAGTATGATTTCAACATTATAGTCTTCTACGAGTTAATTCTCAATAAATACCTCAACATTATTTAAAACAAAATCATTAATAATATACCGCAATCAACTCCATGTTCAATTAAACTTCAAATTTTCAAATTCATCAATAATTTTCAACCGGTACAAAAGCATGCCCTAATCCCCATTTGCCGCATACAGAATTAATTAATTAATTTACAACCCACATCACATATAAGCAATGAACCGAGAAATGCCATCACAGATTATACCTATTCAGCCACTCAGTTAAATGTTCCGATTATCGGCACAACACCTTACCATGAACTTCAAAATACTCCTCAAATCCCCACCCGTAAAGGAGAATAGATAAATAACTCCGAAGAGAATCTTTCGCTTGATGTAATTGCCTGCGAGGGAACATTTCCTAAGGGCTGTTATGACTTTCTTACATAAATTGTTCTTTTGATTAATACCGTAATTATGGCTGTATAGAGTGCCATTTATTCTTATGATGGCTAACGTTTTATTAAGCCTATCAATTTTATGGACCTTCTTGTGTGTTTATTTTCATTACTAGAGTAATAAAATTAAAATGTTTGAGCTCCTAGTGCTACCAGTTCTCAAGTTTGATTACTAGCAACCACCTAATTAATTAGCATTGGAGTTTTGAGATTTAATTAGTTTCAAGCATTAATGTGTTATCCCACGGTATGAAATAGGTCACCAGTTCACCATATGCCTCTTAGAATCATTACTACTGACAATCATAGAATAAAATAGAATCAATCATGTTTACCTATGAAAAAAATTAAAAATTAAATACCTATGCTGAAAAACTGAATGTGGTGAAACAATAAAATATCATGTAAAATCTTTGTATCAACCCCTGTTATGCAATTATAGAATTGAATTAAAATAAAATAAAAATTACAATTAAATTAAACAACAATAAAATAATCGGTTCAAATTCAAAATAAAATATAATTAATTGTCAAAATGGAAGTGAAATTAAATGTCAAAATAAAATCTTTCTATATTGTGGAAAGAAAAAATCCTGCAGGATCCTGCTCGTGAGCGTTTTTTTTTCTGTCCACAATTTAAATCGTAAGATTTCGCTTCGCATGCGTCAATGCGTTATAAATAATTAAAATCTTTCTCTCGTGGTCACAAATTCCTATTCTGGATGTGGTTGAATATAATGTGAAAAGTACAAAGAAATAAGGGATATTGTCAGTTTATTATAAGGCTGTATGAAATAAATTCGGAAGTCACTCAACTCGACATCAAACCAGAATAATACCAAATCTAGGTAATTAAAGATCAGATAAAAGCTATTTATGAAAAATAATATTGTCATTTGGACTATACTTTTTCTATAAAATTCATACAGTTCATTTTATTGAATGCTACAACACAAAATTCCGTCTTCATACATTAATTTCTTTGGCCACACAAAAAAACAAATGTTTTTGTTAAATGATCAAAATAGCAATCATTTCACCCCCACTCACACATACATAGCTGCACCCACATCTTCACAAATATACACAAATAAAACACTCTCCAACACCCACACACACGCAGCTCTTATACCCACATCACCTTCTTCTCTTACTATTTTTTATAAAAAGATTAAAATAAAAAAGCTGTAAAGTACTTATTAGATTAGATTAAAATAAGCTCTGTTAAATATCTACACAAATTGCATCAATGTAACCCACCCACGGCATATTGTTATCCTTTTTTTATGAGGGGGGACCTGGTGTCCTAAGATACAGGCTTCGGCTTAGTTTAGGCACCAGTCTCCCACAGATTATCTATCTTATTGTGATACTAATAATTGTTATCCCTACTGGTGTATGATTTGTGAGAGATAATAAATAAATAAATAAAATAAAAATAATTTTTTTATTGCATAACTCACTTTGCTGCCAACCACAAATGAATATTTTCACTCGCACATGCACACATCCATAACACACAATGACAGGATAGGCTACACGCTACACACCTAGCTTGTAATCTCTTTTTTTACTTTTCGCTCCATTTTCATTGTAGTAGTTGCATCTAAAGTTCACGCGATCAATAAATCCATATCATGTCTAAAACGCAGTAATCATTTTTGCATGCTACTATTTTTATTTTGTGATGTTCTTTGCTCAAATACGCTTTATATTATTTTGTATGTTAATGTTTTTAATGTCTTTGTCACATCATGTAAACTTTTAATAACATATTATACACTATCAAAATACACAATTACAATACCACAATACAAACACAATCTTGACATGTGTATTATTATATGTACGCTATGCTTCATGGCACTTTCACCTTGTCTAATCCCTATACATAATATGGACTGTATAGTAGTATTTACACAATGTTGTAAAAATAGAGTTTTTGTTAATTTACTCCCGCACACTCAACCTATACACACAACACTTGCTGCATGCTCTCTTTCATTCTACTTTATAACACCAAAACAATACTCACACGTCTCGTCACAGTCACACCCCGCCTTAACATGCTGTATGTCGGTCTTCGTCAGTAAATTTCAGAATTTTTATTATAATCAATGGCCAACATAAACAATATAAACACTGAATTAGACTCACTTGAAGCTACAAACTCATACGTTTGTCAGCCAGAGGACTGTGAGAAGTACCTCAGTCACTGTAACGATGCTGTTAAGTTATTTCATATTAACATCCGTAGCATTAACAAGAACTTTGATCAACTTCGCATATTACTGTCAATGACTGACGTTAAATTTGACGTCATTGTTTTGACTGAGTGCTGGATTTCTGGGGTGAGCAGCCTACCGATACTCGAAGGATACGTTGCTCACTCAACAGGGTCCGCGCTTAATCAGAACGATGGCATAGTTATCTTTATTAATATAAAATTAACATTTAAAGTTCGCGAGCCAGCATTTAGGGACGCCAGCTGCCTAGTCTGCCAAATAGACAAGAGCGTTGCAATTGTGGCCGTTTATCGTTCTCCCTCACTAAAAACTAAGATTAACTTTAATAACTTCATAAGTAGCCTAAACGATGTATATAATGACTTATCCCCAAATAAAATAGTTCTTATTGGTGACATAAATATCGATATAGGCCCAAATAGCTCGGACTCCTTTCGTGAAGAATATCTGACTTTTAACTCAATCCATGGCTTGTTCCCGACACACACCTTTCCCACAAGACTCAGCGCCTGTCTAGACCATCTCCTAACAAAACCTTGTCTCCCCTCCACTACACTAGTACTAGAATCCCACATTACAGACCATATGCCCATTATTTTGTGTTTAGATAAAAACAATCCCACTCAAAAACCACCTTCAACCAGATCTTGTACAGACTTATCTAAAGTTAAAACAGATTTGGAAAACACCGACTTTTCAAAGATATTAGCAACAACAGATGCAAATTTAGCAGCTGATATTCTTGTATCCGTGGTCTCGTGCACTATATCCAATCACACAAGAACGACCACAGTTACCAGAAAAAACAAAATTCTGAAGCCGTGGATGTCAAAAGGGTTACTCCGCTGTATTCAAAATCGCGATAGACTACATATCAAAACTAGGAAATCACCAGACAACATGACTCTCAAACTAACTTACACCCGTTATCGTAATTTTTGTAATTGTCTCCTTCGCAAATTAAAAATAGCTTATGACAAAAGTCAGATAGATGAAGCAGGTAATGATCCCAAGGCCCTTTGGGAAGCAATAAAAAACATTACAAACACTCGGAAAATTAAAACCAGTCCTACAGAGCTCCTAAAAATACGTAACAATCCCAAAACGTCTGCTAACTACGTCTGCAACTTCTTTACAGATGTAGGAAAAAACTTGGCTGACAAAATTATTTCTTCAACCTACGCCAATAATAACTGTTTACCTGTACCTTCAACTATACTCACCCCCTCTGTAAAAAGCCCATCCAACTCCCTTGCCATTTTGGAAGTTAGTGAGACTGACATCGAAACCAGCATATTGCAGCTTCGCTCTGACTGTGCCATAGGCTGGGATGGCATTCCGGCACAAATTATCAGACAATGTCGGAACGTACTGATTTCCCCCATCACCCATATTTGTAACCTCGCTATAAGCACTGGAATTTTTCCAGAGGCTTTCAAAAAAGCAATAATACATCCAATTTACAAAAACGGGGACAGAGACTGTGTCAACAATTATCGTCCCATAGCGGTGTTATCTGCTTTTTCAAAAATACTGGAAAAAATACTAAACAGAGCACTCAAGATATTTTTGGAGAAATTTAAAATTTTAGCTGAAAATCAATATGGCTTTCGCTCGGGTTTTTCAACTGAAGATGCAGTCATACACTTAACAAACACCGCTGTGAAAAAGTTAGACGACAGAAATAGATGCCTTTGTATATTTCTTGACCTCTCCAAAGCTTTTGACACGGTCTCTGTTCCCATTCTCCTAGCCAAGCTGGAAAGGGTTGGAGTAAGGGGTACTATTCACGAAATTTTTAAGAACTACCTCACAAATAGAAAACAGCAAGTTAAAATTGAGGGCTATATGAGTGATGAGGAGACAGTCTCCTATGGCGTTCCACAAGGGAGTATCCTAGGCCCCACCCTTTTTCAACTCTATATAAATGATCTCTGCCAAATATCCCTTCCAAATACCAAAATTTTCACCTACGCAGACGACACTGCCATTTTTGTCTGGGGACAGGACTGGAACACGGTTAAAGAGAGAGCTGAATATTCCCTTTCCAAAATTATGGACTGGCTTACAAACAATTTGCTGACGTTAAACCTCTCCAAAACGCATTACGTGGCTTTCTCAATCACCAAAGTTAATACCCCACCTCAAGACTTCTCTATTAGAGCCCATACTTGTCCTTCTCGGGGTGCCTGTCTATGCCAGTACATTGCCCGGGCGGAACACGTAAAATATCTAGGAGTGCATATAGATAGTAGACTAAGATGGGACAAGCAGGTAGACGCTGTAACCTCTAGAGTGAGACGGGTAATAAATATATTTAAAACACTAAGAGACTGTACTCCACTAGATAAACTTAAACTAGTTTACTTGGCTCTATGTCAGTCCATAATCCAAT
Source organism: Asteroscopus sphinx (assembly GCA_949699075.1). NCBI lineage: Eukaryota > Metazoa > Arthropoda > Insecta > Lepidoptera > Noctuidae > Asteroscopus > Asteroscopus sphinx. The sequence continues at coordinate 7,172,850 of OX453007.1, forward strand.
ACTGCATCACAGTCTGGGGTGGGGCTGCCTAAACGTTGTTACTTGGTTTGGAGAGAGCACAAAGAGCTGTGCTGAAAGTGATGACCAAAAAACCCTATAGATACCCGACCACAAAACTATACTCGGAGTGTAAAGTGCAAACGGTTCGCCAGCTCTTTGTGCTCAAATCCATCTTGAGAAAGCACCGAAGTGTCCCTCTCCCCGACCCAAATAGACGCAGTAAGATGCCCGTATGCCCTCGTGACCCATTTAGGACTTCTTTTGCCGGGAGACATTTCAACAGTCTCAGCTCCAAAATCTACGACTATATACATAAAGACCTTAATATTGCAGGACTTAGCAAATATAAAGTAAAAAAATTTGTTACCGAATGGCTTCTAGAACTAGACTACCAAAAGACTGAAGATCTGCTTGCATATATCGCGTAATACCCCAACTCCATACACACAAACAAGGACACACAAAAAAAAAAAAAAAAAAAAAAAAAAAATACATACGCACACCCTACATCTCACACCCCACACACATAACCCCCACACACACAAACCCCACACACTCACAACCCTCACACACACACACACACATAATATACACCTATTTGTAAAAATAATTTATAATAATTAAAATACTGTTTTGTCAACATCCTTGTCAACATGTTAACTACCGTTGTGTACCATAAATGCTGTCATAATCCACGACTGAACACTGTCTCCCAAAATACAAGCTCCGGCTTAGTTTGGGATCCAGTATCAGTATCTCTTGTAATACATTTATATGGTACCTTTTACTAATGTCATACAAATAATTTAATGATTGTGACAATAAACACCTTTTTATTTATTTATTTATTTATATTTTTCTGATTTATTTGTAGCTCAAGGGGATCGGCGTTCACGGCTGAAATACCATAATTATCTAGGGTTATGCCTAGTTTGACCTCAAATACTTACTTTTATGTGCATTAACTAAATCATAAATCATTTATTCATTCAATGCATTTTGGGTATAATGTGATCACAGGGTTATAGTAATTTGTACCACCAAAATCTGCCTGAAGAGGCGTTTGAAAATTAATACAAAAAAAATAATTCCACAACATTACATAACTTAATAATCCATATTGAACTAAATTTACGGGACCTGTCGCGCACAATCAAATCAAAATATAATAAACATTTTGACCATTCAGGACCAAACCATTGGATTGAGCTACACGACCCGAAAATAAAGCATTATAATTTAACGTACCTACTGAGTCTTTGAAATAAACATTATCATTTATATTAATTAGAAGTCATGATTTGACCCATTAATGTTAATTACAACAATCACCCTAAACGACAACCCTAGTTCCTTACAGCGACCGCGTTACACAAAACGTGAAGATGCGTACAGCAAAGGTAAGTAATTGGTAACCCCGAAATAAGTTCAAAGGAATTTCGCGTCTGTAATTATTGCAATAAAGGTCACGTTTTAACGCTTACAAAAAGTTACAGCCGTGTTCCCTTGTAGTAATCAACGTATGTGCTGTGAACACTGAACCGAAAACGGCGAATAAGCTTACGTAATTTTCTTCGGGGAGAAATATTTGAAAGATTTACCAACTGCCGTTGTACATAGGCGTTCAACGTGATATAATTTTGCTCGTGTTTGGAAGCTGTAAAGTTTTAGGCCTTGATAATTTTGAAGTTAATTAGATGCGAAGTTTAACTTATTATAAACAATAACAAAAGATAGTAACTTATAACTTTGTAATTAAATTACATGTCCAGACAGCACCATCTATCACATTCACTTGGAGGTCAAAATCTTCACATTTAATTTATTTAATCGTATGGCATCTTTATAGGCTATCTATACATCTATATTATTAAGGGCAAAAACAAACGATACATTTAGAATCGGCGATCAGCAATTTTGCGACTGTATCGATGTTTTGGCGTCTTGCTGTGTTCGATGGCGGGATCGAAATTGCGCGTTTTAGCAACTGCATCGATGTTGCATCGCGTTTTGGTGACTAAATTGCGGTATCGAAATCGCGCAGTTCAGCGACTGCAGCCATGTTTTACAGATGCTAAAGCCTCACTAAGTTGCTGCAGCTGGCATCCGAATGTGTGTGGAGTGTTGCGTTTATTTGCTGCATCCAACGTCCATAAAGCGACTTGATCGACGTGACTGGAGTTTGTATGTATGTAGATGCGTTCGGAAGCGGCATCGAGCTTCCGAAAAGCTAATAAATCGTTGATCACCGTTGCTAAAAGTAACAGTCTGCTTTGGCGTAACACTTCCTATTTTAAGTCCATTACGACGAAAATCAATAATATCCTCTTATACTCATTTGTTTTATTCATTTTACCTTTCCTATGGTTGTATATCTCAGCAGAAACCCTGATGATTACAAAGGAAAAAGTTACGTTATTAAATGTATATTTGGAAGGCAATAAGGTACCAAAAAAAAAACAATAAAAGTCAAATGAGAAATGATGTAATGCTTTTTTGATCACTCAAAGTGTTTTTCAATAATGTTTAACAAAAAACACTGCTTCAATCTCTTATACATTGAAAAATAAATTAAATTTTGCTCAAACAGTTTTGTAACGGACAGTTTAAAAATACAGAAAAAAAGGTTAAACTTTAAAATAGATGTAAATTTTTGAATGAACAGTTACGGGTAGACAATTAAATAAAGTTAAAATAACATAAATTTAACACATTTTCAAATGAATTTTTGAAATAAAATATTTAAACTATAAAGTTACACTGATTACGTTTTTAACCAAACTGGTATGACGACCAAAATTTTTGTAAGACGTTACTAAAGTTAAGTTGATTTAACAAAACTGTTTATCTATAAAAAACAAAAATCCCCTACATTTTTGTTCACATGAATCGACAAAATGTAGGGATCAGCAGTTTTTTTTCGTGATTTCAGGGTTGGTCCCATGGTAAAAGTTGTTCTTACTAATGACTGCATTGACCCCTTAAGAGGTTTTTAGTTATTTCAATAACTCGTTGTATAGGATTGATACTACTAGCCTACTAGCGTGGGCTGATCCCAAATAATTTGGGACAATAGCCAGAAGAAACAAGAACATGGGATTAATACTGCGCACTGTGGTGTTTATAACATTCCATCAAACCGCATAGTCGTTGAACTTAGTACTTAATTTAATTGCCAACGGGAGTGCTGTTATGTAAAAACTGAGTTACTGCAAAGGGGTGACTATGCATTTTGCTAGTTCGCTTTCATTCGTTTTACGCAGCTTTTTGCTGCGTCACAGTCGCGTTATCGGAGCGTAGTAGCTACACTAAAATATTAGAAAAGTTACGGTGATAATCGGATGTTTTTTTTACGGTGTTTGATCGTTGTATATCTTTTGACGTACTCCCTAACATCATCATCATCATCATCATCATTTCAGCCGAAAGACGTCCACTGCTGGACACAGGCCTCCCCCAAGCAACACCACAACAACCGGTCCTGCGCCTTCCGCATCCAGCGGATTCCGCGACCTTCACCAGGTCGACGGTCCACCTTGTGGGGGCCTACCCACGCTGCGCTTATCAGTACGCGGTTGCCACTCCAGAACTTTACTGCCCCATCGGCCATCCGTTCTGCGAGCAATGTGCCCCCCCCGCCCACTGCCACCGACATCTTAGTTCATAATAATATTGACGATTTGCGATTGCGATCGGTCATGCAAATAAATACAATTTCTATTGTCTATTAATTGATAACGACCAGGGTAAAGATTCGTCTTTTATTCAGCAGAGGTATCTGTATGAGTTTTACAAAATGTTAAAATCTACTGGTGCTATCGAATATAGAAAAGTGTTCATGCTTTTATTGACTTGGATATTGACAGTGCGCGAATATTTTTCTAAAGTTGTTGTTTTTCGGTTCTCAGTAGCAGCCCGGAGTCTGGATTTGTGCCCGGTTAATGACTATAATATAACTGGCGAAATGTGGGTGTACTATACACCTCTGCCTTCCCCTTCGGGGAAATACAGGCGTGATGTTATATTATGTTATGTGTGTAGTAATTATAATAGAGGTACTACTTATCATTACTATCTAGATTAAAAAAAACCGATACATAATTGTGATTTTAATGTCCATTGTGCAAAATAAATACTTTAATTTCACCGTCTTTATTCTAGTCTTCCGTTTTTACCTTTTTTAGGGTTTTTTATTCAAAGGATGCCAACGGGACCGTATTATTCTGCCTATCATCTGTCCAACCGTCCGTTAATCCATCTATTTATCACAGAAAAAGTTGAAATTTTCCTAGAATATTTGTTACTATAACAACAATTTAAAAAAAGAAGATGAACATAGATACGTATGTTGGTACGCAACCCATAGTGCCCGGATCCGACTCGCACTTGGGTGATTAGTTTATGATAATGATAAGCGTTGTCAGGATTATGGCTAATGTGTGTCTTTTTTATGAGCCTGTTTTGTCCCCCGGCAAAAGCCTCTATTCTTTTTTCCCACCTAACTCTGTTTTTTTTTTAATTTGTGGACCATCCCTTAAGTAGAAATTCCGAAATCCCTCTCATCCCGCATTCTCCTTCTGGACCCACCGCGTTATCGTTTTCAACTGTGCAGCTGTGTTATCCGATCTTGTGTCTTCTGCTTTAATATTTTTTTCTAATCTGCTACTCATGTTATGATAGTTGTTTTGAACCTTGCTAACCTAACCAAGGTCATAGCTGAATATTTTTTCATGTTATTTCAACGTCAGAACCAAAAACCAAATAGTTGATTTTATTTACAAATTCACAATAGAAATCACTTGTGCGCGATCACGAAATCATGTTTTTTAGGGTTCCGTAGTCCTACAAGGAAACCTTATAGTTTCGTCATGTCCGTCCGTCTGTCCGTCTGTCCTAATCCTTTACAGCTTAATAACTTCTACAGTTATAAACATAAGTAAATGAAATTTTGTTAAAAATTAGAATAGATATAGATCTCAAATTTAAAAGAATAAAAATATCATGATTACGTATTTTAGGGGTGGCGCCCATACATGTGAAATGGGGATGAAAATTTTTTTTTCGCTGCACCCCCTCGTGTGGGGTATCATTGAATAGGTCTACTAAAATGAAGGTAATGTTTCATACATCACTTTTTTATCAGGTGTACCATCTGCGAAATATAGCCTGCCAAAGTGGCTTGCAAAGTGTCCCCCCTGCCATTTCTAAACTATGCAATGTAGAAACTTATAATCTTCCACATTGATAGACCTTTGTAAAAACTCTCTTTTAAAATTATTTCGAGCATATTGTGATTATAATTATTTTTTGAGTTATAGAGAGAAAACTGAAAAATACTTAAAACGTCCTAGTTCAAAGGTCATTGACCTTAGAGAAAAATGATCATAGCAAATAGTGCTCTTTTAGCTACTTTCTATTTGAAAAAACACAAAAAGACGACACACTTCTTAAATTTGGCGCCATCTAGCGGCGTCTAACAACACTCTGAGTCGCCAATGCTGCCGTCAAGTGCCGTCTATTGCATTTGGCACTGTATATCGCCATCTAGCGGCTACTGACAACACTCTCTGAGTCGCCAATGCTGCCGTCTATTGCAAAAATTAAAATAGCCATGATTAATATTCGATTTGATTTGTTTGTAACACCTACTTAAGGAACCCTATAATACTGAGCATGGCCCGACATGCTCTTGTTTATTATTTCGATGTGCACGAAACAAAGTTTCTTAGTGGTGATTAAAATTGGATGAAAATATTTGAATTAATTATTTTTCAGAAAGTCACTTTGCTGTGATTCGAATGCAATTTAGGTACCAGGGAACAATCATCGTCAAGGTGGTTTAAAATAAACGAGGTTTTATTTCTAGGATTCTAATACATGCATTTTATTTGGTTACGTGCCTTGAAACTGTGTTGAAATGTTTGAAGCAAATTTTTATTTTGTTGATTATTTTGAAATAATATTTTATTGGATACGCATTTTATAGAAGAATTCTTTATGTCACGCATGGCATATGTTTAATGTAAGGGCACACTAAGATAATGAGAATTATTTTTCAAAAGAAATTCATGTTGAAACGCTATTTCCGGAACATCCTTGCCATCATCTATGTTCTTGTTATATAAACCAGCAAAATCCTATTTTTCCTTAAATTTTATTCCATATTAAAGTACCTAATTCATTAAATTTACTAATCTTATTCCTACTGACATTATAAATTAAACGTGAAAGCTTGTGAAGAAATTTGGATGTTTGTTACTCAATCACGCTGAAACGGCTGAAAGGATTTGGATGAAATTTGGCACACACATAGACCATAATCCGGATTAAAATATAGGCTTCACATTAAACCGCAAAATATTTTTATCCCGGAAAATAAACAGTTCCCGAGGTATGCGCGATAAGTATTTCTGTGATAAGGCGAATTGTACGCGAGCAAAGCCACAGCCTAAGTTTAGTGAAACTATAAAAGCGAAGAATAGTTTATAATATCCATATATATCTAAAACTCTGCCAAAAATTTTCGTCCCACATAACTCTATTACCTAAGTTATTTTATTATGATCTCAAAATCTCGCCTAGAATCCGGAGCGTTGATTTACTGCTGAAAAGTTTAATTATGTAAATTTTATTTGTTTACGCCCAGTTACCTAAGGATTAACTTGTAAGAATCCTTACAAAATTAAAGCGTTGTCTTTACAACAGTTGTTTTGGTTTCTTAGAGAATATTTACACGGTCGTTTTATAAGCAGTAAATTCTGTAATTAAACCTTTTTCATGGTTAGACAACTTTTGCTACAAAAGTGTAATTTATTAACTCATGCCCATTTTGCTTTATGGGCCTTGATCCCATAAAAACGATGCCCATTGATCTGAGCTCTCGGTACAGCCACACAAAATATTACATTGTGAGTGATTACTGCGTGCATCGAAACGATTTTAATTAATAAAAATTAAAAAATAAAAATTAAAAAATAATTTAGAAATATTTTATTTATTTATTTATGTACACACAACACATTTTATCATAGAAAACATACAGAACAAACTCTGAAATATCTGTAAAGACGCTTTTTATCTTAGTCTTCCTGCGACCACGAAAACTGCAAAGCTTTCGAAACGTCAAGAAAACCAATTTAAATAGTATACGCGATGTAATCCAGTTAAACTTGTTTTATTACAAAGTATTAGGGTTAAAAAGGCAATGTATAGTGTTTTAACGACGTTTGTGGTCTAGTGGTTCGAGTGTTGAACTGTTGATCACGAGGTTGTTGGTTCGATTCCCACAGAAAACAAATATTTGTATGATAAGCATAAGTGTTTGTGTTGGTCTGGTTGTTTCGTTTGTATTATAAAGTATGTATTTACAAAACAAGCATTGCTTAATTTAGGGCTAGACGGTGCTGTGTAAAATTTCCCAAAATATTTATTTATTTATTTTCATAAATTCATCCAGCTAGTCAAATATAGCAACTATTGCAATATCTTTGATGCGAGAAGAAGCTATTTTTACCAGTGGACTGCCATAAGTTACTCAAGTGCAAATTAAAATGAAAAATAGGGAGCAATTACCACACCAAAACCTATCAATTCAAACCCACACATATACTAATGTGAACACAAAGCGATCAAAACACATAGAAATAAGTCAAACGGCAATTACGTAAACAATTTTCTGTAAACAAGAGTGGAATAATTAAGAAGGCTCGCGTTCCGTACCACACAATGAGTCGGCGTTCGGCGTAAACGCTCGCACCCATAATGACGCGAACTAATTTATTCATCAAGATGTTATCTTTGTGGGTAATGTTAGTTGATAACTATTACGTAATTACGTTGCGGAGGCACGGGATTCAGGAGCTGTAGTGAAATATAATAATTATGGAACTAGAGGTTGCCCGCGGCATCGCTCATCAATGTCATTTATCACGTAGGTATTCCGTAGGATCTCTCCCTTTTTCCGGGACATGAAACCAGGTCCCAGACTATCTTTTTGCCAAATTTCATTACGATCCGTTCAGTGGCGTACAATGCAACCGTACATTTTCTCAAGTTGGCGTTTTTACGTGACTCATTCGTTTCTATTAATAATTATAATTAGGTCAGTTCGCGTTGTCTGTCGTCTTTATGAAAATTGATTACTAATAGTAAATTTTCATGAAGAGTTAAATCTCTCTGTCTGTTTGTTGCCTCATCACTACTAAACCATTTGTTTAGTCGTGATGAGGTGAGGTAACAAACAGGCAGAGAGATTTAACTCTTCATGACAATATACTATAAGTAATCAATTTTCATGAGTTAATAATACTCACTAAACATGAAGACTTCCGTATAAAATGTGGTTACCCAGTGGAAAAACTACTATTTGCTTTACATACTGAGTGTTAACCTCTTTGCCGCAGCTACGTAAACGTAGTGATGGCTACGACATACAAAGTTACTTTCCATAATGATTTTACAACTATCACTGTAATTCCTAAAATGGAAGATAGGTACTTCGTTACTTTTTATATACACCTATCGCATGTCTTGTTGTGGCAATAAATCATTTTTATTTCTTTCTAATTTAATACATATTATCACAGGGACATTAATGGCCCCTAAATCACCCACTTTACAATCACAAAAAAAACATATTTGTTACGTCAGTCACTGTAAATGATACGTTTACATTCTAATTAAATCAAATTGCTGAAAGAAATGTAAAAAATACCAAATATTTGTGTGATGAACATGAGTGTTTGTGTTGGTCTGGGTGTTTCTTATGTATTTACAAATAAAAGTATCTAAGTATTATATACATTGAATTGTCTAGTACCCATAGTACAAGCTTTGCTTGGTTTGGGACTATATGGTAATGTGTAAAATGTCCCAAAAATATTTATTTATTTACATTTATTTATAACGTATGTGTACATTATGCAGAGCTTGATATTGTATGTTTCGAAGAAGAATATGCTTCTACTTCTTCATTTCAAGAAATATAAGCTTCGCTTTAATGTTCAAAATGGTATATTTTTTTGATCGACCGAAATAAGCTCAGAACAAAGCTGATTTGGAAATAATTTCAATTTTTTGTTAGAAAACTGCTTCCTTGAAATGGAACCCAACACTTTTGCTACCTACTCAAAGGCTTCTACTTTCCCTTTATCAAAAAGGTCAGTCAGCACGTCAATCATATCATTTACCCCGAGCATTGATTTTCAATAGTGGCACATTATGTTATCGCATCGCGTGCCTACGTCCACTTTCATTGAATCCGTCCATATGATACGGGCACACAAACAAAAGGTGATTTGATGTGTAGAAACTTCTTTTTTTACGCAAGTTATAGGAAAATGTGCGTTAGAATAATTCTATGTGAAACTTTCATGCGTATTAGAATTTTATGTGTTAAAACCTACGATCAAATATACGACAGATGCACGGTCTTGTACAAAATTAAACCCAAAAAACGTCTCCGCGATAAAATGTACTAGTAATTATGTTTACGACAACAAAAAGTATGACACACCATACTTTGTTTGCACATTTGAAGAATAGTTTTCATATATTTTTTCTACACATTTTAGCATCGTGACTTCACCACTGGTGCGGTCGTGAAGCGACTTAGAGCGAAACTGTGCACGCGACTGATTATTTATTGCAGTTTTGATGGGGTCGTTTTTCGAGTGGTGATCGTGCATCTATGATATATTTGATCGTTGGTTAAAACTAATTAAACTAAGCGTGCCTAGTAGTAGAAAAAATAAAATGAAAGAACTATACTTTTTATAAGGATCCTAGGAAAAGGCATTTCTCGAGGGATGCGCGATAACGTCGTTCTGGAATAAGCCGAATAATACGCAGACAAAGTCATGGGCATAGGATAGTTCTAAAGAACTTATTAATAAACCAAGAATAATTAATAAGTATCGATGGCCCTTACCTACACTATTTAATAATACGTCGATGTATTTCAATACTATTCCGTGATAATAACACAATTTTGTACATATTTATTAATATACATATAATTAAAATTAATTAAAACATTGCTGTGGCTTCTTGTACTATTATGAACGAAAGTATTCTTTTGCATTATTAATACCCCTCGAATCAATATTACCTACGCTATTAAATATTTTCTTTTTCTTCAAAACATCTACTAATTATAATAAAACAAAGTTTAACCGGATTAAATCGCGTATATTATTTAAAGAAAGATCAGCCAACTCCTCAGACCGGTGAAGTGTCACATTCCCTTACAAGATGCAGGGGTCTACAAGATTGATTGTGATTGTGGGTTATCATACATAGGGCAAACAAAGCGTAGTATAGCCACTAGAATTAAAGAACATATAGCTGACGTCAAGAACAGACGCTCCACAAAGTCTGCAGTGTGTGAACATGCCCTAGACAAACCCAACCATTTTCTTCGATTTGATAAACCACAAGTTCTGGCGAAGGAAAACCGATATGTACCTAGAATGCTCCGTGAGGCTATTGAAATTAAAAAACATCCTAATTTTAATAGAGAAGATGGTTGGCAGCTACCACCTGTTTGGAACCCAGTCCTAAAAATAATCAAGTCCCAAACAGCATGCAACACTGTAAAAGATAATGATACTGTGAGTGATTACTGCGTGCATCGAAACGATTTTAATTAATAATATTGTACGGTAGATTAAAATAATTTTTTAGAAATATTTGTAAAGACGCTTGTCATCTTAGTCTACCTGCGACCACGAAATGCTGCAAAGCTTTCGAAACGTCAGGGAAACCAATTTAAATAATATACGCGATTTAATCCGGTTAAACTTTGTTTTATTATAATGTGTAATGATCGCGAAAACCTAAGAAGTTATTATCTACTAATTATCGAAGAGTCGTGCTGTCGCTAATTAACTTACCTTATTGTAATTATTACGTAATTGTTCTTGTGAATTCTTAAAGTTACTTCTTCCTGTATTTTCTTAATTGGAAGAATTTTACATGAACGTGTTGTTTTTGAAGATATAAATGGTGGAAATAAAAAATCATTTACGATCAGGATTCGAACCTGCGACTCCTGGCTCAGTACGCCAGTGCTTTAGCCACTAAGCTACCGTGAACACTGCTCGTGATATCGAATTTAACTTCAACTTACGTCTTTCGGTTACGTCAACAGATCGAACCCACGACCTTGTGATCAGCAGTCCGACACTCGAACCACTAGACTACATACGTCGTCAAAATAACAAAATAAAAAGTATTCCATTAATTATTATTTTCATTTAAATTATTTAAAAATACAAAATAATATTAATTCATCGAAACTGTCGCTTGCTCGACCAGCCAGCGTTTTAATAGTAGGTACTTTAAAGCGGTCTACACTCTAGGTCATAGAATATATACTAACAACAAGAAGCGACACTTACACACACTTAAGCATGTGTGTCGGAGCGAGTGCGGGGGCCGTGCGCGGTGCGCGGCGTGTGGAACGGGCAGTCTCTCGGCTGCCCCAGCCAATATATTGCATGTAAGCGCGCTCCCTCAAGGTCACCGGGAAGCGAGCTCACACGTACAGGGGAGTGTCACCGCTGTGACTAGGTACTGTGGTCCGGACATAGTTATACACTATTAGACCCTTATCGTGTTGTATCATGGTAAACTGTTGTCCAATAACCGGATTCCAGGGTTTTCGTGTACGGGTACTTTTGGAGACGCTACGAGCTTGCTGCACTGCTTCCTGCAACTCCGGTACTACCTACCCGCAACTACCTGCACTGCGGCTACCTACCTGCAGGGATAGTGGTGTTTATTCAGACTGCGGACATAAACTTAACGCGCGCTCAATTTACTAAACCCTCACCCGGCTTCACCGACCTACCTACCTATCATTATATTTTAGAAACTTTGTCCAGATTATTGTATTTAACTTCTCTTATCAAATTAAATTATTGTTATTGTTAATTGTTATATCTATATTTCTTTTTTACTTTGACAACCTACCTCTAGCCTAACGTTACACTGTATGTAATTTAATTTATAATTTTTTTAACGTGTACAGTAAATAATAACAATAAAATTTTAATTTCAAGCAAGGCTGATGTATCCCTAGCTAGGTCTTGTTCTTTATTTTATTAAGTCTAAATAACCTTCGTTTTACTTTGTTCAAACCCTATTCTTTACTGCAGTACTGCTACACAACCCAAATTATCTAAAGTAACCTTTAAAGCTCGCATAAAACGTTGTTTTACAACTCTTACATTGTTTCTAACAATATCTTTAAAATCTGTAATAAAATGTCAGGGTTAACTTACTTAGGTAATTGGGTGAACCCAGTTAAGCTTGGTACACACCTTGTTACTATTATTTTCCTTACTTAGTTAGGATCTGGAAACTTTCAGTTTAACGATGAACGAAGGACGAACTGAATATCTATAATATCTTTCCAGTAAGATTTAAATTTTGGAAAGAAATGCATGCGTAAATGCGTCAAAAATAATAAAATAATCTTTTCAGTATTTAACAAGGATATACTCTTACGGCCAAAATTAATATCCAATCTATCCACGATTTGCCCTACTAGAGATAGGAATTTGACATAAGCTCCATACAAAATATGTCAAATTTCTATCTCTAGTAGGGTAAATCGTGGATAGATTGGATATTAATTTTGGCCGTTAGCTGACAGTTAAAATCTAACTAATAACATAACACATAACACCGCCTGTATTTCTCCGAAAGGATAGGCATAGTTGTATGCTTAGTACACCCACATTTCACCAGTTATGTTATAGGTCTCATGTAATAGGATAACAGGGCTGGGGATGGGTCTAACTAATGACATACTGGAAAGACACCAACAATTCTTACCGCGGTGTTATTAAAGGATACGTCCAAATATTGATAAGCTAAAACAAATTAGGTATATTTTTTTCAAAATTTAAAAGCAGATTCATTTTAAATTTTATATTATTAGATACTAGCCTATGCCCACGGCTTTGCCTGCTTGGATGTCGTTTATCGCGCATCCCTCGGGAACTGTTCCCTCGGGAACTGTTCATCTTCCCGGGATAAAAAGTAGCCTATATTATGTTAATCCGTTCAGCCCTTATACAGAGAGATAACGTAAAAATCATCCAGACATCTTCACAAACTTCATATTTATAATATTAGTAGGATCACAGGATATTTACCAAGTAAATATTTTTTTTCGAGAATCTGACTTTTCGGCAAAGTTATAAGCGCTAAAAAATAAAACCAAATATTAGTGTAAGTGATCATGTCACTCACACATATAAACTCTCACTGTAAAATTGTTATTGAATTGTAACTGTAAACTTTGCCTTTAAAGTCAGTGGCAAATTCAATATTGTTCGGGAAAATTCAATTAGGGACCAAGGACAGACATTGGTAACTCCTTTGTATCTCCTAAGTAGTGTTGTTTATGTACAAGGTTTAATTAACACTAAAGTACCCCAAGGAGATAATATTTCCATGAAGGAACATGGAATTTACAATAAGATACAAACAAGTCATAAAACGACGGTAAAAGGATGATTATCTTGCTAACGTAACGCAATACTATCGTATATAAAACTTTTTAACAAAAAATTGAACCAACGAAAACAGAAACTGAAAAGCGAAAAATAACTAATTATGAGTCGGCGCCAAACGAACTTTTAACAAGCAAACTGCGTGCAAGTTGCAAGTGGCCGAGCGGAGAACGCATTTTTGGAAAGTTATTGTTTATCGTTGAAAATTTCACGTTGTGTTTGATGTGACGTTGTTTTTATTATTTATTTAAAGTAATTTAATGATCTTCGTTGATTGGTTGTTTGGCGCCGACTCATAATTAAATATTTTTCGCTTTTCAGTTTCTGTTTTCGTCGGTTCAATTTTTTGTTAAAAAGTTTTATTTTTCATTTTTTTGTGGTTAAAATCTAACTCCAGGTCTCCATTAAGTCGTAGTGTCTAGAACTATATTTATGTGTGTCAAGTTTCAACAGAATCGGTTAACAGGTAAGAATTCAGTGGGTGAACAAATACTCATCCCCTGTTTTACTACCCTTAAGGGTGAATTTTGATTTTGAAATTTAAATGGGACCAACTTCGATGTATACCTTATCCATTAAAAAAAGAATCATCAAAATCGGACCACTCTGTAAAAAGTTATGCGTGGTCATAAAAAAAAAATATATATATATATATATATACGCGTCGAATTGAGAACCTCCTCCTTTTTTTTCGTCGGTTAATGAAATGAAATGAAATGAAATGAAATCGTTTATTTCCAGATTATTACATCCAATAATTATAACAACTGCCGTCTGGCTTACAATAGATTACAAATAGGTACAAATAACAACGAATATATACTAATTAAGTGATCGGTGTGTGATAGGACTGCCACTTTTGGTGTAGGGGGCTGTAGTCCCAGTCACGCACTGCGGCCACCAAGGAGTTGGCGGAACGATACACGGCGGTGCGTGCGGCGGCCGAGCGGCTCCTTAGCAGCGCCTGCCAGCCGGGCACGCGGCCCGCGGTAAACATGCCACTCGCGCTGCAGCACCGAGGCAGTCGATAAATCGCGCGCCACGCGTCATTATACTGCACACGCATGTCGCTCAGTGCAGCCTTTGTGTAATTGGTCCACAGCACGACTGTGTACACACTGGTACAATAACTGGTGAACAGCTGTGCCTTCACGACGTCGCTACAACGGCTGAACCGCCTGGCTAGCATGTTGCCACGCACTGCGGTGGCGCGACGCTGTCTTTCTATATCGGCGTGGTCGGATAGGTCGGCTGTTATTATATGGCCTAAATACTTGACCATGTTGACTTTTACAAGTGCGGTGCCGTAAAGTTTAAGTGGTGGTAGGTCCGGCCAGCTGTTTGGGCTGTCGAATACCATGTACACAGATTTCTCATAATTAGTTATTTTTCGCTTTTCAGTTTCTGTTTTCGTCGGTTCAATTTTTTGTAAAAAAGTTTTATTTTTCATTTTTTTGTGGTTAAAATCTAACTCCAGGTCTCCATAGTGTCTAGAACATTGCTCGCAGAACGGATGGCCGATGGGGCAGTAAAGTTCTGGAGTGGCGACCGCGTACTGGAAGGCGCAGCGTGGGTAGGCCCCCCACAAGGTGGACCGACGACCTGGTGAAGGTCGCGGGAATCCGCTGGATGCGGAAGGCACAGGACCGGTCGTTGTGGCGATGCTTGGGGGAGGCCTATGTCTAGCAGTGGACGTCTTTCGGCTGAAATGATGATGATGATGATGATGTCTAGAACTATATTTATGTGTGTCAAGTTTTAACAGAATCGGTTAACAGGTAAGAATTCAGTGGGTGAACAAACACTCATCCCCTGTTTTACTACCCTTAGGGGTGGATTTTGATTTTGAAATTTAAATGGGACCATTTTCGAGATATACCCTATCCATTAAAAAAAGAATCATCAAAATCGCACCACTCTGTAAAAAGTTATGCGTGGTCATACATAAAAATAAAATAAAAATATACGCGTCGAATTGAGAACCTCCTCCTTTTTTTCGTCGGTTAAAAAAGTATTCAGACGACTTTCAAACGACCCCTTTTATGGCATTTTATAAGCACATGAATGTTAAATGTTTCGTTAAATAAAAAGCACAGACAAAAGCGTAGAAGTATTTAGCCAGTGTACCAGGATAGCAGAGCGAACAGGAAGTCGTAAATACGGTTTTATTTGAAATGTAGGTACTGGAACGCAAGCATTGTGTGAATGTTACGGTACCCAGGGGTCATGTAACTCGCACAACTCTAGTACATTTTATTCGTGACCGGACCATGGTTGTGTAATAGTCATATAAGCTCTTTATTACGTCTTCTGTATTTGAAATTTACTGTTTAGGCCGCTGTGTAAGTAAAAAAATCTTTAATTCATGACCCAGAACTCACTGTAATTATCTGTAAGTAAATTTGACAGAGATTTTTGTTTCAATAAAGAATTTAAAAGCAACTTCCATTTAATTAAGCCAACAAATACAATGCTCTAAAATAACTTACTTAAGAACCATTTTACTGCGTTTCGCCAGCAGTAGACATAAAAATTCCTACACAACATTCTACAAGAACAATTTTAATAAAAATGCTTAGCAAATTCCCTACTTGACTAAGCAAGTGGTTTATGAATACATATGTACAGCTGACACATCCGTCCTACTTGAATTTATGATGGGCCAACAAACGCTCGTTACCATACTCAACAAAAATGGGACAACTCCATCTTGATAAAGTGGACATTAATTTATTACGGGGTACGTCAACGAAAAACTTTTTTTATTTGTGCATAAGAAACAGAAAAAAAATTAAAATTACACTGATGACGGTAAAAGAAACATAACATAACATAATAATCTATTAAATAACATTTTATTTAATCGTATGGCATATTTATAGGCTATCTATATTATTATTCATATTATTTTATAATTTACAATGATAAATTGAGATTCTTCAACCAGATGGTGGCTTCACGTGTAAGGGTGAAAAAATCCTCTGGAGAGCCAGAGTACGACACTAAAGGACATCTTTGGATTAATATTATATGGTCCACAATCTGGTCTTCTTCGCCGCACTCACTGAAGCTCGAGTTACTCCATCCCCACTTGTATTTGAGGTAGTTACATCTTCCGTGTCCCATATAAAAAAAAAGACAGTCAATCAATTACTGTGTTTAAACTTTTATCTTTTGAACCGTTTGATAACTGTTATTAATTCAAACATAAACGCTTTCGGAGCGAAGTCTAAATATATAAATTGTGGAAAAAAAATTAGCTCACGAGCAGGATTCGAACCGTGAACTCTGCTCGTGGTATAAAATTAAACCTCCACTTTGTATCCGTATTTGAGTGACATCAGCTACATCTCATTAAAAACAGATTGTATTCCTTAACCGACTGAACTAACTTTGCAGTTAATTCAAAGTCTACCTACCTACCCCTACTAATTATTTATTATTTTAACGTATTAATGCATGCGGAGTGCGGAGCGGCAAAAAATGTAAATTGTGCTAAGAAAAGTAGCTTAGCGGATAAAGCACCAGGAGTCGCAGGTTCGAATCCTGCTCGTGAGCGATTTTTTTCCACAATATATATCTTAATTGGAATATCATTAGTTATTGATCAATACTTGACGAAGATAAATTTGTGGATCTATGTGGTCTAGTGGTTTGAGTGTCGGACTGCTGATCACGACGACCTCGGGTTCGATTCCCACAGGACACAAATATTTGTGCGATGATTATGAGTGTTTCTGTTGGTCTGGGTGTTTCTTATGTATTAGAAGTATGTATTTTTACAAAAAAAAAGTATCTAAGTTTTTTATCCATTGTCTAGTACACATAGTACAAGCTCTGCTTAGTTTGGGACTAGATGGTGATGTGTAAAATGTCCCAAAATATTTATTATTTATTTATTAATAAATATTAAACCAACCAACTACGATCGCCAACCCGCCTGCCAAGTGTGGCGATTATGGCATATCCCCCCAAGCTACTTGGGGGAGGCCAATGTCCAGCAGTGGACGTCTTTCGGCTGAAATGATGATGATGATGATTTATTTATTTATTTTATTTTATTTAAACTCATTTTAGTAAACTGTGTTCTTTTTGAGTAGCAAAATTCATTTAACCTGGTTGAGTTTTCCTGCTGTGCTAATCTGAAAAATCTCACTCGCATACTCACTTCTGAATCCGCAGTGAAAAGTAGTAAAATCAATACAAAAAAAACAATTTCACTGCGGATTCAGAAGTGAGTTTGCAAGTGAGATCTTTCAGAATAGCCTAACTGGTATTGTTAATCCTATGAGACGCGACAGCGAATTCGCAATTCAGCGTCATCCAACGGTGTGAATACCTGTTCGATTTTCCAATTTGCTTGCTTTATTAGAATTCTGGGGGCGTTTGAAACCGGCAGGCAGTTTGTCCGCGGTCACCGCGCCTGCCAATTTCGCCTACGTTTTTGTTCGTATTTTCTTTTAATTTACAAAATAGCGGTTTGTACCAATAAATCTTCGGTTCTGTGACCACAATGCTGCTGTTATACGTAGAATGTTTTTTGTAAAAGTGTTTTAGTCTCAAAAGGAGGTTTTCTCTATCTGAAAAACGGGTGATAAACGTTGGGACCTCCATTGTTAGTCCTGAAAAACTTATTCATCATCATCATCATCATCATCATCATCATTTCAGCCTAAAGACGTCCACTGCTGGACATAGGCCTCCCCCAAGCATCGCCACAACGACCGGTCCTGTGCCTTCCGCATCCAGCGGATTCCCGCGACCTTCACCAGGTCGTCGGTCCACCTTGTGGGGGGCCTACCCACGCTGCGCCTTCCAGTACGCGGTCAATCAATCAATCAACTCAGCCTATCGCAGTCCACTGCTGGACATAGGCCTCTCCCAAGTTGCGCCACAACGCTCGGTCCTCTGCCTTCCGCATCCAGTCCCCCCCAGCCACGTTCTTCAGGTCGTCGGTCCACCTGGCAGGGGGGCGCCCTACGCTGCGTTTGCCGATTCGCGGTCTCCACTCAAGGACTCGTCTGCTCCAACGGCCATCGGTCCTTCGACAGACAGTACGCGGTCGCCACTCCAGAACTTTACTGCCCCATCGGCCATCCGTTCTGCGAAAAACTTATTATCACCAACTATATAAGGTCCTCCGAAATATTTGAAGTGGTGAATCTACTCATCATTATGAACAAATTTTACTAAGGGACCAACCCTAAAATCACGAAAAAAAACAGGTGGTCCCTACATTTTATCGATTTAAGTGAACACAAATGTAGGGACCAAACCAACAGATTATTTTTTCGCGATTTCTGCGTTGGTCCCATAGTAAATGATGAGTAGATTCACCACTTCAAATATTTCGGATTAATAATGTAGGACCTTATACGTGGGACACTCAGAAAATTTTGCGAAACTAAAAAAAATTGTTCTATACGTACATATATTTTTATCAAATCTTTTCAAAGTACTTTCCACCAGCCTCTATACAAAGATTCATGCGCCTAAACCAGTTTTCAAAACACTTTTTCCAGTCCGCCGCAGACACCTCGTTTACAGCCTGCTCGAACGCAGCCAGCGCATCTTCCGGCGACGAAAATTGTATCCCTTTGAGCTGATTTTTTATTTTTGGGAATAAAAAGAAGTCACACGGTGCTAGATCAGGGCTGTAAGGAGGGTGACCCAGGAGTTTGACTGGCGTGCTGTCCAGGAAGTCCCTCGTTTTGAGTGCGGTGTGCGCAGGTGCATTGTCGTGGTGGAGCAGTAGCCCGCGGAGCCCTGTGTTTGGTCGCTTGTTGCTTATAACAGAGAAAACTTCTGGCAAACATTTGGTAGTATACCATTCGGCATTAATGCTTCTTTGATCCCGTAAGGGAATTGATACCAAGTGGCCAGTCAAATTAAAAAAGCTAGCGATCAAAATCTTACCCCCGCTTCTAGATCGCTTCACTTTGGTAGGCGTTGGCTCATTTTGAAACACCCAAACAGTCGACTGGCGCTTGGTTTCTGGGTCGTATTGATAAATCCAGGACTCATCACCTGTAACGATGTCGTAAACACGCCGAGACGAGCCTGCTTCAAATTTGTTAAGCATATCACGGCACCATTCCACCCGGGCCTGCTTCTGAGCATCGGTGAGGTTGTGCGGCACCCAGCGTGATACTATCCTCCTCACGCGAAGATGGCTGTGTAGAATCTCGTGAACGCTTCCCGATCCAATCTTCAATATGTGTTGAATCTCCTGATATGTAATTCGCCTATTGTCTTGGATTAAATTTTTCACTGCTAGCACGTTTTCTTCGGTAACAGCCGTCAAAGGGCGACCGCTTCTTTCGTCATCCCCCAAAGTTGGTCGACCGCGCTTGAATTCGTTATACCAACGATACACGGTTGCCTTGGAAGGGCCTTCATCCATGAATGCCATTTGAAGTCTATCGTACGATTCATCCGGTTTCAGGCGACACTTGAAATCGTATAAAATCATAGCTCTAAAATGTTCCCGGCGCAGATCCATATTTCAGTGAGACACAATACTTTGAATTAACTCGCAAAAAATGTGGAGGGAAATTTTGAAATTGGAACTTACTTATTTTTACTTATAAATAATCATATTTTCGAAAAACATTATAACTGGCCAGTCTCCCATATATAAAAACTTTTTTTCGCAATACTTTCTGAAGGGCCTGGTATAAGCGGTTCTGGACCAAATGGTGCTTCCCATGTGGATTGTCAGGAAATATTTATTGTTCGGTGTCTCTGTGGTCCAGAAATTTGTTGCTATGGAGCGTGTCGTCTAACTTTTGGAAGTTAAAACCAATAATAGACTCCGTGTCATGGGAGCCGATCAGTTTGTGCGCATCTCAACTACTTTGTCCCCAAGTTTCACTACTGCAACAAATTGACCTTGCGAGCCTACGTTTATTTATTTTTTGATTTTTTTATCAAAAGCGATGTATATTAAATTTTAATTGTTCTTCTAACACACACACATAACATCACGCCTGTATTTCCCCGAAGGGATAGGTAGAGGTGTAATAGTGGTGGTGTTGTTCTTCTAAATCTTTAATAATTCTGGAACTCAAATAGCTAGCAAAACTGTAGAAGTTCAAAATATTATAACTAGATAAGTAAAAAAGAATATAATAAAACAAAGTTTAACCGGATTAAATCGAGTATATTATTTAAATTGGTTTGTTAATTGGTTTGGTTTGCTGCAAAGCTTTCGAAACGTCAGGGAAACCAATATAAATAATATACGCGATTTAATCCGGTTAAACTTTGTTTTATTATAATGTGTAGTGATCGTGAAAACCTAAGAAGTTAAAAAAGAATATTATTCACAGTAAGATTAATTAATTACCGCCCACTTAAACTCATCGCGATGAAATTTTTTGTTTTGATAGTAATTTTTATTTTATTTTTATTTATTTTCTTAATAGCTGTTTTTATGTTACAGCTTTGCCTCCTATGTAAAAAAATGGCAACTAACTGCATTCGTATTTGAATAATAGAGATGTGTTGCGATGTCTTTGCCATTGCTTCGATTTAAAGTTTTACGCATAGTATAAGTCCGACAGCTTCTTAAGTTTTTAATAATAGGTAAAATAGGTAAGAATATGTCAATTTTCCTACTGTTACATAAATGTAAAATACCGCAGTGTCTCAAGACGAAAGTCTTTGACCAGTGTGTGTTGCCAGTAATTACTTACGGTACTGGAACGTGGTCGCTCACAATGGGCCTGATAAGAAGGCTCAAAGTCACTCAAAGGACAATGGAGAGGGCTATGCTCGGAGTGTCCCTGCGTGATCGAATCACAAATGAGGAGATTCGCAGAAGAACGAAAGTAACCGACATAGCCCGAAGAATTGCCAAACTTAAGTGGCAGTGGGCGGGGCACATTGCTCGCAGAACGGATGGCCGATGGGGCAGTAAAGTTCTGGAGTGGCGACCGCGTACTGGAAGGCGCAGCGTGGGTAGGCCCCCCACAAGGTGGACCGACGACCTGGTGAAGGTCGCGGGAATCCGCTGGATGCGGAAGGCACAAGACCGGTCGTTGTGGCGATGCTTGGGGGAGGCCTATGTCCAGCAGTGGACGTCTTTCGGCTGAAATGATGATGATATAAATGTATATATGTGTGTACAATAAAGAATAACAATAAGAATAACACACTGAAAATTGGAGTGATAACCATATAACATTTTGGTAAGGCGTTATTAAAGTTGATTTGATTTAACAAAACTGTTTATCTTGAAAGGATAAATTTTTTGGTTACGTATTACCTTATAGTTATAATATAAACACGTTTTTAAGTTACAGGCAGACGAAAGTTCGGTTTCATTAAACAAACTGTTTGTTTCAGTGCAATAACAGTTGCTTGCCTGTACTCTTCACTCTTTAGTTGACAGTATCATAGCTACATTTCCTTCTAATAGGCACCATTAGTTGACACTGTACTAGGCATTAACGCAGGTCCAAGCTGCTAATTGATTTTACTGGTAAACATTTTAAGATGTCATTAGCTTAACCAGCTGTTATAGTATCTGCTAATTCTTGTAATAATACCTAAACCATCTGTGAGGATATTCAATTTCAATTTCAATGTTTTTTATTTCAAATAAACCTAATTACAGGCACTTTTGAAAGGTCAGGCTCTAGTTGCACGGTTCCAAATTGTGGGTCCTATAGAGAAGAACCGGCAAGAAACTCCATGGATAAACTCTTTTTAACATAGGTTATTGTTTATTACATAAAATGTATTCAAATAATGCGAGTTTAATGTAGGTTAATGTCAGAAATAAACAAGCGTTTAAAAGTGAGTATATTGCTTTTAGAAATAAACGTAAAAAGATATAAAAGTATGTAGAAGCTGACCTGTCCCGACAGACGGCACCCGTTCACGAGCATGATGCGAGCATCAGAAGAAAAAATATTAAAGGTATTCATAGAAGAAAAAATAACTGATCGGTTCTACATCATTACCATAAAGAAAGAACTGTCACAATTGAGGTGGTAAGCGCAAGAGTGGTTTATAATAATTATATCATTTCCAGACACAATTGAAAATTATTTGTATCTGTAATTATAGGCCACTTTTGCGTTCATCGCCTCAATTGCTTCAACATATAAATATCCCACATTTATTTATAAGAAAATCAACCTAATTAATTTTAATTAAAACACGTTATTGAAAACTGGCAGAGACTAACATCACCCAAAATCGTAACAATTGTGTCTGGGTTCATTATTTACGAAACAAAAAAAAGATTATTATATACCGAAAGCTCGCTTTTCGTAGTCTTCGCAAGAACAAAATAACCAGAATATTATAATTGAAGGACCCCTGGAGCTATACGAATTACATTAAGGAGAGAAAAAAGAAATATGGGTACTTTTCAATGCTTCTTCTATCAATTACGATTATTCCGAATACTGATTTCATCAAATAAGATGTTCTTAGAATATAGGTACAAAGGCATATTATGTTTTATTCCGAGCTTGAATTTTTTTCTCAATAATAAGTTAGCATCATGTGTAGGACAGAACAATATTTATGTACCAGAACATTCTGGTACATACCTTTGTTATAGTTTATTTCTTTTTACTTTTCGTGAATTTTGGCAAAATATTATTTCGAGCAGAAACAGTTTTATTTTGCTATTTGATCAGAACCGAAATAATATCGATAAAGACCAAGCAGAATCACAATGAAAATGCTGTTTTTAAAATGTATGGTGTTTTTAACGAGCTGGTTAAAAATATCAACCAGATTTCCAAGCCCTGCTAAACAGACCTATCTGCGACCGAAATACCTACCATAAGTCACTTTTAAAATATATACACGGAATGCTGTGAACAATCTAGTGGAGCCAAAAACAACTATGCTCTTTCGTGTAAAACCAGCGGTCACGCACACACATGCATCTCAAACCGGGCTCACCTCTCTCAGTACACATGTCGCCGCATCGTCCAGTAAGCATCACGAAAGCAAATATCCTTCGTGAGCGTTGTGTTTACACGAATGAGCATAGTTTTTTGGTTTAATTATGATTTTACGTAGCACTTCATCAATATTTTTCCTATGTCTGTGCCATAAGTTAACAATATTACTATTAAAAATCACTGCCGATTTTATACCACTAGATTCCCAAGAATTAATAGGGTATCCTTATTAGTCAGACCCAAGCAAAAGCCGGATCAAATAAGGCTATACAAAACACTGCAAAATTATCATGACCTACCCTGCTACTTAATACCCAGGCAATACGATCTTTGTAAGTAACTTTTAAGGGCCTTTATTTCTGCAGTTATTTCGATATTGCCTATGTAGGGGTAATTTGCTGGCCCATCGCCTATGGGCCTCGTTAACTTCCTCATTCCCCTCACTTTTATAACTTGCGGGCATGAACCCTATTCGTTATCTTTCGAAACATAAACGTCACGGTTGTAAGCTGTAGGTAGGCAATGAAATATACTCGTGCCGTTTTACAGTTGTTTTGATGGAGTTAATATAGAGTTAAGAGCCGTATTACGAAAACACTAGAAATTTGTGTTGTCAGCTACTTTTCGGCGTCGTTGATCTAGAGATTTTGTAAGTGGAATGTGATAGTTTTATTAATGTTGTAATCACAAAATTTTGTAAAATTTTCTTTTATTGCGTCTAAGACTAACGATAACCTTTTTCCCACCGCCATGTTGGCCTGGAACTCAGTTACCATTTGCTATAAACTGTTTAAAAATAGACCGTAATCTTTGGAATAATATGTGCCCATTTCAAACTTTTAAAAAATCTCCTGTTCAGCTGTTGTAATTAATTGTAATATCTTTGTACACGATATCATGTGGCGAATAAATGATTTGATTTGATTTGATTTAAATGACGACTTTAAATTTCGTATTTTTAACCAGAAAAAGGTTTTTAAAACTCAATTTTCGGGATAGATTTTTAGAATAAATCTAACCCGAAAATTGATAGATAGATTTTTTTCCTAAAATAAATGAAGTTGCTAAAAAAACGTATGCCACACAACTCTTCAGACTTTTACGAGCATATTAAAATTCAAATATGAAAATAATTTAAAAAACAAACTTTAATCAAAAGACTATCATATCTGCTTGCGCTCGCGACGTGGGCTCTGTACCAAACGATCTGGGCTCAGTATCGCGATATCTAAAAGACTAAAAAAGTTTCATTTTTTTTTTCACTTTTCAGTTTCAGTTTTCGTCGGTGCAATTATTTGTTAAAAAGTTTAATTTTTAATTTTTTTGTGGCTAAAACCTAACTCCAGGTCTTCATTATGTTATAGTGTCTAGAACTTCATTTATGTTTGCCAAGTTTCAACAGAATCGGTTAACAGGTAAGAATTTAGTGGGTGAACAAGCACTCATCCCTTGTTTTCCTACCCTTACGTCGATTCTGATATTTAAATGGGACCAACTTCGAAATATACCCTATCCATTAAAAAAAGAATCATCAAAATCGGCCTACTCTGTAAAAAGATATGCGTGGTCATACATAAAAAAAAAAAATAATAGGCGTCGAATTGAGAACCTTCTCCTTTTTTTCGTCGATTAATAAAACACAGACTTTTGTAGCATAGTAAAGGACGAACATATACTTCGATCTCTTTTACTCCACCCTCTTTCTTCGAATACACTTTTGAACTGTTGGATCTTTATTCAACGTTTAACCAAAATTTAATTTTTTTATGTTTCACTTTAATTCTAAAGGTATGCAATATTTCAAAAGACTTTTGACCTCAGAATTTTCCTGAAAACCGTAACAAAGGAAACCTTAATAGTTTTATCTTGTGAGAAAATTGAAATCGTGCTAACTGTCACCAGCTTTGTACTCCGACGTAAGCAAAATGGTCATCTTTTAACCAAGAATTTGGCACGACACTCCAAACATTGTTTTCCAGTACCACTTAACAATATAACGTCTGACGTCATATCAGTGCACTACAGCTACAAAGAGCACATCTTGCTAATAATTCAAACAATTGGCATGCCGCCATAGGTCGCAAGCTCGCTTGGAATACCGCAAACATATTGTATGTATCATCATTACAGCCGAAAGACGTCCACTACTGGACATAGGCCTCCCCCAATTAAGGGGGGGATATGTATACAATCTCCAAATAGGTCCTGAATTCCTGGTACGCGACTCGTTTCTAGATTCCATTGGGAGATACGTACGTGTAATCTTAGAGGAAATTTGATTGTATATTTAAATGTGTAAGCTTGCCGAGGATCTGGTATCGTTTTCTTAAGATAAGAAGCAAATAGGGTAACTTTGATTCTGGTTTAGCTTTGAGCTAGGAACTAAATGCATTTTTCTTTACCACAGGTTACATATTGTAATGTCTCCCTTTTTCGTTCTTTTACTGGGTTGTGCTTTCATTCCAATCCATTGGCAAAAATATCAGGGCAAAAACAACACTAGAAAACTTAAAAACCTAAGTATTTATAATGAATACATATTTCAAACTCAAACTCAATACATTTATTGTGAACTAAGTGTGCATATTGGTTTTACAAACAAACTGTTGTCACCGTTGTACTACTTATCAATATAATTAATTTAACTTTAATACTTTTAATACCATTTTAGGATAAATAGTGGAATCAGGCGTTACTATGCGAAAATCCAGGACATTTAGTCCGCCATATTTATTCCGCGAAAACTAGTTTTGCAGGATACAGCATCACCCTCCCGTCCTCGAGTATATGCAACATCCAAGTTTGGCGAACTACTTTGATAGTTTGACGGAATTAACACTAAATATTATAACTCTATATTTTGAATACCATTTTAAGATAAAATATTAGAAGTTGTATATTCACACTCAAAAATAATATGGCAATTATAAGCAAACACAAACAAGGAAAATGATTTTTTTAACTTTATTCTACAAATTTGGCCAACGAAATTACGTACACATTTTTTAACCACGGTATTGTGTTTTTTGTATAAAAAAATCCAATCATCCCGAAAATTCCCGGAAAATTTTCTCATAGACTTCCGTACCGATAATTAACGAAATGCCAACAGATAATTGAAGAAGAAAATTAATCACGTTTCTTTGAAAAAGACGATAATTATGGAGGTAATTATAAAAGCCTGGGGCTATAAAGAAATCGTGTAGAGGTAAGTTCACAGCGGCCTTTGGCTAAAGGTCTGCGCCGAATTAAACGGTTGTATGCGAACGAAACAGTTGACCTAGATTCTTATCATTTGTTTATTGTAATATATTTCGAATCTTAATGAAATAGTTACGTACGGAATGCTGGTTTGCTGAATTTAGACCTATTATTTCTGCTGTATTTTTTGTTGGTTACATGTTTTTAGGGTTCCGAAGTCCTACAAGGAACCCTTATAGTTTCGTCATGTCCGTCCGTCTGTCCGTCTGTCCGTCTGTCCGTCTGTCCGTCTGTCCGTCTGTCCTAATCCTTTACAGCTTAATAACTTCTACAGTTATAAACATAAGTAAATGAAATTTTGTTCAAAAATAGTCTGCATATAGATCTCAATTTTAAAAGAATAAAAAAATAGTTTTTACGTTCTTTAGGGGTGGCGCCCATACATGTGAAATGGGGAAAAAATATTTTTTTTCGCTGCACCCCATCGTGTGGGGTATCATTGAATAGGTCTACTAAAATGAAGGTAATGTTTCATACACCACTTTTTTATCAGGTGTACCATCTGCGAAATATAGCACGCCAAAGTGGCTTGCAATGTGTCCCCCCCCCTGCCATTTCTAAACTATGCAACGTAGAAACTTATAATCTTCCACATTGATAGACCTTTGTGAAAACTCTCTTTTAAAATTATTTCGAGTATAATGTGATTATAATTTTTTGAGTTATAGACAGAAAACCGAAAAATACTTAAAACGTCCTAGTTCAAAGGTCATTGACCTTAGAGAAAAATCATCATGGCAAATAATGCTCCTTTAGCTACTTTCTATTTGAAAAAATCACAAAAAGTAACGTTGACATCAATCAGACTTCTTAAATTTGGCTTCTTGAATTTATCGCTAGATGGCGCTACTAACAACACGCTCTGAGTCGCGAATGCTGCCGATTATTGCAAAAACTAAAATAGCCATGATTAATATTCGATTTGATTCGTTTGTACACCTACTTAAGGAACCCTATAATACTGAGCATGGCCCGACATGCTCTTGGCCGGTTTTTGGTGTTAGCGTGTGTTGAGCAATGAATAAACTTGCCCCAGTGATGAATTAAATGTTGTAGCTGTGCTAAGTGTGCTAAGAAAAATATTTTTCAATCCATAAAACAGCTGTGTTTAGCAATGTACCTCCGGCGTCGGCCGACGTCGGCGTCAGTGTTTCCCGAAAAGTATAATCTGATGGTCTTCAAGGCTCGAGTGAATAGGTTTTTGCTGGGCAAGCGTGAACCATCGTCGACCACACCATCGCTTAACATCAGGCGAGGTGGCGGTCAAACGCAAGCCTGTTGAGAATTTAAAAAAAATATATTACACCCTAATTAAAATGTATTTAATTATGTACCTACCCTAAATAACAGCAGAGAACCGTTCACGCTTTTATGTACTTATGTAGAGTTGGATATTAGTACCAAAACATTACATGAAACAACGTGTCTTTATATTTATTATAGACGCTAAAAAATTTATCGTTTCGAAAACGAAGAGGTTTCATTGTAATTACCATTACGAACAACTTTTACTACGGGACCAACCCTGAAATCGCGAAAAAATAATCAGCTGTTTTCACATAAATCGACAAACTGTGGGGATCAGCTGATATTTTTTTCACGATTTCAGAGTTGTTCCCGTAGTAAAAGTTGTTCGTTATGATGAGTACAATGACCTCTCTAAACTCTGACAAAATTTTCAGCGAGTATTGTCTGCAGGTCATAATATTGCTTTCTATGACAACAGTACTTAATGTTTGCTTTGTCGATTTTACAATTATTGTGTTAACGAATCAAATATATGATTATGATGAATCGAACATACATAAAAAATTGTCCCGAATAAATAAATAAATACTTTTGGGACATTTTTACACAACACCATCTAGTCCCAAACTAAGCAGAGCTTGTACACACGGCTACACATCAAGCTGTACATTTCCAGTATAAGCTGACCTCGCGTTTCAAAGAAAACCTATACAATGCGAGGTCAGCTTATACTGGAATTGTACAGCTTGAAGTGTAGCCGTGTGTACTATGGGTACTAGACAATGGATATAATACTTGTATACTTTTTTTAATAAAAAACACTAATTAATTTAATCGCTTGCAATTATTGTATTGACTCCTCGCTTCCTTGTTGGTTATGCAAGAACATCAGTCTTAGATTCAATCAATAACGTTTGTAGAATACATATTATTATAAGAATGTACACTAGAATATTAACTTATTCCATTCATCTATAAATTCTCAAAAAAAGCAGTGATGGACATTCATTAAGTGACAAATTGAATATTCATACATATTTAAATTCACATAATTTAAGATTTTTTTTGTGTGTAAAGTCATTTGTTTTTTTTTTCATACAACCCATAAACGGGTACTTGTAAAAAAGGTCATTTTTATTCACATTGCTGTAAGTTTATCTAATATTTTTTATATAATCATATCAGTTGCGCTTAATGTATGGCATGGGGCACTTATATTAAGTTTGAAGTGTGTTCATATTTCATGAACAGTGTAGGTACCTACTCATTGTTGAAGAGCCAAATAAATAATTATGACCAAACTGAGTTTTAATTCCGCATCAGTTAAAAATTTTAACATAACAAGGTGAAACATTAGCTCTATAAATAAGCAATAACTCGTAAATCATAGAAGTTGAAAATGACGACCAAGATAAATATTCGCTTTAAAAAGTAACAACATTCAAAAAAAATAAACAGATGGGTCGTTATCGCATCCATTATGGGAATATCATTTGCATTTCTGTATTAATTCAAATTGTCTCGCTGTAAATTCATTTAAGGTTCTTTTGATAATTTGCGAAATATTCTTTTGCATAATGAACATTTTATCAGAAAAAAGTTTTACATAATAATGTGACAAAAAGAATTAGCAACATTCAACTTCAACACGCCGCTTGTAGGGTTAGTAAGCTGAAGTGGCAGTGGGCTGGATATGTCTGTCGAAGGACCGATGGCCGCTGGAACAGACGAGTCCTTGAGTGGAGACCGCGAATTGGCAAACATAGTGTAGGGCGCCCCCCATCCAGGTGGACCGACGACCTGATAAAGTAGCAGGGTGACTGGACTGGATGCGGAAGGCAGAGGCCCGAGTGTTGTGGCGCCATTTGGTAGCGGCAATCTAGCAGTGGACTGCGATAAAGGTTGAGTTGATGATTATGATGAACTTCTACACAAATAATATAATTGCAGAAACCTACCTTATTTTTATTTTTGGTTACACGCCTAAAACGGAAACTGAAGGAAACCATACTTTTGAACCATTGACCATACACCTAATAGACCTCACGCCTCATAACTGGTGACCGATGTCTTTCAACACATCATTCTAATAAATCTGATGTAGGTCATCACTATTCGCCACTTGAAACTTCAAAGCAGTTTCGACCACTCATGTGAACCGTCAAAACTAATTGAACGCTTGCTTGGTCTGAGTTCGAATCCCACACTTCTGACTTTTAAAATGCATGTGCGGATCAGAATTTGATAATCACTTGCTGTAACGGTAAAGAAAAACAGCGGAGATCACATTAGGGACGGTTTGTTGTGCACTCACCCTGCTACTGAACAGGCAGCGGAGGGACTGCATCCTTCTCTGGCCTCGTCGATTGCGTGAGACCCGAAGGAGTTTTGCGGTTGTGTTCTCGCACCTCTTTTAAGGACCGAGGGTCTTGGCTGGATCGCGAGGAAGCAAACCTCTATAAAAATTACGGGAGAACGCCTGCAGGTGGCGGATTTGCGACATTAAGTCGCACGAGGAGATGGTGTTTGCTTGTCGGGGTGGTTGGCGAATGCAGTCTATCCCACGCCCCAACCAAAGGGCGTTAAAGGAACACCGTGCTATAGTGATTTTAGTCGGCAAGAGTTTGACACAGGTTCCACCTTCCCCATGAGGATTTCCCCACGGGAAAAAAAGCCACCTCCATGTTTTTTTTTTGCTATAATTTTTTCTCCGAACCAAAAATTTCGGTGGATCATGTCTTCTTACCTATCTTTTGTGCGTCAGAAACGAAAATTTATAAATAACCATTTATTAAAAATAAAATTAGTTTTCTGAACTTCCCTTACTTCGCTTCCTAGATCAAGAGACATATATAGCTTCCTACCTTATTACAAATAATTCCATTGCATGAGTCTGCCATGCAACCATGATATTGTGAGCCGTCTTCGACAAACAACCATCTCTAATAGAATCCAGTGTTTATACCACGTTAGATTGTTATTTTATTACAGTCATATAATTTTATTGTTCCATTTTTATAACAAAAGGTAGATTTTATGCAATATCAATGCAGTTCTCGATATACGTTGATATTTGAAGAGCTTTTCTAAATTTGTGGTCTAGAATAGTGGGAAATTGCTTCTAATTGTATAAATCAAGAAAATTTCGGGCTTTATAAATAAAATTATAGAAAAATCACCTGTGATATTGAAAAGTATGGACATGTTATAACCCTAATAAATCCAATAAAAAAAATCCGTACTAACACACATACCTACGCATAAACTAGTACAAAGTAAGTAAGTTAGTAACTTTAAGTTACTTTCACGTCATAATTGGTATTTTTAAATTCGCCATCTCTTTCACCAGATGACA
Source organism: Asteroscopus sphinx (assembly GCA_949699075.1). Classification (NCBI taxonomy): domain Eukaryota; kingdom Metazoa; phylum Arthropoda; class Insecta; order Lepidoptera; family Noctuidae; genus Asteroscopus; species Asteroscopus sphinx. The sequence goes on from OX453007.1 coordinate 7,204,166, forward strand.
TTACACCTTGGTTAACAAGAGACAAAGTCATCATCATCATCATCATTTCAGCCGAAAGACGTCCACTGCTGGACATAGGCCTCCCCCAAAGGGGGGGATTTTCCACGCTTGGCAGGCGGGTTGGCGATCGCATTTGGTTGAATAAATACACAGAGAACGCTGCTGCCCATCCTCTGGTAAATCCCTTAGTCGCCTTTTACGACACCCATGAGAAGAGATAAGGGTGGTGCAATTCTTTATGTCCAGCACCACACGGAACTAAAAAAAAAGAGAGAAAGTAAAGATTCATATTTCTAAAACGATTTAATACATATTTGTATAAACGAGGTGGATATAGAAGAATAGGGCGCCTCCATAGGTTTATATCGATGTGTGGGAAGTACAAGCGCAACATGGAAACGTCATGTAGCCAATCATCCGTCAGTAAGACTGACATTCAAGTTTAGTAACTTTACTTGCTTTCAACATTAATGGTAGCCCTTTCAAAATGCAAGGTGTTAAATAAGGAAAAATGTGTGAATTTTTTTGGCAGAAAGATTGAAGTATTTTTCAAGACAATGCAAACAGTAGGGTCTGTTGAAATGAGGGGAAAATATAATAGAAGGCTTATACATTTAGGTGGATTTAACAAGAAAAGGAAATTATTACCTCTAAGGTAGAAGATAACAACCGTCCGTAATATTCCTCTACTAAGCATGAGGTTCTTAGGGACTATTGCCGTAGCTTTCAAGTTTGGTGATTTACATTTCATTCATTTTACGAGAGGACAACTAGCGATAGATGGCGCTACCTACCGTGTAGTACGTAAAAACGCAAAATTAATAAGTTTAATTACATGTTGTGATATCAATAAACACACTCAATTAAGCGAACTTGCCCAAGTAAATAGTTAAATAATTTTTCAGAATAAGTGTGACTTCATTTTTGTATCATCTTTGGTGAAAGACGAATCTCATAAATTGTCCTTTGTGTTGAAGAATTGGTTATTTTTGTTGGAAATTATGTAGTTTTTTTTATATAACATAACATAACATAACGTCACGCCTGTATTTCCCCGAAGGGGTAGGCAGAGGTGTATAGTACACCCACATTTCGCCAGTTATGTTATAGTCCCATGTAATAGGGGGCGAGCCTATTGCCATTGACCGGGCACAAATCCAGACTCCGGGCTGCTACTGAGAATTTCCTAATGAAAAAACCCAATAACACTTTGCCCGACCCGGGAATCGAACCCAGGACCCCACGCTCAGCAGTCGCGCTTGCAACCACTAGACCAACGAGGCAGTTTTTTTATATAAAAGCTATTTTGCTGCCGAAGCTGATTGCAAACTCAAACTCGACGAGTATTTTAACCGACTTCAAAAAGAAGAAGGTTATGTATTACAATAAACGATGGCTATTTGGTTTTATTTATTCAAGCAGTTACAGTGATTTCTATATGGCTAAGATGTACTTGGCAGTTTTTTGGTGAAATCATCAGTGTTTATACCAGTACATTGGTACTACCTACTTAAGTCTTTTGTGATATAGGTGAATATTGTCACTTGTCTACTGCGCTCGTTTATCGACGGGAAAAGACAAGGTGGCCTTTTCTGAACAAGGGACCAACATAGCTAAGCGGATTACTCGAAATAATTAATCCTGCTTACTTATCTTCCTAATTTTACATTAATTTGCAAGTATGACCAAACCCTAATCAGTATCATCATTACATGACCTTTTTATGACCACAATCTAACAAATTGTAAAATTCAAGTACCTACTTTTATTCAGGTATTGTTATACATAGCATCACGCTTGTATTACCCGAAGGGGAAGACATAGGTGAATAGTATACTCACATTTCACCAGAGTCCCATAAAATAGGGGCGAGCTTATTGCCATTAACAGGGCACAGCACAGATCCAGACTTCGGGCTACTACTGATAATTCCTTAATGAAAATATCCAATAACACTTTTCCCGACCCAGAAATCGAACCCAGGACCCCACGCTTAAGGGGAATGTAGAAACCAAGTGGCGCCCCCATCAGTAAAAAAAATATTACTCGTTGAATACATCATTTATCTAAAATTCATTTGTAGTAATTGAAGTACAGGTAGTAGTCGATTATAGTAGTTTAATTAGAATCTATTAACTCTGTAAATTACAGTTCGCTGTAGTTGTAGATAGAAAAGTGCGAAAAACATCTACTTTGGCATTTTTTCTATCTACAACTACCAGCGAACTATATTTTACGGAGTTAATAGTTTCTGATTTAACTACAGTACCTGTACTTCAATTATTAAATTTTTTTTTTTCGATAAATGATGTATTCAGAGAGTAATATTTTTTTTACTGATGGGGGCGTCACTTGGCTGCTACATTCCCCTTAAGTACCACTAGACCAACAAAGCAGTCTAAAAAGTCTAACGAGGTATAAATAAAGTCGAGTGAGTCTAACGAGGTGACATGTATCTTAAAAAAAATATTCTAGGAACTTGAAATTCTGCGTCGTTCCTACTACAAAGGCTAGCTACTTAACAAAGCTTTGTACTAGGATTTTTTATCACGATTTTTCCCAACTCCCACGGGACATATTTTATCTCCTGAATTTAATTAAGTTTTCGAAACCCTCTAGTAATCTATAAGAACGAAAAAATAATAGCCTATTTTATACAAGAAAAGATAAACTTTTGAGCCCAATTTCATAGTCTCTACTCAATAATTCCACAACAGAAGATGGCTTTTCTTAAGCAGAAATATTATGCTCCTGATATTTAAAAATAGTGATCACCTTATTTATTTATATTATTGAGGACCTCCAAAAAAAGATATACACAAAAAATCAATCAATCAATCACTTCACTGTAGTCATAAACGCTACTATTGTGAGCAACTTCATTATAGTGATCAACTTCAGTATAGTGATCAACTTCACTATAGTGATCAAACTCACTATAGTGATCAAATTCACTATAGTGAGCAAACTCACTATAGTGATCAAATTCACTATAGTGATCAACTTCACTATTAAAATAGTTTAATTTGAAAATTACTACCTGAATTTTCAATTTTATCAAACGACCTCCCTAAACAATTATAATATCCAAACTAAAATTATAATTGAAAACAAATAACGTGAGACCGCAAAGTTATTATAATCAACATAAACAAAATTGTAGGCGAAAGATATAACAAAAAACAACACAATCACATAATTGATACTGTTTCATATTCATGTTAAATAAATAACCAATGTACCGTGTTATTTTTACACAGAATCAATACTGGGCTCCCGGTCCAACCTTCCTTGTAAATTATTCAAATGTTTAAACTTGAAAACTGATCGATTCGTGTCTGTGAAAACAGGGTTCCAATGAGAATCAACTGGTCTCAATCAAAGGGGATTAACTTACCGACGATGAATAAACGAATGTCTGAGGAACTGCGACACAATTATTTTTTCTTTTACCTTCGTTTTGATATTTTTTCTATTTAAGTACTAGCAATTGTAGTACACCACAATTGTTGTAATTGTAGTATTGTAAAAGCAGCGAAGAATTGCCAAACTTAAGTGGCAGTGGGCGGGACACATTGCTCGCAGAACGGATGGCCGATGGGGCAGTAAAGTTCTGGAGTGGCGACCGCGTACTGGAAGGCGCAGCGTGGGTAGGCCCCCCACAAGGTAAACCGACGACCTGGTGAAGGTCGCGGGAATCCGCTGGTTGCGGAAGACGCAGGACTGGTCGTTGTGGGGTTGCTTGGGGGAGGCCTATGTCCAGCAGTGGACGTCTTTTGGCTGAGATGATGATGATGATGATGAAAAGCAGTGGTAGCCTAATGTTTGAACGCTTGCCTTCCGTGCAGGAGGATGTGAGTTCGATCCCGGACCGCACCTCTGACTTTTCAAATTCATGAGCCGATCTGAATCCGAAAATCGCTTGCTTTAACCGTGAAACAAAACATGAATCGTAAGGAAACCTGCACACCAAAGAGTGCTCCATACAGTTCTCAATGGTGTGTGTAGTCCGCCAAACCGCACTAGGCCAGCGTGGTGGACTTAGAACTTGGCCTTTTCGCACTGAGAAGAGGCCCGTGCCCAGCAGTGGGACAGTATTGGGCTGGTTATGTTAATTGTAGTACACTGTACCTTAAGAGTAGAAACTGTGAGATAAATCACCAAGTATCGACATAAATAAGCAAATCCAGACAACATATGACGTCAAAGTCGCAAAAGGTACCTGGGCGAATAATGTCAAGGAAGCAATCAAAAATTAAAGGGGTGGGTATCCAACACACGCCACGTTCTTTAGGTCGTCGGTCCACCTGGCAGGGGGGCGCCCTACGCTGCGTTTGCCGATTCGCGGTCTCCACTCAAGGACTCGTCTGCTCCAACGGCCATCGGCCCTTCGACAGACATGGCCAGCCCACTGCCACTTCAGCTTACTGATCCTACAAGCTATGTCGGTCACTCCGGTTCTTCTCCGTATAATCTCGTTACGGATTTTATCCTTCAAAGAAACTCCAAGCCACAGAGTACATTATATAGCTGAGAATAGAGTAATCAGTCAAAAAGGCGATAGGAGCGCCTCCGGTGTTGATTTCTGGAACTACAACGTGCTATATACATACCTATAACTATAGTAGGTATATGTGACCTCGCATGACCCCTACAATAACCTTTAGAACAATTATTTCAGCTCTAAATGAGATTTTGTGCAATAAAACTAACAACTAGGTGAGGTATTTAATTTAATTTACCTCACCTAGTTATTAGTTTTATTACACAAAATCTCATTTAGAGCTTTAACTTAGGTGTAATTTGGGATATAAAATAAAATGCAGTATTATGGTTTGCAAATTTAATGTAGTTTTACAAGCTTTATTATAATATTCAATAGCCAGTTATTTCACATCTTCTTTGTCTGTCCTGATGCTAGTCAACAACGTTACACAAACATTACACATTAGAACATCACCGTTGTCATTTATTAAAAAAAACTTATACAGAACTCAAACCAAAATTCTGTCAAATCACTTCTGTGGTCTGAGCAAATCAATAAAATCGATTAGTATAATTCTTTATGCAAGGTAAATCACTTTTTCTTTTTGAATTAGCTGTTACCACATCTTGTATCGCAGAAAACATCTTTAACGTGTGTTCGGAAGGGTAGGTGAGCAATTTAAAGGTAGAAAAACATAATAATTCAGGTCGGTTTCGTCACTATTAAATAAAATGTCTTTACATTGGTTTTTAAATAAAGCTTAATGTTAAATCATTCTGAATGCGACACTTAAAGTAATAAATAATATTATTTAGATAATATAAGACTTATCACAATATAACCCAAAAAAAAAAGTGTGAAAAAGAAGTGTTTTGATGAACTCTGGTACTCAAGGTATATATTGTGTTATGGTACCAGGGTTCTCGCGTTCAGGTTTTTATAATACTTAAAATAACAGTTACATTGTAAGATGTAATTGAATTGATTGCGATTGTAAGATGTTGACGAACACAGTATTGGAATTTAGAAATAACTTTTTGACTTGCCTGACAACAGAAGTGCTTTGACAGAATTTTTATTAGTTCTGTTAATGATTTTTTATAAATAACTGGTGACATGGTGTGAATGTGTTGTAGAATGGCATCGGATCTCAGATTAATTGCCAATCTGAGCATCAGATATAAGATGCAGACTATTGAAAAAAAATGCAAATCATAAAACTGCGTTTTATTTAATATCATAAATAAAATTTAAACTGTGTTCATCTACCGTACACGCTGCACTGATATATTTCTCTGTACAGTCATAAACAAATGCGGTGTTATGATTTGCAAATACGTTTTTTTTATAATATTCAATTGCTAGTTCTTTCACAGTATCTTCTTTGTCCGAATTTTATGTCCTGATGCCAGTCAACAACGTATTCACATCACGGCAACAGCCGAATGTTGTATGTAAAATCTCATACAGAACTAAAAAAAAACTGTCGAATCACTTCTGCGGTCTGGGCAAGTCAAAAAGTTGAAAATGATTACCGTAAAATGCCCTAACTTTGCCCACAAGCCCTACTTTGCCTAACGCATTAACTTAATTTTTACACGCACTGACACTTTATAACTGAACTAAAAGTTAGCGTTGTCATAGTTTTTAAATCTCCCCAAGTACGGAAATCATAGCTATTATAAATTACTAAAAAAACAACTAGGCAAAGTAGGGCTTGTGGGCCAAGTTAGGGCAGTTTACGGTACTGTTACAAAATTGTTATAGTATAATTTTCATTTTTATTACATTTTAATACTTTTCTTGCCCTTGCCCATACCTTACTATGATCAGATTTAGGTGTGAGAAAGCTTTTAAGAGAAATAACTTTTCCGCTGCTTTTTTTCGAGTTATCATGACTGCCATTCATAGAATCGAAGAGTTCATCGAAAACCAGCAATACTTCGGCGGTATTTTTGCACTCCACTGGAAGTATTCTTTTATCTGAAAAAGTAGAAATAAAACTAAAAATATGACTTTTAAATAAATTTCGAGGGATGGTCAACAAACAGCAAATTACAATTGCTTATAACCAGTGATCAGATGATTGGTGTTCAAAACTTTGAAGGTTAGTTTGGTTTATTAATTACTAGCTTCTGCCCACTGCTTCGCACTCGCGTAATTCGTTTTATCACACAAAGACGTTATCGCCATTCAGCAGGTTTTTTTTTATCTTCGCAGTATAAAAAGTAGCTAGGTTGTTCTCCGGGTTCCAGACTATCTCTGTACCACGTTTCCTCAAAATCGGTTCACGCGTAGCGTGAAAACGTAATAAAGAAACAGAGAGAGTTACTTTTGATTTTAGTATATTAGTTTGGATTTGAATCAGGTAGATATTTGCCTGTTTGCTGGTGGATAAACAAAATAAATCATTGACTTTAGGTAATTAAGCTCACGAATATGATACTGCTTATAATAACTACTCACCAGCTAAGTATCCCATATTGGTAGCAACAGTTCGACTGAATATTTGGGTTGCCATCTTAACCTTCATTTTGGGGGTTAATGTGAGCTTCCATAAGATTTTTCATTAATCTGATTCCTTTATGTGAGGGATGAAGTTTAATTAAGTGGTCCCATTTTTCAATTTTAACTTGTCTATAGTGCACTGCAAATCCTTCATAATAAAATTATTCCTAATGTGCGGGGAATCAAAAAGGGGCATGAATACCTTTCCATTTATTACAAATACTTGATCCTTGAAATTTTGTATTCTTCTTATATAAGAACTTGTGTTAATTATATAATTAACACAAGTTTCTTCTATCAATTCGTTTACAGTACATAACATTTACAGTCCCCTGGTCACAGACAGTTGCAAGCACATTCAATCCACATGACTGCAATTCGGTTATAATATTTTGTTAATAAAAGTTTTAAATCTCCTCTTGTTGTTCCTCTGGAAAATGTATAAGCCGGTGATTGCTTGTAATTTTCATAACTTCCCTAACATAAATACAAGAGCATGGTCAGCTATGTTTCTCTTTGTTTGTCTTCCATTATTAACAAATCCTGTAATCTCATCTCTTTTTCTATTGAAATCATAATGAAACATTATTGATATTTCATTGAATAGAAGAAAGAATACACGACGTTATTGACCCTTTTCTTAAACTGTTCAAATATCTTTTTGTTTTATCCTAGTCTTAAACCGACACAGGAAATAAGCAGAGTTAGAGATCTATATGCTTTTGAGCCCTGTTTGTATAAGCTGAGGATCCATGATTGTTTCGTCTTTGGTGAATCTTCTTCCCATTTTTCCTTCCTTTTGAATGAATTTTGGAGGCTGCCAATGTCGTAAATTTCTGTAAACATTTCTGAAAAGTTGTATTTTCAGAAAGTTTCTTACTTTCTATGTGCTTCCTTCAGTCGTGTGGCATAACTGTCTTTAATGTTGTTGTAATGTTTTGATAGTGTTTTGCCGGTTATTATGTTTGATGCTGAAAAAAGAAAACCTTGTTATGAGATAGTTCAGTTATCTTGCTGGTTCATTAGAAACTTGACTTTGCCCGCAGCTTAGCCCGCATACTGAAATAAGATATAGCCTATGCTACTTCTGAATTAAGAAGCTTTCTAATGGTGAAAGAATGATTAAACTCAGTTCAGTAGTTTCAGAGTTTATCGATTACGAACAAACAAACAAACATTTCCTCTTTATAATATTAGTATAGATCATCATCATCATCATCATTTCAGCCGAAAGAGGTCCACTGCTGGACATAGGCCTCCCCCAAGCATCGCCACAATGACCGGTCCTGCGCCTTCCGCATCCAGCGGATTCCCGCGACCTTCACCAGGTCGTCGGTCCACCTTGTGGGGGGCCTACCCACGCTGCGCCTTCCAGTACGCGGTCGCCACTCCAGAACTTTACTGCCCCATCGACCATCCGTTCTGCAAGCAATGTGCCCCGCCCACTGCCACTTAAGTTTGGCAATTCATCGGGCTATGTCGGTTACTTTCGTTCTCCTGCGAATCTCCTCATTTCTGATTCGATCACGCAGGGATACTCCCGAGCATAGCCCTCTTCATTGCCCTTTGTTCGACTTTGAGCCTTCTTATCAGGCCTATTGTGAGCGACCACGTCTTAGTGCCGTAAGTAATTACTGGCAACACACACTGGTCAAAGACTTACGTCTTGAGACACTGCGGTATTTTGGACGAGAGGATATTGCGTACTATAGATACCAACTTAATTGGGAAAAAGCTAGGATGATGAAGTGTTAGCAATTTACCTGTTTCTGAAAGCTTTTAAGTTCACTGGTTTTGGTGGATATTGGTTTACTCAATCGAATCGGTAAACATAGGGTAGGACGCCCTCCGGCTCGATGGAGTGATGATACGGATGCGAGTGACCGAGGATCGATGTCAGTGGCGTGCCATTGGAGAGGCCTATGTCCAGCAGTGGACTAATATAGGCTGATGATGATGATTAAATAGACCTGTTAAAATAAGATAACCAGTTATTACATAAATTCAGACAAATAACGTACAATCAAGATGCTTATACAAATGGTAAAGCCAAGTGCAAAATTATGTACCAAATAAACCTTTCAAATATACAGAGGGCTTACAACCAAAAAGCTAAGCTAACTTCAGCCTAAGGACCCTAAAAACCGCCGATCTGGCAGGCAGCACCTGGTGAAATCAGGAGTTATGGGGTGGAGAAAAAAAAATGGTATTTAGTATTGTCTGTGGCTTTTTTCTACAGAGTTTATACATGCTGAAAATTTTGTCGATTCGAAAACGATGAGGCGGGGACGAATTACTTTTACTATGTGACCAATCCTGAAATCGTGAATAAAAAATCAGCTGTTCCTATTGTGTTCAGATAAATCGACAAAATGTAGGGATCAGCTATATTTGTTTCACGGTTGGTCCCATAGTAAAAGTTGTTCATACTGATGAGTACAATGACCCCTTAAGAGATTTTTTTTCGCGATTTCCTTAAATGTATATTATTGCATTTGGCTGGCAGGAAAATTCGGGAGAATGTTGTGGATTTTGTATTATTTTTCAAAATTTGTGTTTCTTCATGTGTTAATGTGTAATAATGGTGGATTATTAAAAGTTAAGTGCTTGTTAACATTTACAAGTGTGGGTAAATGGTACACAGTTGAACAACACGACTTTTCTTTTTTAGGGTTCCGAAGTCCTACAAGGAACCCTTATAGTTTCGTCATGTCCGTCCGTCTGTCCGTCTGTCCGTCTGTCCTAATCCTTTACAGCTTAATAACTTCTACAGTTATAAACATAAGTAAATGAAATTTTGTTAAAAAATAGTCTGCATATAGATCTCAATTTTAAAAGAATAAAAAAATAGTTTTTACGTTCTTTAGGGGTGGTGCCCATACATGTGAAATGGGGAAAAAATAATTTTTTTCGCTGCACCCCATTGTGTGGGGTATCATTGAATAGGTCTACTAAAATGAAGGTAATGTTTCATACATCACTTTTTTATCAGGTGTACCATCTGCGAAATATAGCCCGCCAAAGTGGCTTGCAATGTGTCCCCCCCCCTGCCATTTCTAAACTATGCAACGTAGAAACTTATAATCTTCCACATTGATAGACCTTTGTGAAAACTCTCTTTTAAAATTATTTCGAGTATAATGTGATTATAATTTTTTGAGTTATAGACAGAAAACCGAAAAATACTTAAAACGTCCTAGTTCAAAGGTCATTGACCTTAGAGAAAAATTATCATGGCAAATAATGCTCCTTTAGCTACTTTCTATTTGAAAAAATCACAAAAAGTAACTTTGACATCAATCAGACTTCTTAAATTTGGCTTCTTGAATTTATCGCTAGATGGCGCTACTAACAACACGCTCTGAGTCGCGAATGCTGCCGATTATTGCAAAAACTAAAATAGCCATGATTAATATTCGATTTGATTCGTTTGTACACCTACTTAAGGAACCCTATAATACTGAGCATGGCCCGACATGCTCTTGGCCGGTTTTTATTTCTCATGAAATTATGTCATATTTTTTCATGTTTATTTGTTCTTTATCAACATTTCTTTCACCCTAGCATTAAAAACATAATAAATATGTATTAAACTGAATCGTAAGTATATCCTCCATTCAAACCGAACGTAAATGTTGCCAGATATCAGACTATTTCAACAAATAATCAGAATCAATTCTAAATATCGATACTTCTATAAATTCACTTTTACTGTGTTTCAGATGCTATTATACTAGACTTATCTTAATTGATTGATTTCTTTTTTTTATTTCCACAATTTATGTCTTTAGATTTCGGTTCGCATGCGTCCGTTAAAAATAATAAAAAAATCACTCATATGACGTCAAATCAAAAGAAATTGCAAAACATATTTTGAAAACCTATTTTGTACAGAAAAATAAGATGATTCTTTGCTTTAAAATACCTATGCATTTATTGTAAGTATTGTTATAATCATTTTAAATTAACTGAAATATTACTTATTAAATCGATATTAATGAATACACCCAAAAACTTGAAAAGCTAATCCAATGTTATTTAAAAAATACTTACAAAATCGATTTTGAACATCGATTAACAAAATAATTATATCTTGCAACACCATACATGATGTCCGGATGTCTTTATGGGTGTGTTCAGTTATATCGCCCAATGATGCACGGAGCGTACTTATCAATCAGTTATGGAGTTGGAAAAAAATTGATTTCTCTTAAACCAGGGTGAAAAAATTAAAATCGTTTGCAGAATAATAAATGATAATTCTTGGTCTACAAAATAAGACTAAAACCGCCGTGACATAGCAATTTTTTTTGAGGGGCCTAAAGCTCCTAAGAGAATGGGCAATGTCCTTTGATTTAAATCATGGATTTTTATAAAAAAAAATGATTTCAATCAACGACTTAAATCGTTTGATTTACCACCCTGGTTTTACTAGTCTTGGATAAAAGATCTTAGCAAACAGGTCATAAAACTACTAAAAAAAAATGCACTTGACAGTAAGATAGTTAAAGATTACCTCATGGACAGAATTTCATTGCTTTACCCGTAGATATGGAAGGTTCGACAAGTGTAGGATTCTTCCTAGTCACATGACAGTGCATTCTTATGAGGTGAGCCTGTAAATTAAATACATGTATTTTTTTTAACTTTCAATAAAGCATGATTTGTTTAAGAAATAAGTAGGGCTGTTGTGTCATCAATATTGTGTACAACAAATGTTATCAAGATTGATGAAAAGAAGAAACTTTTCAATGAGGAGACGCAGGTTGGATCCATGGACCAGCCATGTTAGCCATTTAACAATTAGGTTTTTCATTCCTAATTTATTCAGCAAAAATAAACATTTTAAGGAAATCAGCATGTAACAGAGAAGAAAGTTAAATGGATGGATCACCTTGATAAGACCGCCCATTGTACATATCTTCTATATAAGTCATATTATATGTTGCTATTTTCTTTTGTGTACAATAAAGAGTATTTGTATTGTATTGGATAGATAGAATGGTGAAATACTGGTCTGAAATGAACTTGTGCAAAAGAGAAACTACCTATGAACGGTCAGGGTCAAAAATATTAGGACAAAAGGACTATTTTTTTTTTTTTTTTTTTTTGCCATATTAGCTAAACCTAGTACTTTAAAAACTATTGTGATGAGAGAATAAACTGATTATTTATTTATTTATTCAAAATGATCTGAATAACTAAGAAAAATAAACTATATCTCAATGACACAAGGTGAGTTGCAGGAAAAAAAAACAGTACAGTACTGCAGAATAAATATTGTGCATCGGCACAGATATATCGGCAAACATCAGTAACACTCATACTGTACATGACAAATATGATTGACTAAAGTAATTTGGTCCTAAAAAACACTCGCAATTTCGAGTGTCATGCCAATGTTCTCATTCTGATAAGAATTTTATTCCATTGAGATAAATTTTAATATGCAAGATTTTTAAAGATAATTTTGAACAGTCTATTCATCCTGATATTTTTGAAACTGACTGTACATATAACTAAAAACTGTAGTAGTAGTGAACATAGAAATAATGGCAAATATTTTTAAAAATACCTTGGTCAGAGTGTCGCCTTAGAGGCCCTTGCGTGCAAAGTAGGAACCACATTAGCACTTAATCTTCAGCTCCTTATATGAAATTTAGTTTTAAAGTGTTTGAGACATACTTTTCTATCATTGAATACAAATTAGCCACCCAAAACAAGAAAATCTCCACCAATTTCCAGGATCTAAATCAGCCTTCTTCATTAACAGGGTTGGGAAACGAATGCAAAATTATACTGCAATCTTCACCTGCAAATGAAAAGACATTATTATTATTGTTCAGCTGTCTCTCTAGTAATAATACTGTACACCCTTCTATGACAAACTCAAGTTAGATGACAAAGTTCTTATTAAAGAATATTTTATACTTACTACGGTAGGTAATCCAACGGCGAATACAATATCTAAGTACATATTCCATAGCATCAAGTCCGGTTCGGAAGCAAAATAGAATAAATGTCTAAAGTAGTATGCACGGATCAAAGTATAAATTGTCATCATTTACATTAAATTGAACTAAAGTTTACAAAGGAAACTGCAATTTTGCCGGCCCGGCGCCATGACACATGACAGAATGACAATCCATTATACTTTTACAAAAGTTTATAAACCAAACTTGAAAATCCTACAAAAAAAAATACTTTTTAAAGAGCAAATATAGATTTCAGAATTTTTTATTGATATTTGTGTTTTCAAAGTTTGCTTTTCCCATTATTCTGTTAAAAAGAAAGGTTTAGCTCCAAGTAAAGAATAGTAGAAATTCTGCGTACAAAGAAATATATTGGTTTTGAAAAACACACAAAGAGCCATCTGTTGATACACTCAGGAACTAAACCTGAAGGCTGCTTGCCAATAGATTATTTTTTGTATGAACTGCAAACACCGTGCTCCAAGCATAGCTCGCTGAGCGACTTTGAACTTGTGGACTAGCCCAACTGTCAGTGTCCACGTCAAACACAGACCATAGAGAAAACAAATTTATGGAAAAGTCAGATGTGCAGGTTTCCTCACGATGTTTTGTTTCACCGTAAAAGGAATTGGTAATCAAATTCTAAGCCATTAACAAAGTAGAATTTCTAAAAAATCCAAAGAAATTTTACACTTAGAATTGATGAAAAGAAATGTGAAAATGAGGCAAGTGGAGTAACTTCCCTCATTTTCGCTTCTGGCCTTTTGCAAAGCACTCTTTTTCACATCCTGTTCCCGGAGGACTTACGTGTCTGTGTATGTACCTAAGTAGTATTCCTTCAACCTTTACTGCTGGTTTTAACTGCGAATCTGAAACTATATTTGTACGTTACAGACAGGACTTTAAAAAAAAATCTCGTTATTTTATTTATTCGTTTTATTTTGCGAGTTATTTTCAATGAAATTTATAAAAATCGTGTCGCGCATTTCCCGCAATTTCAGAGATCAGATGGCAACCGCTATAATTTATGTTTGATTAATTAAATTCAGCAAAATATTAATTGTGAAAACAGTGCGTTGTGCACACAGACATAGTAAAAAATATAGACGAAGTGCTGCGAACAATCATAGCGATGCCAAAAAAACCGTGCTCCTCCGTGTCACGCATACACATGGACCTCAAACCGTGCTCACCGCTCTCAGTACACATGTCGCGGCATCATCCAGTAAGTATCGCAAAAAAAATATCCTTCAGGTGCATGGTGTGTACGTGAGCGCTGGTTTGTACACGGAGGAGCATGGTTTTTTTTGCCTTCACTATGATTGTTCGCCACATTTCGTCTATGTTACTTACTGTGTCTGTGGTTGTGCATTGTATGTGTAAGACTTAAGCCAAATCAAACTAAGCTGGAGGTCCAAGAGCACTGTAATTAAGACTGCAGACAAAAAGTAGACACAACACTCTTCCTCGATTAAAATTTCTGTAATAAATCCTAATAACTCCATGGCTTTCTTCTTATAGTTTATATCCATCCATTAACACGCCAATTGTTCAGAGTACGTACTTAATTACAAGTACTAAATGTGATTAAAATTAGGAATTATTACGTCCCGTAAAGTATATCCTGTATGCATGTAATGCGGGGCATCCATGCGGCAGTAAGCCTCTTAGAGAGATCCTCTTTAATAACCAGTTCGAGTTCATGACCACACAAAAGGTTACCACTAAAAGTTTTTGATTCCATTTTAGTGTTGACTTTTAATTCTCACTTTACCCTTTAGCTTGTAAAGCATTTAAAAAAATCAATAGTGGCTCAAGACGAAATTTTGAGTGTTTGGTTTAGTAACAGATTCTGCCACAATTTTCAAGATAAGATAAGATAATTATTTTATTATTTTTAACGCATGTACGCATGCGATGCGAAATCTTATGATTTAAATTGTGGAAAGAAAAAATCGCTCACGAGCAGGATTCGAACCTGCGACTCCTGGCTCAGTACGCCAGTGCTTCGAGTCGGTTAAGAAACACTGTTTTTTAATAAGATATCGCTGACGTCACCCAAAGAAAAATACAATCACATGAGACTTTCCATCTTAATGTCTCAGTTTGGCGAACCGACTTGCGGTACCATTTAGGCAACAGCCTAGGTGGTATTGAAGTTGTCATAGGCAAAGGTAACCGCTTAACATCAGGTGGGCCTTTAGCTCGTTTCGCCATCCTATACTATAAAAATAAAAAATAAAAAGACGTGCCAAAGTGGATGAGAATTTCGATACCAAGAGCAGTGTTCACGGTAGCTTAGTGGCTAAAGCACTGGCGTACTGAGCCAGGAGTCGCAGGTTCGAATCCTGCTCGTGAGCGATTTTTTCTTTCCACAATTTAAATCGTAAGATAAGATAATGTTTATTTTTCAAAAAACAGTAAATTTTTTACAAATATAACACTTAAGTTTAGGACAATGTACACAAAAGTGTTAGCATTTGAGGCCGAACTAGGCATAGCCTGTATTTCAGCCCTCAACGCCGATCCCCTTAAATTACAAATAAATAAGAAAGACATATTTTTATTGATCTCGTAAGATTAGATGTACTACAATTTAAGAGGAGGAAAATAAATAAAATAAATATTATTGATTAAAATATTTTGCAAGGCCCAACCACCTACTTTAAGTACATATGGCCAGTATTCATTCAGGCCCAAGCAAGCTTGTTAAATCATCAAATATCGGCCCATCGACCTAAAAAAGGGATATCTCTTTTTGGCTTAATATCCATATTATGTCGCTGTTCTAGGTTGCTGGACCGATTTAGGTATATCTTTCCAATTTTAAGTCTGGGCCGCAACTACTTGCACCTATTTTTAGGACATTGGGTCGTCATTTATATGATTGACCTAAATTTAGATTGGGCCTTACGAGGCTATATACATATAGTATTCAGAATATTAATAAATTGTTACAAAAAATTTACTGCTAGCGTTTGAAGTTATCTATACTAATATTATAATGAGGAAAGATTTGTATTTTTGTGTGTATGTTTGTAATAAATAAACCCAAAAACTACTGTACCGATTACAAAAAAAAAAATCACCATTAGATAGCTACATTCACCTTGAGTAACAAAGGTTATATTTTCATGTCCACCCGTGCGAAGCCGGGACGGGCCGCTAGTAACTTATACATACATACATATAATCACGCCTGTTTCCCATTGGGGTAGGCAGAGACTATGGATTTCCACCTGCTACGATCCTGACACACCTCTTTCGCTTCATCTACGTCTATTAACCTCGTCATGCATGCTCGTCGGTTTAGAGAACTCTTAACCGACGAGTAACTTATAAACCTATAATAACTCAAACAGAAACATTATAAATCTTAACAGTCCGTCAGCTCTACGTGCTTCAATCCGTTCTTAGAAGACACGCCAGTATTCCTCCGTCTGATCCTAATAAACGAACCAATCTTCCCTTAATAAGCACTCGACACAAAACCACCACCAATATTATATATTGAGCACACACATATATGAAGAAACTCATAAAAATGTTAACATAATTGACCTAAATAAATATATAGTAAAATCTAAAGTAATAGAATGGCTACTTCAACAGGATTATGCACAAACAGAATCGTTACTTACATACATCGTCTAACATTATAACATATTAATTACTGATAACTGATAACTCACTCACGTACACTCATACATTCCAACATACCCCCGACACATACACAAATAACTCATACACAAATAACACACTCCCAAACAACACTCACATCCACAAATTACGAGTATCACCTTGTACTCCTTCCTTCCTTATGTTTTACCTGTGTAATGAAAAGTATACTGACACAATTTCAAAAGTGTTGTAAAATCTAAGAAAAACCTCTTCGTCGAACACTGTCTCTTAAGATACAGGTTATCCTAGTTTAAGAGGCAGGGTTTATTAATTTGTGTACAGATTTCTGCAGCATACCAACTTGTCTATGGTAATACTTGTACTTACTTTTATACATGTAATATTATGATCATTACCTACTGTTATACTTATGTCTGTCTGTAACTTTGTGTAATAAATGAATTTTATTATTATTATTATTTACCTAAATATAGTAAGTGTGCGTGCACAAAAACCGTAATCACAGTAGATGCGCTGTTTAGAAGAACAACATGGTTACACGAGTTATGGTTCGGGAACCACACTGTCATCTGTCGTTAGTTCACTTGACAGCTGTCTCGCGAACACACGTAAATTTTATCAAAAGTTGCGTCAACTGAATTTGGAACATGCTACTTATATGAGATCGCGTGTCTATTTAATGACGTCATTGGCTATAGCAGACGGCATTGCTTGCCGAAGCGGGCCATTCAATGATTATGAATGTTTCATCTCGTTATACAATATCGACTAGGTAACTAATTATAAGCACTATAAAGTTAAGTTACAAGCTAAGTAATTTATCAAATTGCTTCTTGCTGGTTTATACGAGACTCACTAGAGAATCTAAACTCTTACTAAACAAGAAACTGTGTTAAATAACACAACATCATGCCTGTTTTTCATCAAAGGGGTTGACAGAGGTGTATTAATAGTACATTTACCAGTTATGTTATATTAAGTCCCATGCAGGCGCGTGCATTGCATATAGGCAATTAGGCAATACCTAGTGCCTTCCTCATTCAAATTCAATAGTGGTGTAAATTATTATCCTTTTTTCAGAGTACGATGATTATTTATCTTAAAATAGACCTATTAATGCTAAATTAATCTTCATACATAAAAAAATGCACTGCCAATGCACGCCACTGGTCCCATGTTATGGGGGCGAGCCCTAACCGGGCACAAATCCAGACGCGGGCTGCTATTCAAAATTTCCTAAGTCTTTTGCTCGACCCGGGAATCGAACCCAGGACCCCACGGTTAGCAGGCTATCATGCTTGTTACCACTAGACCAACAAGTTTGAGTCAGAAGTCCACATAAATTTTGCTTAGAGTGCTTAGTTACATGAAGAGAAGTTAAATTAGAAGGATCTACAAACGCAATAGTCCCTTCCGTAAATCCTTAGTTGTGCCCACCCAACCGTTACCAAAGGTTAAAGATCAACAATAAAACAGGTTATGGGAATTCTAAAGCAAGGCCTATTCTTAATGAACTTGGTCCGTTTTGTTATAAAAATACGAAACACGGAAATTCTATCCCTTGTTCCTCTGCGCAATTTCTATGACGTCATTAGCGAAATGTTGGTGAAACGAATTTTGCATAATTAGAGACTTGATCAGATTTCTCGGTTTTTAATAAGATCGATCTTTCGCCAGCTCTATCATTATATATTAAGAAAATAGTAATGAAAATTTCATTTTATTATTTTTAACGCATTTACGCATTTAAGTTAGAGGACCGAGTGTTGTGGCGTAATTTGGGAGAGGCCTAAGTCTAGCAGTGGACTACGATAGGTTGAGTTGATGACGCCTGCGAAGCGTAGGTACTCTAAAGATATAAATTGTGGAAAGAAAAAATTGCTCCCGAGCAGAATTCGGCCCTGCGACTCCTGGCTCAGTACGCCAGTGCTTTAGCCACTAAGCTACCGTGAACACCGCTCTTGGAATCGAATTAACAAAAAAAAAAAAGACGTGTGGCACTCGGAGACTGCCGCGGTAAAGCTATTGCATAGCATTTTTTATCAACTATTAGTAACGGCGATACAACCAATGCCAAAGAGACAAGCGTGATATTTCAAAAAGTGATTAAAAGTTCTGCTAATCATCGATAGATGGCAAAACTAAAAAGTATCACCGCTGTGCCGGTCGGAGTGGGGGGTGTTAGGTTATTTTTGTAACGGAATTTCTGGATTCGGTCTCCACGCTCAAGGCCCGCGATAGAAGCTATGCAATAGCTTAAGCGCAGTAACGCCGATACAACCAATGCCACCTAGAGGCGATTTGAAGAACTAAAGAGACAAGCGTGATATTTCAAAAAGTCATTAAAAGTTCTGCTATTCATCGATAGATGGTAAAACTAAAAAGTATTACCGCTGTGCCGGTCGGAGTGGGGGGTGTTAGGTTATTTTCGTTACGGAATTACTGGATTCGGTCTCCACGCTCAAGGCCCGCGATAGAAGCTATGCAATAGCTTAAAAAATACTTAAAACGTTTTAAAACTTTAGTTGTTCTTATGATCCGGTTACTTAATAGTAATTTGTAATGGTGTCGATTATCTTGTTCACATTTACCTATTCATACCACTAATCATATCATTTTCTAATAGTGAAAACAAAAAAGAGATAGCAAGAATTTTAGAACTGTCAAATTAGTTTACGTGTTACACTTCTTAGTATTTTTTATCGACTGATTCCGAAATCACGACTAAACGTCCATGGAAATGTTTTAGTCCAACTAATTTGACAGCACTAAAATTGTTGCTATCCCTTTCTTGTATCTACTATTAGTAAAAGTGAGCAATAGTTTTAAATTAGTTTATTTTATGAACACTAATATCTCATTCTTTGACGATCGTGATTTTTATGTTACAGCAGTAACATTCATCAACAAAAACTGAAAATGTTAGGAAACTCCCGTTTTAACTTCGACAATAACTGAAGAATGTCATCCAAAAAAAAATATTTGCTTATTTTAACTCCAATTTTTCATTAACTCGATTTATTTCCTGTCTGTTTATATATTCGGTACAAATGCAATCGATTTTAAACTAACTACTCGATGAAGTGAAGTGATAGTGAAGCAGCCCATTATTGTCCTTGTGACTGCTGGGCCTCTGTAGGCCTCTTCTCCGAATGAGAAGGCTAAGGACTTAGTCAACCATGCTAGCCTAGTGCGGGTTGGCGGACTACACACACCAGCGAGAACTGTGTGGAGCACTCTCATGTCTGCAGCTTTCCTCACGATGTTTTTCTTCACCATTAAGGCAAGGGTTATCAAATTCTGATCCATAATTAGACCGAAAAATCAAGGTACGGGCTTGGTTTGAACTCAGACCCTCCTGTATGGAAAGTAAGCGTTGAACCGCTACGCTATCACTGGTTTTAGTAGCTAGAGTCCAATATATCTCGGGTGGAGGGTCAACATTAACTGTTATCGCAGTCCACTGCTGGACATAGGCCTCTCCTAAGTTTTGCCAAAATTCGGTCCTTCGCTTTCCGCAACCAATCTCCCCCAGCTACCTTCTTCAGATCAACGGAGGTCTTCTTCGGGTGGAGGGTATCCATGAAGATTCCCAAACGTAAAAGTAAAAGACACGCGTGCATTCGATTCGAACTTCGAGAAAGAAGCCAACAGAAGGATCCGTCTGGGCTGGGCAGCATTTGGCAAACTTCGCCGAGTCTTCTCGTCGCCTATACCGCAAAGTTTGAAGACAAAGGTCTTCAACCAGTGCGTCCTGCCAGTCATGACTTACGATGCCGAGACGTGGACACTGACAGTTGGGCTAGTCCACAAATTCAAAGTCGCTCAGCGAGCTATGGAGCGAGCTATGCTTGGAGTTTCTTTGAAGGACAAAATCCGTAACGAGATTATCCGGAGAAGAACCGGAGTGACCGACATAGCTTGTAGGATCAGTAAGCTGAAGTGGCAGTGGGCTGGCCATGTCTGTCGAAGGACCGATGGCCGTTGGAGCAGACGAGTCCTTGAGTGGAGACCGCGAATCGGCAAACGCAGCGTAGGGCGCCCCCCTGCCAGGTGGACCGACGACCTAAAGAACGTGGCTGGGGGGGACTGGATGCGGAAGGCAGAGGACCGAGCATTGTGGCGCAACTTGAGAGAGGCCTATGTCCAGCAGTGGACTGCGATAGGCTGAGTTGATTTGCATGCGATATTCTTGAAAACAGCGATAGCACTATGCCATAAGAGGGAAAAATTAGGAAAAAAAGAGCTTCCATGAGTGACGATATTTAATTGATCGTCCGGCGCACCCTGGGCAGTCAGCCCCGCTACCAACCTGCTGACTGGCTAATCTTTTTCCCACGGCATGAGCTATTATCATTATGAAGCTCATGTCGACACAACAGAACAAGATAAGAGGGAACCGTCTTTCTTCTATTATTTTCCTACTTATGTTGTTTTTGTTATCCGGTCTAACCAGATGCGGCCGTATATCAATATTTTACACGGAGCGACTACCATCAGACCCAAATCAATTTTGTTATTTATAATTTTAATTTTAAATGAATGATCATAATTTATGTTATTGTTATTTGTATTTTTGACATTATATGAAATAATTTACTTATAGAAATTAATAGAATTTATTACAATATCATTATGTTATAGTAATGGAATAATAGCCAGTAGTAGTAGAGCTCCTTGGTGAAAGAGCTCGTCCGGGGAAGTACTACCACCGTGCCTACTTCTCCGCCAAATAGTGATGCTT
Source organism: Asteroscopus sphinx (assembly GCA_949699075.1). Classification (NCBI taxonomy): domain Eukaryota; kingdom Metazoa; phylum Arthropoda; class Insecta; order Lepidoptera; family Noctuidae; genus Asteroscopus; species Asteroscopus sphinx. The sequence continues at coordinate 7,225,518 of OX453007.1, forward strand.
GCATTGCTGTGTTTCGGTCTGAAGGGTACGGGTGCCGGTGAAATTACAATCACATGAGACTTTCCATCTTCATGTCTCAGTTTGGCGAACCGACTTGCGGTACCATTTAGGCAACAGCCTAGGTGGTATTGCAGTTTTTATGAGCAAAGGTAACCGCTTCACATCAGGTGGGCCTTTAGCTCGTTTCGCCATGCTATACTATAATAAAAAAATCAAAAAAAATCCGCTACGCTCCGCAGCGGACACCAATTATTAATCTATGGTGACAGTCAAACTACATTTTTGTATGCCTATAATTGGCCGATCATAGAGCTTTTAAAACTTTATTATGTACTACTAACCATTTTACCTATGTATCACAAATAAAAATTCTGATTCTGATTTCGATTCTGATTCTATACAACCCAGTTACTGCGCACTACCGATATCCTAAGGTTATACCAGTTGTCAGACTTTCGGGGTTCTGACTACCTTTAACGACGGTCATAGATAATCGTATGATAACTGGGACTAAGACGAAGCCTATCCAACTGCGCAGAGAGGTGAGACAAGGGGATGTCATATCCCCAAAATTGTTCACTAACGCGTTGGAAGACGTCTTCAAGACGCTGGACTGGACTGGACAGGGAATCAACGTTAACGGCGAGAACATCTCACATCTCCGCTTTGCCGATGACATCGTTGTAATGGCTGAGTCGCTGGAACAACTAGGCGAAATGCTGCACAGCTTAAACGGAGCCTCTCGGCGTGTCGGTCTCGGCATGAATCTAGACAAGACTAAAGTCATGTTCAATAGGCATGTCATGCCGAGGCCGATATTCGTCGAAGGGTCGGCACTCGAAGTTGTAACGGAGTACGTCTACCTAGGGCAGATAATTCAGCTTGGTAGGCACAACTTCGAGAAAGAAGCCGACAGAAGGATCCGTTTGGGATGGGCAGCATTTGTCAAACTTCGCCGAGTCTTCTCGTCACCTATACCACAAAGTTTGAAGACAAAGGTCTTCAACCAGTGCGTCCTGCCTGTCATGACTTACGGCGCCGAGACGTGGACATAGACAGTTGGGCTAATCCACAAATTTAAAGTCGCTCAGCGAACTATGGAGCGAGCTATGCTTGGAGTTTCTTTAAAAGATAAAATCCGAAACGAGATTATTCGGAGAAGAACCGGAGTGACCGACATAGCTTGTAGGATCAGTAAGCTGAAGTAGCAGTGGGCTGGCCATGTCTGTCGAAGGACCGATGGCCGCTGGAGCAGACGAGTCCTTGAGTGGAGACCGCGAATCGGCAAACGCAGCGTAGGGCGCCCCCCCGCCAGGTGGACCGACGACCTGAAAAACGTGGCTGGGGGGGGACTGGATGCGGAAGGCCGAGGACCGAGTGTTGTGGCGCAACTTGGGAGAGGCCTTTGTCCAGCAGTGGACTGCGATAGGCTGAGTTGATGAACTGGGACCGATAGCTTAACATGTGCTCCGAGGGACGGAAGGGTTTTGATGTGAAACGAAACGGTCACCCATCCACGGACTGACTTCTAGTACAGCTTAATCTTGCAGATATTGCAATCCATATGGTTTTAACTTAGACACGAGCCCCTAAAAGGGAAACCTGCCACTCCCATTTTGCAGTGATGTACCCGTATCAGAACTGCTAATTGAAGAATCAGTTCGATCACTGACTGTTTCCTTGCTTCATTGTGTTTCATCAAGCTATTTGATCGAGAAAAGGCGTATTGAAAGTAAAGGTCAAAGTTCGTAAGGCAATACTCAATACTGAAAAAAAAAGCTGTGCAACTTCGGAGAAATATATTTTTAGAAATTAACTGCAGTAAACCGATTGATTGATTAATTGATGTTATGTTTTTAAACTAAGAATGTTACCACATGCTGCTACTAATGGATAATGTTCCGTATCCCGTATAAATAAGTTCTAAGATGCAGAGCCCAGAAAAAAAGCCCAATTAAAAAGCCTTAAAAAAGTCCAGATTTTTTTTTTTTGTAACAATACCTTTGGCACACCCTAGGCAGGACCTCGCTACCAACCTTACTCACTGGCTTATATTTTCACCATGGTGGATGAGCTATTTTCGTATTATCACAAATGAAGAATGCTTTAAGGACTTTAGATTATGTTATAATTCAAAAACTAACTGTGTAGGTACTCTGCTGTAAATTACTGAAAAACTCCGCATTGATACCGTAAATACAGACCGTGTATACCGAGCCCGTGATATATATGAAAAATAAATAAATTATTAATCATTAATTGAGGTTCTCTATTAATTACTCATTTATAATTTAATCGTTCACATTATTAATTCAGTAAGGTCCGTTACTGACGTAAGATATTGATTGTAATTTTTATTATGTGGTAAACGGCCGATAATAATTCTGAAAAAAATCATTCACAGTGAAATAAAGAACATGAAAACGTTTTTTATTAATAATTAAAATAAAAAGTGATGTAATTTTTCCATGACTATGTCTTGCTTCTCAAGATATAGTTTAGCTAGAACCGCTAAATACCCCTTTATATGAATAAGTAATAGATAATAAAGTAGCTAGTGACTTGAATGTTTTATAGGTAAAACATGAATTATAAATCTGGACCAATTAACCATTGACGCATAAGTTATAACAGCAAAATTACATGTTAATTTATTTTCAGCTTCGTACGTAATAACACTGTTTGGTCCGAAATTATTATTCATAACGCACCATCAGCACTGCAAATGTTGAAACCAAAAGCCATCGAGTTCAACCCGAACAATTCACACTACCCGCACACAGCGTGGTACTCGTCCTTTAAAAAGGACGTTTATTGAACACGTTTCTGTTCTGAATAAAATATGATAAATTATAGGGAAAATCGGTAGTGCAGACTGAGTATGTAGCTCAATCATACCAGTCCTGTTACTATGCTAATTTTATTGCAGAAAACACCACTACTTACCGGCGGTGCCTATGCAACGTAACCACACGAACTCGCACCCAACTCACTTACTTAGTCGCACGCAACCACTTAATCACAAGTCACAAACATTTGGTCACAATCATTGATATGGTCATTTCCACGCATGTGCTGACACTGATACACGCCACAGACACTTTATATGGTCACCAGTTCTGTTTTTCAGGGTGCGACGCGTACAGGCGCTCTCTCGGTCGTCGCAGCCTCTACTGGCTGGGGCGACGCTACCGCGCGTGCCTAGCCCCTCAACCCTCACCCCTCCCCATTTACCTCGCAGTACAGGCAAATAGAAATAAAGTATGCGCTGTAAGGACAGTACGTGGAAGAAAAAACGGATCTAGATGCCTGCAGGCGAGTTAGTTAGGTCGGGACGTTTCAAAGACTCGATGGAGCTCCTCCGATTTGCTATTTGCGAGCTTGTTATCATTGTACGGGGTAGATATTTGAAATAATAGTGATTTTGTTCGTGTTATAATATTTTCGGACTGCGCGGAATTTGTTTATTTAAAATTTATAAACACGTAACTGGACTTTTGGGATGTATGTTTTCACAAGTGACGTCAGTAAATAAGACGTCATTTTCATGCTTACACTACAAAATTAATGTAATTTTGGTTCATCTAATACGTTGTATTTGTAAATGATAACGATATATTTACATTTCATATTTTCTTATAAATTGAGAATAAAGGAAAATATGGTATTTCCTGATATAATTTGATTAGTGTCACCCGTATAATAACGATAAGTTATCTTATAGCAGTATTGTTCGCTTTTTCTAACACAGGTAACATAAATATTAGCTGTACATAATAATCGTACACACGCGTATACATGCCAAAATATTATGATAAAACAAGGGTAACTGGATTACATCGCGTATATTATTATAATGTATAGTGATCGAGAAAACATAAGAAATTATTACAAAATATTATGGTTTCTCTAACAAATACCTACCAAACAGCAGTTGATAAAATTGAATATAGAGTTGATACATGATATGCGACTAGCTATCTTCAAATGGAGTGGACTAACTCATGGTTTTTAGGGTTCTGTACCCGAAGGGTGCCAAACGGGACCCTATTACTCTCGCTACCCTGTCCATCCGTCAACCGGTAACCGGTTGAAATTTTCTCAGAAAATATGTTGCTATGAGGTGTATCACGACAAATACTAAAAACAAAAAAGTCTAAAACCAAAGGGGGACCCATACAAGAAACCTCAAAAAACATGCATTTTATTTTTTCAACGTTTTTGTTCCTGCTCTATCTTCAAAACGGTAATATATACCAGCGTCAAACTTGGTCAGATTATAGTGTATATTATGTAGTTTAGCAACAAATACAAAAAATAAGACAAACATAGACATATGTGGTGGTACCTGCGTAAAAAAGACATGCAAATATACATATTTCGCGCACTGTGCGTTGATGTCTTTTGATAAACTCTCGTAAATTAAATCAGTTTTTATGGGGTATCAGGTCGTTGAGAGGTACGGAACCCTTACTGCGCGAGTCCGACTCGCACTTGGCCGGTTTTTTATAATCTAGGTATTTATACTGGCAACACTAGTTAAAAAGAAACTAAAAATTTCATGTAAAATCTACCGTTTTTCAAAGAAAATTAAATAGTTGTGGGTAATGGTAAATTTATTGGAGCCGGGTGGAAGGAAAAAGAGAAAAAAAATTAAGGTTGGGAAAATCCTCATATTAATATACCTAATTACTCTTGACTGCCTCGTTGGTCTAGTGGTTGCAAGCGCGACTGCTGAGCGTGGGGTCCTGGGTTCGATTCCCGGGTCGGGCAAAGTGTTATTGGGTTTTTTCATTAGGAAATTCTCAGTAGCAGCCCGGAGTCTGGATTTGTGCCCGGTTAATGGCAATAGGCTCGCCCCCTATTACATGGGACTTACAACATAACTGGCGAAATGTGGGTGTACTATACACCTCTGCCTACCCCTTCGGGGAAATACAGGCGTGATGTTATGTTATGTTATGTTAATTACTCTTTTATACTTCTGCAATACTAAAATAATTTTATTGTATAGACTATGCCCGCGGCTTCGCCTGCATTTCATTTGATTTATCACAAAGATTTTATGGCACATCCCTTGGGAATTGTTTAAATCTTCCCAGAATAAAAAAACCGGCCAAGAGCATGTCGGGCCATGCTCAGTATTATAGGGTTCCTTAAGTAGGTGTAATTACAAACGAATCAAATCGAATATTAATCATGGCTATTTTAGTTTTTGCAATAATCGGCAGCATTCGCGACTCAGAGCGTGTTGTTAGTAGCGCCATCTAGCGATAAATTCAAGAAGCCAAATTTAAGAAGTGTTTCATGCAAAGTTTCTTTTTGTGATTTTTTCAAATAGAAACTAGCTAAAAGAGCATTATTTGCTGTGACCATTTTTCTCTAAGGTCAATGACCTTTGAACTAGGACGTTTTAAGTATTTTTCAGTTTTCTCTCTATAACTCAAAAAAATATAATCACATTATACTCGAAATAATTTAAAAAGAGAGTTTTTACAAAGGTCTATCAATATGGAAGATTATAAGTTTCTACGTTGGATAGTTTAGAAATGGCAGGGGGGGGGACACATTGCAAGCCACTTTGGCGGGCTATATTTCGCAGATGGTACACCTGATAAAAAAGTGATGTATGAAACATTACCTTCATTTTAGTAGACCTATTCAATGATACCCCATACGAGGGGGTGCAGCGAAAAAAAATTTTGCATCCCCATTTCACATGTATGGAAGCCACCCCTAAAATACGTAAAAACGATTTTTTTATTCTTTGAAAATTGAGATCTATATGTAGACTATTTTTTAACAAAATTTCATTTACTTATGTTTATAATTGTAGAAGTTATTAAGCTGTAAAGGATTAGGACAGACGGACAGACGGACAGACGGACAGACGGACGGACATGACGAAACTATAAGGGAAGGGAACCCTAAAAAGACGTGTGGCACTCGGAGACTGCCGCGGTAAAGCTATTGCATAGTATTTTTAATGTAAATACAAAGAGGAGGTGCCCTAACGCCGTAACTCTAAGCAGGCATGAGTCACCAGATTGCAGGGCGAAGAGGGGGATTACGCGTGATATTTCAAAAAGTCATTAAAAGTTCTGCTATTCATCGATAGATGGCAAAACTAAAAAGTATCACCGCTGTGCCGGTCGGAGTGGGGGGTGTTAGGTTATTTTCGTTACGGAATTTCTGGATTCGGTCTCCACGCTCAAGGCCCGCGATAGAAGCTATGCAATAGCTTAATAAAAATAAGTCCGTGTGGTGCCGGACTTAAAGAATAGCACCACCCTTATCTCTTCTCATGGGTGTCGTAAAAGGCGACTAAGGGATTCACCAGAGGATGGGCAGCAGCGTTCTCTGAGTATTTAACCAACCAACTGCGATCGCCAACCCGCCTGCCAAGCGTGGCGATTATGGCATATCCCCCCCTTAATTGGGGGAGGCCTATGTCCAGTAGTGGACGTCTTTCGGCTGAAATGATGAGCTTAATAAAAAAGTCTCCAGGTTCTGGTCTATCTGTGTGCCAAATTTCATCCAAATCCTTACAGCTGGTTCAGCGTGATTGAGTAACAAACATCCAAACATCTTCACAAACTTTCACATTTATAATATTAGTGGGAGATAGTAAGAAGTAAGAGAAAACACATTTCAGTAACATTACCTACTTTATATTTTCCATCATAACTTTACGTAGGTGTAACCAACCCATCATCAAACTCCCAAAAATAAAACTGTACCACAAATCATTCTAAACTTGTATCTGTCAACATGCCTACCCTTTCAGGATAAGAATGTCAGTAACAAATTCTCATCATTCTAAAACACAAAACCACATTTTTCTTATACATGTACTTTGTAAAGGACATACACATTTTCCCCGTTTTGAGTTGACACCTGCGCTCGAAGTAAGACATATTGGAATTCATAAAGGTACCATTCTCTCGCATCCGCGCGATTTTCTATATGAAATGATGTATCTGTATTGTAGCTTCATAATTTAACTTTTTCTTGAGCACAATATGTGAAATTCTCAAGTATGGTTACTTACGTTTTTTTTGTTCGTTTACCTGGCTTGGCCGCATACGCTTTCAATAGGCTCAGTCTTTAGAAAGTACTTTGGGTCGTGATTATGATTAATTCAAAGGCGTTGTTTAAAACTTTCTCGGTACCTACCTTTAACTATTTTATCACATTTAAATTAACTCGTTTTCTTGTTTGTCTGTTCGGTACAAATTAAGCAATCGATTTTAAACTAACTTCCCGATGAGCTAGAGACTTGAAACATTAAACATAGCTCAACAAGACAATGTTATATAAATAAATAAATAAATAAGCAGAGCTTGTGCTATGGGTACTAGACAATGGATATAATACTTAAATACTTTTTTTCAACACCCAGACCAACACAAACACTTATGTTCATCACACAAATATTTGTGTCCTGTGGGAATCGAACCCACGACCTCGTTAACAGCAGTCCGACACTCGAACCACTAGACCACAGAGGTCGTCAATATATGTATATATTAACTGACTTTCGTTTTAAAACGTAATACATTAATAACAAAATAACATCAAATTATTTGATTATTGGAATCAAAATAGTGGAGCGTTTGCTATCTGTGTCGGTAGCCCATCGCAGTCCACTTCCTATGCATAGAATATGGACAGTTGTTTATCTAGAGACTGGATGTTTGCCCAAGTGATTCGGGTTACACATTACAGAGAATCCTAGAGTCAATCAAGGGCATTGCAACGATAACTCATTCAATTTAAAACCATAAATGCATAAATCAGAGATAATCTATCACATGGTATAATAAGATGTTTCACCAGGTATTCTCTTCCCGCAATGACAGCGCGATGCCTCCAAGCTACGTCACGATCAGTGCTGCCATTGATTGATATCTTCAATATACTTAAGGAGATTTTTGTTCATAATGAATATAAAATAAATTCCTAACTAGCCTAACTATTTGTTATCTCGTGTTATTCATCTAATTAGTTAATAAAGGAAATTATATTAAATTACTAGTTAAAAAGTGATTCTTTATAGAAGAAAGTAAATGAAAAAATGCATTTTGCTCGGGTAATTTATTTTCACAAAGTGGCAGCACATCAAACTGACAAGTGTCACGCTAACAGCCCGCTATTGGCTCCACGGCTGATGACGTAGTACGGAGGCAATCACGTGACCTAGCTGTCACGGGAAGAGACTACCTGGTGTTACTATACCATGATCTATCAGTGATGGGCTCGTGGCGAAGTAGCAACCGTGCGAATTGTACGATCTGCGTGGTTAAGCTACGCTTGGCGCGGTCAGTCCGTGGATGGGTGACCATTTCGTTACACATGGAGGATGGAGGGGGTGACCGGAGAGCACGTTAAATGGTCGGTCGCTGTTATCATACGAACATCTGCGGCAGTCGTTACGGGTAGTCAGAAGCCTGAAAGTCTGACAACGTCTGGTCTAACCTCCGAATGTCGGTACAGTAACTGGGTTGCGGGGGTCTGATAGCAGTCGCTCCGCGTAAAATACTGATGTTCAGCCGCATCTGGTTAGACAGGAAACCGACCCCAACATAATGAAAAGGCTCACAGAAAGAGTATAGATATATCCTACGTATTATAATATAACATAACATAACATCACGCCTGTATTTCCCCGAAAGGGTAGGCAGAGGTGTATAGTACACCCACATTTCGCCAGTTATGTTATAGTCCCATGTAATAGGGGGCGAGCCTATTGCCATTAACCGGGCACAAATCCAGACTCTGGTCTGCTACTGAGAATTTCCTAATGAAAAAACCCAGTAACACTTTGCCCGACCCGGGAATCGAACCCAGGACCCCACGCTCAGCAGTCGCGCTTGCGACCACTAGACCAACGAGGCAACGTATTATAATATGGTACCTATAAATTCCTTATTCTTTGCAGGGAAAAGGCTAGGCGCAAAAAAGTTTTCTTTTCTAAATGACATTGCGTTTGACCTCTACCTCACCTGGTATTAAGCGATGGTACAGTCGACGATGATTATCTATTGTGCCTACTAATTGACAACTAGAAGGGTCAACAATGTTATACCACTTTTTCTCCAATAATAAATTTCAGCGTCCCAAGAAATAAATATCTATAAATATCTTTGGGACATTTTTACACAGCACGATCTAGTCCCAAACTAAGCAGAGCTTGTGCTATGGGTACTAGACAATGGATATAATACTTAATACTTTTTTTTTTTTGTAAATACCTACTTATACATAAGCAACACCCAGCCCAACACAAACACTTATGTTCATCGACGACCTCTGTGGTCTAGTGGTTCTAGTGTCGGACTGCTGATATTGAGGTCGTGGGTTCGATTCCCACAGGACACAAATATTTGTGTGATGAACATAAGTGTTTGTGTTGGTCTGGGTGTTGCTTATGTATTATAAGTATGTATTTACAAAAAAAAGTATATAAGTATTATATCCATTGTCTAGTACCCATAGCACAAGCTCTGCTTAGTTTGGGACTAGATGGTGCTGTGTAAAAATGTCCCAAAGATATTTATTTATTTATCACACAAATATTTGTGTCCTGTGGGAATCGAACCCACGACCTCGTTATCAGCAATCCGACACTCGAACCACTAGACCACAGAGGTCGTCGGAAAATGAATGTCCATCGAAAAAGCTTTTAGTTTTTAATAGGTTCACCGTACTAATAACAATTTTACTGAACTTTAGACTCATTTAATATTATGTTAGCGCGTATCGATCGCCCACTAAAGCAATTTCACGTAAACTTGTTTTGTAACCTTTCATTTTAACATTGACCTCGAAAGACTAGTGAATGCTTACGCAGGTTGATTATTAGCGACGCATAGTGAGAGACAGACGAGCAAGTTTTCAGCAGCAAAATTGTGCGACATAAAGTTGCTATGTATTTACGTGTGATTGTAGCGTAATGTGATAAATTACGTATTAACCAATAATAATCTTAATTTAATTTTAAATTATTCCCTTAGAAGATTAACGTTTTCTTTGACGTTAAAAATTAAGTTTTTTTATGATTGTATCACATTACATTTATTATTGATTTCAATAAAAATATAAGCTAATAGTATTTCAATCAAAACCCTTATATCTACTTAATTTTAAAACATTTGAAAAACAACAAAAAAACAATTAAAACTTTTGGCAAATTAAACAATACACTTTAAACTAAAGGACATAACTATTTCAGAAAATTTAAAGTATACATTTAGATATTTTCCTCTTGAAATCAGACGAAATGTAAATGACATCTGTTATCTTATGAATATTGCTAATGGAAAAGTAGACTGCCCTGAACTGTTATCTAAAATTTCTTTGAGAACAAACACCCTTCGTCTGAGAAAACGCCCACTTTTGTCTGTCCCGTTTGCAAGAACAGGATACAGAGCCAACACGTTTGTCTTGCGCGCTTGTGGATCTTTTAACCAATTGCCACTGGATATAGACCTATTTTGCTCAAGCACTTCTTCAGTAAAGAAACTTATAGCCAATAACTTCTTTGACACCACTACTGGTATTGCCTGATTTTAATTAATGCACACTTTGTAATTTGTACGCTTAAACTACTTACTACCCTCTTGATTGTACTACCTATATATTATATCTGTGAAGATTTGTAAATGGCACAGGATTACCTAATTTCAGTATTATATAGATTCTGTCTGTTTAAATACATTTAAACAGTCATAATAATCCAATTATTTAATTATTAATTTATATATAATATAATTATGAAATCTATTAATTTTTATATAATATAAAATCTATTTAAATGTGATTATGTATACCTACAGCTACGAAAATGAAATCCTATTTATTATATTCTGTGAATGTTATGCAATGAATGAATTAATGTTTATTTGGCTATGTTTGAAGTTTTAAATTGTGATCATGTATACCTACAGCTATGTAAATGAAATCCTATTTATTATAGGTATACTGTGAATGTTATGCAATTAATGAATTAATGTTTATTTGGCTATGTTTGAAGTTTTAAATACATACTATTACTTTTTATTCTAACTTATAATATCTAGTAACAAAAATTGTGTGATCATGTATGTTTAGTCAAGCCAAGTCAAGCGCATGTCGATGGTAGGGGAGCCACTGTGGATGGAGCTGGCTAAGTATGTGAACTTCATACAAGACTAGCTCTGCTTATACTGGCTTGTCTGCCATCGATATGGGATTGACTGTACCATGAAATCTAATTTATTCTATTTTACGACTGATATTTAATTAATTGAATGTTTATCTAATCTTGTTTAAGAAATTTAATGTTTATACACATTTTATTAATTTTATAATATTTGAGTGGATGGGTATCTATTGTAATAAAACAAGTTTGACAGGATTGCAACGAGTATATTATTATAATTTGTATTAGTAACTTGTTTTATTACAATAGTTAGTAGTCACGAATACCTATTTAAGATATTATTATGTAGGTATCTAGTTATGAGACTGATTTAAATGTGTTACTGATTTAATTATGAAAAATTATGTCTAATCTTATTTATTATATATTAATTAAGAATACTATTCAATGTAAATGTTGCATGATTGTTTTTTTGGGAAATAAAGGCTATAATAATAAAATAATAATAATAATAAATAGATTCTGTTTGACTGTAAATCTTCCAAAAGTTTAAATAAATATGTGGTATGATTTATCGTAGAATAGCTGTACGCTGAGTAATCAATAGGATTATTCTAGACCTAGAGCAATCCCATTCAAATTTACATTTTAATGAAGTCAGTTGGTGTACTATATCAGATGTAAAAAGACAGCAATATTTATTGACACGAAGAGGATAACTTACACGTTTATCTTTTAAATATAACCTGCAATAGGACACAATACGGATGATTGAATAAAATATTCAGTTGTTCTGTTGTTGTTCAGTAGTTGTTGTGTTTATAGTTGTTCGTTTTTGACTGCAATTTGAACTCCGGCCTGTTCAAACAAAAGTTGCGAGCAAAAAAATACTAAAAACATTTACAATAACAAAACTTTGCGAAACAATCACAAAAGTGTATCCCGTCTATATTAAACTTATTTGATTTTACCTACATATGCTAGACTTAAAAGGATTAATGACATCTTACCAATTGTGAGTTTGGGAACTTTATTTTGACTAGGGATTTGTGGTTTAAATCACTAGGATTCCGTTTATTGTGTGCCCGCGACTCTGTATAAACCTATACAATTCGTCGCCTCAGTGCTTGAATGTCCAACCGACCATTGACCAAATTTTACCGGAGACGTTTTTTTAAATTTATTATTGATTAAGGAGAAATATTTTTAAAACTTTGAAGATTTAAGAATAATGTAATAATAATACATTATTCTTAAATCATCAATTTTTTTAAATATTTCTCTTAAATCAATAATAAACTAAAAAAAACGTCTCCGGTAAAATTTGGTCAATTATCGGTTGGACATTCAAGTACTGAGGCGACGAATTGTAAAATTTGATCGCGATCCATTTAGCAGATCTCAATGAAGAGGTAACAGACGGACAGACATTTTGTTTATGGTTAATTCATGTACCATTGCATATTTCTACTCCTAGCCGGTTTTCATGAAAAAATCTTCAATGTACAGACTATTCAACCTTGACGATTTGACTATAGTACCCTCAAGTACCGATAAATAAAAAACACTGTCAAAGAGAAGAATATTCGATTTACTATAAAATTTGAAACTACAAACTTGCACTTTCTCAAGCGATATAAGTTAACATTTTTACCAGAAAATCCTAGAATTTCGGAGCTAGCTTTAAGTTTACGACTACCACTTTCCATATTTAGTACCTCAGTTGTTAGAGAACAAATTCACTGTATATTTTTAATGCCTAACTTGTTTCTGGTTGAGTAGAGAAAACAGCTTGCCAATGATAACTTAAGTTCAGATCGCAGACTTAAACCGTGTTTTGTAATACAATTTGCTTACTCTGTATATAGAATATTGGACTGTCTCCAACAACCAATTTATACGTATTACGTTGTAAACTGACATGACAAAGGATATTTGAAACGTAGAATAACCTTTCCCTGTATACATCGCGGTGCCAATTGAAAGCTACATAATGCTACGTACAATATTCAGTTAATTGCTACGAGGCGTAGTACATTGCTACGCGTCTACGCAGCTACGAAATTTCGTAGGCGTATCACTAATAATTATTATTGTGTGGAGCTTAATCTGTTTCTGGCGTGCACTAGTATTACGGTCGAATACTAATTCAAATTTATTTTAAAAATATTTCAAATAAGCTTTCAAAACGTTAAGAATCTACTTGCACGGTTCCAAGAAGTTGGTCCTATGCATGGTATAATAAAATGTTTCACCAGGTATTCTCTTCCCGCAATGACAGCGCGATGCCTCCAAGCTACGTCACGATCAGTGTTGCCGTTGATTGATATCTTTAATATATTTAAAGAGATTTTTGTTCATAATGAATATAAAATAAATTCCTAAATAGCCTATTTGTTATCTCGTGTTATTCATCTAATTAATTATTAATGGAAACTGTATAAAATTACTAGTTCAAAAGCGATTCTTTATAGAAGCAAGTAAATGAAAAAATGCATTTTGCTCGAGTAACTTATTTTCACAAAGTGGCAGCACATCAAACTTACAAGTGTGACGCTAACAGCCCGCTATTGGCTCCACGGTCGATGACGTAGTACGGAGGCAATCACGTGACCTAGCTGTCACGGGAAGAGACTACCTGGTGAAACATCTTATTATACCATGGTCCTATGGAGAAGAGCCGGCATGAAACTCCATGGCATATACTCTTTTCAAGTAACAATAGTACAATGGCAATGGTTTGTTACATGACTTGGAAATAATTGTGTGAGAACAATGTGGGTTAGTGAGTGAGACAAATTCACTGAAGTAAACTAATTAATGATGATATTATGTATAGGCTCAACCATAATAAGAGGAGATCCTTCAATCTGACACTATGCCATTAATGGCTACATTATGCTCATAATTATTGTGATTAAAAATACTGAAAGGTCTTGAAATACAATATCAAAATAGAGTATAATAAAAAAATAACACTATCAAATAAAATGAAAATTTAAATAAAATCACAATGTGGTAAAATTTAAATTTTAAAAAAAACACAAATGTCAGAAAGTGTAAAAAGGCACGGTACGTATTTCAGTCAGGTTTTATTTTATCTTTTAATTCGTAGAAATGAGATGTTTATGGACGATTTCTAGGATCTCTTATTGAGACTTTTTTTAGTACTGCAATAGCGACAGATCCCGAATACATTCATTATCTTTTTATTATATCATTATTTAATGTCAATTCGTTTTAATTTGTCATGTGATAGCATTGACTATGTTTGTGGATTGGGTTCGATTTCCGGGTAGACAAACAGAGGTATTTTTTTTTGTTTAATTATTTATTTATTTCTTCCAAAAATCATACAACAATAAAGAAAACAGATGTTCTAAGTATCACAAAGTAAAACATGATATAGATATTATAATAAAACAACTTTAACCGGATTATATCGCGTATGTTATTTAAATAGGTTTTCCTGACGTTTTGAAAGCTTTGTAGCATTCGTGGTCGCAGGAAGACTAAGATGACGAGCGACTTTACACATATTTCTAAAAAATATTTTAATCCATCGACAATTCTTAATTAATTAATTAATTTTGAACACGCCCTAGACAAACCCAACCATTTTCTTCGATTTGATAAACCACAAGTCCTGGCGAAGGAAAACCGATATGTACCTGGAATACTCCGTGAGAACATTGAAATTAAAAAAATCCTTATTTTAATAGAGAAGATGGTTGGCAGCTACACTGTACGTGGGACACTCAGAAAGTTTTGCGAAACTAAAAAAAATTGTTCTATACGTACATATATTTTTATCAAATCTTTTCAAAGTACTTTCCACCAGCCTCTATACAAAGATTCATGCGCCTAAACCAGTTTTCAAAACACTTTTTCCAGTCCGCCGCAGACACCTCGTTTACAGCCTGCTCGAACGCAGCCAGCGCATCTTCCGGCGACGAAAATTGTATCCCTTTGAGCTGATTTTTTATTTTTGGGAATAAAAAGAAGTCACACGGTGCTAGATCAGGGCTGTAAGGAGGGTGACCCAGGAGTTTGACTGGCGTGCTGTCCAGGAAGTCCCTCGTTTTGAGTGCGGTGTGCGCAGGTGAATTGTCGTGGTGGAGCAGTAGCCCGCGGAGCCCTGTGTTTGGTCGCTTGTTGCTTATAACAGAGAAAACTTCTGGCAAACATTTGGTAGTATACCATTCGGCATTAATGCTTCTTTGATCCCGTAAGGGAATTGATACCAAGTGGCCAGTCAAATTAAAAAAGCTAGCGATCAAAATCTTACCCCCGCTTCTAGATCGCTTCACTTTGGTAGGCGTTGGCTCATTTTGAAACACCCAAACAGTCGACTGGCGCTTGGTTTCTGGGTCGTATTGATAAATCCAGGACTCATCACCTGTAACGATGTCGTAAACACGCCGAGACGAGCCTGCTTCAAATTTGTTAAGCATATCACGGCACCATTCCACCCGGGCCTGCTTCTGAGCATCGGTGAGGTTGTGCGGCACCCAGCGTGATACTATCCTCCTCACGCGAAGATGGCTGTGTAGAATCTCGTGAACGCTTCCCGATCCAATCTTCAATATGTGTTGAATCTCCTGATATGTAACTCGCCTATTGTCTTGGATTAAATTTTTCACTGCTAGCACGTTTTCTTCGGTAACAGCCGTCAAAGGGCGACCGCTTCTTTCGTCATCCCCCAAAGTTGGTCGACCGCGCTTGAATTCGTTATACCAACGATACACGGTTGCCTTGGAAGGGCCTTCATCCATGAATGCCATTTGAAGTCTATCGTACGATTCATCCGGTTTCAGGCGACACTTGAAATCGTATAAAATCATAGCTCTAAAATGTTCCCGGCGCAGATCCATATTTCAGTGAGACACAATACTTTGAATTAACTCGCAAAAAATGTGGAGGGAAATTTAGAAATTGGAACTTACTTATTTTTACTTATAAATAATCATATTTTCGAAAAACATTATAACTGGCCAGTCTCCCATATATAAAAACTTTTTTTCGCAATACTTTCTGAGGGGCCTGGTAAAAGATAATGACATTGTAAGTGATTACTGCGTGCATCGAAACGATTTTAATTAATTAAAAATTGTACGGTAGATTAAAATAATGTTGTGAAATATCTGTAAAGACGCTTGTCATCGTAGTTTTTCTGCGACCATGAATGCTGCAAAGCTTTTGAAATGTCAGGAAAATAAATTTAATTTATATACGCGTTGTAATTGGGTTAAACTTGTTTTATTATAACATGTAGTGATCGCGAAAACCTAAGAAATTATTATGATACAGATAATTTGTGGGAGACTGGTGCCTTAACCAAGCCGGAGCCTGTATCTTATGATACCAGGTTTTTGCATAGAGATATTTTATGGGCTAAGAAGTCACACAGGACAGACAAGAAAAGAAAATTCGCACCATACGGATATAAAATATTGTATATCCACTCGAGTGACCTTGGGTACTTGTAGTACCCAAACGTGTTTTGCCTCAAAGTGGCCTTGGGTACTAGTAGTACCCCAAAGAAGTGAATCTGGAATACCTCATAAATATGCCTAATATTTTTATAACTAAGAGTTATTTATTTTTGGCAATATTACCTTCTAGTTCCTAATAAACAACCCAACATTTTATGGTACGGCAATACTACAATAATTCACTCAAAGATAATATAAATATTTTTTATTTGGTCTGTTGTATCTACGTCTCGACTTGGCGGCAATTAATTTAACTTATTCCCGTATTTTTTGAATACAATGTGTTTTGTTTATTATTTCTAAATAAAGAATAATCACACCATGCGTTTTAAATCATAAAACATCTAGGTTAACAATCCACTTTATTGTTAAAGTTGTTTTCATAAATTAGTCAAAAAATGCTCAATTTTTATGTTTACAACCGATTATTTAAGTGAATAGATCATAAATTAAAAAAAAAAACTCGGGTTCAAATGGCCTATTCATAAGCATTATAAAAAACTTCAATTGTAAGCAAACTTCTTGGAAACAAAGTCATAAATAAAGTTTTTTGTAACATGAGCGGGTCGCGCGTTTTTACTCGGTTGATAACGTAATGTTGTGGTCACTCAACGGTTAAAAGACAGATGCGCCCGGTCACTCCAGCGGATATAGTAACGTCTTAAAATAAAAAACCATGCAAGTGGAACCGCGGGTAAAAACTAGTCCTACTTATATGATAAAATAAATGTGAAAGTTTGTGAAGATGTTTGGATATTCGGAAGTATGGATGTTTGTTACTCAATCACGCTGTAAGGGCTAAATGGATTTGGATGAAATATGGCACATAAAGAGAAAATAAACCAGATTAACATAAACACTACTTTTTATCCCGATAAAATGAGAAGTTTCCCAGGGATGCACGATAAACGACATCTACGCAGTATATTATAAAGCATAGTATAGACTAGTATATTAACATTTTTCACCAGTTTTCATAACTTTCCTCTCCAATACATATGTAACACATCAAAAACCGTCCACACCAACATAATTTCATCACTTAAATTCATGGGAATCCACATATTAACCCCATCCCTTCTCACCAAAGAAAACGATTCTTTTATCCCTCAAAGATATCCCGGAGACTCGAATAAGCTTTGAAAATAAATGTAAAAGCATATATTTCTGTCTCATACCGCGCTAATGTGATTACGTGGGGGCACGAAACGTATCTCACTTTTTCTCCGAAAGTGCTAACGAGCCCCTTAAGGAGGGGTGTAAATTAACTAAAGGGATATCTTTCACCCGAACATAGTGTGGGATGAGTGAAAATGTTTGTTGTTTCCACCAGAATGGGTTGTGTGATCTACATAATTGTATTTCCTGTTAGGTATTTTGCTGCCTTTTGTTATTTTCATACACAAGGAGCAATAATAAGCAAGTTTAAATTTTTCACAATTTCGGGACAAAAGTGTAGTCTGGTTTTTTCTGGTAGTCTTCAGGCTCGAGTAAATATGTTTTTGCTGGTTGCTTACCCATAGTGTACCATCGTCGAACGCACCATCGCTTAAGGTGAATGCTACAGGGTAGCCCGCGAAATTATTTTTTTTTGCAAATTTTAGCTTTATTTCGCGTTGCATATTGGTCAAAATATGATTGGCGGAAATAGTCACAATATATCTAAGGAATAATACTCATAAAAAATATTAACCCAGCTCTATAAGCTGTATAAGCTCGGAAATCGATAATTTGATCGTAAATTAATATTATTGAGCTAGTACAGCTAATAGAGCTAGGTTAATATTTTTTACGAGTATTATTCAGTGGATATATTGTTGTTATTTCCGCCAATCATATTTTGACCAATATACAACGCGAAATAAAGCTACAATTAACAAAAAATACCAAAAATTTTGAATTTCGCGGGCTACCCTGTAGCATTCACCTTAACATTAGGTGAGGTGGCAGGGGCGGTCAAACGCACAACCATTAGTAAGAAAAATACACTTAAAAGTAAACGACAAATATTTAACGATTTGGTTAGTTATCATCTTAACTTACCTCGATTAATGTTGTATTGTTTAGGCCTATGTATGACTTCTATGGAAATCAACACAACACAACACTCATCTACCTACACTGTTCACAGAAAACAACAGAGAAAAAGAAATGCATTTATTGTGTTGCGTAAAGTTGTCACTCTTGCGTATTTGTTAAATATTACACATTTTATCTCGTATTGTATTTAATCTTATTTATTTATTTTTATCGTTATTTACCAACATCACGCCTCACTGATACGTTATTGCATTGTGAATTTGTGTTGATGCCGGCTGTCGCTGAAAACCAGCGCTGTGTCTTTGCTCAGTGCATGAGGCACAGCAATATTCTGAGCGGTGGCCGTTTTTCGCGGATGTGACGCATATCTTACCACACTTCTTAGCTCTGCACCTGTATTTGTTCTGTGTTCTTGTTTTTTTTTGGTAATTTTGTGCGTCACTTTTGTAGCAAATAAATATTTTTTCTTTCTTTCTTTTATTTCTTTCATTTAAAAAAAATCGCCCACGAAAAGGATTCGAACCTGCGACTCCTGGCTCAGTATGCCAGTGCTTTAGCCACTAAGCTACCGTGAATACTGCTTGTGGTATCGAATTTAACTTCCAATTGGTAACTTCTTTGGGTTACGTCAGTGATATTTCATTAAGAAACAGTGTTTCTTAACCGACTCGACTAACTTTGCAGTTAATTCAAAGTCGTATAGATTGCCTACCCTTACTAATTATTTCATTATTTTTAACGAACTTACGCATGCGAAGCGAAATCTAACCATTTAAATTGTGGAAAGAGTTATAGTTACTACAATTGAAATCGTTAGATTTCGCTTCGTATGTATAAATGCGTTAAAAATAATAAAAAGACAAATATTTATTTATGTAGTTTTTTCATACTATTAATGTATTAATTTTACTTTTATTTTATTTATTTAATGCACCCAAATTTCGGCATTGTGTCGACCGTTCGCCATAATCGCCATTGTGGCGATGCTTGGGGGAGGCCTATATCCAATAGTGGACTTCTTTCGGCTGAAATGGTGATGATGAAACCAAATATTTCAAATTGGTATTTACACATCACTAGCGCCTATACCTTAATATTAGCAAGTGACGTGAAAATATAATCACCCTCGTAGTGCAGTGACACGTTTGTTCTAATTTGAATTCAATAAACTTTTGGTATAATTTCTTGAGTAATTTATTTCGAGCTGAAATTATGTATAGAGATTCTACATGAGATGTACTCTTCACCCCTCTTGGATATTTGTACCCTTTCGTTCCGTCGATGACTTCACTTCCATGGTATGTAAAAAAACTTAATATTTCAAGTCAGTTTGTGTCTAATTTAATCCAAATCGATTTAGTAGTTTTGGGTTGTTTATGCTCGAACAAATAAACAGTCAATTACAGTTTTGTAATAGCTAGGATTATAAAAATCTATGCCTATAAAAACTAAATTTACTCCTAGGCTTCTTAGTTTTTTGCATCTCGTAAATAACCCAAAAGATCTAAGGTCTACATAAAATCACGTCTCGATGAATTAATGGATTGTAATAAAATTTTGCATTAGCGCAAGACATAGTTTACATTCAACCCAACACGTTTGAAAGTCAAATTCTAGCCAGCTGGTGTAATACTATATCAATATTATAATTATTCGCATTGATATCTATAAGGTAATATTAATATTTCTATGGCTATTCGTCATCACCAGAAGAAAAATGTCCTTAGAACCATAGAGCGCCTGTATTTAAGTGTATGGACTTTATTTACTATTAAAATAATACCCAATAAAATTTAGTTTAAGAGATTATTAGCAGTAGTATTAAACATCAGCCTGCCTAGGCTTAATGTTTTTACCGAGCGCTAGACAGCCAGCTAAGTATAGTTCACTATATTATTACAGGCAATAAAAAATAAATTAAAGGCCATTATTCACTAATTTATTTTATGGCAATGAGGGCAATATTGAAGCTTATTTATAGTATAAAAATTGATTGAAGGTGATTCTCGGGATTTTATTGTTGTGCCTGTTTTGGTTACAATTTATGTATTTTTCTTTGCCATAAGGTAAGGTAAGTGAGGTTTATGAAGGGTCATGACGAAACACCAAGATCCGTCGTCGGACGAAACTCTGCGACGTCGGTGATAGGGCGATTAAGCTGAAGTGGAATTGGGCAGGACATCCGGACATAGATGACCGATGGAGTAAAGCTTTGATCGAGTGGTGGCCAAGGTCAGGTCGGTGAAATGGTGAAAGCGTGTTGGGTCGCGTGATACCAGCCTTAGATGATGATGAGGGATACTTTTTTGCTTTTAAAGGCCCGCACATACCAACAGCGGGTCAGTAGCAGCGCAGGTTGAAGGTGGGTCCGCGTAAATTGTAATACAAGAAACAATATGAAACACGATACACCAAATATTAGCACCGGCCCGCTGTAAAACTGCGCCGCTCCTGCCCTGCTCTAGATCCACCGACCGGGCAGCGCGGCGCATTAGTTGCGTAGGGCAAGAGCGGTGCGGTTACGTTGTATCACTATGGCTACCATACTAAACTGTCACACCGGAGCGTGGCAGGGCAGCGCGTCAGTTTGACATCAATGCGGTAACAAGCCTGTTATACTTCAGGATGCTGTTGCGGCTGCCGTGGCGTTGCAGTGCATCAGGAATGTTTGCTGAAGCTCACACAGATGGCTTTCACGCCATCATGCATAAGAAAGCGGCTTCCTTACTGCAGCGCATGCGTAACACTCGGAACAGCATCCTGAAAATGATTGTTGACAGACCGGATTGTCCCATCCAGAGACATTGGGTGGAGGTCGCTATAGGTTTAAATAAATAAATTGTTCAGTAATTTAAGTATTAATAACACTAATCTAGCATATAAGCACAATCTGTTACTAACTCATCACTAACAACTTATGGGCTAATGCCTGAAATAAAGACATTTTATTTTATTTTATTTATTTATTTATTTATTTGATCGAACCTGCGTGATCGAATCAGAAATGAGGAGATTCGCAGGAGAACGAAAGTAACCGACATAGCCCGAAGAATTGCCAAACTTAAGTGGCAGTGGGCGGGGCACATTGCTCGCAGAACGGATGGCCGATGGGGCAGTAAAGTTCTGGAGTGGCGACCGCGTACTGGAAGGCGCAGCGTGGGTAGGCCCCCCACAAGGTGGACCGACGACCTGGTGAAGGTCGCGGGAATCCGCTGGATGCGGAAGGCACAGGACCGGTCGTTGTGGCGATGCTTGGGGGAGGCCTATGTCCAGCAGTGGACGTCTTTCGGCTGAAATGATGATGATGATGATGATTTATTTATTTATACTATTTTTTTTTGCAACTGACACAGCAAGTCCTACTAAAAGCAGTTCTATTTTGGGCCCGCCGTCAAAACGCTTTAAAACTGCCTGCCTTTTAGTGTGAATTATACTCATCATTATGAACAACTTTTATTATCATATGAGACCACATTTAGTAGTAGTAGAGCTCATTTGTGAAAGAGCTCGACCGGGGAAGTACTACCACCGTACCTACTTCTCCGCCAAATAGTGATGCTTACGTTGCTGTGTTTCAATCTAAAGGGTATGGGTGCCGCTGAAATTACAATCACATAAGACTTTCCATGGCTTAAAGGCTGGGGGGACTGGATGCTGAAGGCAGAGGACCGAGTGTTGTGGCACAACTTGGGAGAGGCCTATGTCCAGCAGTGGACTGCGATAGGCTGAGTTGATGTTGATGAAGACCTTCCATCTTCATGTCTCAGTTTGGCGAACCGACTTGCAGGACCATTTAGGCAACAGCCTAGGTGGTATAGAAGTTGTTATGGGCAAAGGTAACCGCTTAACATCAGGTGGGCCTTCAGCTCGTTTCGCCATCCTAGACAATAAAAAAAGACTAACCCTGAAATCTCGAAAAAAAACCGCTGTTCCTTACATTTTGTTGATTTATGTGAACATAAAAATGTATGCGACTCAGGGTTGGTCCAATAGTAAACATTGTTCACAATTATGAGTACAATGAACCCTTTTCAGGTTTAGTATCAACTAAAACTAATTTTGTATAGTATTAAGATATTGTAGGTTCATACTGTTAAGAATGTATTTACAAAAAAAAAAAAGTATATAAGTATTATATCCATTGTCTAGTACCCATATCACAAGCTCTGCTTAGTTTGGGACTAGATGGTGCTGTGTAAAAATGTCCCGAAGATATTTATATATATTTATTTTATTTAT
Organism: Asteroscopus sphinx; assembly: GCA_949699075.1. Classification (NCBI taxonomy): domain Eukaryota; kingdom Metazoa; phylum Arthropoda; class Insecta; order Lepidoptera; family Noctuidae; genus Asteroscopus; species Asteroscopus sphinx. The sequence continues at coordinate 7,248,435 of OX453007.1, forward strand.
TATTGTAGGTTCACAGGTTTTCACTAGTTTAAATTAATAACTAATAAATATTTGCGATATTTTTTACACAGAACCATCTAGTCCCAAACACAGTAGGTACTAGACAATGGATATAACAATTACATACTTTTTTTTTTGTACATACATACTTATAATACATAGGGAACACCGAGACCAACACAAACACTTGAGTTCATCACACAAATATTTGTGTCCTGTGGGAATCGAACCCTCGACCTTGTGATAAGCAATCCGACATTCGAACCACTAGACCACAGACGTCGTCCTCGTCGTTTCATCCGTATGTGTGACGTTTTAAAGAGATTTACGATATTTTCTGATTCACAAAATTTGTAGTTTTGATTTGTGAATATAAAGTAAGACAAAGTCACACACGACCATCTTCGTTTTAAAAACAATCGAAAAGCTACAAACAGTAGCACATTTAGAAAATTGGTTGAAACTGTAACTTGTTCCATTGTCGTCTTACTACAAGATCTTCGTATAATAAGCTCTGTGACGCTTCGTTTTGCTGAAACGTAGATATTCTGCTTGAATACCTACAGTTTGGCTCGAGTTACGTTCCGTTCGAGTCTAATTTTCGTGTTATTGGATAGGAAAATGTTAACTATTAAGTTCTGCTCTGAGTCTTAGTTGGTTTGGTGAAGAAACCAGGGATGTGACTTGGTGGTTAATAAATCGATTTATTAATCATCGATTCTCTTAAGTTCCATTAAAATCGTTTAATAAAATCGATTGTTATGTAAATAATAGTCGATTTTCCCAAAAAAACATTTTTTTTGTTGTTTAAATAAAATCAACTTTATAACAGTAATTATTACTTTAGGGCCAAAGCTGAAGTTATTGTTTCTTTTCCAAATTATTTACCACATATTGCTTGGTAAAGAATTAAAAAACAAAATTTTCGCAACTATTATTTTCTTGTAGTAGACATTTTGTGCTCAAAAAGAAACACCTGAACACAAATTATTTTTCAAAACAACAAAATGGGTTCGTTCATTTTGTTCTGTTCGTCTGTCCTTGACCTTGACAAAGACATAGTAGAAAACAATCGAAAACACACGATGCTTCTAATAAATAATCGATTTTTCTATAAATAATAAACGACCCAAAAAAATATTATAATCGATTATTTTTCACATCCCTACAAGAAACTACTTCTTGTGGTTTGTCAGTTGTTAGATTATACTAGGAAGTACTAAATGTCATAATTTGGTGACAAGTTTGGCTCAGTGGCTGAAGGATTGTCTAGCTGCACCATGCAACTAGAGCCTAACGTTTCACAAGTGCCTGTAATCAGGTCTATATGAAATTAAAAATTCTCACGACCTTCACCAAGTCGTTGGTCCACCTTGTGGGGGCATTAACCACACTGCGCCTTCCAGTACGCTGTCACCAATCCAGAACTTTACGGTCCCATCGGCCATCCGTCACCAGTGCGGCTATCGTGACCTTTGACTCTGACATACTGTCCTGCTTGAGTGGTACAGGGCTATACTCTTACTGAAGCACTCGGGTGAGACATCTTGCTGCTAGCCATAGTCAGGGCTTTGGCAGATAGGGAGAGGCATGGAAGGCAGTCTTTCAGCAAGGAGGTCATCTCGCAGAAAGAGGCATTAGAGCTGGTTAGGGAGTAAGACTCCTTTGCTGATCCGAGCCGCCGCTGGAGGATGGGCCGACGCAGGTGGCTTTGAGGATGTAGATGCCACCCTAAGAGAGGCTAGCAGGTGATAGATTGGGGAGTTTATCGTCCGCACGGCCCTAGAACTGCGGTGATGGTCCAAATATTCCAGGATATCGCCGAAAGAGAGTTTAAGTAGAAATGCCATGCATTGCAGTTCGTGGTCCACCCACCCAAGGCAAGCATAGGCACACTGTTTAGGAGGTATGAGCCACACATAACTACACCGCCTCCTCGGGTGTTTGTGACAAGCGGAAGGCATTTTCTCCGTCTCAAAACAAACGCCGAGTTCAATATGTGGTGGGCCAGACAAATCCTAGTATGGGGCAAATTATTTTATTTATTAGTCCCCAAGAAGCTTGTGTGTGCGAAATACAATTATATTTGACCACTGAAGGAACTGGGACAAAAAAAACTATATCCAGAATATAGAAGTGCTAGTCCCATTTAGTAGCAAAAATTAGTGTTGAACTCATTCTAAATGGACAATTATTGTGAATGAATCTTCAAAATGTTATATCGCTGTAAAATTTCGACAACCAGAACTAAGTTTTTGTTGTTTTGACGGTAACTTGTCATGGAGTATAATGTTTTTTCCACTAATCAAATCTGACGGACGGGCGGAATTGCAAACATTTATTTAAAGTAATTGTGCTGTTCTTGCCATAGTTCTAATCAATGTGACGTGTTGAAATATACCGTTGCGTGTGGCTGCCGTAAGTGCTTATTCTATAGTAGAAGTTCTGTTTTTTAGAAGCTTTTTAAAAGATTTTGTTTAGGTTTATTGTTGTTTGTCTGACTGCTACGGTTACTAATCTTGCAAATCAATTCTAAGCCAGTTCCTGTTATTTAATCGTTTTCAATTCAATGATCGATTATACAGTAGTAAGTCATAACTAAACTAATGACATATAATAATATTCTATTTGATTGAGCGATTTTCTGCGTAACATAGCGTCACTGTTTATATTTTCTATTTTACCACTCATTACCCTGCCGCTAGATGCAACAGCATGATATTGCGTCACGATAGTCGGCAGACTGAAAATCGAAGTGGCATGTCCTTCCAAAAATTTTGCCCAGACACCGTCAAGCCTAATCCAGCGGCATGATCGTGAACGGCCGGCATTATGTGGAAAATTGCAATATGGATGGACAGCACTTAAAAATACATTTCCTCATAGGTACCTTTTTACTATGAATCGCAGTTTTCTCAGTATCTACTTTACAAGAGATTGCCCAACGCTGGTGTGACTTCTATGATATTGTTTTACAAGTTTTTTTTATAATTATCAAACGCAGGTACTAAGATATTTTTCACGTATTTGATAAGCATACATCAACGCTTGTGATAATGTTAGGCAAGAATATTAGTGACCGCAAATCCGCCCGCAACAAAATTATCAAAATAATTAAAATTTTCACAGTATTAAATCATCTATTTTTCTTTCAAGTTCAAAATACGATCGAAGCAAAAGCATTAGAAATTACACGAAAATATTCAGAATTAATTAAAATCTCTCTGAAACCGCTACCACTGTTTCAAACAGGGCTTTGCCCGCGATTTTTTATTGACTTTCCAACAGAACCTTGTTTGATCCGACCCCAAGCTTGCAAATCTACAGTTAATGAATTTTATTTGTTGTTTATAGGTAATATGTTTTAAATTTTGAAGGGCTTTGTAAGTTTTATATTACTTTTTCCATGGGGTCTTCCTTACATTATTTTTACTTCTATATTAATCCATTCTCTAGGGAAAGACTGTAAACCAAAATAGTGTTTGTAATGTTTGCTAAGACAAATTAAATATGACATCGTGTTTTTTTACTGAATTTTACAATGATGCGAAGTTTTATCAAGATATAAAGTCATAAATTGAATAAAAACCAGCCAAGTGCGAGACGGACTCGCGCAGTAAGGGTTCCGTACCTCTCAACGACCTGATACCCCATAAAAACTGATATAATTTACGAGAGTTTATCAAAAGACTTCAACGTACAGTGCGCAAAATATGAATTTTTGCATGTCTTTCTTACGCAGGTACCTCCACATATGTCTATGTTTGTCTAATTTTTAGTATTTGTTGCTAATTTACATTTGTAAGATTACCCGTTATATCAAGTCGTGAGTAAATTGGATAATCCTATATATCAGGATATGTAGAGAATGGAGTTGATGAAATTAAAGTTGGAACAGTAGAAAATAAATCACTTTAATTACCTTTAGCAGTATTACAGATTTGCAGTCCGTTCAGGCCCGCCGCTCGTAACAGAATGTGTCACTGACCAAGTTCCCTCCACTACGTTACCGTTATTCTCATTTTAAAAATCCAGAGTTGCCAACTTATGAAAGTAAATCATATAAAACTAACGAATGATTTAGTCGATTTTGTATCGATTTACAACTATAATTTACGAACCCTAACAATCGACCATCCTGACAACGTGTGCGTCCCCGCACACGGCACCAGGTGGAACCCTAACAATCGAAGTCTTGGTCAGTAACACAGTCTTTACAATAAATAATGATACATTTACCGCTAATGTTCTTAAATAAATCGCTAGTAAACTACTATTAAACTAAACGATAAAATTACCTAAATTTACAAAGTCTGAAACAAGCGTTTACTAAAATTTACAAAACATTTTGAGAGTGTGATACCCCTTTATTCTACCTATTTCTCTTATATATTTTTTTTTTTTTTTTAACTGGGGTTAAACTTTAATGAAGTGTATATAATAATAATTCACATTAAAGACGATCTTAAAATACAAACAAAATAGTGTTAATTTTGGAATATACCTATTGGACAAATAATATAATTACAACTTTTGCTTTTCGCTGTAAATTTTAAAATTTATTATTTACGTAGGTACCGAATTAATAAGCATAAAAATTTACTTTTTACAGAATTCTAATATAAATATTCTCATTAACAACAACCTTAATCACAAAAATAACTCTTCTCAACTAGTCAAATTCTATACCGATCGATTCGGTTAACTGCAAGTCATAGTCAATATAGGGCCCAAACGATCGATTCGTTTGGGTTACCTATTACAATGACTCGAAAGGACTCGATGTCCTATCGAGTCACTGATCAACTGGCGCGCACGAGTCAATCGATTACCTGTGACAGCGCAGCGTCTTATTCTGGCATTTGGCATATCAAGAAGAAGACTGATCGATTCAGTTTCGTGCCTGATCACCAAACTACCAACTTGAATGAAAATCAACATGAATTTTAATCAATATAGGGCCCAAACGATCGATTCGTTTGGGTTACCTACTACAAAGCTGATGACTCGAAAGGACTCGATGTCCTATCGAGTCACTGATCAATTGGCGCGCACAAGACGATCGATTACCCGTGACAACGCAGCATATTATTCTGGCATTTGGCATATCAAGACGAAGACTGATCGATTCAGTTTCGTGCCTGATCACCAAACTACCAACTTGAATGACGATCAACTCCAATTTTATCAATATAGGGCCCAAATGATCGATTCTTTCGGGTTACCTACTACAAAGCTGATGACTCGAAAGGACTCGATGTCCTAACGAGTCACTGGTCAACTGGTGCGCACAAGACAATCGATTACTTGTGACAACGTAGCATCTTATTCTGGCATTTGGCATATCAAGACGAAGACTGATCGATTCAGTTTCGTACATGATCACCAAACTACCAACTTGATCAACACCAATTTACGCGCACAGGACGATCGATTACCCATGACAGCGTATTGGGAGATCTTGTTCTGTCATTGAAAGACACGGACTGATCGATTCAGTTTCGTGTTTGATCTGAAACAATACAGAAAATTGATCTGTAGTTAACAGGCTCTCCTAAACAATAACAAGGTTAGAAAAACAATATCGTTAATCGCTTTCATCAGTAGTATTGGTATCAGAATCAATTTCGTGAACTTCTAGCGCAGCTATGTGGATCCAAGGCCTCATACGATCCGCCGCGACAACAGTTGGGCGTTTATTTTGTGTGCATCCTAAACCCGGAACAGGAGCTACCTTATAACGGTCCTTGCCTAAAACTTCAACGACACGATATGGTCCTACATATGAGGGCATAAGTTTTTTACTTTGCCCATCATTGTTAAAACACGTTTTCGTAATTTTGACCAGATCATCTATTTTATACACTCGCGCTGGCTTCCTACCTGCATCATGTTTCCGTTTTTGCTTTTCTTGTTCTCTATCTATCCTATCTTTAACTTCATTGCGTACGATAGAAACGTCACTATTTTCCCGTGTCTCCTCAGCGACTCGATTCATAATGGGTTTAATTTCTGCATTCATGTGGGTACCAAACAACACCTCCGAAGGAGTTCTACCTGTGGTCTTCTGGGTGGTATTATTGAGTCCCCACTGAATCCTACCCAAGTGACTGTCCCAATCTTTCTCGTCATGATTCACAATTAATGTTTTCATGGAATCGAGTATGGTACGATTGTACCGCTCTACTTGTCCATTAGATCTAGGACTTGCCACAGCATTTAATATGTGCTTAAATCCTTTATCAAGAGCAAACTTCTTGAACGAATGAGAAGTAAAACAACTACCCCGGTCACTCACTAGTCGATCAGGGATTCTAAAAGTGTAGAATATGTCCTCCAAGACCTTGACAACATTTTGAGTGTTTGTATTTCGGACTGGCTTGACAAAACAAAATTTCGTAAAAGCGTCTACAATTACAAGAAGATGAGTTTGTCCCCTTTTTGATTTGACGAAGGGTCCAAGGTGGTCAACGTGGAGGGTATGAAACGGCACTTCTATCTTTGGAATAGGGTGGAGGTGACCCTCTTGTGTACTTTGATTATTTTTCGCGTAAGCACATTCGATGCAGGCGTTTACATATTTCTTGACGAACTTGGACATTTTGGCGAACCAATAGTTTTTCTTAATTCTTTCTAAGGTTTTTTCGACGCCAAAGTGTCCAATGTCGTCATGATTCATACGACATAATTGCCACCTTGCACCCTTCGGCACTACCCACCGGATATTATCCTTATCACCACTGAGACAACGAAATAATTTATCATCCTTTAGAACATAGTTATCGTTAATGTAACTGAGCCCCTTTTCATCAAGATCGCTGCTCAAAATATTTTTGATTCTACACAATTCTGCATCTCCAAGTTGAAGTGTTTGCAACCAATCGTCGCCACTAATTGACATCACAACAGGAAATTGATCCATTACAGTTTCCACATTATCAACGACGGGATTTCGAGATAATGCGTCGACGTGACTCATTTTTGTACCGGCCCTATATTCAATGAAACAATCAAACTCTTGTAATGTCAACCACCAGCGAGCAATCCTAGGAATTAGGTCTCTTTTTAGAAAAGTGGAGCGCAAAGCACTGCAATCTGTAACGATTTTGAATTCTTTGCCTAGCAAGTAAACCCTAAACTTACGCAGAGAAAACACAACCGCTAACGTTTCCAATTCGTACGAGTGGAAATTCTTTTCCTCCGGTGAAGTTTGCCTACTATAATAAGCTACCGGGCGAAAAGCTTCGCTCACTGTCGTACGCTGGAGAAGAATGCCACCAATACCTACCCTACTGGCATCTGTGTGTAACTCAGTCTCTGCTGCGGGATCGTAGATCGCGAGAATAGGTCTATCTATCAACCTAGACTTAAGATCTTCAAAAGCCTGCTGCTGACTGTCACTCCACTCCCAAGGTTCTCCTTTCTTTAATAGCCTACTGAGAGGGGAAGATAACTGGGCAAAATCTTGAATAAATTTTCGGAAATAGCTTGCTAAGCCTAAAAATTGTCGAATGTTGTGTACGTTTTCAGGCCGCGGAAAATCTCTTACGCTTTTGATTTTCCCTTCACCTGGTCTTACACCAGCGGCGCTGATTTCGTACCCTAGGTAAGTGATTTTATCGCTAAGGAAATTACATTTTGCTAGGTTCAAGGTAAGGTTTGCCTTCTCAACCACCAGCAAGACTTGCTCGAGACGTTCTAGACATTCCGCGGAGCATTTTCCCGAGATAAGAATATCATCAATGTACGCAGTAGCGTTTCCAACCCGAGCCGAACCTAAAAGCGAATTCATCATTCGCTGAAATACGGCGGGTGCGTTCGCCAGGCCAAAGGGCATACGATTGAATTCGTACTGGCCGTCTGGCGTGACGAACGAAGTTAGATGTTTGCTCCGCTCAGCAATAGGCACTTGGTAGTAGCCTGAAGCAAGATCGAGTGTTATAAAGCAAGCTTGACCAGTAAGACGAGCTATCTCGTCTTCGATGATGGGCATAGGGTATCTCTCCTTCACCGTTATCGAATTCAGCATTCGATAATCGATGCACATCCTTAACGAGCCATCTTTTTTTCGAACGAGCAAAATTGGACTTGCATACTCAGAAATAGACTCGTTGACTATACCGGCATCTAGCATCTCGGCTACCATAGAGCGGACCTTTTCCCGTTCGTGATGAGACAATCTGTATGGGCGATATACTACAGGGCGCTTACTATTCAACTCTATTTGCATTTCTGTCGTATTAGTGCATCCCAAATGCTTCAAAGAAGAAGCAAAACAATGCTTGTATCTTTTTAGCAAATCTAAAAGACACTGTTTATCATGATCCGATACCTTATTACCAACACAAACTTGACCCTCATCAAAATCATCGCTACCCTTTGTTGATGTTTCTGGTGAGGGCGCTTCAATAACCCTATTAACAAAATCTACTCGATCTGCACGACAAAAGACAGAACGTTCTAAGATCCGACAGAAACTTGAGTATGGAGCCACTTCTATATTAATTCGACCGGACTCTACATGATAAAGACCCCCAAATACGAAGTATTCCCTATTAGGTTCTCCAGCGAAACTATTTTTTATCAAAACACTGCCAGTAAATGAAGATTCAATATAAGCTCTTACAGTTGCAGCACCATAGAGTTCTTGGAAGCTAACCGATCGAACCTTAAATGATCGTTCATCACTGTCGTCTAGATCGGGCTTTGGCAACTCATTGCCAACATCGAGGAATTGTAACTTACTCACATTTTTAAAAGCAATAATGTGAGCCTGCTCTGTGTAAGACTGCCCTATCAACAGTGATTTGTCTAACAATTCGTCGTTGACAACCTTGCACAAAACGTTTGCATTAACTTCGTCGACGCTTATATCAAGAGATAGGTCTCCTAGCGATTGCACGACACCATTACCAAAACCTTTCATTCCTGATAGGACACCATTATGAGGAACTCCTAGAGAAAGGGCAACCGATTCTTTTATTAAGGTAACATCACTACCAAAGTCAACAAAAGCTGTGAAGGGAACGCCATTCACTTTCACCTCTTTGATAAATTTTCCACTTGGGTTTGAGCTATTTTGTTTAATAATAGAGTCAATACACAATGTTTTTGGTACGTTAATTGCCTTAACTGTTTTGTCATCTAGTCTAACCCGACAATTATCAGATGTATGCCCAACCTTGCTACACTTTGAACATTTTATAATCGGTTTAGTGCAATGCATGAAACTGTGACCAAATTCTTTACAGTTAAAACAACCAACTAATAGATTAGGTTTGGTGCCTAACTTCTGTTTTGAGCTGTGACTGGCATTCGTGTTTTCAGAACCTTTGTTTTTGAAGGGATTTCGGTCACTCATAGGTTGATTAGAGTCCCTATTACTTATTAGATATTGCAAAAGTTGATCGGGATGAGAACATCTCAATGCGAGTGCACCGGACTTTAAAGTACGATCGCTTAGGCCATGAATTATGCAGTCTACCGCGCGATTTCCTTCAATATCACACCGGTTAAGAAGTGTTAATTTTTCGTAATAATAAACCTCTATGGGCTCATAATATTTACTCTTTCTCTTAAGCATCTCTTCCAAGGTCTGGCCATAGTTCTGCTCAAAGGGGAATGCATTCACTAATTTCTGCTGCCACTCTTCCCAAGTATATAGAATCGAATTTAGGCCCTCGTACCAGGTCTTTGCCAGACCTTGGAGTTTTTGCATAGCAAAGTGAGTGGTGGTTCTATCGTCCCAGCTATACACAGAGGCACACTCGTTAACTTTTTTTATCCAAACGTCAACTCGTTGAGTTTTTGTAGAAGGATTAAAATTTGGTAGTATATTTTTATAGTCGAGTTTCTGAGAGTGTGGACTCCGGATAGGGGACTGTGACGATAGACCATTCCTCATACACTTCAAAATATCAACAAAATCTTTCTTAGATAATGAAGGGCTACGTGACCTGTTAGACTGTCCCGCGTCGGCACGTGGTTCTGGGTGGCATTCTCGATCTCGCTGTACACCAGGTTGATCTTCCCTACGGCGTGGCGAGTAGCGGCGAGCGCGACTCCCATCACGAGGCTCGCTGACTAGACGCGATGATGTAGCGCGACGTGTTTCTGCTCCATGAAGTCGATCGCGTTCTCGCTGCAGCTCACGTTCCAGCAATTCGATTCGCTCCCGGCCCCGTTCCTGGTCCCGGTCCCGTTTCTGCTCCCGGTCCCGTTCCTGCTCCCGGTCCCGTTCCTGCTCCCGGTCCCGTTCCTGCTCCCGTTCCCGTTCCTGCTCTCGTTCCCGCACGGAATTCCTAGGGCTGCGACGTCTGGACTGCGTCCGGACTCTGCTCCGACTCCGAGAAACAGTGCGATGAACAGGAGTCTCACATCTTCGACTGACCCGGTCTAGGCCCCGACTTCGGCGACCAGTGTCAGCCATTGTCTGAAAATATTGCGTTGCATGGCAAACGCAGAGAAAAAAAAAAAGTTAAATAACTGCTACAACCACAAACAGAAATGGTACCTACCACAACAATTCACATTATCTCTGAAACGGTACATCCAAAATAAAAAAAAAATATGCAAACTTTTACCCCCCTATAAGAAACCTTGCAAAAGATTAGGTTGTTTATCAACCACAAGAGCAAAACTTGTGTTAAATAACGGTTACACTAATGAACAGAAATAAATTGAGGGTACCTAGCACAAACTTTTAATATCTAGGTAAAACAAGCAGTATCCTGACATGCTCCCGGAAAATAAAGGTCACATAATATGTCTGGGCAGAATGTTACAATTTTTTTAAACGAGTTTACGGTTATAATAATTAAGTACATCATGACAAAATAGGATTCTAATATCATAAAACTGGCGTTAGGTTTGTTTAATCTGGGTAGGTAAGAACAAAATAAAAATAAAACTTCACGGGCCACAATAAAATTAACTAAATAGGTACCAATTATCAACTCATTCTATGCGAATGGGCGTGTACTTACATTTTGAAGTCAGTTGCGAGATCCCAGTTCTGACATGTAAGATTACCCGTTATATCAAGTCGTGAGTAAATAGGATAATCCTATATATCAGGATATGTAGAGAATGGAGTTGATGAAATTAAAGTTGGAACAGTAGAAAATAAATCACTTTAATTACCTTTGGCAGTATTACAGATTTGCAGTCCGTTCAGGCCCGCCGCTCGTAACAGAATGTGTCACTGACCAAGTTCCCTCCACTACGTTACCGTTATTCTCATTTTAAAAATCCAGAGTTGCCAACTTATGAAAGTAAATCATATAAAACTAACGAATGATTTAGTCGATTTTGTATCGATTTACAACTATAATTTACGAACCCTAACACATTATATGCACTATAATCTGACCAAGTTTGACGCTGGTATATTTTACCGTTTTGAAGATAGAGCAGGAACAAAAACGTTGAAAAAATGCATGTTTTTTGAGGTTTCTTGTATGGAGACCCCCTTTGGTTTTAGACTTTTTATTGTTTTTAGTATTTGTCGTGATACACCTCATAGCAACACAATTTATGAGAAAATTTCAACCGGTTACCTATTACCGTTCAAAAGATACAGCACTGTGACAGACAGACGGACGGACGGACGGACGGACGGACAGCGTAGCGAGAGTAATAGGGTCCCGTTTGGCACCCTTCGGGTACGGAACCCTAAAAACTATGAAAATTAAAAATCTTAAAAGGTTTATCAAACCTTCGTCATTTACTAACCCTGACAAACGAATAAGTAATTTATAATAAAACAATAATTTTAACCGGATCACATTACCTATACTATTTAAACGGTAAAACTTGTTTTATTATAATGTCTAGTGATTGCGAAAATCCAATAAATGAATAAAATAATTTGTGTTAGGTTCACTCAAAGTTTTTTGTGACTATTTTTAAATCAATATCAAAAGTTACTTATATAGCAGATAGCACGGGTGGAATATGAGTAAACCTTGTAGTCAACTCCTCATAAAAAAATATTAATTACTAGCTGACCCGACAGACGTTGTCCTGTCTTAACTATGAATATTGAATTCGAATTGGTATAATTAATTTTTTAAAACTGTGCTGTGAATTGTAATCGATTTCCACGTTATAATTGAATGCAGCTCGATAGGGGTTAAACGCAACATTTCTATGTTGTTGATTTCGATTCCATAGATTCCGTTCAACTTCTTTCCGCACTTCGCGTTGCTCGTCAGTTTGACTTGCTCTTGTAGGTATATCTTTGACTTGCAGCATTGCTAGTTCTACGGCTTAAGTTTGTACGTTTCATCATCATCATCATCACTTCAGACGAAACGCGTCCAATGCTGGACATAGGCCTAATAAAATAAGCATAATAAAATGTTGTACGTCTAATTGCTGGCAATTTTAAAAACGAAAATTCACTGTAAAATAAAGAAAATTCTCGTATTCTTCTTTATAACCAAGTATACCACGTGTTATGTTAGTAACGTGTATGTTAGTCTATCCAAACTTACCAATACTCCATATTAAATTGAACTTTTAACATTAGGCGTGATATCTCTGAACTAACCGTGATGTGCACTAAGAAATTCTGTTTTTTTACATCCTCTGTGTAAGTAATAATAAACTAATTATTTTATATGTATTTTATCAATATAACTCCGACCGAAGCATTTGTTTAAACGATATTCAGTTTTTTGACATTGTTTTTTTTTTGCAGCACGCAATCTGTCAATGTTATGTCAAACGCTGTAAGTTTACATTAGAAAATTTTATATGGTGGTTCAGTATTCTTAAATTTTCTGTTTTTCCGCGAAATTTTCTTATTTTTTTCTTTCATAAGATCCTTTTCCTGACAATAACAAACACAGCAAAAAAAGAATTAGCGAAATCGGTCCAGCCGTTCACGCGTGATGCCGTGACCAAGGGAAATAGGGATTCATTTTTATATATATAGATGTTATATCATACCCACTAAACTTGTGGTTACAAAAAAATGTGGTTACTCAGTAAGTAAGGTAAGTAAGGTGTAAAGCACCTACTATTTTCTAACTTATCCCGAGGACATCAATATCCCAAGTCACCCACTTCACAATCACTTAAAAAACTTTTTTTGTTATGTCAATCATTGTTACTAATAATATAAAATTTTATTTCTATAATATTCTTCTGTCGTGTCGACATGAGCTATTTTATGATAATAGCTCATGCAGTGGTGAAAAAAAAAATTAAGATTAGCCAGTCAGCAGGTTAGTAGCAGGGCTGACTGCCCAGGGTACCCGAACGATCAATTAAATATCGTCACTCGTGGAGGCTCTTTTAATGCACCCCATTTCTGAAATAAAAAGTACTTACACAAATGTTCGAAAAAAATAATTATAAATAAGGCAACATTTTAAGACAAAAAAGTTGATTGACCGATTTATATAAATTTTAGGCAACACGCTAGGTCGAACCAAATCGATCGAGCGGGCAAATCTAACATAAATATCATTCTATTTATGCATTGATATTTCACAAGAATCGATAGTCTGACCAAGTCTGAAGTCCCACAAGCTACCCCTAACTCCACAAGCTGAGCTGAGCTCCTGGGAATTGGACGCAATAGTCAAACGAAATCGGATTTGAGTCCACAGCCATTCGATCAGCAGTCAACGCTATAGCTACCAGTAGACCTGTTGGCTAGCTACCTGTAGACTGTGCATTTAATTCATTCTTGTCCGATTTAAAAGTCATTTCGTGTTTCATAGCCATCTCTTATTTTAGAATTTTTTAAAAGAGTCCAAGACACTTTAAGTGAAATTGAAAAATGCATTCTATAAACATCTTCCATTACGAATATTTGAATAAAATTTCCGTCTTGATTGGTTGTTTATTATAGGGGAAGATAGTTTTTTTTTTGTATAGATCATGTATGGAAACAAAAACATTGTGTAAATGGATGTTTTTAAACTTTCGCGAATTTCACTTCTTCTTCTTCGTGTCGACATGAGCTACATAATGATAATATCTCATGTCGTGGAGAAAAGATTAGCCAGTCAGCAGGTTGATAGCGGGGCTGACTGCCCAGGGTGCGCCGGACGATCAATTAAATATCGTCACTCGTGGAGGCTCTTTTAATGCAACCCCGAATTTCACTCATATTGAACTATGTTTACGGGACTTGTCGCGCACAATTAAATCAAAATATAACAAACTTTTTGACTAACCTCGACGTTTCGGTCAAGTTGCATTGGCCGTGGTCACGAGCAGACTGAAGTATGTGTGTATTGTGTAAATATTTGTGATGACACTTTGAAAGATGTTTATATAATACATTTTTCAATTTCTCCTAAATTTCTCTTCTTTTTCGTCTAAATCTTTAATAAAAGGCTTAAAATTAGACCGAGATGGCTGCAAAATGTGAAAAGCCTTTTATTAGGTAGGCGTATATTAAAAAAACTTTTTAACAAAAAATTGAACCGACGGAAACAGAAACTGAAAAGCGAAAATTAAAATGAAGCTTTTTAGTCTTAATAACTATTCTCCTAACTAAACTAATGTGATTATGAATTGGCGCCAAACAAACAAGCAAAGTGCATGCGAGTTGCAAGTGGTCGAGCGGGGAACGCATTTTTGGAAAGTTATTGATTATGGTTGACAAATTCATGTTGTATTTGATGTTATTTTGTTTTTATTAGAAGTAAGTAATTTAATTATCTACTTCGTTAATTGTTTGTTTTAAAAATAAAAATAAAATACGCGTCGAGTTGAGAACCTCTTCCTTTTTTGTCGTCGGTTAAAAAGTAATTTTAATGTATACTGTTGTTTCTTTAAATCGCTAAACTGATTATATTTCTGGCTAGCTTTTTATACTAAGATGTGACTGAATACTAGTATTATAAAAGAAGCGACGTTTTTCCTGAAGAACGTGGCTGGGGGGGATTGGATGCGGAAGATCGAGGACCGAGTGTTGTGGCGCAACTTGAGAGGCCTATGACCAGCAGTGGACTGCGATAGGCTGAGTTGATGACAAGAAACGACTGCTATTATATTGTAATAGTAATGCAGTACCATTATAATTAGGACTGACCAACGCATGCATGGGAACCTGGGTGAGGCATGCAACCGTGACACATCTTATATGGCGCCCGTACTGTCGCCTTGTCGTTACATCATCATAAATCATTTCAGCCGAGAGACGTCCACTGCTGGACATAGACCTCCTCCAAGCATCGCCACAACGACCGGTCCTTCGCTTTCCGCATCCAGCGGATTCCCGCGACCTTCACCAGATTGACGGTCCACCTTGTGGGGGGCCTACCCACGCTGTGCCTTCCAGTACGCGGTCGCCACTCCAGAACTTTACTGACCCATCAGCCATCCGCAATGTGCCCCGCCCACTGCCATTTAAGTTTGAAAATTCTTCGGGCTATGTCAGTTACTTTCGTTCTCCTGCGAATCTCCTCATTTCTGATTCGATCACGCATGAACACTCCGAGCATAGCCCTCTCCATTGCCCTTTGAGTGACTTTGAGCCTTCTTGTCAGGTTCGTTGTGAGCGACCATATGTGGCATATGTGGCAACACATACTGATCAAAAGCCTGTCGCTTACTTAATATAATATAAGAAAATAAAGGTAGCAACACCAAGTGAAAAGTTATTCTTACCTTTTCCTATCTAAAGATCACATGCCATCCATAACCACAAAATCAAGGTAACACAAATTACTGTTACTAGCCCACAACAGTAACGTATAAGGTATAATTTCATAGCTAATCTGTGTGTAATTTCATGATGCCCTTGAAGAGTTTTAGATCGATACGATTATAAAGTTAGGGACATACTATGTTTTGGGTACTTTTAGTAGTGTTCAACATTATATTGTAAAGGATGACCAAGTCGATAGACAATGATAATAATTTACCAGACTGTCATAAGTAATTTGATAGCAAAACATGGTCCAAATGTAAGCCTTATAATACTGAGGGTCGGACTGCTGATCACGGGGTCGTGGGTTTGATTCCCACAGGACACAAATATTTGTGTGATGATAAGTGTTTGTGTTGGTCTGGGTGTTTCTTATGTATTACAAGTATGTATTTACAAAAAAATTGTATATAATTACTATATCCACTGTATAGTACCCAAAGCACAAGCTCTGCTTATTTATTTTGGGACTAGATGGTGCTGTGTAAACTGTCTCAAAAATATTTATGATTATTATTATTATTATGCTCGCCCCCTATTACATGGGACTTACAACATAACTGGCGAAATGTGGGTGTACTATACACCTCTGCCTACCCCTTCGGGGAAATACAGGCGTGATGTTATGTTATGTTGTTGTTATTATTATTATTTAAAAATAAATGTCTATAAGAAATAAGCTTATCTATTAGAAATCGCATAGTTTTGTAAAATCTAATGACCATCACAAGCTGGTGTAATGTTGTGGTGTGGCTTGGGAGAAGCTTATTATTATTCACATTCATAGTCGCAAATCCAGAACCAGAACAAATAGATTATAATAAAAGCCTTTATTTCAGACATTTACATCAAATCACAATATTTATAAACGTATCTTACGACAAGAATTAACTATTATTACTTCAATTTTAAACCATGCAACGAAATTCAACCGAGACTTACTTAAAGTTCTGGTTACAAGGAAACGGCACATAGGTATTTCAAACCTGACTTTCTGATAAAGACATTGAAAACACGCCTTGGCGTTCAATTACCAACATGAAAAAATGGAAGAGATACACGCTTTTTTAATTTTTTGAGGGGGCATTTTCTGTCCTTGTCGTGCGAAACGGACATTGTACAGACATATATCATGTTACTATGAAGGTTTGGAACAGTGACGTCATACTTTGATAGTGCTGTCTCTGTTTAGTGAACAAATTTAAATCGCTTATAAGTTGGACATTTTATTAAATATTTTATTGGTTTTTCGACTGTTGCTTATTTTTCTTAAAACAGATTCAAGATTTCTATTAAAAACTAATAAAAAAAATTGTCAGCTTCCCTATTACCAACAAGAGTCTTAAATAATTTAGACCGACCTTTACCAGCCGATATTCGTTAGCGAAACCACAAGGTTACATGGCTAGACTCAGTTAGCTCACATTTCACTCATGTTAGGAATTATTTGATTTGTCGCGTGCTAGTCCAGAATAAAGTTGTCATGTTCTATCATTTAAGTTTTATTGACATTTATTTCCATGTGAGGCAAAAAAATAAAAGACTTCCATTTAAGGCTCCATGTGAGATGTACTATCAGCAAACTTTCCGGTGAACCACCACTAAGGCTAAAATCGCTTGCGCTCAGTATTCGACGGCAGCCGTAGGTACATGTAATGTAGCATGATTCGTTTTCAAGGGACTTTGTCGACAAAATGTATCACCGGGAAGGATCGTGACTGTACACACGGCTACACATCAAGCTTCATACAAAACCAGTATAGGCTGACCTCGCGTTGTAAGGAAAACCTATTAAATGCGAGGTCAGCTTATACTGGAAATTTACAGCTTGATGTGTAGCCGTGTGTACATACGGGTTGATTAAAAATATCTTTGGCGTAGAGGAGAAATAACATAATTAGGTCTTCAAAGTGCCAAAATAATCGCAATTTATTTTATTTTTGGATTGTTTTGTCTATTTTGATGCAGACCTTTTGTACTGCTAAACGATAATGATGCTTCTACATGATGCCATGATGGCGTACCTACTTCTGCCACCAAACAGTGATGGCATTGCTGTGTTTCATTGCGAAGGGTACTGGTGCCGGTGACATTACAGTCACATGAGACTTTCCATCTTCATGTCTCAGTTTGGGGAACCGACTTGCGGTACCATTTAGGTAACAGCCGAGGTGGTATTGCAGTTGTTATGGGCAAAGGTAACCGATTACCAACAGGTGGCCTTTAGCTCATTTCGCCATCCTGTACTATAAAATAAGATATTGACAAAATCGTTTTTCGACCGTGCAACTAGATTCTTCTTTCTTCTTTTTCGTGTTGACATGAGCTACATAATAACAATAGCTCATGTCGTGGGGAAAAGATTAGCCAGTCAGCAGGTTGATAGTGGGGCTGACTGCCCAGAGTGCGCCGTAGATTCATAATTAACGTTTTGAAAGCGCATATAGATAAATCTTTATTTTAAATAAATACTTTTTAATTTGAATTAGTTATGATTTCTCCTCTACACCAACTAATATTAGATAGGCTAACATGGGTCATGTCCGCAGTTGTAACCAAAAATATGTGGGACACAGTCTACGAAAATTCAGGTTTATAGCACGGTTTCAGGCGTCCTACAATTATTATTGTGATTACACATTTTACACAAGTTACTCTAAATACTGTACAATTTGAATGTGTGGTGAAATGGCTTACGTAAATTAAAAATTTTGCCTATATTTTTTTTATATCATTAAGTTCAGACTATTTTCATATTTGTTTATTAAATATGTATTTTGTAGTCGCGCACTTTACTAGTTACTATCTGCCAATCCCCGTGTCTCAAAGAACACGTTAAGCCGTCGGTCCTGCACCTAATCTCTCTCCGGTCGTATCGGATTGCCATCCCATCGAATTATTAGAATGAAGGAATAGAGAGTATACCTGTGTTTGCACACACACTTATGCACTATTAATATTTCCCGCTGCTGTGACCGAAATTCGACCGGGAGGAAATTATGTTCATTAAAAAATTATATCCACCCCAAGCCGCGGTATCACCCAATGCTGGGTGAAGACCTCCTTTAATTTTTGCCAGCCTCTTCAATCTTGGCCATCCCTCATCCAAGTGTTTACCGCGGCTTTGGCGATATCATCAACTCAACGCCCTTTCGAATGCCCCGGGTTTTTCAGAATTGAAAATAAAAACAACTGTTCCATATACAGAATGACTTTTTAATTACCATCTAATTTTTTTAAAGGCATTAGGTATAATTCAAAGACTCCATTTTTGAAAAAAATTGGTAGAAAATAAAAGCATTTTTCCGAAAAAAATATCCATTGCCGTGTGATCTGTGTGAACTATCTCAATTTTTTAGTACTGAGTGATAATGAAAAGAGAATACGTATTTCATTATTTTCAGCAAAGATCTAAATATGAAAATATGGATGGTCATTAAAAATTCATGCTCTATTTTGTATGAAACATTTTCTATCGATCGGATGTTTTTTTTACTAATTCAATTTTGGTGTCTTAATAAAAGTTTTTTAAATGAACAACAATCAATAATAATCCCTGACCCTTTCATTATTATCTTATTATCGAATTAAAAATAATCCTGTTTGTTCAATAGTCGTCTACGGTAGTATTTTTTTCCTTCATAAAGCTATTTAGGTATTCTACTTATCTGTAAGGGACATAGAAATCTAAATAATAACGTAATAGAAATTTTACCTACTGGTTTTTTACTACGGAAACGCATGTCGCCGGTTTTCCGCTCCCAACACAAAAGTCCGTCATGTTTCTAGAATTCAATGCAAAATATATTAAGCCTAAGAAATCCGCTGCTAGATATGCTGCAAAGTTGCCGACAAACTGTTCTGCAGTTTGGCAGGATGTTTGATGTTGTATATTGTGTAATTTTTCGTTGAATAAACAATAAAATTAAAATTAAAAGTTTAATTTTAGTAACTCTGCGTCCAAAACAGCATTAATGATCAAGCAAACGGTTCGCGCACTGGTGTCCTAAAAGACACCTATACCCTGTGACAAGAATACGCACCTTTGCCACTTCTGTTACCTTTATTAAGATTTCTGTGGTAAGGGAAGTGTGAATGAATATCCCAGAAAATTAAAATCATCGCGTGTTTGTCTAAAATAATGTCATAGTGTCTCTTGGTATTAACATTTGCCTTTATTTTGTGAGCTTACAAATTATTTATCATTAATGTCAGACATTTTAACCAGTTTTATGTCATTTAAAAGTTGTTGTTTTATTTTATTGCTGTATGTCATATCAGGCTGCAAATGTTTTTGCTGAACTTGGGGCTCTTGTATAAAGCTCGAAATGTATATCAAAATTATCAGAATATAGCTAAATATCACATTATCATTGCGAATAGAACATACTTAGATTTTAAAATATCAAAAACTAGGTGCACGATTCCAAACAGAATTTTTGTTCAAATTCAAATAGAAAGGTAGAAAAAAGCGTTTAGAATGACGCATAAAATTAACAAAAATGTAAAAAAAAAAACAGAACAAATACAGGTACAAGGAATCAAGAAGTGTATTAAAATGTGCTTCACATCCGCGCAAAACGGCCATCTAAATCGATCAAATGAATAAGAACTGGACAAAACTACAGTGTTTTTTATTACTATGCATTTATGATTATAGTATTTCCACTATAATCACTTTACTTGTAAATTCAGTGATTACATTAACGCATACAACGTGTATCAGAAATGCGTAGTCATATTTGTTGAGCTTATTCAGGGGATGCTATCGAACAACTTTTACTATGGGACCAACACTGAAATCGCGAAAAAAAAATCAGCTGATCCTTAGATTTTGTCGAGCGACATCGATGATTTAGTAGGGATCAGCTAATATTTTTTTCGTGATTTCAGGATTGGTCCCATAGTAAAAGTTGTTCTATGCTATGCCCTGAATGAGCTCTTCAAATATGACCACGCATTTCTGATACACGTCGTATATCTACTACTATCTCGCCTGTTAGGTATAACAATATTCCAGACCACTCCTTACAGCGGCCTCCTAAACGTCAATATTCAAAAGCAAAAGCTTATAAACTAACATGACATATAGTTCACCTCTGACCTTACCTGACCCAATAAAGCAAAATAAGCGAAACATAACGGTATATGCATATTATCCCAGCTTTGCACGTATTATTCCAGGTTATTACGGGGCCTTCCAAATTGCATTCGGCCGAACAAATCGTTTGTTGTTGTCCCGTATAAGATAAATACAAACTGGTGTAACTTGGTGTAAAGCAAGATTGATGTTCCCACAAAGGGATTTTAAACTTCTTGATCACAATGTTTCGTATTGTTTGGTGCAAGTTGTAGGGTGATTTTACTTCTCGAATTTATGTAGATGGAAAGAAAAATCAACTGTCGAATCATTGAAACTGTTATATCTCTGTGTTTTATTTTTTGGGCCAAGTCATACGGTAATTTTACTTTTTGATTTTGTGCAGATGGATAGTAAAATTAACTGTCGAATAATTGACACTGTTATATATCCCTGTGTTTTGTTTTGTTTGGCGCAAGTAAAAGGGTGATTTTACTTATGGGTTTTATGTTGGGAGAAAGAAAAAAATCAAATCAAATCAAATCAGTTTATTGTGAGCATAGGTCAAAGTACAGATGATAGTATTAAAATTTCAGTTCCACTATGTCCTGCCTTTTCGGCATACAATAATATCACTATAAATCATAAATCAAATTAATAAGTTAGGTACATGTCATTTTTTATAAGCATTACATTCAATTAATTAATTAAATAAATTTTAATACAATATTATTATTATTACCAAAATTTATGTTAGTATGTATTGAGGAAATCTTGGATCGTGTAATACGCCTTTTCAATGAGGAAGTCTCGAAGGCTATTTTTAAATGACTTATGTTCCTGAGTGCGTAGGATGTGCAGTGGTATTTTGTCATAAATCTTTGAGGCCATACCGAAGAAACTTTTGTCGAAGAGAGCAGTTGTGTGGGGTAAAGTTGTAATTTTTAGTTTATTTCTCTTCGACTTTAGCTCACCAAAGAGTTGTCTATTCGTTTTGACAAATACCGCAACCTCATAAATATAAATTGAAGTAAACGTAAGAATCTTTAGTGATTTAAAATGTGGTTGGCATGATTCTGGAATGAATATATTTGTAATCGCCCTTACACATTTTTTCTGAGCTTTAAAAACGTATTCTTTATTTTTGGCATTTCCCCAGAATATTATACCGTATTTTATAATTGATGATACGTAGGCGTGATATGCAGTTAATATGGCTGCCTGATCTACTACTTTTGATAACTTATACAGTGCATATGAAAATTGGTTTAACTTCTTGCATAAAATATCAATATGTGTTTGCCATGACATATCATTGTCTATCCAGAGTCCCAAAAATTTTACACAATTAACTTCTTTAATCTTTGTTGAATTATATTGTATATTTAATGTCTTCGCGTTTTTAGAATAACTTACTACTTGGGTTTTCTCTAAATTGATAACTAAGTTGTTATTTGTCAGCCACTGTATAATTGATATAAGGTCACTATTTATGTTTGATTCTAAATTATTCGTGTTTTGTTCACCAGTAAATATAGCAGTGCTATCATCAGCAAAAAGTATAATTGGATTTTGTATTACTTTAGGCAAATCATTTATGTAAATAAGAAATAGAAGTGGTCCTAATACGCTTCCCTGAGGCACTCCATACTGTACTTTTCTGGTGTAAGATTGATACTTTCTTTCTATGCTAGTTAACGGACATATTCTGTTTATTTCTACTACCTGATATCTGTCTGTTAAATAAGATTTTAGTAATTTGTGGACATTACCTCTTACCCCATAAACTAGTAGTTTGTCCAAGAGGGTTTCATAATGTACATAATCAAACGCTTTTGTCATGTCCATGTATAATGCAGTAACAGGTATACGTTTATCTACATTTGTATATATAATTTTTAGCAGATCATAAATCGCTATAGAAATTGATTTATTTTTCCTAAAACCTTTCTGTTCACTAGCAAATAATTTTTTTTTTTCAAAATATGTATTTATAGCATTATAAATAACTTTTTCTAATATTTTTGAGAAAACAGAAAGAAGTGCCACAGGTCTATAACATGACATATCTTCTTTGTTATTTTTCTTAAAAAGCGGTTTTACGATGGATTTTTTGAGTTTACTCGGAAAAACACCGTATTCAATACACAAGTTGATAATATGACTTAGAACTGGACTAATAACATGGGCTACCTGTTTTATCGAGAATGTTGTAATGTCATCATGTCCTGTACTATGTGTATTTTTAAGTGATTTTATTATAGTAAAAATGTCATATGGAATTACTGGAGACATAAATAGAGATTTATAATTACCATTATTTAATGTGAATTTATTATTGCAAGATGTCAAGTTATTATTAGATGCCAAATTATCATTAGATGTCAACTTATTATTGGATGTCAAATTATTACATATTGAATTATTATTACATGTCAAATTATTAATTGAATTATTTGCACAAGCCACATTATTATTAGTAATATTTATATTTATTGGTTTAATTACATTAATAAAAAAATTATTGAATTCCTCGGCGATCAATGTGGGGTCAGATATTATTTGATTATTTACTTTTACTTGTTTTAAGGTTTCTCTTGGGAGGTTAGTTTTATTAGAGTCGATAATTCTCCACGTGGCTTTAGATTTATTTTCTGCATTATGTATAAAATAATTATTTTGACTCTTTTGAGTAAGTTTGACTATCTTTTTAAGGCGAGTGCTGTACTTTTTAAGTTGGCTTTTTTTGTTTTCCGTGGGATTGGCTCTGTATTTCCATAGAAGATCTCTTTTATGTCGACAACATTTACCTATCCCTCTAGACAACCACTTCGGTTTTTTTATTATAGTATTTCTTATCCTAATAATTGGAAAGCACAGATCGTAAAAAAGTTTGAAATACTCGAAAAAATTGTCAAATGCTAGTTCTGGATTGTCAGTAGCATAAACTTCTTGAAAACTTAAGCTTTGTAGACATTCTTTAAATTTTATTAGATTTTCTTTGCTAAAATCTCGTCTTAGTGTATACCAATGTTTTAGGGTACAAGTTTTTTTAACGGGACAGTTTAAAATCTGGGCCGTATGATCTGACATGCCGAGATCAAGTATTTCACATTTACTTCCTCGGATATTGTGAAAAATGTTATCAATACAGGTATTACTACTTAGCCGGGTTGCACTACGCGTACCAATTTTCATGTTAAAACTAGCAATTAAATGTTCAAATTCAAGAGAATGAGGATTTCTTTTTGACAAATTAATATTGAAATCCCCACACATGATTATTTTCTTAGATTTCCGATAATGTAATTTACGAAAAATTGCACTTATAATATTAAAAAAAGTATTTATTTTGTCTCTGGTATTTATGGGTATCCTATAGATGCAGATAACTACTATATTATGATCTAATAATTCTACCGCTGAGCACTCCGTAACATTTGAAACACTTAGGTCAACTATGTCTTGTAAAACATTAAATTTGTGTATATTTTTCATTAGTATGCACGATCCACCATTTCTATTCTTCCTGGCATAGTAAGCTCCTAGAGTATAATTTGGAAGAGTTAGGTATATATGATCAGAGTCAATCATATTATGCTCTGTTATACAGATAATATCAACATTTTTTCTTAATTTCGTAAGTTCCTCTAGATGAGCACATAATACATCAGATTTGCTTACTAAACCATCTATATTTTGATGAAATACAATTATATTATTATAAACGAAAAAAATCATTTTTGTTATCAATACTAAGTGACGCTGAAACACTAGTATTGTTACATAATATCGGATCAAAATCAGACTGAGGCTCTATTTTATCATTATCTATTTTTATCTCTTCAATAAGTTGCTTCAAATCTTTAAATATAGTGTAGATACCATTGTTATTAATTGATCCTGTCCATTTATGAAACATACTATAATCCCATTTTAAATTTAAATTTGAGTCAAGTATAAATGCATGTTTGTGCGTCATTACATCGAGGTACAATAAATTATTAAAATTTTCAACTCTCCCATTAAACATGTTTGTTCGGTAATTCAGTTTAAAATTCGGAAGGCATATAATTATATTTGTGTTATTTACCTCTTTCAAACAATTTCTTACGTATATTATCATTTCAAAATAGTCCTTAGTTGTAACAAAGTCCTCTGAACCAATCATTATAATACAATAGTCATCCATAGTATAGTCTGTTAATTTAGATTTAATTCCTGTTAAAACTTTTTTTATTCCGCTATAAGGTGTTAAGAAGTGACAAATATTATAATTACACAGGATATTTTGAGCTATCAATTGTATACTGTTCTTTTTATTTGCACTCAGAATACATATTTTATTCGTAGATCTCTTCTCCGTCATGTTCTGCGTATCGCCGCTTGTATCAGATTTATCATCAATATTGTGGGTAGATATGCCAATCTTAGTGATTTTTTTGTCTTGGTAGTCATTTTCGTGTTGGTTAGATTTCAATGTAATTTTATTATATTTCCTTTTAGGTGTGTGTACTTTAAGTTTAGTAGGACTGCTGGTTATGGTTTTATATAACTCATTCGTTTTTTGTAGGTCTTCATTTATGCGTCTCAGCTCACTGTTAGCGATAGAAAGTGATTCTATTTCAGAATGCGCGCTCTGAAGTTCAATCGATAACTTCACGAGTTGTTCCTTTAACTTTATTATTGGTTCGTTTTCATCACTATCAATATAAGGAAGACTTGTAGTGGTGCCATCTAGGTATGACGTTTCCGATTCTATAGTTTGGTTTACAGTTTCCGAGTCGGATTGAGTCCGCTTGCGTCGAAACGTAATATTTTCGAGGAAGTTCATGTTATTTTTGTTTGGTATCGCTTCAGAATACCAACAAATTCTTATAATTTCTTATAATAAATACAAAAACTAAATCAGCCGATGGGATTTGAACTCCTGTACATATGCACGGTATCCACAATGACGCGCCTCTGCGCTATTCGTGTCTCAGGATACTGGTCTGAATTTATTGACCAGTATATGAATGTTGATAAATAAAAAAGTTGGTTGGGTAGGTGGTAAAATTATTATATCAATTCGACACAACACATTCACTGTTTGATATTTTTTCGTCTTTATTAGTTAATTGTAATATTAATTTATACATATTTTGAATTTTGTTCATTTTGGTTTGTCACTCATAGCCTCATAACACACAATTTAATTATTAAAATTTAATTATTAATTTGGTTTATAAAAATCCTTTCAGTAAATTTTTAGCACTGGATAACGTTCTCACATAAGCACTGTTATAGTTGATACACTTTTATTCACCAATAGTATAGGTAAATACTCATTTATTATTAATTTTATGCTTTTAAACCGGAGCTCAATGTTGACAGTCCAACCAAGTAGGTACCCCCCCCAAAAATCAACTGTCCAATCATTGATACCGTTTTTATTTATTTATAGTTAATTAACACGGTACAAAAACCAGGTGTTATAGGTATCTCTGTGTTTCTTTTTGTTTGGCGCAAGTAAAAGGATGATTTTACTTTTTGATTTTATATAGATGGAAAGTCAACGGTCGGTTTCCCATTGGAGTAGGCAGAAACTATGGATTTCCACACGTTATGATCCAGACCCACCACTTTCGCTTCATTTACATTAATTAACCTCCATGTATGCTCAAACTAGTTCACTTGGTAGGAACAATGGATTATATTCTTAAATATATTCTAAAAAAAACAGCCAAGTGCGAGTCGGACTCGCACAGTAAGGGTTCCGTACCACCCATCGACCTGAAACCCCATAGAAACTGAGCAAATTTACGAGAGTTTATCACAAGACATCAATGCACCGAGAGCAAAATATGAATTATTGCATTTCTTTCTTACGGAGGTACCACCACATATGTCAATGTTTACCCTATTTTTGCCTATTTTTTTTTTGGTATATATTACTGGTTTGAATATAGAGCAGAAATAAAAAAAATTAAAAAAAATCAAGTTTTTCGAGGTTTCTTGTATGGGGATCCCCTTTGGTTTTAGATTTTTTAATTTGTTGTGATAGGAGTCATAGCAACACATATTTGACAGACAGAGGGACGGACGGACGGACGAAAGGACGCACAGCGTAGCGAGAGTAATAGGGTCCCGTTTGGCACCCTTCGGGTACGGAACCCTAAAAACTATCTTTAGAAACGTTGAGGTTGACAAACCACACATAAAAAAAAATTAAACGTTACTAAACCCTGCAACATCGTTAAATTAGCGATGACAGGTTGTAAGGGCGATATTATACGGTTAACTTTGGCTTTTTATTTTATGGCAATCAAATTGAAACGTCTCAATCATTATTCAATGTCACATTGAAAGCTTTGACACCCCCGATCGCTTTCAATACAATTGAATTCAATAGAATTGCTTCAATTTAGCAGAACCGCCTTAATCACAATTGTATTCTATTATTACAATAAATATTGGATATCTTAAAAAAAATACAATTTAACTTTCAAACAGATTCGAAATTCAAAATTATCTGTAAATACCCGTTCTTAACCCTAAAAAGATAAGAGGTTGGCCCAACAGATGCGTATAACCATTTTAGATTCGATAAACTAAAAGTTGCAAACAGAATTCCAAATTCAAAATCTACAAACTTGTTGTGCGCATTGCAGGTTTTTAGTGCAATAAATATCACAATATTCTTGGTACTTTCCATGTCTAGTAAATGTTATTTTGCTGAGTGGTCGTCAATTTGAATGATTCACGTAACTATATTTGACTTAGAATACGTAACGGCTATTTTTATTTAAAAACTTATTTTTCCTACTAGTAGTGAATTATTATGTAATGTTCTAGTTCTAATATTCTCGCAATCTAGTGTTCTGAAATACAGGCCTTACGCCTTAGTTAGCCACTAGTCCCATACATTTTAAGTATCTGTAGTTTTCTTGATACCATGTTTAATGTATTTCTATGTTTTGGTGAGAAATCAATCATTATTACTATTAAATATTAATTAATCAATGCGTGCTAACTTTTAAGCCGAGTAATATAAAAGACGAATAGCTTTAAATAATTCGATTTTAGTCTTTAACTAAATATAATCAATCAAATATTTGTTTATCTTTTCAGCAAGTATCCCCTTATTAAACTCTAGACTTCACTTATAGGTCGCTGCAATGACAATCTTGTATAATCCCATTATCACCATAACGTTTCATCAAACTTTATGCTTTTACGACTAGTTGATTTAAGTGAAAAGTTAAATGCAAAGAGTTGTAACTTAGCTCTCATACATAATTATTCTGAAGGAAAAACAAAATCAACTAATAAAAAATAGGCGAACAATTTATTTTGTGCTTGTTTTATTATAAAGTCGTTGTACGGTGCAACCGAACATTGCAAAATTAATGTACAACCCGCGTCAGCATTATCCGCCAACATTCATAATTGATTTACTTTTAAGTTAGATCACTACCGGTCATCGAACGCGCCGTGTGTTATCACATACCTATCAATATAATATCAATATTATTTATTCATTAGAACTATTTCTGTCTGAACTTTGGTGTTAATTTAGTCCAATAAACTATTGGTCTTCAAAGGACTCGTATAATTTATATCATATCAGTAAATTTGTTCAGTACAATACCCTACAGTCGTGAATAATTGCAAAACAGCAAATTGAATGCATAAACTCTATATTTACTCGGATCATTATTCTTTATTTTATTACCCGACTGCGCCAGAAGGAGGGTTATGTTTTTCGAGTGTATGTATGTATGTATGTATGTTTGTATGTATGTATGTATGTATGTATGTATATTTCTTTGGCACGCTCTGTGGCCTAAACGGCTTGATGGATTTGAGATTGAGAGGTGTCGTTAGATTCGTCTTAGTTCTGAGAGTGACACTGGGTACATCGAAATTTAAAAAATTAAAATGGCCGCTTTTTGGCGCCACATTACTTCTTCAAAAATTTTTTTTTTCCGTCAAAAACTATCGAGTGGGGTATAGAAATAAAGGGTTTTATAAATGCTTTACAAAAATATATACAACTTATATGTTTAAATGTAATTTGGAATGAAAAATGCTAAAAAATAACAAAATATTCAACGTTAAAAATGAATTTGACTTTTCAAAAAAAACATTAATAGTATGATAAATAAAACATGACAAAACTAAAAAAATTAAAATAAAAAAATTAATTAACAAAAACAAAAAACCCGACTGCGTGTAAAAATAACAGAAAAGATATAAACAAGACTTATCAACACGCAGGCGGAGGCTACCTATGAACGGCACGCAGTCGGGTTTTTTGTTTTTGTTAATTCTTATTATTGCCTAGTTTTCTATGTACCCTTCGTGACTATGCGTCCTTCAAAACTCTTAAAATTAAATTATGAAGCTTTGTTCTTAAATTATGAAGCTTCATAAATGCTTATGTAAAGAAAAATATTAGTTTTTTTTTTTTAAAGCCTTATCTTAAATATTACTAGCCTATTCCCGTGGTTTTGCCCGCTTTAAATCCGGCTTATCACTGAAATACGTTATCACGCATCCCTCGAGATCTTTTTATCTTTTCAGTTTAAAAAATAGCTTATAGCACCAAACTGAATTCTAGACATCAACATCAAACCTTTTTATCTTTTCATAACATAACATCACGCCTTTATTCCCCGAAGGGATAGGCAGAGGTGTACAGTACACCCACATTTCGCCAGTTATGTTATAAGTCCCATGTAATAGGAGGCGAGCCTATTGCCACTAACCGGGCACAAATTCAGACTCTGGGCTGCTACAGAAAATTTCCTAAAGAAAAACCCAATAACACTTTGCCCGACCCGGGAATCGAACCCAGGACCCCACGATCAGCAGTCACACTTGCGACCACTAGACCAACGAGGCAGTCATATAGTCAGTTTATCTTTTCAGTATAAAAAATATCTTATAGCACCAAACTGAATTCTAAACAAGCAACATCAAACCAAGTAACATAACAATATCACGCCTGCATTCCCCGAAGGGATAGGCAGAGGTGTACAGTACACCAAAAAATCGTCAGATTCTAAATAATTAATTCGAATAAGTATTTACAAGCACTTTTAAAAAGTTAAGAATCTAGTTGCACGATTCTAAAAAGTTAGTCCTTTGAAGAAGAGCTGGCAAGAAACTCCATGGATTGGATATACTCTATAAATGGTACAATAGTTTTTAACATGATTTGGAAGGAATTGTGTAAGAACACTGTAGGTTAAAGATTGAGACAAATTCACTGAAGTAAGCTAATTAATAATTATATTATGTTTAGGCTCGACCATAATAGGAGGGGACCCATCGATCTGACACTATGCCATTAATGGCTACATTATGCTCACATTTACAGTGATCAAAAATACTGAAAGATTAAGAAGATTTTGTTAAGAGAACACGTAGGTCTGATATGGTGTGCAAGTTAGAAATGGCAGGTACTACTCTTGCAAGTCACCAGTATCACTTTCTGAGCCCCAGACTTTGTAACAAAGTAAACAGAGAACTTCAAATCTATTCACTAACCTTAAATAAGTGTAAAACCAAAGTAAATAAGTGGCTATATACACTTTCTTATGAAGATACAGAAGGTCTGGTCATAAATTAATAATTCTCACGCAATAATACATCAACACACAAACATACCTCTCACACATCCATACATTACACATACACACTCAAATACTTAGATGATGTTAAATAGTAACTATTTGTATTTTATCTAAATATTTATTTCACTGGTTTTATTTTTGATCATGTTTTTCAAGCACAGTTATTGCATTATATTCCTGTAGAATCTGGAGGTGGGCGATGGCAGCTGCGACACAGTGCATACTACTGCAGCTACTATCGTACTCTTGTACCTTGTTATACTTGTAATAATGTTGCCCAATAAACTTTATCTTATCTTATCTTATCTCGAAATACAATGTCAAAAAAGAGTATAATAAATTAAATCAAAATCAACTAAAATAAAAATGTTAATAAAATCACAAAAAAAAAAAAGTTTTGGGGCATTTTTACACAGCACCATCTAGTCCCAAACTAAGCAGAGCTTGTGCTATGGGTACTAGACAATGGATATAATACTTATATACCTCTTGTTTGGAAATACATCCTTGTAATACATAAGAAACACCCAGACCAACACAAACAAACAACATGTTGTCTTGTTGTGGCAATAAATCATTTTTCTTTCTTTCTTTTTTCTTTCATTCAAACAGATATGTTCATCACACTTGTATAATATTTGTGTCCTGTGGGAATCGAACTCTCGACCTCGTGGTCAGCTATCCAACGCTCGAACCACTAGACCACAGACGTCAAAATGTCAGTAAAACAAAAGTTCCGCTGTTTTCCAGGTATGGCCTAGTCCAAAAAAATTTTCGTGATGATGGGTAGATTATATGGCTTTCAGTTTCGTGATGGCCTGATGGGCAAGCGAACTGTTCTGTATGTTCTTATGAGAAAAAAAAACTTTAAACGTAAATGAGATTTTCATTGAACTATCGCAAGCAGGGAGGAAATAAAAATTCGCTCATGAGCAAGATTCAATTTGGATTATAATTGAAATGACTCAATTTTCAATTGCTGTAGTTTACAACTTGCACTATTCCCCAATAGTGTTGTCCCCACAGAAACAGTCAGGTAGGAAATAAAAGTTGAAAAGAAGACGGACGTCGACTTTGGAAGCGGATTTAGTGGAAGATAGAAATATTTTATTTGGCTACCGTTATGATTTTCTTGGTATGGTTTACAAGTCGTTTAATAACCTTTTTTTTTTCTCACCACTAACTAGTGATGCACTAAATAATAAATTAATAGATATTAAAAAGTAAAAAAAAGTTAAATACCGGCTCATCGCTTAAAACTTTATAAGGCACAAATCCGGCCGCACATGGAATATTGCTCTCACCTCTGGGCTGGAGCCCCCGATTCAGCACAGAGCGTCTCGAATCGTCGGCGATTATGCTATTCCCAATCGGCTAGACCATTTAGCTTTACGAAGAGACGTTGCATCTCTATGTGTCCTATATCACATGTACAATGGGGAGTGCTCTGAGGAATTGTTCGACCTTATACCAGCCGCTGACTTCCACCATCGTACCACCCGCTATAAATCTAAATTCCATCACCATCTTGATGGTTGGTGGTCAACTACAGTACGTTTCACACGCCACTTTTTGCCTCGTACAGCAAAACTGTGGAACCAACTTCCGTCAGCGGTTTTCCCGAACAAATTCGACATGGGAGCCTTCAAGAAAAGAGCATACGTCTTTTTAAAAGGTCGGCGACGCATCGGCGACTCCCCTGGTGTTGCGGATGTCCATGGGCTGCGGAGATTGCTTGGAGTTTCTTTGAAGGATAAAATCCGTAACGAGATTATCCGGAGAAGAACCGGAGTGACCGACATAGCTTGTAGGATCAGTAAGCTGAAGTGGCAGTGGGCTGGCCATGTCTGTCGAAGGACCGATGGCCGTTGGAGCAGACGAGTCCTTGAGTGGAGACCGCGTATCGGCAAACGCAGCGTAGGGCGCCCCCCTGCCAGGTGGACCGACGACCTAAAGAACGTGGCTGGGGGGGACTGGATGCGGAAGGCAGAGGACCGAGCGTTGTGGCGCAATTTGGGAGAGGCCTATGTCCAGCAGTGGACTGCGATAGGCTGAGTTGATGGGCTGCGGAGATTGCTTACCATCAGGTGACCCGCATGCTCGTTTTCCCTCCTATGTTATATTTAAAAAAAAAAGTTATTTACTTGCCTAGATTCAATTTCAATGGCGTGAACGTGATTGGATTGGATGGATTGCAATATTATATCAACGAATATTATATTAAAGGAAAATAATGCTGCAAATTTACTTGACGTAAATCTCTAGGTAACTACATATTACAAATTACTCAGAAAAAAAGCAAACTACACAACTCATTGATCTAAGCATTAATAAAACAAAAAAGTTAAATACTGTTTGGGCTGTGTACTTCGATGAATGAAAATGTAATGGACTTTGCTGGTTACTATATTTTAATATAAAATCTTAAAAAACAAAGGATAAGATGGCTGCTGTTCTTTGTGAGCTACACCGTGCGTGTCGCGTGACAACTTGTTCACGGCGCACGGGCAACTGGCGAGCGCGGGGCGCGGTCGGCGGATGGACGCGCCGTTCGGGCTGGTACCGACGTACCGACGCGATGAGTAGGCGCATGCGCGCCCTCTGGTGGCGTGAGCATAACGCCGGAACAATACACAACATGATTATTGTTTTTTGGAGTTCAGTATTGCTTTGATGATCTTATTTGCATTTTTTATCAGTATGAAACCGTAATAATAATAAATTACTTAACTGATTGAATTAATTGCGTCCATTGTATGATTTCTAAGAAATCTTTATCACTTGACTCAGTGGCCAACGGTCCTGTAAACTGATTTTTTTTTGTTTGAAGATACGATTGGCGCATTGGTGCCTGCATCGTGGCTGCCGCGTAACGAGTCGTAAGTTCTTTTTCCGTACGGATTAAGTATATTTTATTTGAAAGATTAATATTTTTATGGTTCGAGGGATTGATTTCTGTGATTGTGAAAAATACGTGTTTAAATGCAACTAAGATACAAGACCAATCCGAGAAATAATCTTGAGTAATTTCATATTTTCTAGATAAAAAGCAAAAACGGATTGCTTTTCTAGAAAGGCAATCCGTTTTTGCTTTATATCTAATCTTTTAATCAATCACTAATTAATAATTAATTATTATTAACCTTTTCATCTATTTTTTTTCCAGAAATAAAATCGTCATTCGAGAATAGTAAAGGTGTATAATAATAGTAGCTACAATAATAACACACACTTGCTTAAAAATCTATGCATTTAATTAAATAAATAGACCGAACACTTTTTGATAAACCTATTTCTTCTGATTTAAATAACTGAAGGAATTTTGAAGTCCAGTTTATTAAAGCGTGGGAACTTATGAAAGGGAAATTCTTTACGATTTTTCCTTCTTCATTAAGAGTTAATTGATTTGTTTTGGTAGTTTTGTATTTATGATAAAGCTTTTTTCTTCAGTGGACATCTGTGTTCTGATTATTTGATTATAATAGTGATAAAGTTATTCGAACTCCAGAAGCATTTGAAATACTATAAAAATAAGAATTGCTTCTTATGCTTATTTCAAATACTTCAGTGACCATATTTGCAAAATAAAATATCTTTATCTTTATCTTTATCTTTACCAATATTTTGCAAACACACATTCATTTTCAAGGCATACCGTTTCATGGACGAAATGATGACGTAACAGGGATTTTCTTTAGGACTGATTTATACCTCCAATATCCAGGATGACGTCGAGTTGTGAAATAATGTATCTTGTATACATCGTAAAAACTGTTTTAGGACTCAAAATTACATTAATTAATACACAGAAAATAAAATCATTCTATAAAATATTGATGCACTAGCCTATGCCCGCAACATCGCCCGCGTGAATGTCGTTTATCGCGCATCCCTCGGGAACTGTTCAGCTTCCCGGGGTAAAAAATAGCCTATCTTTATGTTAATCCAGGTTATGTTCTATGTGTATGCCAAATTTCATTAAAATCCATACAGTAGTTTTTGCGTGAAAGAGTAACAAACATCCATTCAACCTCACAAACTTTCACGTTTATAATATAAGTAGGATAAGATCTTGTAGTAGGATAGGATTATTACAAGATAGGTCAATAAGTTTAGAAAAAATCGTCAAAAAAGGCATAAGAGAAATATCGACAGACTGTGAAATTACACAAAAAATAAGCCAATAGGTAAACCAAGCATTATTTTGTAACCTATAAATGTTTACCCCCAAACAAATTTTATTTCTTTTTTTCACACAACATCACACACACACATAAAACTACATCTACATCAAATCACATTACATCACATCTACACACACACATTATCATCATCATCATTTTACATCTATCTTTCTTTGACATTATGTTGTGTTAATTCTATTTTTTTTGTGTATATAAGTATTTTTGCAAGCTTGTTTCTTGTGGCAATAAATGATTTTTCTTTATAATAAAACAAATTACAATAAAACAAAGTTTAACCGGATTAAATCGCGTATATTATTTAAATTGGTTTTCCTACGCGATTTAATCCGGCTAAACTTTGTTTTATTATAATTTGTAGTGATAGCGAGAACCTAAGAAATTATTATGATTTTTCTTTCTTTCTTTTCTTTATTCACCAAAACCTAATAAACACAAAACCTGCCGAATAAGTAATACCATACAAACGGAACGTCAAATCTAAAACGGGAACACTAATGGTACTAGGTAAATATTGAAAAAGCCGGAAAAATGGTAGGAAACGATATTAATGGAGGGAATCGAGTATCGATTGATTTAAACGGCAGATGAATCGAGTCTATTCGATATTGAATCGAGATATTCAAGATGAATCGTGATCGCTCTAGATTGACAATTTGTGTTCTTTTTTATGGCTACTCGACGGTTTTTCTTTATTCTATTGTTTGATTTGTCGATAAGTTTCCGATAAGATGTTTCTGATTGGAACTATTAATCTTTTTCACCTGTTTTATGGATTTAATAAGTAAAATATACAATATGTCCCGGTTTTTAGTAACAAAACTTTAAGGGCAGTGAATATATTTAATTTTATCGATAAAAACGTCCTATTTGTGGGATTTTATCGGAGAAAAATGTTTAGTAAAGATGTCTTTATCTATTTTTATAAGGAATGGCGTGCGCTTTTTGCCGTTTAACTCTTAAGATAATTGACTTAGAGCTGTGTTTTTTTTAACAATGTGTGGACCAACTCAAAAACTAACAAAACTTTGCATAAAATAAAATACTCTTAAAAATTTGCAATACCTTAGAAAATTTAAAAATAATCTGTTATTATGTTTAAAATTTCAATTTCATGATTTATTGCATAAGTAACTTGAGTTGTTTATGACAGTTGAATACTTTTTTAGCTAGTGTATGCTATAATGTTTTTAATGACATTAAATTTACACTTCTATGTGACTTAGGTCTTAAGTTATGATTGTTAGATTACGCACACGTCTAAGTATGTAAATCAAATACTAAAATTGCTCTATTTTTGGGAGTGATGGGATTGGACTCTACCAGTGGGATGTTATTACCGATAAAATGGAGTGTATTTATTTACCACCCTTAAAGTTTTATTACTACAAGAGACGGACATATTGTATATTTCAAGGCGGCATTGAAGGGAAAAAGTGAGGGGAGGATTGGTCCTGTTCCCTTGATCACGTTAGCTGTTTCTAAAGATGTATGATCTAGGCACAGTGTAATTATCTGTTCCATACAGTAGTGCAACGAAAATTGACATTGACAATTTTTAAAGGCAACTCGGGATATTATTTGACAGTTTTGAAGGCAGCTTGGGACAATTAACTCTCGCGTTGGACGATTGTTTGGAGAGGCTAGACTGTGGCCTAGGTAACATGTGCATGTTGAGTCACTTCCACATATGCATCGTATAAACGACCGTGGGTCCAGTGCTTTATCAACTATCGTGTCGACATGAGCTATACAAAGATAATATCTCATGCCGTGGTACAAAGATTAGTAGTGCTTTATGAATGTACTGTATTTGCCCGCATGTAACTAACCCGACTTTGTTTTATATATTAAGATATATAATACATATATTAAGTAGGAGTAGGACGTTATTAATAAGAATCGGTCAGCGAAGGAAGCAGCGCATGATTGGAGCGGGTGACTGCGGATTATAACCACTGTTATGTAATTTTTCTATGTCCCGATATTATCACCCCTGTCCCGCTTTTTCCATTTACGTCCCGATATTTGGAACAACGGATTTAGCAACGCTATTCCCGATAAATAAAACATAACCTTAAACAAAATAAAGCCAATCCTACTATTTACATTATCTTTCATTCTTCTCCATCTCGTGAATTTCTTCCACAATTATAATTTACAAAATGATCTCGTTATTTGCGAGATTGTAATATAACGTCATATTTTCTGTTTATATTAAACAAGGGTACACAAGTTCTGACATCTGACAGGCAAGACGCACTGTGGTGATACTGTCAAACTCAAACGAGTGTGGGAAGGTTAGAGGAATAAGGCTATGCTATGGTTATGAGGCAAAAAAGTTGTAGCAGCTAATTCGATATACCTACTGTGAAATTCTGTGGACAAAAGTGTTAGAGTGGATTAACATACTAATAAATCATGTTGTACAAAATTACATTACACGTAATATACAACACATAACTCACACACGCATTGCTGTACATAATTATGTATAGAGTTAAAACTGCTACCACATTGCATAACTTACTTAGTCGCGATTTCAATCATACTGATTTTGATTTAAATATTCATTGATCCATACTTTTTGACCTCAGAGCAACAGAATACTAGAGAGAGGACAAGCCACCGCGTGAATGCTGATCGTTCTATGCACAGCGGGCATACAATGCCGCTAGTTCACGATAGTCGCACCCGAATGAGTATGTGCCTTAGTCTGAGAGAAAACTTTCTTATAATTCCATAATGCCGTAAAGATTCAAGTGTGCGTGTTTTTAGTGTGTGCGTACTTTTTGTCGTAATTTATTGATGCGTGAACGCAAGAAGCGTTGTGTGCGTAAGTTGAGCTTGCAACACTCGGTCTCCATGCAAACTAGGCGACTTGCCCGATCTCCTTATATTCCGTTATCTGTGGTTTTGACAGTCCATCTATCATAAGTGCTGATAAGCAGCACTTATGCACCACGCAATGAATACTGCAGTAATGCCAAAATTAAAGCTATTTTTATTGTGAGTTCGTTAAATTATTACAGGAGAAATCCTAGTAAGATCTAGGTTTTTTTTATCATCAAGCTTTTCTATTTTTATTTAGTGGAAAAAAATCTTAGGATTTCGCGATCACTACAATAATAATATACGCGAATATATACATAGCCGTGTGGTATCCGGCAAATAAAAAGAATTAGACCACCCCCTCTACCCATGGGTGTCGTAAAAGGCGACTAAGGGTTGAAATCAGGAGGATGGGCAGCAGCGTCTTTCTGTGCACCAACATCGTGCAACATCACCCACTGCGGTCACCAACCCGCCTGCCCAGCGTGGTGACTATGGGCATACATCCCTATGAACGCACAACACATACAACGGCCCCCAGTTCCCGGTGGTCCCTCTATTCCCGACTACGGTAGCGGTCGTGGTAACGGTGGGACGGGGGGTGCTAGGGATCCCCGGGTTACGGCAGGCTATCAAAACCGACGACTATATCTGGCAGCGTACAATGGAAAAACGTTGAGACTGGACCATCACCTCGCCGAGCTTGAAGTAGAGTTAAGTCATATGGCATATACTGGGGTTATCCGAAGTCCGTAGAGAGGGGGAGGACACGATAACCCTGGAGTCAGGAAACTTACTCTACTTCCGCGAAGGTGATCAGCTCTCCCAAGGTGGTGTTGGTTTTCTTGTCAATAAGGCCCTCGTAAACAACGTTGTGGAAATCGGTAGTGTGTCGACACGGGTAGCGTACCTTGTACTAAAGCTAAATGATAGGTACAAGTTAAAAATAGTGCAGGTATATGTGCCGACCTCGACACACTTTGACGATATAGCCGAAGCGATGTACGAAGACATAGCTAAGGCTATGAATAGTACCGCTAAGGCTCACTACAACGTTGTTATGGGGGACTTCAATGCTAAAGTGGGAGTACAAGATCGCGGCGAATCGAGAATCGGACCTTACGGTTTGGGGCGCAGAAACCACAGGGGCCAAATGTTGGTCAACTTCTTGGAGTCCCAGGGGCTCTTCTTAATGAACTCCTTCTTTAAGAAGAAGCCCCAAAGAAGATGGACCTGGAAAAGCCCCAACAAGGTGACAAGTCTTCTCGTCGCCTATACCGTA
Source organism: Asteroscopus sphinx (assembly GCA_949699075.1). Classification (NCBI taxonomy): domain Eukaryota; kingdom Metazoa; phylum Arthropoda; class Insecta; order Lepidoptera; family Noctuidae; genus Asteroscopus; species Asteroscopus sphinx. Next base: position 7,287,127 of record OX453007.1, read on the forward strand.
AAGTTTGAAGACAAAAGTCTTCAACCAGTGCGTCCTGCCTGTCATGACTTACGGTGCCGAGACGTGGACACTGACAGTTGGGCTAGTCCACAAGTTTAAAGTTGCTCAGCGAGCTATGGAGCGAGCTATGCTCGGAGTTTCTTTAAAGGATAAAATCCGAAACGAGATTATCCGGAGAGGTACCGGAGTGACCGACATAGCTTGTAGAATCAGTAAGCTGAAGTGGCAGTGGGCTGGCCATGTCTGTCGAAGGACTGATGGCCGCTGGAGCAGACGAGTCCTTGAGTGGAGACCGCGATCGGCAAACGCAGCGTAGGGCGCCCCCCGGCCAGGTGGACCGACGACCTAAAGAACGTGGCTGGGGGGTACTGGATGCGGAAGGCAGAGGACCGAGCGTTGTGGCGCAACTTGGGAGAGGCTTATGTCCAGCAGTGGACTGCGATAGGCTGAGTTGATACATAGCGCGTGTGTATATTCAATTTTATAAATACCAGGCCCCTCAGAAAGTATTGCGAAAAAAAGTTTTTATATATGGGAGACTGGCCAGTTATAATGTTTTTCGAAAATATGATTATTTATAAGTAAAAATAAGTAAGTTCCAATTTCAAAATTTCCCTCCACATTTTTTGCGAGTTAATTCAAAGTATTGTGTCTCACTGAAATATGGATCTGCGCCGGGAACATTTTAGAGCTATGATTTTATACGATTTCAAGTGTCGCCTGAAACCGGATGAATCGTACGATAGACTTCAAATGGCATTCATGGATGAAGGCCCTTCCAAGGCAACCGTGTATCGTTGGTATAACGAATTCAAGCGCGGTCGACCAACTTTGGGGGATGACGAAAGAAGCGGTCGCCCTTTGACGGCTGTTACCGAAGAAAACGTGCTAGCAGTGAAAAATTTAATCCAAGACAATAGGCGAATTACATATCAGGAGATTCAACACATATTGAAGATTGGATCGGGAAGCGTTCACGAGATTCTACACAGCCATCTTCGCGTGAGGAGGATAGTATCACGCTGGGTGCCGCACAACCTCACCGATGCTCAGAAGCAGGCCCGGGTGGAATGGTGCCGTGATATGCTTAACAAATTTGAAGCAGGCTCGTCTCGGCGTGTTTACGACATCGTTACAGGTGATGAGTCCTGGATTTATCAATACGACCCAGAAACCAAGCGCCAGTCGACTGTTTGGGTGTTTCAAAATGAGCCAACGCCTACCAAAGTGAAGCGATCTAGAAGCGGGGGTAAGATTTTGATCGCTAGCTTTTTTAATTTGACTGGCCACTTGGTATCAATTCCCTTACGGGATCAAAGAAGCATTAATGCCGAATGGTATACTACCAAATGTTTGCCAGAAGTTTTCTCTGTTATAAGCAACAAGCGACCAAACACAGGGCTCCGCGGGCTACTGCTCCACCACGACAATGCACCTGCGCACACCGCACTCAAAACGAGGGACTTCCTGGACAGCACGCCAGTCAAACTCCTGGGTCACCCTCCTTACAGCCCTGATCTAGCACCGTGTGACTTCTTTTTATTCCCAAAAATAAAAAATCAGCTCAAAGGGATACAATTTTCGTCGCCGGAAGATGCGCTGGCTGCGTTCGAGCAGGCTGTAAACGAGGTGTCTGCGGCGGACTGGAAAAAGTGTTTTGAAAACTGGTTTAGGCGCATGAATCTTTGTATAGAGGCTGGTGGAAAGTACTTTGAAAAGATTTGATAAAAATATATGTACGTATAGAACAATTTTTTTTAGTTTCGCAAAACTTTCTGAGTGTCCCACGTATATACGTGATGCAATCCGGTTAAAATTGTTTTGTTATAATATATTTAGTAGAAACTGTCAATTTTTTTGGCACTATTGTGAACATGTGTCATTTTGGTTCATAAACACATAATTTGTTTATAACTTGACTACAGCCATCGGATCCTAGCCTAGCTACGAACCATTTTCTTGACAAAACAAACGTATTGTGTGAATTACTTCAATCTGTAAAGATGTTCAGAAGTTACACTATTACTAACAGACGCACTAATGATTGTGTACATAAAGATTTTCAGGGTTAAAGTACTCACAAAGAATTAATAAAATTTCCCTTCAAAGAAAACCTTATCATGATTTGAATAATTTAGTTTAAAGCCAAACTAAAGACTAGTAAGTTACAAGTCGGTTTATTTAATATTTTCCTTAGTAATATTGCCTAAATCCCGTGTTACCTTAAATCTTTAAGACCTAAAGCTACACGTGCCGTTACAATCTGGGATAAATCCGCCATTCTAGGAAAGAAATCAAAAGGGACTCGACTCGTGATATTGAAGTTACACAGTGATCTTAGAAGATGTGTAAAGGTACGTACCTAATGCCTATTGATGGAAATCTTGGTGAAAAATCAACTTCTTTTTAGTAGTAATAAAGCTCCTAGTCGAATCCGACTCGGTTGGGCAGCGTTCGGGAAGCTACTCAATATCTTCTCGTCCAAAATTCAATAAATAATATTTCGAAATAAAATAAAAATAACATTTTGAAAAAAAAAGACTTGTGGCACTCGGAGACTGCCGCGGTAAAGCTATTGCATTGCATTTTTTATGTAAATACAAAGAGGAGGTGCCCTAACGCCGAAACTCTAAGCAGGCATGAGTCACCAGATTGCGGGGCGAAGAGGGGGATTACGCATGCGCAGTAACGCCGATACAACCAATGCCACCTAGAGGCGATTTGCAGAACTAAAGAGACAAGCGTGATATTTCAAAAAAGTCATTAAAAGTTCTGCTATTCATCGATAGATGGCAAAACTAAAAAGTATCACCGCTGTGCCGGTTGGAGTGGGGGTGTTAGGTTATTTTCGTTACGGAATTTCTGGATTCGGTTTCCACGCTCAAGGCCCGCGATAGAAGCTATGCAATAGCTTAAGCGCAGTAACGCCGATACAACCAATGCCACCTAGAGGCGATTTGCAGAACTAAAGAGACAAGCGTGATATTTCAAAAAGTCATTAAAAGTTCTGCTATTCATCGATAGATGGCAAAACTAAAACGTATCACCGCTGTGCCGGTCGGAGTGGGGGGTGTTAGGTTATTTTCGTTACGGAATTTCTGGATTCGGTCTCCATGCTCAAGGCCCGCGATAGAAGCTATGCAATAGCTTGATAAAATATAAATTTAGGTCACACTCCTCGCCCAGCGTCACCTGAGGCCGGCCCTGTGCTCCCAGCAGTGGGCACGACTAGCGACTGCTGCGTTCCGGTTGTCACACTGTGACACGGCCCGAAGTTGCGCAGCCCGTGGTAACGTAACCCGGAGAGGTCAGCCTGGAATGTTCGGCGAAGTAGGTGAAATATATGCTTTTAATATAACTAATAAGCCTGTAATGTCATAGAAAATAGGATAATATCACTGGGAGATAGCTTAATAGTTGTGTTGTTATAACATACTAGTTCATTACAAATATTAGGTCCTTACATATGAAATTAGCGTTTTGTCGTACTGACCACTTTGATCTGAAATATCTCCTAAATTCAAATTTATAAATTTATTTAGTTGGTACATTTGAGTTTTGAAAACAGTCATTCATTTGTTTTTTCCTCATTATTTTTTTCTTTGGCGTCGCTTATTACCGCACAATGGAAAACATGAAATATCGGAACATGAATATATATTTACGAGTACGAGTTCTACCCTGGCACCAGTGCTGCAGAAACAGCTCGAAGGATTAATGATGTGTACGGCGCTGGGGTCGCAAAAGAAAGCACGGTACGTTTTTGGTTTCAACGTTTTCGTTCTGGAAATTTCGACCTTCAGAACCAACCCCGTGGACGGCCGGAGACCAAAGTGGAAAATGAAGAATTGAAGGCTATTGTGGAAGCGGATCCATCACAAAGCACTTCAGAGATAGGTGCAGGCTTCGGGCAAGTGAACGATGGGTACCTCATGAATTGAGTGAATCGAACTTGCAAACACGCGTCGACTGCTGTGTTACTTTGCTCAACCGACACAATAATGAAGGGATTTTAAATCAAATCATTACTTGTGATGAAAAGTGGATACTGTACGATAATCGGAAGCGCTCGTCACAATGGCTGAACCCTGGAGACCCAGACAAATCCTGCCCTAAACGAAAATTGACTCAGAATAAGTTACTTGTGAACATGACCTAGACAAACCCAACCATTTCCTTCGATTTGATAAACCACAAGTTCTGGCGAAGGAAAACCGATATGTACCTAGAATGCTCCGTGAGGCTATTGAAATTAAAAAACATCCTAATTTTAATAGAGAAGATGGTTGGCAGCTACCACCTGTTTGGAACCCAGTCCTAAAAATAATTAAGTCCCAAACAGCACGCAACACTGTAAAAGATAATGATATTGTGAGTGATTACTGCGTGCATCGAAACGATTTTAATTAATAATATTGTACGGTAGATTAAAATAATTTTTTAGAAATATTTGTAAAGACGCTTGTCATCTTAGTCTACCTGCGACCACGAAATGCTGCAAAGCTTTCGAAACGTCAGGGAAACCAATTTAAATAATATACGCGATTTAATCCGGTTAAACTTTGTTTTATTATAATGTGTAGTGATCGCGAAAACCTAAGAAGTTATTACTTGTGAGTGTTTGGTGGACTAACGCCGGTGTCGTTCACTACAGCTTTCTAAAATCTGGCCAAACGATTACGGCAGATATCTATTGTCAGCAACTGCAAACCATAAAGGAAGAACTAGCTGCTAAACAACCGAGATTGGTCAATCGCTCTAGGCCACTGCTGCTTCACGACAACGCAAGACCACACACTGCACAACAAACTAAGTTAGATGAGCTACAATTGGAATGTCTGCGACATCCACCGTACTCCCCGGACCTTGCTCCAACAGATTACCATTTTTTCCGGAATTTGGACAACTTCTTACAAGGAAAAAAAATCAACTCTCAAGGCGGCAGTCCAAACCGCTTTCAAAGAGTTTATTGATTCTCGCCCCCATGGTTTTTTTAGTAAAGGGATCAATGAACTACCTATAAGATGGCAAAAGTGCATAGATAACAACGGTGCATACTTTGATTAATTAAGTATATTTTACAAAAAAATTATTTACTTTATATTCCTCCCTTACAAAACGCCAATTTCATATGTAAGGACCTAATATATAGTAGCAACGGTTACCGTTGATCGAAAATAATAATTAACTTTTAAGGAACTGCGTATGGTACCTATAAACGAATTATTTTAAACACTATAGACACCAAAGCACATAGAAGCTATTTGAAATAGGTATTAGGTAGGTGATTAAGTAGATTTAGAAAGGGTTTGGTAAAATGGTGATGGTAGGTAGGTAAAAAGGTAATGGTAGATAGGTAAAAGGGAATTCACAAGGAAAAAAGGGCACTTAGCTGCATTGGCCGAGGCTGCGGTACGATGCTGAATGCTGATCGCTCGGGCCAGCTGCTGGTCGGGCAGCAGACTACCACACTCAAGGGCCCCTGGATGGCCTGTGTATACCTATCACAATAAAAAGAAGTTGATGCTACGGATCTTCATGATCAAATCCCAGGTACTCACTGGAAAAAAGTAGTGTTAGTTACTTGTTTGTTTGGCGCCGACTCAAAATTAGTTATTTACATTAGTTTAGTTAGGAAAAGACTAAAAGTTTATTTTTCGCTTTTCAGTTTTCGTCGCTTCAATTTTTTGTAAAAAAGTTTTATTATATTTTTTTTGTGGCTAAAATCTAACTCCATGTCTCCATTATGTTGTAGTGTCTAGAACTACCTTTATGTGTGCCAAGTTTGAACAGAATCGATTAACAGGTAAGAATTCAGTGGGTGAACAAGCACTCATCCCCTGTTTTCCTACCCTTAGGGGTAAATTTTGATTTTTAAATTTAAATGGGACCAACGTCGAGATATACCCTATCCATTAAAAAAAGAATCATCAAAATTAGACTACTCTGTAAAAAGTTATGCGTGGCCATACATAGAAAAAAAAAAAAAAGATACGCGTTTAATTGAGAACCTCCTCCTTTTTTTTCGTCCGTTAAAAATACGAATAGTTGCTGTAAATTTTTATATTTAACTTTGCAATTAATTGAATGCCGTATAGATGCGTCTACGTTTACTAAATTATTGTATTATTTTAACGCATTAACGCAATTGGGGCAAAATAATAAATAGTTTTTGAGCGATTTTTTCTTTCCACAATTTAAATCGTTAGATTTCGCTTCGCATGCGTAAATGCGTTAAAAATAATAAATAAATATAAATATAATAAATATTTATAGGACATTTTTACACAGCACAATCTAGTCCCAAACTAAGCAGAGCTTGTGCTATGGGTACTAGACAATGGATATAATACTTATATACTTTTTTTGTTTGTAAATACGTACGAAACACCCAGACCAACACAAACACTTATGTTCATCACACAAATATTTGTGTCATGTGGGAATCGAACCACTAGATCACAGACGTAGTCAAAAAAAAGAAAAAAATTATATTTTAAATAACATAACATAACATCACGCCTGTATTTTCCCAAAGGGCTAGGCAGACGTGTAGAAGAAGTACACCCACATTTCGCCAGTTATGTTATAGTCCCATTTAATAGAAGGCGAGCCTATTGCCATTGACCGGGCACAAATCCAGACTCCGGGCTGCTACTGAGAATTTCTTAATGATAAAACCCAATAACACTTTGCCCGATCCGGGAATCGAACCCAGGACCCCACGCTCAGCAGTCGCGCTTGCAACCACTAAACACATATTTTAGGGATATTTTACACAGCACTATGTAGTATCAAACTAAGCAGAGCTTGTACTATTGGGTACCTACTAGACCAGTGTTATTCATTAGCTTTGAAAAAACGACCCCTTTAGAACTTAAAAAATTCTAGCGACCCCCTAGGACCATTTTTTTTTAATAAACAGGCTCATCCTTATTACTGAAATTGTATTTTTTATTGTAGTGTAAGAAAATATACAAATGTACTCTGTGAGTGGAAGACCTAGAAACACTTTCCTTTTTTCTTATGCCCGCGACCATGACCACTTATCACGCCTGTTTCCTATTGGGGTAGACAGGGACTATGGATTTCCACCTGCTACGATCCTGACACGCCTCTTTCGCTTCATCTAAGTTCATTAACCTCGTCATGCATGCTCGTTGGTTTAGAGTACTCTTAACCTGGTATTTTTTGAGAACTTCCGCGATTTGCTTCGTATTCTCGCTTTGTCAACCTTCTCTCTTCCATTCTCTTTTTAAGTCCAAACCATCTTAACATACCTTTATCTATCTTTGTCGCTACATCTTTTTTCATTCCACAAAAAGAGAGCGCTCTTATCACGTTATTCCTTACTTTATCTTTCAAAGTTATACCACACATACTTCTCAAAGCTCTCATTTCTACTGAATTTATTATGCTTTAATTGTTTCTTCATACATACCCAACTTTCACATTTATTTAATTAATTTAAATATTAATGTAACGATAGACTTCCAACAAACTAAATCACGATAACAATTTCACCAGCTGGATGCACCATAAGATTCAAGAACGTACCTAAAATTACATGTGATCCGAAACATCTGTGTCATTTCCTCAATATCCAACCGGAGCGGCCTATGAGCGTAAGATACGACTTATGATTTGGTGCATAAGAAGAGCGGAGGCGATTAGTGGAATGATGATAGGTAAATAAAAAATTGTAAAGTGAAAATTCTAACTGAAAATACATGAAAGTGTACTGAAATTACCTTTTTGTATTTAAAAGTTATATTTGAAACTAGCTAATGCCTGCGGCTTCGTTCACGTGATTTGTGATTTTCTTTTTTGGCACTAAACCAACATACCTAATTAATAATAATAAAAAATAAATAATAAATATCTTTGGGACATTTTTACACAGCACCAGCAATTATTTTGTGAATGTGAGTAATTTCGGTCCATAAACATAGAATTTGTTTATAACTTGATTACAGCGCCATTTACAGAAATCTACATAATTATGAACAATAGAAGTATTTAAACTTTCGCGAATTTCACTCATATTGAACTATATTTACGGGACTTGTCGCGCACAATAAAATCAAAACATAACAAAAAATTTGACTAACCTCGACGTTTCAGCCAATTTGCATTGGCCATGGTCACGAGCAGACCGAAGACTGAGTATTATGAACCATTATCATGCATGAAAATACAAATAAATTTAACTTGAATCTGTTAAGTCGTTCAAAAGTTACACGATTACTAACAGACGCACCAACGATTATTGTACAAAAAGACTGTCAGACTATTTCTCACGACGACAACGCGACAGTCACCGTATGAAGATTTTGCACAGTTACACCAACATTTCATGAAATTAACATACTTAATCATTATTTTTAACTATTATGAAACATGTCTACCTATTTACTACAAAACCCGTTTAGTCACGCTTTAATTACAATAAAAATTATTCTTCTATACACAGTAGAGCTGCATAGAGATGAAAATATTTTTCTGTTAAAAACTTTCCTATAGTTTTACATACCTATAAGGCACCCTAATCTGAAGTTAGGAGTGCAAACCGTTTATTTATTTAGTTGAGATTGTTAACCCAGTTGGCTACTGTGGCCCGTTACATTGAGTGAGGCCGGTGCATTTACTATTGATACCTGTAATGGTTGATGCATTGGCAACGAATAAGTGTATACCGTCCATAGACCGAGAAAAAACAAACGGGTGGCGTCGGGAAACGCCCGACAGAAGCGAAACGACTACGCATTTGCAAGCGCGGATAGAACGAGCGCGTGAGGTAACGGTCACGTTTTTCTCAGTTTATACGGCGACCGAGCGCGCAGCGTCTCTATAGAAGCTTCGCTTCAAAAATTATTTCCTAGTTCAAATGACTACAGACTGGTACAGTTTTTGGTTCTTCAAGCCAAACTTAGGCCCGTATTACAGAAGGATACTCAAGCGTTGATCTCTGTTTAAAACTAGTTTTAATTTGAGCTTTGATTTGAACGTTCCTCAAGCAAAGATTTGTTGATCACATTTCAGCTGAGTTTAGTTTTATTTTATACTGTCACCTGTTTCGGTATTTGAGCAGAGATTTGATCTGTAATCACTCTAGTGTGGTCCAGACTACGCTTAAGTAGAGATTTCTATTCTATTTCAGGTCAAATTCATGTGTTATGTTGTCGAATTAAAGTTTATAATTACCGTCCTGGAATAAGACCGATACTCAAGTAACGATTATATCCTGTAGTGATCAGGTGATTGGAGTTTAAACTGTACTTGAGGAACCTTCTGTAATACGGGCCTTAGAGTTGTTATTTATATGTTATTTTGGAAATCTTGATTTGCAATCACATTTTTACAGAAAAGTAACAAGCTTATGATTATTAAACTGTGATAACTTAATTAACTTAACCGTAGCTGTGCTGCGGAACATGTATCAGTGTACTATGACAATAGTAGTTTATGAAACTGTTGCATAATAGGGGTTATTAAAACACGAGTGTGAGTTTAAAAACCGAGCCGTAGGCGAGGTTTTTAATAGTATCACACGAGTGTTTTAATACCTAATTATGTCAGTTTCATACACTATTTTATCTACACTCATACAATTTTAAATAAAATACCAAAGTCAAAATCTTGGTAACATTGTCGTTGTTATTCTTGATTTCTCTGGTAAAAGATTGTTCGTCATTTACGTTGCTGCATCCAGAAATTCAGGCGGGGTCATATTCTCCTCAGTTCAGTATCACTGCTGTAGTCAGATATTTTTGCCCGGATTAAAACTTTCGACATACAAAACCATAATAATAACGTAAACAATAACAATAAATTTACAAGTAACAATGACCAAATCCAGTAGGCCGCGGCCGTGGCGCGCGGCCGCGCACGCGCGCTGGTGCGCGCCTACACAGATAATAAAATATAGTCTGGCGAAAATATTATAATCGGAACTAATTTTCTATCCTTGTCAGGATTCCGTCAATCTCTGTTTTATCATACAAAAAATATGCCTGTAAACACTTAAATATAATTAAAAGCAATATGACAATCAAAAGATCTGACAAAAACGCGATTTTAAACGATAAAAATTTTCAATGTATGACAAGTGGCGCCACCCTGAATTTTGTGTACTCATTGGTGCCAAACTGTACGACTGCTAAAAAAAAGGTTTGAAAACTCCTTGGTTAGGTCGAAGTGGCATTAAAAACTCCTTAGTTGGGCTGAAGTGTGCGGTTATGGAAAAAAAATTAAATTACCGCATTGTTTTGTTCAGCAAACTGTATCGTAATAAAACTTTTTAAATTCGTTACAGGTGCGTGTGCGTAAAGTATGTCATTATGACATTACTTTCGAGTTCATAATTCGAATTTTACGATACGAGTGTAGATAAATATCTTTACTAAACATTTAAATATACCATTTAATATTTCATAACTCGCTTCTCACCTCAATAGACCCACAGCCTAATAAATGTTATGTAACAGGTCGCAAACTGCTGGGAAGGCGTAATAATACCGCCGACGCTACGCTCAAACGATACAAGCTAGCGGAAATTAACAGCTTGTACCTAGAGCGAGCGGAGCGGAGCGGAGCGGAGCGGAACGGAACTAAGAATGCATTTATCGTCGATGTTGTGCTGTTATCGCTCTGTATTTGTGGTTAATCTCACATGCGGGATGACCGAGACCTTTAGAATATCATGCTCGAAGCCAGACCGAATATCCGACTCGAACGGGTAGATATCGATTTGAATACGAGCAAGGTTGCCGTGTCGGATATGAAAATGTAATACAGCACGATACGGTAGGTTTATGTTATTGGAAATATGAAACAATAAAAAGGACTTCCATGGAATCTGGTTGTCATTATGGCACGAGTGAATATGTTTTTGCTGGGCAAGCGTACACCATCGTTGACCGCATGCATGATCGCGAGGTAGCAAACACAAGCCTTTTTCAGAAAAAACAAAAATCTCTTCGAAAGTCGTCTCCCAACTTATAATAAAACTCCTCACATCACTTCAGCAAGTCTTCTTTATTTCTCTACTACTTTAATAACTTTTACAAAAACAGTACAGTTGACAAGAATGCTCAGCAATCGTAATTTTTTTTTTTTTTTTATGGTATAGGATGGCAAAACGAGCTAAAGGCCCACCTGATGTTAAGCGGTTACCTTTGCCCATAACAACTTCAATACCACCTAGGCTGTTACCTAAATGGTACCGCAAGTCAGTTCGCCAAACTGAGACATGAAGATGGAAAGTCTCATGTGATTGTAATTGTGCATCCAACCTCGACGAGCGCTAAACGCAAAGAGAACCTATAACTCTCACTCCCGCCATTACGTTACACATCATCTTTTTTTTAAATAACCATAGATCTTCGACATTGCAAGCAAAATTAATCGATTGGAACGAATACTCCAATACAAAAATCACAATAAATTATATTAAATAGTCGATTAACATCTCAAAACCTAACAAACTATTTTATTATTACCACGTTTTTATCATGGACGAATAAAAAAGGTGAACGGAATCTCGCATATCAATGAGCGAAGCACCCATAGCAAGACGGCTTGCTTTAAAGCACGGGCTGGCATGCACACATTCACGCCTAATGTAAGACAAAAAGCCGCGATTACGCAACAAATCTCGTGTGACGGCAGCCATTGTCGTAGTGTCACAAAAAAAAATAACAATAATTATATCGTCGCCTTGGAGGGCAATGGAGCTAAACCACAAATGTGGTTCTGTGGAATAGCTCCATTGTGCATGGCCCTCCAAGGCGACGATATAATAATATATGGTGTGTTAAAGTGCTGTCGAAATTATAGTGGGTTTAAGAATAAATTGAGTGCTTCAATCTTTTCTTAGCGAAATTCCGTCCGCCTTTTTTATTTGTCCGAAGTTTTTATAAGCTCGATTTCCTTCTTGCCTGTATTGTTCGGTACAAATCTTGCAATCGATTTTTAAATAACTTCTCGATGAGCTAGAGAGTTGTAACTTGAAACATAACTCAGAACTAGATTATAATGTAATATTATCTCACTTTCGTTTTCAAAACCAGGTATAGAAAATTACTTTTTTATCAAATTATTATCCATAATTACCGATATCATAAAAAAAAAATCGTATGTGGTTTTAAACCTTGAAAGTTAACTTTATCTACAAATCTACAAAGTTACCACATGAAGGATATCTGCAGGACTATGGATTTGTAAGTAATTACGTAAATAATATTACGCCTGTTTCGACTCGAGGCAGGCAAAAAATACTAAGTGCGTCAGGATCGTTCCTCTTTTGCCTTATCTACATAATTAACGTCATGCATGCAGGCAACAGCTAGTAGTTTGCCTATGATTCAGAAAACTTGGTTTTATAACCAACTGAAACATTTGTAGTAGTCAACATCAACACCCAAAAACCGCAAAGCCAAATACAAATTATAACGACACCCTTCAAATTACCTTACCCAACAAAGTATCAAAACGCAAAACAGTCAACACTCAATTTAATTAACACTGAAGGCTACATATTGCATATCATAAACTTGTACAAAGTTACCAACTTGAAACAGAACCTATATTAAACGAAAGTAGAGAAGTGACAAGAACACCTGCTCTCGAGTTAATTCCTCCTATAATTTTTAGTGCTGACCAAATAGTCGATTAATCGAGTTTTCCGAATCAATTGCATGGATACTCGTAGTTAGTCGATTTAATGAGATTGTAACTGTTTTTTGCGGATTTATGGACGGTATTTAAGCTTTTAATGAAGCGGCATTTTAAATGTAGTTTTGTTTCAATTATACAATTTACGGTTATTGGATAATATTGCACTGACCTATAGTTTGTATGCAAACAAACAAGTGTTAATTAAATTATTGTTTACTACGCACAACCTTTATCAGTGTTATTTAAATTTTCACTCTGTTTTAACATTCTAGCGGTTTTGTTGCGTATTTATCTACAGTAGAGCCTCGATAATCAGTACTCAGGCTAATCCGAACGCCGCTGTAACCCGAACTACCCCTCTCTCTCTTACCGTGACCGCTGATCTTATATTTTGTCTTAAGTTGCGCTTTCTTTGGTCAATAAATAGAACCCGCCAAATTAAATTGATGACTTAATGAATAAGTAACGTATTTTGTGCTTTAAATATGTATCTTATAGTACCTCAATAAATATATTTTGTCAAAATATACTTGCATTTTTTTACATACTATAATCCGAACGCTCCGTGAGTCCAAACAAAGGTTATTTTTTGGTAGTTCGGATTAACGAGGCTCTATTGTATATTGATTATGATTTTGAACTTTTAATTCAATTACTAGAGATTTCTAATGTTTTTATTATTTATTTATAACATTATTTTTGTACATACACCAAACAAAGAAATTAGTTTTCAGAAAGATAATGTAAGTACATGGGCGGTATTATCGCACAAGGCAATCTCTTCCAGACAACCTTCGGATGGACTTGAAGAATGGACAACGATCACGATCATGGTTAGTAAATAGATTTATGGAAAGTATACGCCTAGGAGTATCTATTAGTAACTCATAACAATAAAACGAGACAATAGAACTACTTGCTGTCTTAAATTTTACGGCAATCTATATGTCCCACCGAGGAAGTCGCGTGCTGGTGTGAATGCGGGGCGTTCGACGGGCGGCGGCGGGTTCCACGAGAAGTCTGAGTCACGGCACGCGTGCGTTGAGTGTGTCGCGTCACCGTTGAAGTAAAACAGCGAGTGTATTGCTTCTGTGCGTGTGTATGTGACTAAACTCCTAAACGGCTAGACCGATTTTGATGAAATTTTTCGTGCGTTTTCCAGTGTTTTCGAGATTGGTTTCGATTCACAATTGGACCCGGTAGGTGGCGTTGCAGTCAGTGTGTCACTGCATTTTGGCAGGACGACGTCTGCCGGGTCCGGTAGTCATATTATATTTTTCATAATGTAAAATCTAACATGAACCACAGACATAGTAAAAAATATAGACAGAGTGTTGGAAACAATCATTAAGTCAGCAAAACCGTGCTCCTCCGTGTACAAAACAGCACTCACGCACACACATACAACATAAACATAATCAGCCCATTACTGTCCCACTGCTGGGCACGGGCCTCTTCTCAGTATGGAAAGGTTAAGGCCTTAGTCCACCACGCAGCCCTACTGCGGATTGGTGGACTACACACACCATCGAGAACTATATGGAGCACTCTCAGGTGTGCAGGTTTCCTCACGATGTTTTCCTTCACCGTTAAAGCAAGTGATAATCAAATTCTGACGCACACACATGCACCTGAAAAATATTTTTTTTGACGATGCCGTGACGTGTTCTGAGAGCGGTTAGCACGGTTTGATTTGCATGTGTGTGCGTGAGCACTGGTTTGTACACGGAGGAGCATGGTTTTGTTGGCTTCACTATGATTGATCGCAACACTTCGTCTATATTTTTGCTATGCTGTGACATGAACTAAATAATTCCTACCCACTAACTGCAACCTACTTAAAAATCGTTCAACTATAGTCGATTCAGTTAGTCGAGTGAGTGATTGCATCACTACGCTCCGTCTCGCTACAACTTCATTATCACGAACCAATTACAGGGACGTGTAATATACGTTAACACTTGACCGGATTCCGAGCGAGGAATCGATTCATATCTCCGGTTTACTGTTGCATACCGTGCTGGGTATGAAGACAACATTATAACAGGTAGGTGTTCTAATTTGTATATCAATTAGCTATCGTAATTAATGTAAGGATTATGTGATTTTGAAGCTGACTGAAATATTATACGATGGAATTCGAGGTTACATGTTGAGATCATATGAAACTCGAACTTAGCGTGTGGAAAAAGATTACAAGATAGAACAACAAAATTAAAAATCAAAAAATTTGAATGGAGTAAACTTTTTACATTCATAATTATACAGGTAGTAGAAATTACATGTATTTGTAACACTTACCTCTTATATAATATTGTTCTTATTTTATTTTATTTTGGGTATATAATCATTGGTTGCTTTTACTGGCTTGGCACCCGCTCGTCACTTGGGGTTGACGCTGAAAATCAGCGCTGTGTTGTGACTCATGTTACTTATGTGTAGGTTGTTTTAAGTTATTGGCTCTTTTTAGTCGGCTTACAGCTGAAGTGAATAATGAATCTTTAGATATAAACTTGAAAATCATGTCTGTTGCATGAATAAATAGCAATCTTATTCTAGGGATGGGTTACTGGACATCAGTTTGACCTTGACGGGGTCTTTACTTCGTAAGCAGTTAGGTGGTTTTAGTAATTCAAGTATGATCACTGACGTGTTGTCGACTATTAGTTGACTATTAAGTATAGTGTTCTATGTTCCTATGTTTTATCTTTAAATTCATTCGACGCCCTTTTGGGTATACGAATTCCTGCCATTTCCTTTCAATTTGAATCAAGTTCGTTATATATTCCTGCTTAATTGACATCTCACTTTGTGTATAGTACCAATATCACCGGCTTGCAATGCAATTATTTCGAGACTACCAGTGCATTTAAATTGTATCGATACACGCGGTGACTCTGCAGTGCCTTAAAATTGGAGCTCTGAATAGTATTAAATTGTGTACGACTGTGTACGAAATCGATGTGAGTTGGATAGCTACAACAAAGATTTATTTTAAACATTTTTGTTAAATGTTTTGATGCATTGTATTGTGTTTCTGAAGGTTATACCTGTATTTTTTCCATATTTCTTAAAACGTCTTTCTTTTCTCCATACAGTAGTTTTTGCGTGAAAGAGTAACAAACATTCATACACCCTCACAAACTTTCACGTTTATAATATTATAGGATTAGTAGGATAAGTAATAAGTAGGATAGGATTTACTTAGGGATTTTTTTTTCATACGATGGCGAAACGAGCTAAAGGCCGACCTGATGTTAGGCGGTTACCTTTGCCCATAACTGCAATACAACGTAGGCTGTTGCCTTAATGTTATTGCGAGTCGGTTCGCTAAACTGAGACATGAAGATGGAAAGTCTTATGTGATTGTTGTTGTTGTGACTGTGACTGTGACTGGCTGATCACGAGGTCGAGGGTTCGATTCCCACAGGACACAAATATTTGTGTGATGAACATAAGTGTTTGTGTTGGTCTGGGTGTTTCTAGTCTTAATATATATAAATCTCGTGTCACAATGTTTGTCCTCAATGGACTCCTAAACCACTTAAGCGATTATAATAAAATTCGCACACCATGTGGAGTTCGATCCAACTTGAGAGATAGGATAGTTTAAATCTCAAATTATAGTCGCAATTTTAATTTATTGCTAATTATTTGTCTGTTATTATTTGACAGTCACAATTATCTGTTAACTCCAAATGATTCTAAAAGATGTCGATACCTTTCGACTGGGTTGAGATAGATGATAGATTTTAATGATATTTTTTGTGTAGGTACGTTCGAGTCTGGGTCCCTGCAGGGTTTGAATTAACAAATGGACCCGGTAGGTGGCGCTGCAGTCGTTGTGTCACCAAATTTGATTTGCTGAACAATTGATGACATGGGACGGGACATGGGACGGACGGGACAGGACATGTGACATGGGGGACGGGATATGGGACGGGACGGGACGGGACATGTGACATGGGGGACGGGACATGTGACATGGGGGACGGGACATGTGACATGGGGGACGGGACATGGGACGGGACGGGACATGGGAAGGGACATGGGCCGGGACGGGACATGGGACATGAGACGGGACGGGACGGGACATGTGACATGGGGGACGGGACATGGGACGAGACGGGACTTGAGAAGGGACATGGGCCGGGACGGGACATGGTACATGAGACGGGACATTGGACATGGGACGGGATGGGACATTAAACATGGGACGGGACGGGACATGGGACGGGACGGGACATGGGGTGAGATAGTGGGATAGTGGGATAGTGACTGGACTGGACTGGACTGGACGGTCCGAATAAAAGGATGGATGGATGGATGGATGGATGGAACTGGACTGGACTGGACTGAATTAACAGGGGGGCTACTCCCGTTTGACGATATTCGATAAATCGTACGATTCATCGCACAATTTGCTACTCCGGTCAACCATCGTCCCCTCATCGCATGCGATGATCGTCTTTTGACGTTTGTTTTTCTCATCTCCGGTAAATTGTATACGACTATGAACCGTAGTCTACCTTAATTGTGCCTTTTTTATGTGCCTATCTTTATTATGTAAGTATCACTCGGAACGAAAGTTCGTACTTCGTTTGTCGTTCGTAAAACGCGAGTAGACATACAGGATCCGTCACGTGGGTTAGCAGAATTTAACGCGAGTGAAGCCGCGAATATTTATTTCTTCTGTACATCTGATTGTCGCCTAACTCCTCCTAAACAGCTGAACCGATTTGGATGAATTTTTTTGTGAATATTTCAATGGTTTCCTGGATGGTGTGAAAACACAATTGGATCCGGTAGGTGGCCCTTCTGTCTGTATGTCACTGATCTTCTCCTAAATGGCAGGGACGATTTTAATTATATGTGGCGCTGCTTTTCCGGGCAGGACGATGTCTGCCGGGTCCGCTAGTATATTATAAGAATGTATTTACAAAAAAAAGTATATAAGTATTAAACATCCATTGTCTAGTATCCATAGCACAAGCTCTGCTTAGTTTGGGACTAGATGGTGCTGTGTAAAATGACCCAAAAATATTTATTTATTTATTGTAATTTCACCGGCACCCGTTTCCTTAAATCAACAGAGGCTCTACAAGGTTCTCCAGCTGAAGCTCGTCAAAAACTGTGGCTGGGAAAATTACCTCCACCTGCACACTACATCCAACCCAGTGAGAGACTTTCTGTAGGGTATAAACTCCCCTGGCCTATATGGAAGTCCCTAAACAGATTGCGGACCCAGGTATGCAGATGCAGGCTTAACATGAGCAAGTGGGGCTATATAGACCAAACAGCTATAGCCTGCATGTGTGGCATTGATCCTCAATCAATGTCACACTTGCTATGCTGCTCCTTGTGTCCAAGCACTTGCACATTGAGTGACCTTATCGATGCCACAGACAACGCACAAGACGTGGCAAATTTCTGGGCCAGCAGCGTGTGATTACTGTGCCACTATCAGTAAATTTTTTGTACCGTCGATACGAAGAAGAAGAAGAAGACCGGCACCCGTACCCTTCAGACCGAAACACAAAAGTAGGTATACGGTGGTAGTACTTCCCTGGACGAGCTCTTGCACAAAGGAGCTTTACTCCTACTTGTAAGTTCTACTGTGTTGAAAGAAATTAATAGAGCTTCTTAAGAATTTGACTTTCTTAATAAATGAAAGTTATGTTTAATGCACTTAAAAGCGAGACACCAAAACTACCACTAAAATCCAAAACCAGGGGATCAAGTTTGAAATTTGAAACAATAAAGACTGCAATATGTAAATTCACCTGCTTTATTAAGATATAAGTGCGATCTAGCGTCACAGTAACCGTAAAATCGTTGAAGATTCACCGTCAGTCTAAAACAAGCTCAATTGTACAATGAAACTTAAGCCAGTCCAATCCGGTGCCAGTCTTGCATAATAGTTTCATTTACACCGATGCGAACGTTTAATGCAATGAAATATTTTTGAAGTGAAGCTGCTATAGCATCGTTGCACGCTCGGCTAGGAATAAACAGAAAAACCGGCCTAGTGCGAGTCGGACTCGCGCAGTAAGGGTTCCGTACCACCCATCGACCTGATAATCCATAGAAACTGATTTAATTTACGAGAGTTCATCAATATACATAAACGCCACGTGCGCGAAATATGAATCTCTTTCTTACGCTGATACCACCACATATGTCTATATTTGCCGTATTTTAAGTATTTGTTGCTAAACTACATAGTATGCACTACAATCAGACCAAGGTTGACGCTGGTATGTATTAACGTTTTGAAGATAAATTAGGAACAAAAACGTTAAAAAAAATGTTTCTTGTATGGACCCCCTTTGGTTTTAGACTTTTTTTTATTTTTAGTATTTGTCGTGATAGGCACAATAGTAATACATATTCTGTGAACCATATGCAAATGGTTATCTATTACCGTTACAAAGATACAGCCCTGTGACAGACAGACGAACGAACGGACGGACAGCGTAGCGAAAGTAATAGGGTCCCGTTTGGCGCCCTTTGGGTACGGAACCCTAAAAACATCACTATTAAGAAAAAAATATCAGTATTTATTTGCTTAAAATAGCTTGGTACAAGATCTTAATAAAATTTGTAATGCTGTCTACTTTGTTTACATACTTAAACTAACATGCAATAAATATAAAGCGATTGATTAATATCATAAAAACAGTTATTTACTATAGCCAACCTTTAGTTTTTTTAGTCATTAACTGTATATAGGTACGAG
The DNA here is from genome assembly GCA_949699075.1 of Asteroscopus sphinx. Classification (NCBI taxonomy): domain Eukaryota; kingdom Metazoa; phylum Arthropoda; class Insecta; order Lepidoptera; family Noctuidae; genus Asteroscopus; species Asteroscopus sphinx. The sequence goes on from OX453007.1 coordinate 7,306,544, forward strand.
TAAATCTGTTTGGAATCTTATAGAAACCTCACACACGCTTTGACTTTTGTGTAACAAGTCTTCGGACAAAATCCCATAAAGTCTTTTAGACGACCTTACAATTCTTTGCATTGTATTTTGATGTGTGCCGGTAGGACTAACTTAAAAATAAAACTTTTTAGCAAAAAATGTTAACTCGCAAGCGCCATCAATTCGCGCTTCCAAATGCGAAGAAACTTCACTTCAGTAGGGCGTCCCCCGACAGCACCCGTTTAATTTATTGTATTAAACATGTGTCAAATTCTGAGTCGTAGTTGAGTGGAAAAGTCAAAGGTGTAGGCTAAGTTCAAACTCAGACCCTGGATATCTGCTTCAGAATTTTAGTATAATTTTCTTGAACGGCGAAAGAAAGCATTGCGACGGAACCTGTACACCTGAGAGAACTCCATTAAGTTCTTGGTACACAATTTACGTTCCGTGTGGTGCCGGACGTAAAGAATTGCACCACCCTATATCTTCTCAAGGGTGTCGTAAAAAGCGAATAAGTGATTCACCAGAGGATGGGCAGCAGCGTCCTCTGAGTATTTAATTTTAACCAACCAACTGCGATCGCCAACCCGCCTGCCAAGCGTGGCGATTATAGCATATCCCCCCAACATAAGCTTGGGGAAGGCTTTTGTCCAGCATTGGACGTATTTAGCCCAAAATGATGATGATATAACCGCAGAAGGATGGTGTGGTGAACTAAGGCCTGAATCCTTTTCATTACAAGAAGAGGCCAATGCCGTTGTTTTATATCCTACAAAATTCAATTTGGTTTTCTTGAAGTTGGTTGAAGTCAAACAAAAAATAAAAACTCACCTATAATGCAAAAAAATTTCATAACAAAAATTCTCAGCTAAGAGATTCATGATCGCAAGGAAAATTACATTATTTTGTTTAGATGGATGTGTCTGCTGATTTATAATAATGTTGATATATGATGTGTCATGCATGTTAATAAAATAGGTAAAGTACTAGTAAAATAATGCTATTCCATTGTTTGCAATTCTATGCATCCTAAAAAAACCGTGCCGTATTAGCAAAGTAAACATTATAGATAGAGCAGCCCCCCTAGCCAAGTTGACAATCTACAATCGTCAACGCTATAGAAAACAATCACACATTACAAATCTAGCCTATAATCGTCAGCGCATCGTGATAGAATACTGGTGGCCACCACGAAGAAGGAATCAACGGAACCTGCTGATAGATCTCAAGCTGCAGCCAGAAGCAATCCAGCAAGCGAATTACAGATTTTCCAGTTGGCTTTGTTGTTGGATGACCCCTCAAATTCTTTCACATAGGCTAGATAGAATAGACGAAATTGGACTGACACGCATCCACGTGTTGGTCGTAAAAGTTCTCACCCCCGCTACTGGAGTACGGCTATTTACACGTCTGCTCCAACATTAGATAATAAGTCAAACTTTCAAAACGACGCTCTCTGTGACGCCGTCAACAAAAGCCCTAAGCGAGTGTTTGCACTGACAGCACTGCTGCGTCCGCTTAGGACGAGGCGTGAGGCGTTGAGGCGTGCGTCTGTGCAAATGCGACGTATCGAGCGTTTATACGTAGTTTCTTTACTGCTGTAACTATATATTTACTGTGATGTTAGCCTGTCCAACTGATTATTTTTAAGTTGCATCCAACATTTGTGTTCGGTGTAACAGCAGACAGCACCTATAAAGATGATACCAACGCTTCCTCAAGCGTTATTCAATTTGATTCCAGTCCGAGGTTGGTGCCGCACTGTGTACCGAAAGGCGAGCAGCGGTGCAGACAAATGAAGATTTAACGTCTTATTTAAGATATCTAGAATTTATTGAGCACTGGCATCAATTAAATAGTATACAACAGTCACTATTTCTGAATTTAAGATGAGTCTGTGGCGTAAATTGGGTCTGTTAATGACATCGCTGATGTTTTATTTTGCAAATAATTCGGATTATGGCTGTAAAATCACTGTTTAAATAAGATTTAGATTATTTTGGTATTTTATTAAACTACTATCTGAGAGTATATTTTTGTCGCTATCGAGTGACATGCCGAGATGTTAAAAAAAGTTGTCTTTGGCGGAGGAACTCACTTGAATCAGGGCCCTGACAGTCGTTAGTTCGTTTTTCTGACATATGTCGCTACTGTAGCGGTTTCGACATTTGTTATCTATGGGATTTGTGATGCCATGAACAGCTGATCGAAGGCCGGTATTATCTTAATTTATCTTGCAATATCTTCGCTGTTTTAGCTTGATATATGTTCTTCGAGACTTCAAATTCGACACAGTTTAATGTTACGATAATTCGTGAGTTACCGCTTCTGTTTTCAGTACAGTACTGTGGGCGAACTTTACGTCATAGGAAACAAGTGAAACTAATGCTAGTTATCCCCATGAATGATGATTTAGTGCTTTGTTGTTGACATTCTTTGTGCCTACAAAATATAATATAAAAATGATGATGATCCTGTTTTATTTCCCATAAGATAATCATTAAAAGTACATACCTACCTATAACTACACTATATGGAGCTACGACGACCCACAAATATAGCTATAGCTAGCTACCTACCTACACGCGATGGTAGCGACAAAACGCAGGGCGGCAATCTAGTGAAACTAAACTCTCAAGTCACTGTCGCATCTGTAGCTAGCTACTAGAATAGTAATCTGTGACTTGAATATGGGCGTTCGAAGAAGTTAGACATATTTATAACCTGACGTAGTTATCCTCTTATTTTGTAAAGTAGTAATTAAGTAATCTTGTGAAATAATTTGGTGATTGTAAAGTGAATTAATAACTTTAAATATATATTATGCTCTTGTGGCTGGTCAAGAGTCATAATGTGACTATTATTTAGTATTTTCTTTGGTCCTTGATAAGTAGGCATCAGTTCAACAGTTTCAACATAGAGCTTAATACCCTATAGAAAGAGGTGTTATATGATAAAACGTTACTTTTTATTTACGCAATGTGAGAAGAGTTTGTTCAGAATTACCAGGAGAATCGATTAGGATAGTTTTTTACCATGTTACATTTTAACCAAAAACAAAATTTGATACTCAATTTGGTTCATCATCATCATTTCAGCCGAAAGACATCCACTGTTGGACATAGGCCTCCCTCAAGCATTTGGTTATTATGGTTAAATTCAGTAGGTACATCAGCGGATCGTGAATAAGTCCTTAAGGTCCAGAAAGTTTATCTCTAATAGTTTCCGTGCATCAGGTAGTCCCTGCATGACATTCTTCACTTTTTCTGCTACCAACTGGGGGACTTACAGTGGCTATAAAAGTATGTAATTTTATGATTTAGAAAAAAATATCCTAATCGATTTTACTCGTGATTCTAAAAAAAACTATTTTCTAAAATTGCGTCAACAAAAAGTAACATTGTGCAAGACATACTTGAAAAAAATATACAATACAAGACTTTGCCCGCGGCTTCACCCACGTTTAATTATAATATTGGTAGGATTTGTTAATGTCAAACCTCTATAGTAAATGTTAAAGACACCGATTCAAATAAAATTCTTTTATCAGGTCTTCTTTCTTTTTATTTGCTTATATAATTTATTCATTTTATGTTAAAGTCAGGTCTCATTCGTTTTATGTGCACCAAAACTCAGCGATGCAAACTTTAAAGAAAATTCAGTTTAGCTAAAAGTTTAGTTAAATTTATAGAGTGGACGGTCATTTCACATACATGTATAACGCAGTTTCTATTCTATTAGACACTTAGAAAACAGTATAAGTTTAGGACCGCAAGCGAAACTCTACTTACGTTCTCTCGAGTAAAATACAGAGTAATAATTTGATACAAGCTAAATATTTTTATAACAAAGAAATGTATGTTTAAAATCGTATGTGAAAGAATTCAGTTTTCTTTGACACTCACTCATCTCATCACTTTCTGGGGAGAGCCTTTGTATGCGGCTCTTCGCGCTAAGTACATTATGTAAATGTAATACCGGAGGCAGGACTGCTTGGTCCTCGTACATTACAGATAACCACACCCATATTATTTAACACAGAGCAGAAACGCACGAACATTATTTTTACGAGTAATACCAGCGGGTTAACTTAGTCCTTTGGTACGAATTCAGGCTGTGGCGCTAAGTTATTTTAGTCGTAGCAAGTGTGTAGACATGAAAGCGCAGCGGGCAGCCTTCTCGTGTGAACCAACGCTATTCTTTCAAAATATTTTGCTGTTTAATATTTATAAATGTAAGGATAGGATATCTGCACATGTTTTTCTTAATTTTAATATTTTTGCGACACGATTCCCTTGGGAACCGTTATTGAATTGGCTTGTAGAACAGGAAATAGTAATATAATTAATGATAGCTACACCATGTTTGTAAATGTTGCTTTATTTGTGTTTAGTCTGTATTTTTGTAGGCAGTTACCAAATCACAGAAAAAAAAATCCCTTCTCACGGCCAAATGAAAAAATTGCGGATGGAATCTCGCTAAGAAAAAATTGAAGTACTCATTTTTCATAAAGCCCGCTATAATTTCAACAGCATTTTAACTTACCAGACAGCATATTGTAATTTTATTTGTGGGAATACGACAACGACTGCCGTCACACGAGATTTGTTGTGTAATCGTGGCTTTGTCTTACTATGGGTGTGGATATGTGTGTGCCAGCCCGTACTTTTAAGCGAGCTGTCTTACTATGGATGCTTCACTTATTGTTCAGCAAGATTACATCCGCCTTTTTTTTTTATTTGTCCATGGTTCATAATGAAACTCATGACGCACATACAACTAATTGGTTATTGGTTTTTGTGAAAACCTTAAATTATTCTCATAATTATTAGGTCTATAGGGAGTACAAATGTCCGATCTCAAAACAGTGTAGTAAGTTTAAAAAAATTTAAACAAAACGATACACTACAGCGACATACGGATAGACACCGTACCGGAATCGCAAAGTGAGATGTTTCTACTGAAATATTCAAGTATATAAAACGATTAGAATGCCTGCCTCGGTGGTCTAGCAGTAATGTATTCAACTGCAGATCGCGAGGTCCTGGGTTCGATTCCCTGGTCGGGAAAAAAGTGACATTGGAATTTTTTGTCAAAAATAATAATTAGTAGCAGCCTGGAGTTAGGAAGTTGGCGGTGCCTCAGAGAGCACGTAAAACCGTCAGTCCTGCACCTGATCACCTGATCTCCAACACGACCCTCCGGTCGGTCGGATTGCGGTCTCATAGGATTATGAGAGTGAAGGAATAGAGAGTGCACCTGTGTTTGCGCCCACACTTCTGCATTATAATAAATTATGTACCGCGTAGATAGCTAGTCTCCATGATATTGGCCGCTGTGACCAAAATTCGGCCGGGAGGACAAAATTACTATTAGAATGACCTATCAGTATGTACGGTTGACCGCACGTCGGTGGTAACACTTTGACATTAGCAGCATCTTTATTTCGTAAGCAGTAAGGGCGGTTTTCGAATTGAAGTGTTACCACTGTCATGCAGTCGACTGTACTAACATCCAATTCACAGTTCTGAAAAGCCGTCAAAGTAAAATGTATAGATTAATGCAGCCAGACAAACAAAATTCCAAATTCATAATTAAATTACTTTGTCAACAATATCAGTGAATCTTCTTTGTCATTCCTTGCAAAAACGACGAACGCAGACATCCCAACTCGAATTGTTTTCGTCGAAATCTCAACAAATCCGTACCGTGACGTGTCTGAGGTAGTTTTAATTTAAAAGGACTTAAAGGGCGATCACCGTCGCTCCTCGGATTAAAATTTGCAACAGAACTGTTGATACGGTTCTGATAATTTGGCGTGACGGATAAGACACCTTTATACGCTTTGGTATTCTTTAAGTGGTCCTTCAGTCCTGTTTGCAGTGGAATTCAGTCTCGTCTGGGTATTTGATTACTTCTTTCTTAATCTCTTTTCCTTTGCACGTCTCTTTTCTTTTATCTCTTTAATGTATTATTTTCCAAGTTGTAATTAAATTGCACTTAGTGGCAATGACTCTTAGCTGTTGTGTGACGTATTAGAGAAACGACTTATGGACATAGATTTTATTCAAATTCCAACGGATTCTTATTCTGTAATCTGAAAATTGGTAGACATCTGTCACATGTTTGGTATTTTCCAAGCATTGAATCAGCACCAGCGATGCAATATAACATAACATAACATAACATCACGCCTGTATTTCCCCGAAGGGGTAGGCAGAGGTGTAATAGTACACCCACATTTTGCCTGTTATGTTATAGTCCCATGTTATAGGGGGCGAGCCTATTGCCACTGACCAGGCACAAAACCAGACTCCGGGCTGCTACTGAGAATTTCCTAATGAAAAAATCCAATAACACTTTGCCCGACCCGGGAATCGAACCCACGCTCAGCAGTTGCGCTTGCAACCACTAGACCAACGAGGCAGCGATGCAATATTTAATGTAATACTAATAACTACAATTTGGCCGCTGCTTCGCCAGCGTATAATTAGGCTTATCACAGAAAGACTTGGCGTACATCCCTCGGAAATTGTTTACTTTCCCGGGATAAAAAAGGAGCCTGAATGTTAACTCCGATTAAGGTGTATCTATATGCCAAATTTCATCGACATCCGTTCCGTTTTAGCGTGATTGAGTAACAAACATTTGAACATCGAAACATCTTCACAAACTTACATTTTTAATTATATAATTGTACGATGCAACCGTACATTTTCTCAGGTCAGCGTTTTTACGCGACTCATGAATTTCTTTTAATATTTAGACCACTTCGCGACGAGCGATCAAGTAAGCCGCGCGTTCTCACATTTTACGTGACTAACAAGTGTCGCGTATTAGCAATATCATTTCCACTCACATACCTACAGTTCATTCTGTTCATTAACTTTCATAAATATTCGGACAATATAACATTTCTTTTCCTGAACTATCGTATTTTATTTCTGCCAGCATCATCATCAAAAGAAGTGCAGTCTAACAAGAGACTGTACAATAATATTAATAGGGACCTTACTAGATTTTATGTCTACTTTTTGTAGATTGAATAAGATTTTCTATTTATTTTTAAATATATTACCGCTTTTATCATGTAGATAGTACTTTTTTATCATAATAAATCTAATTTTGACGTTTTCATGATTGAATGGATTCCAATGACAACACTTAACTAATGTATTTTTCTAGTGCAATTATCAAGTTTTTTTTTTAAATTTATATAAGCACACATATTACCTACGCACATGCTCTGAGAAATATCCAGAATTTATTTGCATGGTTCCAAAATGAAGATCCTATGTAGAAGAGCCGGCAGAAAACTCCATGGATACTCTTTTAAAATAATATGTGGTACAATCTGGTATTCTAAAAATCTTTGACTGAAGTTTAGTGAGAATACTGTAGGTTAATGCGTCAACGATCATGACAAAATACGTAGTTGCAATATTTAGTGTTAATTCTGCCAAAAATAGGTCGTCAAACTTGGATACAATATGGAGCATCACTCTCCCACCCACAAATATATGCACATGTAGAATGTTAAAAATTGGTCGCACTTTCTGCATGCTGTGTGCACCTAGCTTTGGCGGAATTAACACTAAATATTGTAACTCCATATTTTGTATGTCATGGATTTCCACAAAATAACGCCTAAAACCATTCTGTATCAATTAATAACATATTTAACTAATAATAATTTACAAATGGGTACAGCTAAATAACAGCTAAGCGTGGGGTCCTAGATTCGATTACTGGGTCGGGTAAGTGTTATTGGATTTTTTTTCATTAGGAAATTTCCAGTAGCAGCTCAGACTCTGGATTTGTGCCCAGTTAAGGCAATAGGCTCGCCCTCTATTACATGGAACTTATAACATAACTGGCAAAATGTGGGTGTACTTTACACCTCTACCTACCCCTTCGAGGAATACAGGTGTTATGATATGTATGTAAATAAAAACATTCACATATATTTGTTCTGATAATTACTAATTTTTTTCAGAAAATAGAACATTAAAGGTGTCTTTCACTAATGTTACACTCTACAAATAAACATTAAATCCATCCCACGCAGGTTGACGATGAAAATTAAAAATAAACTCGTGAAATTCGAGGAGCAAGTTTGACTTGGCGACTTCTTTATTTGCCTTTCTTCCTTTGATCTTGATGTTCAGGTAGCTGAAGGCGATACATCCTACAGAATAACTTTTAATCCCGCTGCCGTCAGCAATCGAGCGGTAAGTCGTTTTAAATTAAAACTTGTCGTCGATCCCTGATCCTTAGGATTTATGGCAAAGTTAGGGAGAACCCATCGATCCCTAGTAGTCCTCATACATACATAATTGCGGTCGACTCGAAAAAAGTTGTTCCTCTGCGTCGCTACCACGAGCATGTGACTAAAATTCGTATTTTTTTCCACGCGATTGTTTGCTTTGTTTCTTTAGCCGTCAAAACTTAAGATTGATCTAGAAACGTAATGGATGATGACAACTGCTATTTTAGCTGTCACTTTCAGTGATACGTAGTCGCTGTAGTTTTTCTTACAATAAATACTAGCTAGAAAAAAGGTTTCTGTGTAATTGACGAGACTTCAGCGAATATCAATAAGTCAATGCCTAGACACTCAAACTGTAAAATTCGATTACTTGTGATACTAATATTATAAGAGAAATAAATATTTAAGCAACTGAGATATAAATTATATATTGCTGAGGAGCTATTAATATTTAGATGCATATATTATGAACTCTGAAAGAGCGATATAGAATGACCTTGATCTTTAAGCACATTTTGGAATAAACGGTATAAATACATAATAATACACACCAGGATAAATTGGGTCAACGGTGAAACAGACACAAATTACGTGTAGAAATATTATTCTTGTAACATTTATCTTCTACGAAAATAGCGCAAGGACTCTGGAGGGGTAAATCCGTGAATATTTTTATTTCATCATCATCATCATCATTTCAGCCGAAAGACGTCCACTGCTGGACATAGGCCTCCAAATATCTCCGCAACGACCGGTCCCATTTTTTTTGATCTACCTAATTCCGTAGTAACGTTGTGATATTGTTACAATACTTCTATAATACAATCACCGGTTTTTGAGATTCCAAAAAGCATACATATTACTCATGCAGAATCAAGTGCAATTCTATTTTTCTATGTACCAGTTGCTCACACTACCGTGCGTGTGAGCGAGATGCTAATACAACTCCTGCCATTTTCAGTCCCATTCGTTATTTGCGCGAGAAGTACCTTTTTCATGGGTAAATCCTCATGGAGGCGCTATGTTTGGGGAAGCCGGAGCCAGTGTCGGACTATTACTGACTAAAACCATCACGGCGCCGCGGCATTCCTCTAACTACCTTTGGCCGGGGGCGTGGGTAAAAATACATGCATACCTACATTTGGTCAACATTATTATTAGTCGACCAAAATAAATAAATTAACAACCAATCAAATAATTTGACATCAGAAGGCCAATTCTCGAAACAAAAAATGTTCAAAATTCAGTTCCGATCTCATTTCATTGTTGCACAACAGCAACAAACAGGAACATGACTGTCAGAACTGTCATTTATGACAGTAGATGTTTCTATTTAACGTTTTTTGTTGTGACATTTCGGATATTTTGACTACATCGGAACTATACAGAGTGTTCCATGGCCATGCTTCATGAAGGGAAACTACTATAATATTGGAACTTTTCTTTTAAACAGAAACAGTAATGATTGTAAATAACAGGCCATGACGATTTTTTTTATTAGTTATAGATCTGCTCTTGACCGCAAACTAGACTGCTTTGTCAAGATTTTTTTTTTAAATTCTTAACGGGCTTGCGGTTGATCGCCACCTCACCTAATGTTAAGCGATGTTGCGGTCGACGATGGTACACGCTTGCCCAGCAAAAACCTACTCACTCGAGTCTTGAAGACCACCAGATTATACTTCTCGGGAAACACTGACGCCGGAAAGGAATTCCACTCTTTGGCGGTACGCATGATAAAGCTATTAGCAAACCGGTTCGTGTGTAAGGGTGGAATATCTACCATAAAACGGTGGCGCATCGCCGTGCAAGATGTGGTTGACGGTGGAGTGGAGACGGTGTAATACAATTTACTCTTAAAAATACCGTGTTGTGTTATGAAATGAAGTATTTTTCTTGATAAATGTCACAATTTCCAACATAAGGCACACTCTACAAAGCGTACAACAAAAAAAGTTTACATGTATAAATCTAAACAATATTTTCCCCTCGATAAAATTACGTGTGGACACTCTGAGACTATTTTGAACATTTTAAACTACGAGAATTGGCCCTCTGACGAGTACATTTTACGTCGTTCAGTGTTTTAGAAATCCGGAATTTCAATTTGAGTAGGATAAACGTAGATAGTTTTCAGAATTAGCATCTACAGAACCGTGATTGAAAAAAGTTCCATCTACCATAAAAAGATGTACACATAAAAAAGTTTATGACGCCGTAACCAGCTAGTTAGGTTCATGCAATGAACATTGTAATTACATTACCGCCGTCACTCAGAGAATTTTTAATTAGATTTATGTACAATTCCATACTCCATTCTGTGTCGCGTGGAATATTTTTTGCTTAAACTTGATTTTATTTGAGTTAACCTGATGTGAGAGGACTTTAAAATATTACTAGTGCCATTATAATGAAATGTGAAGCTTAAATTAGACTTAAAAGAAAAATGGACGGGTACTCTAAATTTTTCCTCTACATGAATCGGTTTTTCTATGCTTAATGACAAATAGTTCTGTAAGAATTATTCGAAAGAACTTGATCTCAAATTATGTATTTTTTTAGGGTTCCGTACCCAAAGGGTGCAAACGGGACCCTATTACTCTCGCTACGCTGTCGGTCCGTCCGTCCATCCGTCCGTCCGTCTGTCTGTCACAGGGTTGTATCTTTGTAACGGTAATAGATAACCAGTTGAAATTTTCACAGAATATGTGTTGCTATGAGTGATATCACGACAAATACTAAAAACAAAAAAAAGTCTAAAACCAAAGGAAACCCCCTTTGGTTTTAGACTTTTTCCATACAATAAAACATGCATTTTTTTCAACGTTTTTGTTCCTGTTCTATCTTTAAAACGGTAATACATACCAGCGTCAAACTTGGTCTGATTATAGTGCATACCATGTAGTTATGCAACAAATACTAAAACAGGACATATATAGACAAATGTGGTGGTACTTACGGAAGAACGAGATGCAAAAATTCACATTTCACGAACGTTCGTTGATGTCTTTTGATAAAATCTCGTAAATTAAATCAGTTTCTATGGGGTATCAGGTCGATGGGTGGTACGGAACCCTTACTACGTGAGTCCGACTCACACTTGGCCGGTTTTTTTAAATAATTGATTTTTGCAATATGTAACAAACGTACTTATATTTTAATACTAGACGTCATCCACGGCTTCACCCGATGGATGGCACGTAGGTGTTGTTTAACGTGCATCCCTCGTGAACTTTTTATTTATCTTCCAGGACAAAAAGAAGCCTCTGTCCTTCAGGTCCCAGGTCTTTGCTCTTCATTATAATCGATTCAGAGGTTTAGTCGTGAAGCGGTAACAAACAAACAGACTGAGCTACTTTCGTATTTATTATATTAGTGTGATATACCATACTTGTGGATAACTAACTATAAGAAAAGATGCAGACCATAGAAAACATGGATGGATTGTGTGAAAGATGATATTAATAGAATGAAAGAGAACTTTGAGATGACGGCTAATAGAGATGTATGGAAAAAAATACATACTGCGCCGACCCCAAATAAATTGGGATACGGGCAAGAGGATGATGATGATACTATACTTAGTGTCCCACGTCCTGTACGCGCCAAGTTTTGTATTTTTATTTAAATACCATGAAAAGCATGTACGAGTGTGTACTGCGCTGTACCTTAATTTAAAAAAAGAGTACAGCTTACCATTTTCATAAAAATGCTAATTGAATATGGCGGGTACAGAACGAGCTCGTCCTGTACGCGCCATAATGATTTAATGATGATCGGTCTTTTGTTATGATATAAAACGTGTACCGAGGATGTTCTCCACATAACTGCAATCGGTGTTCAATAACTACCAGGCCCCTCAGAAAGTATTGCGAAAAAAAGTTTTTATATGGGAGACTGGCCAGTTATAATGTTTTTCGAAAATATGATTATTTATAAGTAAAAATAAGTAAGTTCCAATTTCAAAATTTCCCTCCACATTTTTTGCGAGTTAATTCAAAGTATTGTGTCTCACTGAAATATGGATCTGCGCCGGGAACATTTTAGAGCTATGATTTTATACGATTTCAAGTGTCGCCTGAAACCGGATGAATCGTACGATAGACTTCAAATGGCATTCATGGATGAAGGCCCTTCCAAGGCAACCGTGTATCGTTGGTATAACGAATTCAAGCGCGGTCGACCAACTTTGGGGGATGACGAAAGAAGCGGTCGCCCTTTGACGGCTGTTACCGAAGAAAACGTGCTAGCAGTGAAAAATTTAATCCAAGACAATAGGCGAATTACATATCAGGAGATTCAACACATATTGAAGATTGTATCGGGAAGCGTTCACGAGATTCTACACAGCCATCTTCGCGTGAGGAGGATAGTATCACGCTGGGTGCCGCACAACCTCACCGATGCTCAGAAGCAGGCCCGGGTGGAATGGTGCCGTGATATGCTTAACAAATTTGAAGCAGGCTCGTCTCGGCGTGTTTACGACATCGTTACAGGTGATGAGTCCTGGATTTATCAATACGACCCAGAAACCAAGCGCCAGTCGACTGTTTGGGTGTTTCAAAATGAGCCAACGCCTAACAAAGTGAAGCGATCTAGAAGCGGGGGTAAGATTTTGATCGCTAGCTTTTTTAATTTGACTGGCCACTTGGTATCAATTCCCTTACGGGATCAAAGAAGCATTAATGCCGAATGGTATACTACCAAATGTTTGCCAGAAGTTTTCTCGGTTATAAGCAACAAGCGACCAAACACAGGGCTCCGCGGGCTACTGCTCCACCACGACAATGCACCTGCGCACACCGCACTCAAAACGAGGGACTTCCTGGACAGCACGCCAGTCAAACTCCTGGGTCACCCTCCTTACAGCCCTGATCTAGCACCGTGTGACTTCTTTTTATTCCCAAAAATAAAAAATCAGCTCAAAGGGATACAATTTTCGTCGCCGGAAGATGCGCTGGCTGCGTTCGAGCAGGCTGTAAACGAGGTGTCTGCGGCGGACTGGAAAAAGTGTTTTGAAAACTGGTTTAGGCGCATGAATCTTTGTATAGAGGCTGGTGGAAAGTACTTTGAAAAGATTTGATAAAAATATATGTACGTATAGAACAATTTTTTTTAGTTTCGCAAAACTTTCTGAGTGTCCCACGTATAATGGTAGAATGTAAATGGGCTATTTCAATTTAAGATCATACATGTACTCCTACATTCTGGCAAATAAATGAATTGAATTGAATTAAATATTTTTGAAAGTACGTTATTGTTTAATTAAATTATTAATATGGATTATGTTCTATTTGTATGCCAAATTTCATTAAAATCGGTCCAGCAGTTCTTGAGTTATAAATGATGTAACTAACCCGACTTTGTTTTATTTATTAAGATTATATTTCTCAACATGGATTCTCTTACATACCTACATAACCAACCCATCAGCATCGCACGTCCCACTGCTGGGCACTGGGATTCCCTTATTTAAAATTATATAGACGAATTTTATTACTTTTGTGACTACATCATTCAATGTTATATAGGTACATATCTAATCACTCACACTAATCGGTTTCTGTGGGCTAGACAGGCTGATTGCTGTTATTGTTGCCTTATCTATCACAAATGTCTTCGGTACTATTAAGATATGTCTAGAGGTCTGGTTCTCGTCTGGATTGTTCCAAGTATAACTGTAATGTTTAATGGCTGACGTAGGTAATGGAAGTGAGATTTAATTTTAAATTTTTCCGTTGGTCCGAGAGCTTTTTAATCAAAACTGTCATAGTTTTTAATATCACTTAGGTAGTCTTAGATAAGAATAGCACCACCCTTATCTCTTCTTATGGGTGTCCTAAAAGGCGACTAAGGGATGCACCAGAGGATGGGCAGCAGCGTTCTCTGAGTATATAACCACCGAACTGTGATCGACAACCCGCCCGCCAAGCGTGATGGTTATGGCATAACCCCCCCGTTGGAGAAGGCCTATGTCCAGCAGTGGACGTTTTTCGGCTGAAATGATGATGATAATGAGGCTTAGATAAGATGAAAATGCAGAATGTTATGTCGTATTTTCAGATACGTACACACAAACTAACTTACATTTAAAGAATATTTTTATATTCTTAGCAATAAATCGAGCTAGTAAAAGTACCTATCTAATTTAACGAAGTGATCATATTTTCTATTGAGTATTCATAATATACATATTTTATGTACAGCTATTACATAAACGACACAAACAAAGCATTGCATTTCTTTTGTAGTTGCAATTCTCCAAAATAAGTAGCAATACTAGAATAGACCTCCTTGCTTTATATTTAAGGTGACCGGGACAACCTTTTGCGAAGTTTTGTATGCAGATAATAATCTAACTTGTTATAAAGTTTCGATGTCATCAGTCTGTCTCATTCATCTATTTTATTGATTATATTTTATAATATATTTTTTCTCACTTGTCTTAGTAAAACATTTTCGCATATCTTTTTAATGCAATTCATCATTATTAATTATTAAAAGACATTATGTTAACAATTTTACACACTAAATAACATTTTCTAACCTAATTACATGTGCAGATATTATAATTTTATTTTTATGTAGCTATTTTAATAAAGAGACAAGCCAATATTGTTTGCTAAATAAGACAAGTTAGGAAAAACGGAGTGTAGATTTATCGTCATTTTACTGAGGTAGTTTAGCTTTTAGTCAAGTCATAATTTTTATTAGTTAATTTTAGTTAGTTGTTTGTTTACTTGCATGCGAGGTTTTTTCTTAGGTCAAAGCAATAACATTATCTACTGATAATTAAGGCCCAGAACGCCGCGGAATGATATTGAGCGAGAAGCAAAATACGAGGCTTGCCGGGAAGGAGTAGTGCAGCATGAAGTTGACGCCACTCCGAATGAAAGTGCATTTAAGCGAAAAAAAAATATTACTCAGAAAATATGTGTATTTTCGATAAAATGGCTTAGTAAAATTATTTCAAAATAATAAAATAATATTTAGGTAAAATATCATACCAAAATACCAATAAATGTTGGACATATTTAGGAAACTGTTTGAAAATAAACAGTTTCCGAGGTATGTTTGGATTTTTTTATGATCGAGCCAAATAAGTGCATTCATGTTTTGGACTTAATAATATTGTCACGTCTATCCTTGAGTAACACATATTTTAATTTCAGTACCATAGAGTGAGTAGTTTTTGAGCGGGATTTGCATTAGTTTGTTGAATTACGGGTTTCGGCCCCTTAAGTGCTAATGCTTGAAAGCACAAATATGAATACTTATACAAATATTTGCCAAATATAAATAATACGATCTACGAAAGTAATTATATGAAACCTATATGAGTTTTTAACGATTTAGCTGTAAACATAAAAAAAACAGATATATAGACAGAATTTTAAGGATAAAACATTTTGGTATAAATTGATTGTAGAATTTAATTATTATATCATTGTAGTTTCGGACTTCCTCGTTTGTACCTACTATTACTACAACAGATGGTACGCTATTGATACCAAACTTAGTTAAATACATACAAAATAGTAATATTATTACATTATGTACGCACAGCTACACATCAAGCTGTACATTTCCAGTATAAGCTGATCTCGCATTGTACGGAAATGATGCAATGCGAGGTCAGCTTTTACCGGAAATGTACAGCTTGATGTGTAGCCGTGTGTATACAGTTTGAGCAATAAATGTCTTTGTCCTGGAAATTTTGATAAACAGTTAAAGCACAGCATAAAAAGCTTATACCTGCTCTAGCTTTTGTTATTATGTCAGTGTTTGTAAGGACATTTAATTGTTCTAGTAGGTATAACAAAATATGGAGTTACAATATTAATTAACGTAACCCCATATTTTGTATATCATGGATTTCCACAAAGTAACACCTGATTCCGTTCCTTTTCTTTGGCCTACTATTGTTAAAATGTGTTTCATTTAAGTAAGTTGTGCTAGTTTTCTTCCTAAAGAATAAAAATATAAAAAGTTTATTCCACTATGCTAGCCTGGTGGTAGTTGATAGGATACCATCATCATCATCATCATTTCTGCCGAAAGACGTCCACTGCTGGACATAGGCCTCCCCCAAGCATCGCCACAACGACCGGTCCTGCGCCTTCCGCATCCAGCGGATACCCGCGACCCTCACCAGGTCGTCGGTCCACCTTGTGGGGGGCCTACCCACGCTGCGCCTTCCAGTACGCGGTCACCACTCCAGAACTTTACTACCTCATCGGCCATCCGTTCTGCAAGCAATGTGCCCCGCCCACTGCTACTTAAGTTTTGCAATTCTTCAGGCTATGTCGGTTACTTTCGTTCTCCTGCGAATCTCCTCATTTCTGATTCGATCACGCAGGGACACTCGACGATAGAATACCAACAAGACCTCATTAGTAAACTTAAGCTGACTGTCTGTTGGCCTGTCCATCCATCCGTTTGTGTGTCTGTCACAGGGCTGTATCTTTTGAATCGTAATAGGTAACCAATAAAAATCACAGTTTATTATGTTACTGTAATCTAACATGGCAAATTCTAAAAACAATAAAATATATGGAACGGAAGTACGGTGGTGGTATGGTATGGTATTATATGGTACGGTATGGTATGATACGGTATGCTATAGTATGGTACGGTTTATTGCACGAGTACTAGTCGTAAAATTCAAATATATTTGTTTCGATAGACAAAAGAGCACAAGCACCAAGATATCCTTATGTAAATAGCTCATAACATTATCTTTATAATATCAATCAGAGTTTAAAGATAATAACCTCGTTTTGCCTGTAATTAACACAAAATATCTGCTTAAATACTTCACGGTTAGAGAAATTTACGTTTCTATTTTCCCAAAATGTGCCTCCGAAATCTTTAATGTACCTAGTTCATTATAATGAAGTCTTCAGTTCGTCAGTAAACATAATTTTAGGCATGATTAAATTTCACATTATGATTAAGGTTCAAGTGTGGAACATTTAACTCACGATCAAACAGATTTGCTCATTACCGCCGGAGTAAATAGATAATTAAATTTAATAACAATACAGATTTTTATACATGACGTTTTCAGTGAAATCTTATCGTGTTTTAAAATGTTGTAATTTTATAATAAGAACTGTTTTTATTATAATAACAATTTCTTTGTTCGGTCAGCGATCTAAAGAGAATCTTAGTTCTGACAACAAAATCGGATATTCGAAAATCCAAGAACGAAAATCCATGAATAAGCTGGTTGGGTCCGCCCATGTCATTAAATTGTTTAGAATCAGAATCTCAATGTTGTAAATGTCATTCTCATGTCAGTTGATGTTCCAGTTTGTCGTTTATTTGTGACCTTTAGGACATTGGGGTAGTCACTAATTTTTTCATTTTTTTTGGGACATTTTTATACAGCACCATCTAGTCCCAATCTATAAGCAGAGCTTGTACACACGGCTACACATCAAGCTGTACACCAGTAAAGGCTGACCTCGCGTTGGAAGGAAAACCTATACAATGCGAGGTCAGCTTATACTGGAAATGTACAGCTTGATGTGTAGCCGTGTGTACTATGAGTACTAGACAATTGATATAATACTTATACACGTTTTTTTGTAAACACATGCTTATAATACATGGTCTTCAGGAGACAGGCCGCGACCGCACTGGTAAGGCGATTGCAATGCGACAGCGCCAGCGACGCGACAAAAGAATAAGATATACGGAGCACGTAGAACTAACGAATGAAGCCAGAAAAAGACGCTCCCGACCGCAGCTCGCGAACACTGTGGGTGGAATAGTAGGTACTACTTTGCCATTTTGTTCCTTTTTCTGGCTTCATTCGCTAGTTCTACGCGCTCCGTCTATCTTATTCTTGTGGTCTGAGGGTTCACGTAGAATCTTTAATGTTATAAACTCATTTTACTCTTTCGTCTATTGCTATTATTCTAGCATATTATATTATATTAGATATTAATAACAATATTATTCATTTAAAAATTCTCCTAGCAAACATGCCGCTGTAAGAAACTTCTAACGCCATTATCCGACGTTTTCGTACGAATTAAGACTCCGCATTAAGATAACGTATGCGCCCACAATGCCTCGGGAGACGCTATCGTTTAGTCTCTCGTACTAGCCGTAAGTTTTAGCTCAAGTTGTTTTAACTCTAGTGAAAGATAAAAGGAGAACGGCTTACTTTTTCTCGTATTTTTTAAAGGAGAAACAGTTTGTTGTTGCAGTTTTTGTCGTGCTGAGTGTAAGTGGAGTGTGGGTATAATTGTGTGACCCACCTAAAATGACAATAGTTTTCATTTTTAGGGTTCCGTACCCAAAGGGTGCGAACGGGACCCTATTACTCTCGCTACGCTGTCCGTCCGTCCGTCCGTCCGTCTGTCTGTCACAGGGCTGTATCTTTGTAACGGTACTAGATAACCAGTTGAAATTTTCACAGAAAATGTGTTGCTATGAGGTGTACCACGACAAATACTAAAAACAAAAAAAAGTCTAAAAACAAAGGGGGTCTCCATACAAGACACCTCGAAAAACATGCATTTTTTTCAACGTTTTTGTTCCTGTTCTATCTTCAAAACGGTAATAAACACCAGCGTCAAACTTGGTCTGATTATAGTGCATACTATCTAGTTAAGCAACAAATACTAAAAACAGGACAAAAATAGACATATGTGGTGGGGTACCACGTTCTTCCGTAGGTATACGGAAGAAAGAGATGCAAAAATTCACATTTCGCGTTCGTGCGTTGATGTCTTTGGTTAAACTCTCGTAACTTAAATCAGTTTCTATGGGGTATCAGGTCGATGGGTGGTACGGAACCCTTACTACGTGAGCCCGACTCACACTTGGCCGGTTTTATATTACACCCCTCTACATACCACTACACAATACACATAATTATCCTTATACCTACTCACTCCCACTCATTTACTTACATTCCCTCACTCATTTGTTTTACATTTGATTCGTCATCATCATCATCAAATCAGTCAGTCCTGCTGGACATAGGCCTCTCATGTGTTACTCGTTTTTTTAACATTTTATTACTAGCCTAAAATTATATTAAATTAATAATGAGCTCCCAAAAAATATTATTCTAGTTAATTGTCATTGTCTCGTCCACAGTCTCGTCGTTTCGACTTACAAAATTTCATTTATTTATTCAAATTAAAATACATGTATGTTCTATTATTGTAACGCATTTACGCATGCGAAGCGATGTTTCTTTCTATAATTATTAATATCATTAAAGTACCTATGTGATCAAAAAATGTACTATAAATAAAAAGTTTATTAGGTAACTATGAATAAACGGCACAGACACTATCAGTAATAATATTAATAATTTACAGAATAGTGGGATTATAATAATTAAATAACCTATCTACAAATGTACAATATACATGTGACTCCCGAATTCCTCTTAAACTGAAGGGGAAAATTTATAAGACCATGATAAGACCTGCTGTCCTGTATGGATCGGAATGTTGGGCTACGAAAGGAATTAATGAAAGGCAAGTGCATGCAGCTGAGATGAGAATGTTAAGAGGAATGTGTGGTATAACGAGAATGGATAGGATAAGGAATGAATATGTAAGAGGGAGTCTGAAAGTAGCGCCAGTGACAGAGAAGTTAAGTAGCAACAGACTATCATGGTATGGACATGTGATGAGGAGGAATGGGGAGCATGTTACGAGGAAAGTTTTAAGTATGAATGTTGATGGCTATAAGAAAAGAGGGAGACCGAAGAAAATATGGATGGATTGTATGAAAGATGATATGAATAGAAAGAAAGTAAACACAGAAATGACGGCTGATAGAGATGTATGGAAGAAAAAAACATGCTGCGCCGACCCCAAATAAATTGGGATAAGGGCAGGAGGATGATGACAAATGTACAATATTTACAACACAAATATAAAATAAAAGTACAAAATAAAATTATATCAAAAAGGCGTGCATAGGCGTCGAAGTATTCCTCCACATCGCTGTCATCTGGAAAAGTGCCCAGAAGACTGGCAGCGTTGCCACGTTGTATGGCAACGCTTATTCTTTGGCCAAAGAACAAACCAGCCCTCTGGTCACGCGAAGTGTCGACCAGCCTCTTTGCGATTTCCTTGAAAAGCATGCGCGCACTCGGACCCCATGTCCCGAGCGTTTCGACCCCAAACGGCTCAAAGTCATAGTTACCTGATAGGTTACTATATTTGCGCCGCTTGAAGGCCTCCGCAGACGCGGCGGCAGCACTAGCACAGCCAGCCGAGCTAGGACGGTGTGATGGAGCAAGGGTGTCGACGCACGTTGCGTCCCACACCAGACAATTACATAATAACCAGGGTATGTGCTCTAACATATCTTCATGGACGTACTCCGCCAGTGTCGGACTCTTACCAACTAAAACTACCGCGGTTTTCATAGAACGATCTTTGGCCAGAGGCGTGGGATAGACTGCATTCGGCAATATCCCCGAAAGAATCATTATCCTGCCAACTGTCAGTTGCATACAATCCTATAATATATTATTTATATAGTTAATCAAAATTATACAAAATCAATTACATTCAATTAACGTGGAAACATGATATTACCACAGTAGAGCTATTCCAAACAGTCATCCAACAAGAGAGTTAAGTATCACAAGCTGCCTTCAAACTGTCAAATAATGTCTCGAGTTGCCTTTAAAAACTGTCAATGTCAATTTTCGTTGAACCACTGTACGGAATAGATTGTACTGTATTGTTGTATTGAACACTGTAATATTTATTTATTTAGCTTTATTTTCCATTACAAGTAGGTACATTACTTATTCTAATTTTGTTGGTTAGTAGGTCTTAATAGATATGTTAGTATTGTGTTAGTTGTAAAGGCCGCCGTTTGCGGTGAAAGACTCCTCCAAATTACTCTAAACTAGTCTATCTTGTGAATTCTTGTGCCAGTCTTGGCCATAGTGTACCAGCTACTTCGACAATGTCGTCGCTCCACCTCTTGTATGAATGTGATATTACTATACGACAAATACCTACCTTACATATTTACTACCTTACATATTTAACTAACATATATGGTACATTGGACACTCTCGCATACATTCTCTCACATACTCGCATAGTTTGATTCCATTCGTCCGCAAACACATCACATTCAGGGTTAGTAATCAGGAGGAAGAGGAGGTTGTGGAGCGCCTTGAGGACTCGGCTCTGGCAACAGATTGACATGACGGCTGGGCGAACAATTTGTGCTGGCTCTGACGATGTCTGGGGTATCTGTCGGGACAATCAATTCACCCTTGAAGGGTTTTACAGACCACCGTAAGCTGATCAAGGTCTCCTCTCAATTCCAATGAATTAAAAACTAACACTCCTAAAAGGTAATTAAGAGGTAATTAGTCTTGTCTATAATGTGTTAGTAAATGATACAGGCTACTGATGGTGCTGTTAACGTGGCTACATTTTGGTCCACAATGATCTATGAAAACTCGAATCATTGACACGAAGAAGAAGAACAGTCTCTTAAATAAAAATCTTAGAAAAGTTTCTTGCACCTTTTCAAACATTAATGTTAATCATAATCATCACATTCATCACCCTTATTATCATAACGGCAAACGGTTTTCATGATAATAATTATTTAAAAAATTCGTGTAACCTAAAAAAACTTAACTCTCTGGCTGCTATCAAGAGTCGTGTAAATATAAATATAAACAAAGAGTAGAATGACTAAACATATTCTAACCACAGTTCTGTTATTTTACTCCGAATATTTCTCAAATACGTAGCTCACGAATCCCAACAGATTCGTATACGAGGTGCATCAACACTGCTTGAAGCGTACATGATAAGTGTACCTACGAAAATAAAAGAGTCCCTATGTACGTAAACAAAACTACATTGCATAAATACATACATACCTAAATTGCACAAGTTACAAGTCACTAGATGATATTAAATTTTTGTATTTTTTGAACATAAGTGGCAGAGGGCGGGGCACATTGCTCGCAGAACGGATGGCCTATGGGGCTGTAAAGTTTTGGAGTGGTGACCGCGTACTAAAAGGCGCAGCGTGGGTAGGCCCCCAACCAGGTGGACCGACGCCCTGGTGAAGGTCGTGGGAATCCGCTGAATGGGGAAAGCGCAGGACCAGTCCTTGTAGCGATGCTTGGGAGAGGCCTATGTCCAGCAGTGGACGTCTTTCGGCTGAAATAATGATGTTGATGAGATGATATTTGCTTGAAGACAATATTCCCCTGAGATTCTTTGATGGTTATAAAGTTATCAATAAGCGTTTGAATTTTATTAACAGTGCATTTGGAATCTAAATAAATAAATGATCTATCTATATAGATAGATGTCAAACCACTCACTAGCACAATTTTTTGTCACAATGTTAAACCGCACACTAATAATTTAATAATCCCTGGAATTATGCGTCATATTAACATTTAAAAATATCTGTCTAGCGTACATAAGCTTATTTCTCGTACTATTTGCTCTTCGAGAAAGGGATCATTGTTGGGTAATTCAAAATAAATGATTTCAAAGTCACCGTGTTAACTATGGCAAATGTTCACTATATGTATAGTTACAGTAATTATAGTTTAGTGTCTTCGAATAAAAGCATTATTTGTAATTTACAAATTTCAAGGTTATAATTTGCGTTATTAGTAGAATATTATGTTGCTATAATTTCACTGCAATTAAAATTTGAATACTAAATTTTAGACTCGAGCTTATAAGCTTTTTACTATAGTAACTATTAATAATTGAAGACGAAAGTAATTTTTTAATATTATGTTTTAGGCCCAAACAGATGACTCGACGTGACGTCATCGTTCTTTTAGAGCGATCGAGAACGGAGCCGTCCGTGAGTCAGTTCAGTGAAAGGCGAATCCATTTCAAACCAAAGAAGTATAATCTGGTGGTCTTCAAGACTCGAATCAATAAGTTTTTGCTGGGCAAGCGTGTACCATCGTCGACCGCACCATCGCTTAACATCAGGTGAGGTGGCGTTCAAACGCAAGCCCGTTAAGAATAAAAAATAAAAACCGAGTTACGATTATATTTGAAGGTAGTTCAGTGAGTAACTCGTAAACGAGGCCAGTGAAAGAGTAGTGACTGAAATGACTTACTGAAGTTACTGAACTGAATAATTAGTAAGGATAGGCATATACCAGGCCCCTCAGAAAGTATTGCGAAAAAAAGTTTTTATATATGGGAGACTGGCCAGTTATAATGTTTTTCGAAAATATGATTATTTATAAGTAAAAATAAGTAAGTTCCAATTTCAAAATTTCCCTCCACATTTTTTGCGAGTTAATTCAAAGTATTGTGTCTCACTGAAATATGGATCTGCGCCGGGAACATTTTAGAGCTATGATTTTATACGATTTCAAGTGTCGCCTGAAACCGGATGAATCGTACGATAGACTTCAAATGGCATTCATGGATGAAGGCCCTTCCAAGGCAACCGTGTATCGTTGGTATAACGAATTCAAGCGCGGTCGACCAACTTTGGGGGATGACGAAAGAAGCGGTCGCCCTTTGACGGCTGTTACCGAAGAAAACGTGCTAGCAGTGAAAAATTTAATCCAAGACAATAGGCGAATTACATATCAGGAGATTCAACACATATTGAAGATTGGATCGGGAAGCGTTCACGAGATTCTACACAGCCATCTTCGCGTGAGGAGGATAGTATCACGCTGGGTGCCGCACAACCTCACCGATGCTCAGAAGCAGGCCCGGGTGGAATGGTGCCGTGATATGCTTAACAAATTTGAAGCAGGCTCGTCTCGGCGTGTTTACGACATCGTTACAGGTGATGAGTCCTGGATTTATCAATACGACCCAGAAACCAAGCGCCAGTCGACTGTTTGGGTGTTTCAAAATGAGCCAACGCCTACCAAAGTGAAGCGATCTAGAAGCGGGGGTAAGATTTTGATCGCTAGCTTTTTTAATTTGACTGGCCACTTGGTATCAATTCCCTTACGGGATCAAAGAAGCATTAATGCCGAATGGTATACTACCAAATGTTTGCCAGAAGTTTTCTCTGTTATAAGCAACAAGCGACCAAACACAGGGCTCCGCGGGCTACTGCTCCACCACGACAATGCACCTGCGCACACCGCACTCAAAACGAGGGACTTCCTGGACAGCACGCCAGTCAAACTCCTGGGTCACCCTCCTTACAGCCCTGATCTAGCACCGTGTGACTTCTTTTTATTCCCAAAAATAAAAAATCAGCTCAAAGGGATACAATTTTCGTCGCCGGAAGATGCGCTGGCTGCGTTCGAGCAGGCTGTAAACGAGGTGTCTGCGGCGGACTGGAAAAAGTGTTTTGAAAACTGGTTTAGGCGCCTGAATCTTTGTATAGAGGCTGGTGGAAAGTACTTTGAAAAGATTTGATAAAAATATATGTACGTATAGAACAATTTTTTTTAGTTTCGCAAAACTTTCTGAGTGTCCCACGTATATATACGACTTTGAATTAACTGCAAAGTTGGTCGAGTCGGTTAAGAAACACTGTTTCTTAATAAGATATCGCTAACGTCACCCAAAGACGTACTATAGTGGAGGATATTTTCGAAACCACGAGCAGTGTTCACGGTGGCTTGGTGGCTAAGGCACTGGCGTACTGAGCCAGGAGTCGCAGGTTCGAATCCTGCTCGTGAGCGATTTTTTCTTTCCACAATTTAAATCTTTAATTAGATTAATAATTAACGTTTGGAAAGTGCATATAAATAATCAACTCAGCCTATCGCAGTCCACTGCTGGACATAGGCCTTTCTGAAGTTGCGCCACAACACTCTGTCCTGCCTTTCGCATCCAGTCCCCCCCAGCCACCTTCTTCAGGTCGTCGGTCCACCTGGCGGGGGCGCCCTTTTTTATTTTTTATATGCGAGGAGGAAACCATCAAAAGTCTGCCGGCCTCATAGAGGACAGAGGCCGGCCGGGGTGTGTGGGATTTTTACCCACTAAAACCATCTTCAGCACAATAAGGGGTACTCCGGGAATATAGTAAGCCTCCGGAGCCCTTCTTGTGCTATGCCTATTAGGCACGTCTCAAGGGAGACTTTATTGTCTCCCCTTACACTTTCCCGATTGGATTGGTGCACACAGCAGCCCGAGACTACTTCGTACTTCATGCCATCGTCATCCCTGAGGTAATTTTAATTTTCGCCCTACACTGCGTTTGCTGATTCGCGGTCTCCACTCAAGGACTTATCTGCTCCATCGGCCGTTATAATTTATGTAGATCGAAAAATTTCATGCAAGTTTATGGAATAGTCCTTTCAATAACGATAAACTGATTTCTGTTGTTGTTGTGATTACTGTTGTTTGGTAGTAGTAGAGTTCCCTTGTGAAAGAGCTCGTCCGGGGAAGTACTACCACCGTACCTACTTCTCCGCCAAATAGTGATGCTTGCATTGCTGCGTTTCGGTCTGAAAGGTACGGGTGCCGGTGAAATTACAATCACATGAGACTATCCATCTTTATGTCTCAGTTTGGCGAACCAACTTGCGGTACCATTTAGGTAACAGTCTAGGTGGTATTGCAGTTGTTATGGGCAAAGGTAGCCACTTAACATCAGGTGGGCCTTTAACTCGTTTCGTTTCGCCATCCTATACTATAAAAAAACAATAACCGATTTCTGTTGTCACGCAGTAAAATATTTATTTCGTTTTAATTTCCGTTCCCATTTGTTTATAGCCTTATAACCCGAAATCCAATTCCCGAAAGAAATTAGCCGTTAAAAAATAATAAACCTACCTAATCAGGTCAGAGTACACCAAAAATTACGTGTTCAACACACGAAATTTATTATTTAAATTAAGGTATTCAAACAAAGGAGCTGTTTAAACGGCTATGGTATAATGCAGCCCTAATAAAACACAGGGTTTGTGTCACAGAGTAATTAATCAATGAAGAACTCATTCCTACGCTTATTTCTCCCACGAATAATAATGTCATGTATACACAGACATAGTAAAAACATTGACGAAGTACTGCGAAAAATCATAGTAAAGCCAACAAAACCATGCTCCTCCGTGTACAAAACAGCGCTCACGCACACACATGCACCTCAAACCGTGATCACCGTTCTCATAACACATGTCGCGGCATCGTCCAGTAAGCATCGCGAAAACAAATATACTTCTGGTGCATGATGTGTGCGTGAGCACTGGTTTGTACACGGAGGAGCACGGTTTTGTTGGCTTCACTATAACTGTTCGCAGCACTTCGTCTATATTTCTTACTATGTCTGTGAATGTATATTGATATCTTAATGATTGTCATCGTTGCTTCATATAGTATTTTTTGAATAGGTGATACTGATGGGTGGTTACATAACATAATACACTTTAAGTTTATGTATTGTCTTCTCTTCCGTTGTAATAATATTTATGTTACTATTCATTTGTAGAAACTGTCTTGGATTATGTATTGTTTTAATTCTGTATCTACCTAAATTTTGAATTAATATCTGTCTGTTTCCGTAATAAATAAACAAATAATCAGCACAGAAATTTCCACTTCTAGAAATGGATCTCCCATCAACAGATAGGTATAATAAACCGTGGTTGCTTGTGATCGCAGATGAGAACTTGATGAATTGATAATCGCAATATGCTGGATTTAAAAACGTCCTTAAGTCGCCTTTGATAATACTCACAGGAATGGACGAGGTGAACTTTTATTTGTTGAAAACCACAGCTATGTGCACTGCTCATCAACTATTGCACAACTTATCGCAGTCCACTGCTGGATACAGGTCTCTCCCAAGCTTTGCAACAAAACAAGGTCCTCCTACATCCGTTCTACTCCAGCTACCTTCTACATGTCGTTGGTTTACCTAGTTGGGGGGCGACCTTCGCTGCGTTTGCTGATTCGCGGTCTCCACTCAACGTTCGTCTGCTCCAATGGACATAGGTTCATCGACAGACACGGCAAGCCTTCTGATCCTTCAGCTTACTGATGCTACGGTGTATAAGCTATTTCAATCACTCCGGTTCTTCACCGGATAATGTCGTTACGGATCTGCACTTCTCGCTTACATATTATTCCATTCGTTTTTTACTCTGTGGTTGGTCTAATGTACACAGTTTACTGGCCGTCTTCACAACCTGTAGGCTACAGCAGCGTAAACACTGAACTAATTATAAGACGCTGGATGCCCAACGTAAATATTTCGCTCTATCTCGCCCGTAACGCTTGTAACCAACTTGGCTGTTTTTATCTTATAGAGAAAGTTGGTCGGCGGGCTTTGAAATATTATGATGATTAATTTAATTAGTGTTTGAGGCTGATATTTATTAAGGCTTATGTTTAACGAACCACCAGATCTAGGAAAATGTAACGGCAAAAAATCACTTTATATTGCCAAAAATAGTAAATGATCATCAAAATTAAATCCCCATTTTTGCGTGATATTAGCACCAAAATGTTTACAACTTGTGATCCTACTTAAAGCAACCAACACCAAATTATGATTATAAGTTTCTTAAAAGCCGTAGTCGGAGCTCAAAGGATTGAATGAAAATAACCGCAAAGGGGATGGCGGGGTCTGAATTCACTCGCTTCGCTCGCTCGCTAGACCTCGCCATCCCCTTCGAACCTAACTTGGTGATCAATTTACTAAATTTGGTGATTGGTATATATTTTAGGTAATATAGGGTATGGTCACAAAATTCTTTTTGGTGGTTATTATAATTATCCCCATTTATTTATACATATTTGACTGGCTTAGCTAAACGAGATTTTGTTGATATCATTTAGGTGTTAGTAGATCGATAGAACCAATTGAAAACATGAATTAGAATAGGTTTGTCACCACAGTTAGTCACCGTGCTAAGCCAAATGCTCGCAATAAACTTATTTTTGCCCTTAGTGTTTAAGTCACCCATTGGATTAGTAATTTTTTGGTCAATAACTACTTACTACACGATACAAAAAGAGACAAACATAAGCAGGGCTAAAACCATCTGACGATAAAATTTAATAAGAGGAAGAAGGACCTTATGCGATCAAGCCTGCTGATCCCAACACAAAAGCATGAGCAACCAAAATTTTTTGCTTCTTCGCATAACTCCTTTCACCTCTATCCTATTTTTACGAGGCTAACGTTACGTAAGAGGAGTGATATCAGAGTGTCGACTATACCGTTCTCATTTTATAGGCATCGTCGTATAAATTCAGTCGACTCGTTCTGACTTCTGAGCGAATTTGAACATATCGCCGGTTGTACGCTCGTGTATTCACGGCGGGATCTTATACCTTCTAGTAATGTTATTTGAGTTCGAGTTTCGGGTGTGTTATTAGAACGTTACTTTGAATGGTTGTGTTATTTGAATGTGTGTGTTTTCTCACGTTTGGCGGAATTATCGGTGGAAAGCGGCTGTAATATCAAGTGGTTTAATTTTGTGAAGTTACGTGTATTAATTCGAAATATTGTCATGATATTTTCGAAAGTGGGTTGAATTAATATTAACACAAAAATTTATATATGTATAATGGTATCTTTTAACAAGAACGAATTAACTTTTTTTGTGATTTAGAAGTAGCATTAATTATGTAATGACAATAGCTCATTTATTACCAGCATTACTGGCTGACCGAGAGACTTATTGAAGGCAGATGTTCAGTACTTGAATCTTGTACAAAATATGTAACAAAATTGTACCTTAATTTTTGAAATGTTTTTCCAATAAATTTGACCAAAGTTGAATCAAAATTGCATGAGGTGAGGTAATGCCTCTAGAACGGCCTCTTTCCAACCTTTCTGCCTTTTGTAGTATCCAGTAGACTCCTACAATCAAAGCTTGCACGATTATTTTTACGTGTAGGTATGCACTTTTTACCATATTCTTGAATATATCCCTAATTTATCCAATCATGCAGTATTTTCTAAAGCAAACCAGTCCAGTTTTGCAATACTCAAGTCTGAAGATAAAGACAGAACCAGTGCACAATTCAAAACACATCTTCCACAAGTGAAACCGTAAGCTACGTCAAATATTGGGCAAATCCGTTTCTCCACTGAGTTTAACAACCTGCATTTTATAGCTAGACATTACACTCTGCACTCTTAGCTCTTAACTTCACACTTTGCATTATAAACTCACTTTTAAAAAGGAATGAAACCGTAGAGCCAATTTTTTACTGTTGAAAATAGCTGAGTAGTGAGTACCGTCTGAGCTTCGGCTGACGTAATTCGAACTTTATTTGGCTTTGGTAGTGGTAACACTCACCTAGGTTTATTTAACCAGTGTGTCCTGCCAACTATGACTTATGGTGCCGAGACATGGACGCTTACAAAGGAGACTGTCCACCGAGTGCGAGTGGCACAACGGGCCATGGAGCGTGCTATGCTCGGCATAAATCTTCTCGACCGAGTCCAAAACACCGAGATCCGTCGTCGGACGAAAGTCTATGACGTCGGTGATAGGGCAATTAAGTTGAAGTGGAGTTGGGCGGGACATCTGGCTTGGCGTAGAGATGGCTGATGGAGTAAAGCGTTGACCGAGTGGTGGCCAAGGTCAGGTCGGAGAAACCCGGGCCGTCCGAAAGCGCGCTGGGTTGATGATATCGCCAAAGCCGCAGGAAACACCTGTATGAGGGACGCACAAGATCGAAGAGGCTGGCAAAAAAGAAAGGAGGCCTATACCCAGCAGTGGGTGATACCGGGCTAGAATGATGATGATGAACACTCAGCTATGGAATCCTGGTTTAGCTGTTTCATTCATGCTACCGAGAAATAGTGTATTGCACAAAAAATTTAAAGTACCTGCTTCTTCGTGACAACGGTATGAGAAATTTTTGTAAGACTTGGCGAACCCAAAACTTTGCCGCTTCTACAGCTTTCTCAGTGGCGGCGCAGTGGTCGCTCAAAGTTGTGTGTTGGATCGCAAAGGACAGGATAAGAGGTGAGGCATAATTATGATAGTTCGGGCGTCATACGTGCTGAAATAGTTGTTTCAATGAGTACGTGTAGTGTGACTTTTATAAGCACACAACAATCAAAATTTAACAACTAGTTTCATAAAAAAATTGAAAGCAACAATTTATTTCAGCTACTCATCATCATCATCATCATCATTTCAGCCGAAAGACGTCCACTGCTGGACTTAGGCCTCCTCCAAGCATCGCCACAACGACCGGTCCCGCGCCTTCCGCATCCAGCGGATTCCCGCGACCTTCAGCAGGTCGTCGGTCCACCTTGTGGGGGACCTACCCACGCTGCGCCTTCCAGTACGCGGTCGCCACTCTAGAACTTTACTGCCCCATCGGCCATCCGTTCTGCGAGCAATGTGCCCCACCCACTGCCACTTAAGTTTGGCAATTCTTCGGGCTATGTCGGTTACTTTCGTTCTCCTGCGAATCTCTTCATTTCTGATTCGATCACGCAGGGACACTCCGAGCATAGCCCTCTCCATTGACCTTTCAGCTACTCAACTGAAACAATATTAAACGTATTTACCATGCAGACGCGTATTTATTTGCTTTTAACAAAATTTTTGCTCCATTTTCGCACTTAGATCATTATAGGCTCCTAATTAATATAGCAGTCACATTAGCTTTTAGAAGCTAGAAGCTAGAAGAAGGCTTGTTAGAAATTTTGAAATAAAATTGATTTTGAAATTATTAGGAACACTGCTTTTCAATTTCAATAGCGGGGTTGTTGCATATCACGAGCACGTGTAGCCTGACTTTATACAACCTTATTCTTATTTTATACTAAACCTCTTAAGGGGTCATTGTACTCATCATCATGAATAAATTTTACTATGGGACCAACCCGAAAGTTGCAAAAAAAAACCTGCTGATCACATTTGTGTTCACATAAATTGAGAAAATATACAGATTTGTCCCATAGTAAAAGTTGTTTATAAAGATGAGTACAATGACCCCTTCTTAAGAGGATTAGTATAAACTAAGAATAAGGTTGTAGAATTCACGCGTCTAAATTCAAAAAATTCACGAGCAATCGTAGAACGGGACTATTGATTTTGTATATGTAAATTAATGAAATTTTTATTTTTGGATTTTATTTTTCTGTTCCATTCGGTTTTATCATTCCAACTATATTTATGTGACTTTTCGTGCACAAGAATGAATCGAACAAACCGAATCGATCAACAACTGGCTTATCAAAAATGTTCCGAATCCTCCTCTCAGGCGTCGCGATTTTTTGCGGAAAACCTCCCTTAGGCACCGCTGCGTATGCTCAATTGAATTTGAACCTTCACAAGATAAGATAACATAAATGTTTATTTTTTCGCCACTATATTTCACTTAAAATAATATTTCTTATATAATTATTATTAAGATAAGATTTTTTTCTCACCACAATACAATTTACAGTATACTGCGGGAGACTGGTGCCTAAACTAGGCGTAACCCTGTATTTCAGGACACCAGGTCTCCTACCCATGGGTAAGAATTACATTTCTCTTTCAGTTTTAGTACTCGTGCATTGACAATAGTGCGGAAAGTTATTTACAAGTTATACTTTTTAATTGCAGTGTTAGTATGATTCACAGATCAAAAATAAAGTCTAAAAAGACTTGGTTTCACTGGTGAAAAAGGTCCCAGTGGCACCTAAAAAGGGGAGCTGACCAGTATACGATACGATACCCAAAGCAATCCAAATCGAATAAGTCCCCAGCCGAGAACTCAAACAATGAACACATTATCTTATAAACGGCAAAACTAATATTAAATGAAAAGTTCTAACAGAAAGCAGGTACAATGCAAGACCTCAATTCGTTCTCAAATACAATCGGAGAACTTCACGGCACGCCATTTAAACTTGGCAAAATAGCTTTTCAGTTAATCGGAGTCATTTAGAGCGCCATCGTTGAGTTTGGTTTGATGATATTTTAGCAAAGTTGTTGAGTACGGCTGCTTGATATTTGATATAGTTATTGATATTGTGCGTATTTTTACTAAGCTACAGTTTTTTTTACAACTTGTTATTGAAATAACTGAAAACCCCTTAGGGATCATTGTACTCATCAGTATGAACAACTTTTACTACGGGACAAACCCTGAAATCGCGGAAAAAAAACAGGTGTTCCCTACATTTTCTCACCAAGTGGTTGCAAAAGTTTTCATATGACGAGACTGAAAATCTTATTGTAATAGTTTCATGAATTAAAAATACTGTATGTACGTTTTGGTAACTATTTCAAATAGGTATATACTTGCACAACTGTTGTTAAAAGATATTATAGTTATATGTCGCTGTAATTTTGGGGAACAATGACTCCTAAGATACAGGCTCCTTGCCTAGTTTAGGGGTCTGACGTCCGACTTGTAATTGTCGCTGTTGTACAACTAAATAAGCCTCTGTGTACTTCACATTATTATAAGTCTCTGTGTACTTCACATTATTATAAGTCTCTGTGTACTTCACATTATTATGTTGCGTTTCGGTGTACAAATAAATAATTTATTATTCATCATCATCATCTCAGCCGAAAGACGTCCACTGCTGGAGAAAGGCCTCCCCCAAAGGGGGGGGGATATTCCATAATTGCCAGGCTTGGCAGGCGGGTTGGCGATCGCAGTTGGTTGTATATATAGGTACTCAGAGAACGCTGCTGCCAATCCTCTGGTGAATCCCTTAGTCGCCTTTTGCGACACCCATGAGAAGAAAGAGGGTGGTGCAATTCTTTACGTCCGGCACCACACGGACGATATTATTATTATTATTTTATCGATTTATGTGAACACAAATGTAGGGTAACAGCTCATATTTTTTTCGCGATTCCAGGGTTGGTTCCGTAGTAAAAGATTTTCATACTGATAAGTACAATGACCCTTTAAGTGGTTTTCAGTTTTTTAAATAATATGTTTTATATTACAAGCCTATACCCGCGGCTTTGCTCGCGTTGAGTTGGTTTTTCGTTGATTTCGTGTATCTCTCGGGAACCGGGAACTGTTCATCCTCCCGGGATAAAAATTAACTTATATGTTAAAACGGGTTACGTTCTATCTGTATGCCAAATTTACTCCAAATCCGTTCAGCCCTTACAGCGTGATTCAGGAACGATCATTCAAACATTTTCACAAACTTTCACATTTTTTTAATATTAGTAGGAATTAGGAATGGTTGGCGAAACGAACTAAAGGCCCACAAGATGTGAACGATACCTTTGCCAATAACAACTGCAATACCACCTAGGCCGTTGCCTAAATGGTACCGCAAGTCGGTTCGCAAAACTGAGACGTGAAGATGGAAAGTCTCATGTGATTGTAATTTCACCGGCACCCGTACCCTTTACACCGGAACACAGCAATGCAAGCATCACTGTTTGGCGGCCAAATTAGGTACGATGGAAATACTTCCTTCTTTCTTTATTTCTCTCACTGTTAAATTTATTTTTAATTAGTTTTATAATGTTACAAATGCCAATCATCATCCTCCTGCTCTCATCTCAATTTATTTGGGGTGGCGCAGCATGTTTTTTTCTTCCATACATCTTTATCAGACTTCATCTCCATGTTCACTTTCTTAATATTATCTCAAGATTGCTCCATAAAGTACTAGTATTTTTTTCTGGATTCATGTTCAATTGACAACAATGATAGCCTAGTGGTTGAGCGCTTGCCTTCCATTCAGGAGGGTCTGAGTTCGATCCCGGCCCTCACCACTGACTTTTCGAATTAATGTGTGGATCTATATTCGATTATCACTTACTTGAACGGTGAAAGAAAACATCGTGAGGATACCTGCACACCTAAGAGTGCTCCATACAGGCCTCGATGGTGTGTGTAGTCTGCAAATTTGCACTAGGCCAGCGTGGGGGACTAAGGTCTTAGCCTTCTCGTACAGAGAAAAGGCCCGTGCCCAGCAGTGGGACAGTAATGGACTGATTATGTTATACATGCTGAAATTTGAATCGCTTATTTCCCGAAAAGGGGTAATTGTACTCATCATTATAAACAACTTTTACTATAGGACCAACCCTGAAATCGCCAAAAAAAAATCAGTTGGTTCCTACATTTGTGTTCACTTAAATCGATAAAATATAGGGACCACCTGATTTTTTTTTCGCGATTTCAGGGTTGGTCCCATAGTAAAAGTTGTTCATAATGATGAGTACAATGACCCCTTCTCGGGAAATAATGTATATGTATGCTCAATGGATAGTTACTCTCTTCAATAATTAGGTAAGAGGCAGATATAGTTAGTTATTAACACATATATTCATAGAAAGATAACATAACTGATGTTATTACAGTCTGGTAGCTGAAACCACACGCAACCAAAAAGTAATACAAATCATAAGTAGGGACTATTACAGTACCTAATATTTCACAGACCGCGCTTATCTTGTAATAGAAGGAAAACATATTTGTAACACGTTGTAAGCCGTAGTACTAATAAAGTCCGTCCGTCTGTCTTAGTCCGGTTTGTTATTGTAAAGATAAGCTATAGTTAAGTTACCAAATTACGTAGAAATAAAATGTAGGTGTAGTGACGAATTAATAAGCCCACAACTGTCAAACAAAAGTATTGACCACTTATCAAATCAATAAATCCATTTTTTTTAAATATACTTTACGGCCTTGCATTTGACCGTCACCTCATCTGATGTCAACGATGTTTCACGCTTGCCCAGCAAAGGTATGAGGATGGCAGTGAAATATTTCGACCATCCTCTCAAGTGGCTACACCGGGCATCGTACCGGAACACGACTAGGTCGCTTGGCGGCACGTCTTTGCTCGGTGGGTTGTCGCAAGCCGTCGGCCGTGGCCTACCACCAGTATGTCACCTGATTTGCACCACCCAGGGATCACGTGTAGTTATTCGGAACAAAAATATTCTCCTAAGGACGTGGGTGACTCGATCCCCAAATCCTGTACCACTGCCTGCCCAGGGCCAGACATGCCCTGGGTGATTGCATACCGGGCCCGTGCTTGCTTCTCCACTGTGCCCACTGTTGACATCAGAGGGACACGCGGAGCAACGCCCCATAGACCCAGAACCGGCTCCTCCCGTGCCAGAATAGTAGCCACGGATAATAAGGTCTCCCGAAGAAGAGTAATTGTCCGTGCCCAGGATGCATCAGCCCAGCAAATTGCCGTTCCTTCCAGATGTATTGAGAAGGACCAGCAGCCATCATGCACACGAGGAGATTTTCTGGCCCAGCATCTCAAGTTTGGGCCTTCTTGCGTCTAAAGTTTACCCAAAAGCCGCTTCATTTCAATGGTTTATAAATACAGCTACGTTTGAAACGTTTAATTCGGGCCGGGAGGACATATTTTTTTAATACTACGTATTACAACACCAACGTAGCTTTTTAACCTACATTTAAATAAAGGACTGAGATTCCATAACATAACCTCATCTTTGATAGATCACCTAAACAAAAATCCATAATCCCAATACATTTTCCAAAACAATAACTCGAAAACCTCGTATGTTCTATAAAAATGATGGATGTGTTATAAAAATATAGAAAAGATAAAGTCGGAGGCTTACCGCTAATGCTAAGGTAACCCTCTTCGCCCCGTTACAGATCATAAATACCGTAGAATCCTGATAAGCTCTGGTAAAAAAAAGGCAAGTACCTACCCACGTGAAAGACGAAAGTTACGGCACCTACAGGGTTGACAGATCAATGAGTGAAAAATGTCAAGATAACGAACAGAAAATTCCAGGAAAAGGGAGGTTTGGCTAAGGCTTAGATGCAGTGATAACCCTCTGTTTTGGACCCTAGTTACATAACAGATAGTAGGTTTCATGATTTAGGTAGATCCTTCTACAAGGAATTGGCTAGAAGCTTTGGAATACAGAATTGCTAACCAGAATTTGATTATCACTTGCTTTAACGGTGAAGGAAAACATAGTGAGGAAACCTGCACACCTGAGAGTGCTCCATACAGTTCTCGATAAGATAAGATAAGATAAGATAAGATAAATATTTATTTTCTCGCCACAATATTACATTTAAAATAACATTTCTTATATAAGTACATATTTAGGTCATATATTGTGGGAGACTGGTGCCTAAACTAGGCTCGAGGCCTGTATTTCAGGACACCAGGTCTCCACCATTCAAAATTTAGTACATTTTATTTCTATATAGTGTTAGTAAGATTAGTATAATGGTGTGTAGGTGTGAGTGAGGTGGGGGTGTGTTAGTGTGTGTAATAAGTGAGGGTACTGTTAATTAGATTCCTGAGGGTGAGTTAATAATGTTGTAAGTAATCAGGTATTTTTTCCATATCAGTAGTAAAACTATACATATAAATATATAATCTATACCGGGATAAACAGTAGCTTTTCGGTATCAAGGTAGTTTAACTCTTGAAGCCAACTGTATAATTTCATTTTACACTTAATCTTGTTAAATTCAAAAATGGACAGGAACCTATTAACTTTATTATAAAGGTATCTACCGAGATGACAAAAGAACCGCTGACAAAACGCTGTCGAAATCCGAGAGTGATAGATATCCACAGGGTAAAAACGCCTCTTACCACGAGATAAGGAGGGGTTGTATGTTAGAAGTCCATGCTGCTTTAGAATAGTTTGCTATACAAACAGCTGGCGCACCGTCGATGTGTGTGTAGTACGCCTTTCTTCAAATATTCTGGATTCGTATAAAACACTTAACCACCCACTACCACTGTCACTGCACTATGCATCCAACAGTCCGAATGGAGTGGCCGCCTTGCAAAATCTGTCCGTGAATGTTTAAAACGTATGTTATTTTTAGAACAAGTCAATCTGTTTTGAATGTAGTTATTAAACTACGTCCGAATGGATGCGTTGTCAGTGCCCACCTTTAAAGAGAGCTCATATTATGGATACATTTTGTTGTTACAGTTATTAAGTAAAAATAAGTTATATTTTTGTAGCACTTCCATTTGGTCTCTTCAACAGAATAAATAATACATACCTACTACTTTATTATCACAGGCATCGAAACAGCACAGTGTTTACCCTTCAGCAAATACGTTCTATTTTCCTTTTGTAGACTGTTTTCAGAAATATCAAATTATTCTGATAAGTATTTGCCTGCTGGCGACCCTGGCCCCTCTCAAATTCGATGCTGGCTTTGTTTGAAAGTTGATCGGCCCCTAATTTTCTTTGTCTGAAAGAAAAAACAACTAAGTTGCCTACATTTTAGACGGCTGGAGTCGTCTCTCATTTATTTAAAAAAAGTAAGTTTGGAACACGAGCCTCCTTCTTTAAAATTTTGTTTTTGTTAAATGGAACATCGATAAAATAAGAAAATTAAATTAGGGTTGTTGATTTTTTAGATTGTTCACCACCGTCTAAAAACTATTTTGAGTAGCAAAACTTGAAACAAAAACACGAATGATAATTTGTCTTATTCAGCCCAAATACTTTACGTGAAAAACAGTTTTAGCTAAACATTTTAACAAAATTTACCCTAGAGTGTAGGTATCTCATCGGTTACCCAATAATGAAAAAAAATAAACGCTAGCCGAAAGACGTATCGAAATTTTACCGCATGACAAGGTCTTATAGTAACTTATTTCGTACAACATATTTTTTCTCATCGCCTCGTGTATCTAAAAATGTAGGTATTGTATGTAATTCATCTAAAGGACGAAGTATATTCTTCAAATAATTTCCTCAGAAATGGTTCGTTCAACATCGTATGTAATTTTTCACATGTTACGCTTGTATGATTATGTTTAAAATTGAGAAATATCGAGGTTTGTGTGTGCCTGACGTGTTTAAATAAACGCTCCGTTAAGCAATTTGTCTCGACAAAAATTATACATGTGACTTGGATTGCAAATATTTCACAATTTTATAGCGAAACTCAATTATTTCAAAAAGGAAAGAAACGTTCTAGAATGGAAATAAAGGTGTGAGACAACAGAGAGTATAAAGTATCGATAGTTGTCAGCCAGCTTCATGGGCAATCGTGTTCTTAAAATACCATGATTGGATAAAAAAGGCTAAATACCGAAAATAATAATATGAAAAAAAACCGGCCAAGTGCGAGTCGGACTCGCGCAGTAAGAGTTCCGAACCTCTCAACGACCTGGTACCCCATAAAAACTGATTTAATTTACGAGAATTTATCATAAGTGTTTGTTTTTTTTTTTGTTTTATGTTCTATGTAACCCCACCTATAAGTTGCCTGCTTGTGTTTATCACTGTGTTTTAAATGTTGCGCGTCGTTAACTGTGACAATAAACTATTTTTCTTTCTTCTTTTCTTTCTTTAAAAGACATCAACGTACATTGCGCGAAATATGAATTTTTGCATGTCTTTCTTACGCAGGTATCACCACATATGTCTATGTTTGTCTAATTTTTAGTATTTGTTGCTAAACGACATAATATGCATTATAATCTGACCAAGTTTGAAGCTGGTATATATTACCGTTTTGAAGATAGAGCAGGAACAAAAACGTTGAAGAAAATGCATGTTTTTTGAGGTTACTTGTATGGGGACCCCCTTTGGTTTTACCTTTTTTTTTGTTTTTAGAATTTGTCGTGATACACCTCATAGCAACACAATTTCTGAGAAAATTTCAACCAGTTACCTATTACCGTTCAAAAGATACAGCCGTGTGACAGACAGACGGACGGACAGCGTAGCTAGAGTAATAGGGTCCCGTTTAGCATCCTTCGGGTACGGAACCCTAAAAAGATCACCCCGACACGCTCAACAATGGGTGAACCAGCGCGAGAATAAGCAATCATCACCGCCCATTGACATCTGCAACATCAGGGGAGTCACCGATGTGTTGCTGACCTTTTTAAAAGACATAACATGTCTTTTAAAAAGGTCAGCAATTATAAGCTCCTTCCTTGAAGTTTCCGAATTTGTTCGGGAAATCCGCTGACGGAAGTTGATTCCACAGTTTGAATTGATGAAGAATAATATTGTCATCCAAATACAAGCGGCTAAACATTTACACATACATCTCAGTATAAGCTGATCTCACATTGTACAGTATGTAATAAACACCCTGTTGTTCCTGTGAGCTACGTTATCAGAATCGATATATACTCATAGTAAGTAAGTAAGGACACAACTCATTTGGAAAAACTCTTTAATAAAAATAATCAAATTAAATATTAAATCATTATTAATTGTAATTTTGGGATGTATGATGTATATTTTGTATTGATTATTACCACTCAAGACTCACTCACTCAGTGATTAAATCAATAAAAATAATCAAAATAAATATTAAGTAATTATAAATTATGGGTCGCTGAGTCAGAGGAGTAATAAATTGTAAATTGAAAGTGATATTATCACTTTTAATAATGATTTCATATTTAGTAGTAGAATACACATACATACATACATATTATCACGCCTGTTTCCCATTGTGGTAGGCAGAGACTAGTAGAATCGTTTTTCCAAATGAGTTGTGTCCTTACGTATGAATATCAATTCAGATAACGTAGCTCAAAGGAACAACAGGGTTTTTGTTACATACTGTATAGGCCACAGTATAAGGCTTTCCGTGTCCGTACACTTTTATATCAACAAAAGTAAAACGTAGGTAACAATTGTGAAGGAATCCGAAAAAGTTGTCTGAAATCAAAGGCTTAGTTAATCTGCCTCCGACAGCTTATCTCAATCCTTTTAAGAATCCCATAAAAGCCGTAAGTACCAAAATCATTGAACAACGATTTTCCTTATACAAAGTAAAGAGTAACTTGAAACGCCATCTATGTAAATAAGAATAAGATAAGTCGGCTCTCAGTAAAGGAATAGAAGATTTACTATGATGGTGCCCGGAAAACGGTGAGTTTTCACTGTACTTAACGTTTAATAAATTCAGTTTGGAAAAGCCTGTTATTGTTCAGATTACATGGCTTTTATGATTTCATGACCGAAGACATGATGAAAGTCACGGGAATCCGCTGTATGCGGAAAGCGCAGGAGCGGTCGTTGTGGCGATGCTTGGGGAAGGTCTATGTCCAGCAGACTACTACTACTACTTCTACTAGGGACTAGATGGTGTTGTATAAAAATGTCCCAAAAAGTATATATTTTTTATTAAGTATTTATTATGTCCAGCAGTGGACGTCTTTCGGCTCAAATAATGATGATGATAATGACGATGACTTTTAATAACTAATACCTAACCTACCTAAATAATACCTAATCAGTTAGGTAGATAGGTAAAATGTTCATTCAGTACAAAACAAGACACTAGACATTTTTTTATTCTAATTAATGGGCTTGCGTTTGACCGCCACCTCACCTGATGTTAAGCAATGGTATGGTCGACGATGATACACGCTTGCCCAGCAAAAACCTATTCACTCGAGTCTTGAAGTTCACTTATCGGGAAACACAGACGCCGGCAATTAATTCCACTCTTTAGCGGTACGCATGATAAAGCTATTAGCAAATCGGTTCGTGCGTAAGGGTGGAATGTCTACCATATAACGGTGGCGTATTGCCGTGCGTCTGGTTGTCCAATGAATAAAAGTAAAAAGATAATACAAAGACGTATTACTAGAGCCTTTGTGAAAGAGCTCGTCCGGGGAAGTACTATCATCGTATCTACTTCTCCGCCAAATAGTGATGCTTGCTGTGTTTCAGTGTGAAGAGTACGGATGCCGGTGAAATTACAACACATGAGACTTTCCATCTTCATGTCTCAGTTTGGCGAAACGCCTTGCGGTACCATTTAGGCAACAGCCTACGTGGTATTGAAGTTGTTTTGGGCAAAGGTAACCACTTAACATCAGGTGGGCCTTTATCTCGTTTCGCCATTCTATAATATAAAAAAGACATAACTTCACAAAACTTAAAAAAGAGGTACTTGTAAAACTCGGAAGAAAACACAGTGACTTTTTATATATTATCTTGCAGTCTTTGCATGAATAAGTGTGATATGTGTCTCAGGATTGTACCAAATGGGTGTCCAGCTCAGTATGTGGAATGTATGTGCCTGACGCTGGTATTCTGCTGGATCCCTGCAGTGATTATCATTTTATCCCGGGAAGATAAACAATTCCAAAGGGATGCAGGGTAACGTCTTTTTGTGATTAATTCAATTTTACACGGGCAATGACGCGGACGTAGGCAGAAGGGAAAAATTACTCTGAGGTTATGGTCTATCTGTCTTCTAAATTTCAACCAAATCCGTAAAGCCTTTTCAGCGTGTTTGGATTCAAGGACAAACAAACAAAGATCCAAACATTCACTTATGTAATATTAGTAAAATACTCGATTGAAATAACCGACAAAATTATTCAATTCACTAACCCAATACAATAAACACAAATTAATCATACATTAGAATCACAAATAATTACGTGTTTATTAGTACCCATTGCCCTTAATCAAACGGAGCTGTCAAACGCTCCCACACTGAGGAAATATGACCAGTAAGATTCTACGTCTAACGCTTTGTGGAACGTCAATATATTTGTATAACAAACTACATAGTAATATCGACCCTTCTCAATATGTGGCAGACCAAAGGATTGGACGGTATAATAATATTCACGAAGGAAGCGTTTTGGTAGTGGCATTTCTAAGTAAAGGTTGCGGACTTGAAGGAATTATGGTTGAATATTTTAATGTTTTGTAACATATATCTACAATAATAGTACATTACTGTCGAGGCCTGAAATGAAGCAATTGACGGCCGAGTAATATTGGAAGTAATACTTCCCAAGTGATTTTAAAAGGACGAGGCACCCGACGTGTCCTTTTTAACTAAACAAGGCCGTTAATTACTATTTCGGCCGAGACTTGTATAGTACTTTTTTCTCATTTGCGGGAACAATACACAAATTAATTTAACAGTATCAAATTTTCGTTCGAGCCAATTCGTCCGCGCGCGGTTTTTGTTCTATTTTCAAAGTTTTGAAAAAAAATGCGCATTCAGCCTTTATAATGATAAATATGTTGTACCTAAAAACACCTAATTTAAGTGTGTACTTAAAAACCTCGGTAGCATAGTTTAAAAAATAAAAACTGTCCAGCAATTTATATTACTGTCGTGTTGGATATTACTGGCCTGTTATTATGTTGCGTAAAGAAAAGATTCGATTGATGTATTCTTTTTTTTTGTTAATGAACCAATTTCCGAGGAAGTGGGAGAAAAGGATATTCTGTAATCATAACGTGAAGGTTACTTTTTGATGAAAAAAAAAATGATTAACAAAATTTACTTTAACATAGGTAATTACCACGTTTTTAAAACGAAAATGAGTTAGTATTACATTGTCATCCAGTTCTGAGCTATGTTTAAAGTTTCAAGTCTCTAGCTCATCGGTAACTTAGTATAAAATTAATTGCAACATTTTTACTGAAGACAAACAGATAGACAAGAAAACGAGTTGATATAAATATGTTAAAGAAACATAATAATTTGACTTTAAAGATGATCCTACCTTATCCAAATTCCATACCTTATGATACCATCCCAGAAAGCGGTATATGTAAAATTTAAGTCCATATGTGATATTAGTTCATTGAATATGTCCACTTAAATGTCATGCTTATGGTGGCGTTAGTGTTGGGTCGTTAAGTTCTCTTCAATATGGTTGAGTAAAGCGATGGCTGATGCTCGCGTCATGCTCGTGAACTGGTGCCGACCAGCTCCTACATACTATGGCAACTCTTTTTACGTTTATTTCTAAAGGCAATATTCTCACTTTTAAACTCTTGTTTATTTCTGACATTATTTATTATTCAAATAATGTGAGCATAATGTATGTACATTATACTCACATTATTTGGATAAATTTGATGTAATAAACAATAACCTGTTTAGAAAAGAGTATGGAGTTTCTTGCCGGTTCTTCTCCATAAGACCCACTATTTGGAACCGTGCAACTAGAGCCTGACGTTTCAAAAGTGCCTGTGATTAGGTTTATTTGAAATATAAAATACATTTGAATTTGAATGGTATGGTATCCAATATTACATGCAGTAATGACTAATCTCTGAAAAAATAACCTCTAATGTGAAATACAAACCTCTTTCAGCAATTCCAAGATTAAAAATTTTGAATAAACTTTTTTTTTTGTTAAATCTAAATCACAATTCCAGCGTAAACAACCAGAAACATGGCTTGCACAATATTACAGCATTGACCCTTCAAAGAAGATGTCCGCTGTCGAAACTTATTAGCATATTTTAAGCAAAAAAGTTCAGAACCGAGTGACTTAGTGAATCTGTGATACCAACATTTTCTCAAACAAAGCCGTCTTACCGAAGAAAAAAATCTTATTTTTACACAAATTATAATCGCAGGATTATTTGGGATTAGCGCTCAATTTTGACGGAAGCCTCAATCTTAAAAGCCTTCCCACCGCTTTCTGTTCGCATTTATTAAGAAAACTTTATTCTTTTAGACTGAGAGTTTTGTTTTTAGAGGGGCTCGTAGCGATGCAATGACTGCGCGGATTGTACGATCTGCAAGGTTAAGCTGCACTTGCCGCGGTCTGTCTGTGGATGGGTGACCGTTTCGTTACACATCGAGACCCCTTCGTGCCTCGGAGAGCACGTTAAGCTGTCGGTCCCGGTTGTCATACGAATATCTATGGCAGTCGTTACGGGTAGTCAGAAGCCTGAAAGTCTGACAACTGGTCTAACCTCCGAATGTCAGTATTACCCAGTAACTGGGTTGCGGGGGTCTGATGGCAGTCGCTCCGTGTAAAATACTGATGTTCAGCCGCATCTGGCTAGACTGGTAGCCGACCCCAATATAATTGGGAAAAGGCTCGGAGGATGATGATGACTGAGAGTTTTGTTTTTGACCCAGCTTTGGTACGAAATTTTTTGTTTATAGAGATGTTTGTATTTTTTAACATAATAACTATGGTGAGTTAAATTTTTAATTATTTATATAAACGGTTTCACTCACGTAATTCCATCGGGTGCGCCCGTGTTTGTATTTTTCAATAAATCATTATTTTGTGGTAAAAAAAATATTTATGCAGTGGTTTTTTATTTAAGGGTAAAGATTCTTCCAGTACGCGGTCGCCACTCCAGAACTTTACTGCCCCATCGGCCATCCG
Source organism: Asteroscopus sphinx (assembly GCA_949699075.1). Classification (NCBI taxonomy): domain Eukaryota; kingdom Metazoa; phylum Arthropoda; class Insecta; order Lepidoptera; family Noctuidae; genus Asteroscopus; species Asteroscopus sphinx. The sequence goes on from OX453007.1 coordinate 7,350,819, forward strand.
TTCTGCGAGCAATGTGCCCCGCCCACTGCCACTTAAGTTTGGCAATTCTTCGGGCTATGTCGGTTACTTTCGTTCTCCTGCGAATCTCCTCATTTCTGATTCGATCACGCAGGGACACTCCGAGCATAGCCCTCTCCATTGCCCTTTGAGTGACTTTGAGCCTTCTTATGAGGCCCATTGTGAGCGACCACGTTTCAGTACCGTAAGTAATTACTGGCAACACACACTGGTCAAAGACTTTCGTCTTGAGACACTGCGGTATTTTGGACGAGAAGATATTGCGTAGCTTCCCGAACGCTGCCCAACCGAGTCGGATTCGACGATTGACCTCTTTCTCGAAGTTGGACTTACCTAGCTGGACAGTTTGTCCTAGGTATACATAATCGTCAACAACTTCGAGTGTAGATTCTCTGATGTTTACGGGAATGGGTGCTATATGGGAATTCGACATAACCTTTGTCTTGTCCATATTCATCTTAAGACCCACTCTATCAGAAGCTCTACTGAGGTCATCGAGCATTGTACCGAGGTCCTCCATGGTCTCAGCCATGACTACTATGTCGTCGGCAAACCGAAGGTGAGTGATGTACTCGCCGTTTATGTTAATGCCTAGCCCCTTCCAGTCCAGAACCTTGAAGACATCCTCCAATGCAGCAGTGAACAGTTTCGGAGAGATCACATCTCCGCGTATTCATCGTATCGTATCTCATCATCATCGCGTACTGGAAGGCGCAGCGTGGGTAGGCCCCCCACAAGGTGGACCGACGACCTGGTGAAGGTCGCGGGAATCCGCTGGATGCGGAAGGCACAGGACCGGTCCTTGTGGCGATGCTTGGGGGAGGCCTATGTCCAGCAGTGGACGTCTTTCGGCTGAAATGATGATGATGATGATGAAAGATTCTTCTACCTAAATAGGTAAAACTACAATTTTGTTTGTAAGTTAGTTAGTTGTTAGTTAGTTTGTACCTTTTGATATGTTACACAGATCTCACTAAAAATAAATATAAACTGGAAACAATTTAAACAAACACTTATGCTCAGATTTCTCCATTAACTATCAATTCACTAATACGATCACATACACTTTATTTCATGTTGTGTTCACTTGTCCTTTATACTCTATTCACTATTGCATTTAATGACGAAATATAAAATTAAACCTAGTTATTTAATCAAAATAAATTGTGGTTGCAGCTATAGCAGAATTCAATTTGAGTATCAATTTTTGACTCATGTAAACTCTATATTGACTTTAAAAGTCACATCACTGTGTTTATAAAATATTTAAAAAAAATCGTTTTATTTATTTTTTAATTTTCCATGATAAAAAAATACAATGAATTAGATAAATCGAAAGGATTGCACTTTCTCCTTGTCATTGCAAATTATACCCTAGAGGGTATAATTTAGAACACTGAAACAACAACAACTGAACAACAACTGAACACTGTTGGAACAATGAATCCAAATATAGAAAATGTATTAATGTTTTTTGCTATTTTTCAAGTTATTTATCGTATCATTAGAAAATCCATCAATCCATAGATAATGTCAGTATATGATTGATTGTTGACATTTATTACGTTTTCTATTTGTCTCCACTTTACGTTTTGCCTTTAACAAGAACACAAATTAATGAGATGACACTTTTTCTCAACCTTTTTCTCACTTTTTCTGAACCATGAATTTAAAAAATTATTGGTAACATTGTTGAATAAGAAAATATATAATGACGGTAACAAAGCACATACATTAAAAAAACGTTTTTTTAATAATATAAAATTGAAGTTGGAAAACTCTATGCACTGGCTCAATCTTTACTTTTTACTACTATTATTTGTTCTATGTTTTTACTAACCTCATCAAATGAGGAATGTAGTCATTCGAACTTTGTGGGACACTTGTGGGTAGATTCACGAAAAAAGAAAATTGTTTAATTCTCCCGAGGTTTCCGTACAAATCAAGATTTGTTGGGGGAAAACAATTCGGTTGAACTACTTCTCGACTCAAGACTCCAACCACATGTAAGAAAATTAGTCTTTTGTTTGATTTTTGGGGCTTACTCATATGTTCATGTCATTATTTTGATATTTTCTAATTAAATATCGTTTCATAAATCCATGGTGGCAGTGAACGGGGCACGTTGCTCGCAGAACGGATGACCGATGGGGCAGTAAAGTTCTGGAGTGGCGACCGCGTACTGGAAAGCGCAGCGTGGGTACTGGGTAGTCCCCCCACAAGCTGGACCGACGACCTGGTGAAGGTCGCGGGAATCCGCTTGATGCGGAAAGTGCAGGACTGGTCGTAGTGGCGATGCTTGGGGGAAGCCTATGCCTAGCAGTGGATATCTTTCGGCCGAAATGATGATGATGATGATGATGAAATTCATGGTCTGATTTAAAAAAAATATCGGAAGCAAAATTTCTGACCATTTGAACCATCATCACTAAGCTTTGACTGGCTTTGATTGTATGTACAGTCAACCACATATCAATGATAACTAAACCATTAAACTTAAGCGAAACTAGTGTAGCGACATCAGAGACGTAGTCAATAATGACAGCGATCCTGAATCACGCATGATAACAAAAAAAAATTACACACACTTGTAAGGCTTTTTCAAAAACACGTAATTTCTGGAACAAGTTTTATGAAATTTCCTCGCACTAATTTTGTTCGATGTTATCGCGTTCTCACTTGCTCGCTAGTCAACGGGCGTTGCGTTCGACGAAACAACAAGCTTTTAGTCCACGCCTCCGTCGTAATTAGGTAGACCAAGAAGGGGCCTCTTAAGGTGCCATTTTTATACATATTTGGAACGAGAATCGTGTACTGAACATCCTCCTTCAATAAGTTTCTCGTTCAAACAGTCATTCTGTATATTTATGTGATATTTGGCAAACTTTATGGTGTTGTTTGTAGCTTTGTTAAAATCAAAAAACTTTTTAACAAAAAATTGAACCGACGAAAACAGAAACTAAAAAGCGAAAAATAACAAATTACGAGTCGGCGCCAAACAAACTTTTAACAAGCAAAGTGCGTGCAAGTTGCAAGTGGCCGAGCGGAGAACACATTTTTGGAAAGTAATTGTTTATCGTTGAAAATTTCACGTTGTATTTGATGTTACGTTGTTTTTATTATTTATTTAAAGTAATTTAATGATCTTCGTTGATCGTTTGTTTGGCGCCGACTCATAATTAGTTATTTTTCGCTTTTTAGTTTCTGTTTTCGTCGGTTCAAGTTTTTGTTAAAAAGTTTTATTTAAAAAAAATTGCGGCTAAAATCTAACTCCAGGTCTCCATTATGTTGAAGTGTTTAGAACTATATTTATGTGTGCTAAGTTTCAACAGAATCGGTTAACAGGTAAGAATTCAGTGGGTGAACAAGCACTCACTCAAGCACCCCTGTTTTACTACCCTTAGGGGTGGATTTTGATTTTGAAATTTAAATGGGACCAACATCGATATATACCCTATCCATTAAAAAAAGAATTACCAATATCGGACCACTCTGTAAAAAGTTATGCGACGCGTCGAATTGAGAACCTCCTCCTTTTTTTCCTCGGTTAAAAAGAAGTCCTCTGAATAACTCTTAATACTGTTTCACCACTGAATTATTAAACAACATGTGATTGAAATTTCTCTCCAAATTTACCAACGAATTTCGTTTTAAATCATTTAAACTCCATATTGTTAGCTTCAGGCCCAAACAATGGCTTTGTTATAATTTTCACGCATGACCCACTGAACCAGTTCTCTATTATCTCGAAATTTTAACTCAACCGTACATCGTACATCAGATAAGAAAGTTTTCTGTCCAACATTACCAAAATTGCGTTGCCTGACAAAGATTGATTGTGATTTATGATCGCCCGCATCGCCCTAATTAACTTTCACCTGCATTCCGAAAATATCAGTTTTTAGGAGTCCGTATCAAAGGGAGTTATCAAGAGCCTATTACTGAAAGTATGATGGGTGTATGTTTTATTCGTCTATCACAAGACTCTCAGTAACGGTGATAGCCTAGGATAGCCAGTTGTAATTCCACAATCTGTTATAGCCCAAGTAATATACAAGTAATACAAAACCGTTTAAAGGTAAAAGTAAAAGCCAATATACATCTCCAAGCACTAGAAAAGATGTTTAATGGCATCTGCAAAGTATTAAAGTTGTATATACACCTTTAATTAATTAATTTTAATTATTAAATAAAATTAAAATCAAAATTATTATTATATTATTTTATTTTATTAATTTAAATTTTGTGTTGCGAAAATCGATTGAACAGAATAATACTTTGCGGATGTCATTGAACATTTCTTGCAAGGCTTGGAGATGTTATATTGGCTTTTATTTTACCTTTAAACGGTTTTATGTTACTTGGAAGATTACTTGCTAATTATTGTCAGGAATGTTATGTTATGTATATTAAAAAACCGTCCAAGTGTGAGTCGGACTCACGCAGTAAGGGTTCCGTACCACCCATCGACCTGTTTCCCCATAGAAACTGATTTAATTTACGACAGTTTATCAAAAGACATCAACGACTATACGTGAAACGTAAATTTTTACATCTCTTTCTTACGTAAGTACCACCACATATGACTACGTTTGCCCTGTTTTTAGTATTTTTTGCTAATCTACATAGTATGCACTATAATCAGACCTAGTTTGACGTTGGTATGTATTACAATTTTGAAGATAGAGCAGGAACAAAAACGTTGAAAATAATGCATGTTTTTCGAGGTTTCTTGTATGAGGACCCCCTTTGGTTTTAGACTTTTTATTTTATTTTTAGTATTGGTCGTGATACACCTCACAGCAACAAGTATTCTGTGAAAAGTTCAACTGGTTATCTATTACCGTTACCAAGATACAGCCCTGTGACAGACAGACGGACGGACAGCGTAGCGAAAGTAATAGGGTCCCGTTAACACCCTTTGGGTTCGGAACCCTAAAAAGCATTAACATGGATGGCATGACTTACGGAACTAAGACGTGGACCCTCATGGTACGGCTGGTCCACAATTTAAAAGTACCTCAGTGGGCTATGGAAAGGGCTATGCTCGTAGTCTCTCTGAAGGATCGAATCAGGGTAGTCTGACAGAGAACCAAAGTTGTCGACTTAGCCCACAGGACCAGCAAGCTGAAGTGGCAATGGGGCGGCCATATTAGCCGAAGAACCGAAAACCATTGGGTAGACGTCATGTTCTTGAGTGGAGACCACGAATCGGCAAACGTAGGGCAGGACGCCCTCAGGCTTGGTGAAGCGATGATATTGGCAAGGTGGCTGATAGCAGCCGAATGTCAGTAGCATTCTGTTGGAAAAGCCTACTGTACCTACTTATCCGCCAAATAGTGATGTTTGCATTGCTGTGTTTCGGTCTGAAGGGTACGGGGGCTGGTGAAATTACAATCACATTAGACGATTACATTGTGGAAAGAAAAATCGCTCACGAGCAGGATACTATTGCAATTTTTTTTTCTTTTCACTATTTATATCGTTAGATTTCGCTTCGCAAGCGTAAATGCGTTAAAAATAATAAAAAATAATCACATGAGACTTGCCATCTTCATGTGTCAGTTTGGCGAACCGACTGCCGACCATTTAGGCAACAGCCTAGGTTGTATTGAAATTGTTATGGGCAAAGGTGACCGCTTAGCATCAGGTGGGCTTTTAGCTCGTTTCGCAATCCTATACCGTTAAAAAAAATCCTTTGTCCAGCAGTGGACTAATATAGGCTGCTGATGATGAAACATGGATGTCCAAAAAATTTGTAAATAGACAACTTTTTTTAACACTATTTTCGAATCCGACTCGCACTTGACCGTTGTTTTTGCCATGCAAGAACTGAGTTATGAATTTTTGATGTTTATAAATCATCTAAAGATTTAATAGTTTCGCTATTTATTATAAACTCGTTTAGTATGATAATAATGTTTACTCATGATATTTTAGTAATAAATCTATTTTTCAGTCTGCTAATATTTGTGTTGCGTCTATTGTGTGACTTTCATTTTGAGGTGATCTTTCTGAGCCATAATACGGGTAAGTACATCATCTTAGTGACTTTCTGTCTCTGATATTTATTTTGATTTTTTATTATGCAATTCAATCATTTATTCATCATTCAATCATTTATTAATAATTCAATCATTGTCTCAATATATTTTTTTTGTATAATTGTACATTATTGACGGCCGAGTAATATTGCCTATACTTCCCAATTGAATTGCTAAACGAGGCCGTTAATTGATATTTCGGCCGAGACTTGTATAGTACTTTTCTCTTATTTGCGAGAAAACAATACACAAATGAATTCAACAGTATCTAATTTTCATTCGTGCCAGTTCGTCCACGCGTGGTTCTTGTTCTATTTTCAAAGTTTTGATTAAAAAATGCGCAGTCAGCCTTTATAATGATAAATATTTTGTATCTAAAAACACCTAATTTATGTCAGTGTGTACTTAAAAACCTCGGTAGCATAATTTAAAAATTGAAACTGTCCAGCAATTTCTATTATTGTCGTGTTAGATATTAATGGCCTGTTATTTCGTTGCGTACGGAAAAGAGCCGATTGATGTATTTTTTTTTTTAATAATGAATTCCGAGCAAGTGGGAGAAAATATTTTTATCCAACAATTACTGATTGTGAAACTATAATAAGAAATCAATTTCTTAGGCAAATATTAATAATCAACATAGCATAACGTAATCAGTCAATTGTTCTCTCACTGCTGGGCGTGAGCATCTTCTCAAAATTGAATGAATTTGGGCTTAAGTCCACTACTCTCACTAGCCTAGTGTGGTTTGGCGGACTTGACACATTATCTAGAACTATATGGAGCACTCTCAGGTGTGCAAGTTTCCTCTCAACTTTTTTTCCTTCGCCGTTAAAGGAAGTGATAATCTAATTCTGGTATGAATCCAAAAAAATAGTGTGCCAGTTTTAAAGTGTAGGCCGGTTCAAAGTGTGGTCCGGGTTCAAAGTGTGGGCTGGGTTCAACGTGTGGGCTGGGTTCAAAGTTAGACTCTCCTACATGGCAGGTAAGCGATCGACCGGTAGCCTATTACTCCTTTGCCTTTTTATCGTATCTAAATTCTATATCCATGCGAGGTCACCGAACCCAACTTTGTACTAAAAACTGTAGCCCCAAAAAGGCTACATATAAAATACATGCAGTGATGAAAAATGAAAGAGTGCGATGTTCACGCATAAGTCTCCTCTCGCTAGGGCTGGCTACTAATTTATTTATATGTGCCCGGTACCGGGGGTAATTTCTCAACGCCTACCAGTGTACTAGCCACTACAAGGAACATTGTGTTGCCATGTAAAAACGACTAATATTTCAAAATACAGCGCTTGTGGAGAGCATTTGAACATTTACGACATTCCAGCTCTCCTGAAGCGTATGAATTAATGATTCGTTTGTGGGATTTTTTTGAGTTTTTATTTGCTGATATAATTATTTGGTGTAATTAATATAAATATCATAATTTATGTTATGATTTCTCTGTCTTATACTATAATTTGTGGACCTTCGTTTTCAATGCCTAGTATTGGATATTACTTGTAATGTTTCTTTTTATTTTGCCCTTTTTGATACATGCAATAAGTCCTTATTAACGTCTATTTTCCATTATCTATACTTCTACTTCTATATCAATACTAATACACTAAGACTAAGACTAATAATATTATAAAGAGGAAAGATTTGTTTGTTTGTTAGTAATCGATAAACTCTGAAACAACTGAACTCATTCTAATAATTCTTTTACCATTAGAAAGTATATTATGCAGAAGTAACATAGGCTATATTTAATTTCAGTAGGTACGCCGGTGAAGCCAAGACAAAGGTCTAGTTAATAATAAAACCATTTTAGCATTTTATTCATTGGCAATTAGCTCTCAACCTTCCCTCACCTTTTTTTCTCTTTTCGTGGAAAAGAAGTGGTATCTAAGCTTTTTCGGGTGTTAACATATTATCAAGATCAAGGACCTGACAGCTATGAAGATTTTATTTTTCTAAAGGCTCTTATATTTGTTTGTTTCTTAGCTGTGCCCCGCGGTTTCACCGGCCTTGCATCCCATCGCCCGCCCGCGCTATGACTTCGTTTTCGCTTAACGTTCTTTCTGACTTTTTTAATTTTTTATCGGCTTCTAAAGGTCGTATCGTGATGTTAAATATGCTATACTATTCATTCCTCATGAATTTAGCTATTACATACAAAAAGAATCGTCTAGAATCAGACTGGTAGTTTCAGAGATTAGCGCGTTTAAGCAAACAAACAAACAATCAAACAAAAAAACTCTTCAGTTTTATTATGTATTAAATTATAGTATAGATTATTCCATAACATAGCTAGAATAAATTAAATAAGTGCTTCGGCAGACCTGCATATAGGTACCAATACTCTTATGAGCTGCTCTTATTTCATAAAAAGGTTTATGTTGTCGTTTTCGCTAAGTTTAGTGTAAGGTGAATGACATAATATAGGTAAAAGTGGTGGTGCTGGTGGTGGTTAATAATCCACAAGATGCTTCTTGACTTTACCAACGCTTCTACTCTACTACAATTACAAAATTAATTTCTGATTAACTTCTTGTAATACAGTAAATAATGCAATTAGCTTAGTCAGATACTACAATTCATGAGAAAAAATTGGAAATTATGTATTTATTTATTTATTTTTCAACACATTTGCTCGTAAAGTGGCTCTTATTGCATCGCTTTTAGGTTCATAATGTGGCTTATAACGCACGCGTGATTTTTCATTATATTATCACACTAGTGCTTTTTACTTTACAGTTTATTTTTAAATCGCAGCAAAGAGTTTTTATGCCTGAACTAAATTAAACATTTTTGGGAATAAATCAACTGTATTAATTAAAATATGCTATATAAACATTTCATTTCATCAAATTATTCATTTTACTCAACAAATTAATATGAATTTGTGTTATAAATAAAAAAAACAATTTATAATATTTTTATATTAGGCTGTATGGCGGTTTCCTTCGACCACCTGCGCGCGCATAGCTGTATGTCACCGCGCGATCCGCGCGCCATTTTTATCATTTTTCACAAATTCAATATTTGTCTAAAATGTGTAATTTATGTTTTTTTTCCTCGCAAGTGTGTTGAAAAACGTCGTATGACACGCGTGAGCATTGACTATCATACTCTCGGCTCCATTACGCCCTCGCCTTCGGCTCGGGCTGCAATCCAGCCTCGAGTATAATAGTCAACTTAGCTCACTTGTATCATAATGTACTATTCCCAAAAAATAATTCGCTTGGTACGTCGACATTCATTACAACAAGTTGTGGGTGGGTGAACACGACGCATCGCGCTCGCTCGTCCCATGCAAAAATGTCTAAATACCCTCAACTAATTTATATTACTTCTCAATAGCAAATTGCTTACAAAAATATAGCATGTTTTATTTTTTCTTAATGTTATAAAATTATAAGTCATGATTAGGTTTCAATTCCTCTAAAAGGTGTTTTTTAAGTTTAGATTTTATATTGTTTCGTGTTATGTCATTTTTTATTTTTGGTGGTAGTTTGTTTATTAGGTCTGGTATAACATAATTTAGACGTAACTTTCGATAAAAATTGGTGAAATCAGGTTTTATAAGTTGTGTGTGTGTACTGATGAATTCTGGAATAATATTTTTGTAGATTGAAATAATAAAATCCTTACAAAAAAACCTCAACTACGTTTAGGCTCGTTTGGAGCTGTCAAAATCATTATCAAAACACTTATCTCCAACCTACGCAAAAATGAGGGTGAATAAGTTCAAGGGAAGTCTTTTCCAGATGAACTAGTACCATAAATCAAAACGATACCTATAAAAATGGATCCTCCTTCATAAAGGATGCGAGGACGAAGGTCAAATACGCACTTTAATAGTTATCATCGATTCATACTCATTTATAATCGATTTATCTAAAGTTATTCGTAGAATATACTTCGGAATTTATTTGCCGATATCTAATTTAGTTGGCCAACTATGATCTGAATTGTAATGGATTACTTAAAATGTTTGGTAATAAAAGTAATAAAGTCGTTATTTAAGTGGCCATTTTAACAATTGTAGCAGTATTATTTGAAAGTACTTTCAATAATAGTAGCATTTGTATTCGGAATCAATTGTAAGATAAGTTGCCTTATTGAACTTTTTGTAATAATGCTGTAACTGATGTCTTGATCGTGAGATATTCAATTCTCGTGATCCCGTAAATATTTAATTCTACTACAAGAAACATGAAGTAATGGAAATGGCTTACATCAGCTTATGTATATGTGAAGTTCGAAAATCGAAAAGGCACACTGAGCGAAACAAACGACTACAACGCGTTGTAGTTAGTGTTGCCAATCAATAGTCGACAATCGATAGTCTATCGGTAGCCTATCGATAGTCCATAAAAAAAACAATAGTATCGGTACACTATCGATAGTGACTGTACAGTCGACTGCATGATACTAGTAACACTTGAATTAGAAAACCACCCTTGCTGCTTATGAAATAAAGACGCTGTCAATGTCAAAATGTGACCACTGACGTGTGGTCGGCCAAGCTATCTACAGTATCGATACTATTGATAGTATTGGTACTAACGAAATACAGGCCACTACCGATAGTATCGAAGACATATAGATAGATACGATCGCTAGTATTATCACTATTAGTGTCCAATACTACCGATAGTATTGCTTTATTTGATAGTATTAGCACGTACCACGCTATCGATACTATCGATAGGCTAATCGGTAAGGTTACTGACTTTCAAGGTCACTGCGCCTTCCATTACGCGGTCGCCAATCCAGAACTTTTATTTCAGCCCCATCGGCCACCTTAAACATTAAACATATTGAGAGTGAAAAAGAACTGTGTGATTTTTAAAAGAAATATTTTAATTCACCGTGCGCAATCAGCGGCTTGCCAGTCGCAGATAAAGCTGTATTATAAGCCAAAATTAATTAAAATTACTTACACACGTCTTACACTATGCCTCCGCGACAATGTAACTGGTGAATGGCAGAGTCGAATGTAAAATCATCTAAACCCGAGTTGTAAACCCTCTTTACAAACTTGCTGATAACGGTTTGAAAATCTTTAAAGGAAAGGGTGACAAACAACCTTCTGATCAAGTTTATGAAATTAATACAATGAAAACCAACACCCCTTGACTGACTAGAAACACAAAAAGCGAATAACCAACATCCATTACGATCAAAAGCCATTCTCGAATTCACAATCAAACTCTTCTTGAGAACTTTTGTCTGTCAAATTAAATGCGTATCTCACATAAGGGAAATATAGCAGCCAAGTGGCGCCCCCATCAGTAAATAAAATATTACTCTCTGGTTTTGCTTGCATGCCTCTACGAGAAATTTAGTCGTGATAATACATTCTTATAGAAACTATAAACCATACCAGAAGCTTCTCATTTTTCACTGTTCGGTGCCCGCTTCTCTCTAATTAATAAACCTAAGCCTTCCTCTATAAAAGTTTTATACGGCGATAAAAACCGCATCGAAATCCCTCCAATGGATCTTAAGATTAGCTGTAATAAACAAGGCTTGGTTACCCGACTATTTTATACTATGTATATAAATGTTATACAATATAACAATGTCATACAAAACCCGCGGCCTCGCCCGCGTACCGTAATAAAATATAACCTTTGTTACTTCTGCATAAAGTAGCTTTCTAATGGTGAAAGATTTATTAAAATAATAAATCTAATAATCAATCAATCAATTACAATCACATGAGACTTTCCATCTTCATGTCTCAGTTTGGCGAACCGACTTGCGGTACCATTTAGGCTACAATGTAGGTGGTATTGCAGTTGTTATGGGCAAAGGTAACCGCTTAACATCAGGTGGGCCTTTAGCTCGTTTCGCAATCCTATACTATAACAAAAAAAAAAAGTTCAGTAGTTTCAGAGTTTATCGATTACAAACAAACAAATCTTTCCTGTTTGTAATATTAGGATATAATAATAATAATAATGTCCTCCCGGCCGAATTTCGGTCACGGCCGCCAATCTCAATGGAGACTAGCTATCTGCGCGGACATATTATAGTGCACAAGTGTGTGCGCAAACACAGGTGCACTCTATATTCCCTCACTCTCTTAATCCGATGGGACGGCAATTCGACACGACCGGAGAGAGATCAGGCGCAGGACTGACGGCTTTATTTGCTCTCCGAGGTACGAAGGGGTCTCGATGTGTAACGAAACGGTCACCCATCCACAGACTGACCGCGGCTAGTAAGATCTGCAAGGTATTAGGATATAGTAATAGTGCAAACCTCAAAATCATTTCTTCAGGGCAAAGACATTAAATATGCCCTATATTAAATCTCTTTGCTTCAGGGTCACTATAATAGGAAAATCGAATGGGATAGTTTTCATACACATGTTACATGTAAACAAAAAAATAAATAAACACTAAATTTGCCTAACATGGTTAAATTTAGTGCATCAGCGGGTCGCATGTCCTTAATGTCAAGGAAGTTCAGCCCGATGAGTTTCTGTGCATCAAGTGGCCCCTGCATGGAATCCTGCACTTTCTGTACTTCCTACTGGGGACCTTAAAGTACTCTAAAGCGTAATTATACTTTTGTGGCTCATCATCATCATTATCATTTCAGCCGAATTACGTCCACTGCTGGACATAGGCCTCCCCTGAACTGCCACTCAAAGGGCAATGGAGAGGGCTATGCTCAGAATGCCCCTGCGTGATCGAATCAGAAATGAGGAGATTCGCAGGAGAACGAAAGTAATCGATATAGCCTGAAGAATTGCCAAACTTAAGTGGCAGTGGACGGGGCATATTGCTCGCAGAACGGATGGCCGATGGGATAGTAAAGTTTTGGAGTGGCAACCACGTACTGAAAGGCGCAGGGTGTATATAAACATAATGTAATGTAACTTGATAAATTTTGATAAGGGATTCACCAGAGGATGGGCAGCAGCGTTCTCTGAGTATTTAACCAACCAACTGCGATGGTCAACCCGCCTGCCAAGCATGGCGATTATGGCATATCCCCCCTATTGGAGGAGGCCTATGTTCAGCAGTGGATGTCTATTGGCTGAAATGATGATGATGATGATAAATTTTGAAATTAAATTAAATTAATTGATAACGAATGAATGTTTAAATGCGATTGTTTGTAGTGTTTTCGTGAATGTGTAAGTGGGGTGTTTGCATGTAAAGGTGTATTGATTTGTGTGAAGGTGTGAATGTGCTTGTGTGCGTGCGTAATATGTAGTGATAGTGATATAGTGAAGAATAATAAGATTTACTTAACTTTACTCAGCATTTAGCATTCAATGTAACACTCCTTCAACCCTCACGCCAAATATTGACTACAAATACGTTTTATATGATCATTTCTCTCCGACAATTGTCAACCCGTAAAAATTGATATCCCAATAATGAAATTCAATTTCATACCGATGCAGGCCATTACGCACAGTCGTAACGAAGTTCAATTTTGGAAAAAAGTAAAAAGGTACGAGAGTTGAATTGGATCTTCTACTCGAGTTATGAGGGTTCAAGAACCATGCGTCACAATCATTCTCTGTCTTAGAACTGTGGCTCGTCTCTAAATATTGTTTTTAGACTGTTAGGCGAGGAAAATATTTACTAACATCATGCAAATTTCTACCTTCTATTATTATAGTATGGTTGAGATTTGCGTGGAGGTTTTACTAATATGTGCCCTCGAAATTGGTTCAGCAAGTTTCTTTCGGTATTTGACGTTTCCGTAATAGAAGTACTTTAAGTAGCGTAGGTTGTACGGTACGTGGAAAAAATGTTTTCATCTTGTTACTGAATATAATGAATTGACATTGAACAAATTTTGATCCTATTGTCATGACTTTGTTAAGAGTTAGAATGGTGTTTATGTTTGAGGAAATAAGTTACTTGAGGAGAAATAAAATTCTAAAACATAATATTGTTTGGAAGTTTGAGTTGAAGTTACTAAAATAATAATTATGTTGCAGGAGAAATCACAATGAACTACAACTTTACAAACTAACAAAATTAAGTCTTAATCATGTCTTAGGTTTTTGCGATCACTACACAATATAATTAAACAAAATCTACAAGTCAATGTAATCTAAAAGTCTTATGCAAGTTATTATTTCACTCAACAACTCCTTCCTGTGGCCTGTTTCACAAAAGTTCGAAAAGTTTCCGTTTCCGAAGTGAAATTTGACCGGCAAACGAAATAAAACGATCACTTCCTGCGACCACGAATGATACAAAGCATTCGAAACATCAGGAAAAGCAATGTTAATAATCATACGCGATGTAATCCAGTCAAACTTGTTTTATTACGAAAAAATACGATTTGAGAATCGAACGCATTCGGAAACGCTATTACTCATAGTTTTTTAATTTTACATTGAGTGCTGTCCGACAGCAAATGGCTCACGGGAGAGTTTCCATGAATTTCGCGTTGCGTTTCCGAATCCGTTCGGTTCTCAAATCGTTTTTTTTCTTAATAAAACAAGTTTAACTGAATTACATCGTGTATTATTATTAAAATTGGTTTTCTTGACGTTTCGAATGCTTTTCAGCGTTCATGGTCGCAGGAAGTGGTCGTTTTGTTTTATTTGCCGGTCAAATTTCACTTCGGAAACGGAAAATTTTCGAAAGTTTGTGAATCAGGCCACTGAACTCTTTGATAAGAAAAATAGTACCCCTTTTCTAACCCAATTACAATCACATGAGACTTTCTATCTTCATGTCTCAGTTTGGCGAACCGACTAGCGACACCATTTAGGCAACAGCCTAGGACCTAGGTGTTGTTGCAGCTGTTATGGGCAAAGGTAACCGCTCAACATCAGGTGGGCCTTTAGCTCGTTTCGCCATACTATACCATAAAAAACCCCAATTAAAAAACTCACCAACAACTTATAAACAACTAGCGGATCCGGCAAGCGTCATCCTGTCTGGAAAAGCAGCGCCACAAATAATTAAAATCGTCCCCGCCGTTTAGTAGAAGATCAGTGACATACCGACAGCAGCGCCACCTACCGGATCCAATTGTATTTTAAAACCATCTATAAACGCATTGAAATACATACAAAAAATTTCATCCAAATCGGTCCAGCCGTTTAGGAGGAGTTAAGTGACAAACACACGTACAGAAGATTAACACAAACGATATTTTGCATACATTTATAGTCGGATAAGAATTTGATTATTACTTGCTTTAAATGGTGTAATAGTACGCTAGTGCCCATCTTCAAAAATAAGGGTGATGTACAAGACTGCAACAACTATAGAGGAATAAAGCTCATGTCACACAGTATGAAAGTATGGGAGAAGGTGATAGAGAAAAGATTGCGAGAGGAGAGTGAGATCACCCAAAACCAGATGGGATTTATGCCAGGTCGTGGGACAACGGATGCCATATTTGCACTCCGCCAAATATGCGAAAAGTATAGACGTGCGCATAAGAACTTGCACATGGTGTTCCTTGACCTAGAGAAGGCGTACGACAGAGTACCCCGCGAGGTCTTGTGGTGGGCGCTGAAAGAGAAAGGTCTGCCTGCAAAGTATGTGGAGTTAATTCGTGCTATGTACAGCCAATCCAGTACCCACGTTCGGTCGGCCGCTGGCAACACCGACGAGTTCAGTGTGGCTGTAGGCTTGCACCAAGGGTCGGCTCTAAGTCCTTACCTCTTCTTGCTGATAATGGATGCTTTGACATCAGAAATCCAGGAAGAGGCACCCTGGTGCATGCTGTTTGCTGACGACATTGTCCTTGTTGGTGAAGATGGACTTGAGGTCCAGAGTAGATTGGCAAAATGGCAACAAAATCTGGAGAACGTTGGCTTGAGAATCAGCAGAACTAAAACGGAATACATGTTCTGCGATTTCGGCGGTCTTTCCGGTTTTGTTGCTATTGCGCTAGATGGCGTGCCCTTGCCAGTCTGCTCCGACTTTCGGTACCTCGGTTCACTTGTGCAAAGCGATGGCGAAATAGACCGGACAGTCAAGCACCGAATTAACACAGGATGGTTGAAATGGCGGCAGGTCACGGGAACTACATGTGACTCTCGAATTCCTCTTAAACTGAAGGGGAAAATCTATAAGACCATGATAAGACCTGCTGTCCTGTATGGATTGGAATGTTGGGCTACGAAAGGAATTAATGAAAGGCAAGTGCATGTAGCTGAGATGAGAATGTTAAGAGGAATGTGTGGTGTAACGAGAATGGATAGGATAAGGAATGAATATGTAAGAGGAAGTCTGAAAGTAGCGCCAGTGACAGAGAAGTTAAGTAGCAATAGACTGTCATGGTATGGACATGTGATGAGGAGGAATGAGGAGCATGTTACGAGGAAAGTTTTAAGTATGAATGTTGATGGCTATAAGAAAAGAGGGAGACCGAAGAAAATATAAATGGATTGTGTGAAAGATGATATGAATAGAAAGAAAGTGAACACGGATATGACGGCTGATAGAGATGTATGGAAGAAAAAAACATGCTGCGCTGACCCCAAATAAATTGGGATAAGGGCAGGAGGATGACTTGCTTTAACGGTGAAGGAAAACATCGTAAGTAAACCTACATACCTGAGAGGACTCCATACAGTTTTCGATGGAATATGCAGTCAGCCAACCCGCACTAGGCCAGCGTGGTGGACTTAATAAGTCTTAAGCCTGCTCATTCTGAGAAGAGGCTTGTGCCCAGCAGTGGGACTATAATGGGCTGCTTATGTTAATTCTATAATATGCATAAATAGAAAATGTTATTGCAAGCAACGATCGCGACGTACCTATGCATAACTTCGGAATAACTTGGCGAGCTCGCTCTATTTACTCAGCTCTCGAACCACCACTAGCGTTCGAACTGCTCGCGCCATAGATTAAGTTTTAAGAGCAGACATGACGGCAGTTTGTGTAGTCTTAAGAAGGATCTTGAAGACGGCTAATTGGTTTGAGTAACTGATGGCAAAGATTATTCAATAAAAAGATGGAAAAGATTTTAATTCATCAAGGATCCGAGCGACTCTCAGGAGTCAACATAACCGATTTTTTATTGTGTCTATTTTACGCTGCTTGAAAGGTAAAAATAGTTTTTTGTTGAAAATCAATTTTTCAAGACAAGCTTTTATAAGACACAGATTTGGTAAATAAACTCAACAAACTCGGTGTGTCAACGGTAGCTACAGCAGAGATGCTGTGCCCACCTTCCAGGTCCATCATCAGATCAGCTTCTAAACACCATAATATTGCATTGAAATCAGATATCAGCACTCAGCACGTTCTGTAAAAAATTCTAATGTAACACGGAGCTTTTCGTACCGCACAAAACTTTTTGAAGTAAAACTTCTTTACGCACACTTGACTTGAGGAGTAAGCTGGCGAGAGCGTTACGAAAAGTGTGATCGGGCGAGGCGAACGGAGGGGGTAGAGCGGGACGCGGGGAACGAGGCGCGCGCTACGCCCACGACACAGCGCCGGCAGATAGACACGCGCCGCGCCACCATTCCTTTGTTCTCATTGAAATAGTATTGAGGGAAGTATAAGTTACTGAAGTTTTAATTCAGTCGTGTGGTCTAAAGCACACTCGTTTTTTCATCATAAAATCATCGGTCATAGTTTTAAAAACATTTACCTGAACATACTTTTAAAACAATATTTCAACATGCTTACAATTTGAATCAAAGCTTTCAATATAAGAATACGACACACTTGACCCATCTATTTCGTCTATTTATTTATACTCTCTGACTAAAACGATTTATTTTACAAGAAACCGCTCCAAAGCTGCGAATATGAAATTGGCTCATCCTTGCAACAGACATGCCTTCTTTATTTATGCCAACAGAAAAGTGCCGTTTTCAGAACTTGCAATAGTAACTTGCACAAGTATTTAACGCCATTTCTTTGCAAAGTTTCATTGTGTTACCGAGACAAGCTAGTTTTAACAAAGAGTTCGTGAAAGGAATTAGGATAAGTGGCAAATGAGTAAAGAGACACAGTAGGGTCATTAGCAAAAATAGACTTTTGTAAAAATAAATGACAAAGTTAAGTTATTTAAACTATCTGAAGCTTATGGTATTAAATTAACATTGAATACGACAAGTAGTTTAATAAACTTATTTTTCTCACACTTGCTCGGAAATTGGTTCTATATTAAAAACAAAAAAACAGTAATCGGCTCTTCCGTACGCAACGAAATAACAGGTCAGTAATATCCAACACGACAATAATAGAAATTGCTGGTCGGTTTATTTTTTTAAATTTATGCTACCGAGAATTTTAAGTAGGTACACACTTACATTAATTAGGTGTTTTTAGGTACAAAATATTTATCATTATAAAGGCTGAATGCGCATTTTTTTTAAATCTTTGAATGTAGAACAATAACCACGCGTGGACAATTTTGCGCGAATGAAAATTAGATGCTGTTGAATTAATTTGTGTATTGTTTCCTCGCAAATCAGAGTAAAGTACTATACATGTCTCGGTCTAAATAGCAATTAACGGCCTCGTTCAGTTTTAAAATACTCGGCTGGCGCCTCGTCCTTTTAAAATCATTTCGGAAGTACTCGGCTTCGCCTCGTTATTCCAATGTTACTCGGTCGTCAATTGCTTCATTTCAGGCCTCGATAGTAATAATAAAAGTTGTTACAAATACTCATCGGTTTTAAGTGTTCGGATAAGCTGATAACAAAGTAGTTTTGACGCACAACGCGCAACGCTCTATTCTATAAAATAGATAAATCATATTAAAGGTAGTATTTGATCTTAATAAACGTAAAATTGAGATATAATCGGCCCAACAGTACTTCACTCGTTCTAAAAATGTTACTTCGCCACAGTCGTTTAAAAACTCGACAGCGGAAAGTAAGAAAATTCCAAAAAGAATCAGAAAGTTAATCATAACTAAATTATAACGATACACCATTTACTGTGGAGAAAAAATAAAGAAATCGCCGAAGAAAACTTTGGTCAATATTAAAATAATTTTCCTTGAAAAGGCTAAGGTCCGGAATGGCTTTCATTTACAACTTTTTAGCAGGCAGGATAAATAAGATAGCTCTGTTTGGGTACTGAATCATCGTTTATTTCTTGAAGTAATAAATATAATCATAAAAGATACTAGATAACGCGTTGTGCTGATGACTGCACTGATGCCTGCGCTGATGTCTGCGCTGATGATGTCCCGATAGCTAATCTGATGGCTGAGTTGCTTGACGAAAAGACACGACTACACATGGACGTGTGATTGTTAGTCCTGTAGCACGAACCATTTTGACGTATCGAAACGTAAATCTGAACTTTGAATCTGAAATACTCGTTTTAGACATAATATTCTTTTAACTTGAAGATCTTACTTAGCCATATCTCTGTATGATACAAAATGCGTATTATGCATAAAATTTTACCAAACTGTAATAGAAGTGTTGTATTTTTTATTCAAAAAACGCTTACATTAACTTTTTGATAAGTCTAAATTGTTCGTGCTAGGGCTAGGTACTGGTGGGGTGCTGGGCCAGAAAACCTCCTCATGTGCCTGACGGCTGCTGGTTCTTCTCGATACGTCTGGAGGGAACAGCAATACTTGGGCCGGTGCACCCTGGGCACGGGCAATAATTCTCCTTTGGACCGGGGAACCGTATTGCCTGTGGCGAATATTCTGGCATGGGAGGGGCCCGATGGGGAGATGCTCCGCGTGTCTCTCTGATACAAGAATAGGGCATTGTAGAGGGGCAGGGGCGGGCCCGGTGGGGGGACTGTCCTTCCCTGCCCCGTCAATCTCGTAACCCCAGGAGTGCCTGCTGAGTAGTGTCCTCGCGCCTCTTGGGACCGAGGGTCTTGGCTTTACCGCCACTCGGGATAGTCTGCTGCCCGACTAGCAGCTGGCGTAGCTGGCACAGCTGGCGTAACTGACACAGTTGGCGTAGCTAGCATGCTGGCCTGGCGGCATGCCGACGTAGCTGGCACAGTTTGCGTAGCTGGCGCAGCTGGCGTAGCTGACACAACTGGCGTAACTGGCATAGTTGGCGTAGTTGGCGCAGCTGGCGTAGCTGGTAAAGGCCCGTGAGGTGAGGTGGCGTGCAGTGTTGCATGTGCGCCACCGAGGAGGGTGCGGCCGACGTTAGGCCGTACGGGGAGAAGGGGCTCGCCTGCTTGTGGCGGGCCGGTACCTATCAAGGGTGGTTGTGTGAATACAGAGGGTTCCCACTCCCCCGGCCATAGGTAGTTGAAAGAACACCGTGGTGGTTTTAGTCGGTAAGAGTCCGACATTGAATCTACTACCCCGGGCGGAGTGCGTCCATGAGGATTTCCCCACGGCCAAAAAAAAAGGGCTAGGTACTGGTCGTCTTGGAGAGTCGACGTAAGTGTTGTGAACTAAATGAAAGATAAGACTGTGAGAAAAAAGAAAACATTGTCAAACAAGCCGTAAAAATAAAATAAGGGAAACTATTCCTCTCAAACTTACTACTCCGACTTCAAATATTGATTTATCTTATATTAATGGAGCCGTTTTCATTCTGAAAACAGTTATCCATAAAATCAAACTTCCATCTGAATAGTGAAATTCCGCGGAAAATTCGACCACAGTCATAAATCGTATCTGGATACAAAACAATTAAAGCCGAATGGAGTTGTAAGTAATTTATTGGATAGAAATTAGATAAGGGTATCCATCAGGGTCTGTTGCTGCGGTTGTGATGTAACCTTGCGAATGGTTGTTAGAGAATTGAGGGATTCAAGTTGCTTGTGTATTTTATTTAGGGATAACACCGATTATGAGTTAATTCTTTTGGAAGTGTAATCCGTTCATTACCGTGTGGATGCTGTTACCTCTTGGTCGTGTAACCACTTTCCTAACACTGTTGAATGTGTAAGTAACCCTTTCAATATGTTAAATTAAATTAAATGAAATTCATTTATTTCAAGTTTA
Organism: Asteroscopus sphinx; assembly: GCA_949699075.1. Lineage (NCBI taxonomy): Eukaryota > Metazoa > Arthropoda > Insecta > Lepidoptera > Noctuidae > Asteroscopus > Asteroscopus sphinx. The sequence continues at coordinate 7,371,782 of OX453007.1, forward strand.
CAAACCCATATTTGACTCCATATTTGACCCATAGTTGATTTTATTACGCAGTTACGCTGGTAGTATAGTATAGTTATCTGGGCTGGTTTCTGCAACTCCACGTCTAAGCGTGTATTTTGCGTACGGGTAGGAACTTACTTGATCCACCACAGCTTCTCAAAAAAAACCAGCAACGCCTTGGTGTTGCTAGTGATCTCTCTGAGGGTACCTGGGTTACCGAAGTACTTGGCTCTGTATGTAGCGACCTCCGGGCAGTCTAGAAGCACATGGGCTGTCCGTAACGCTTATGACAAAGAGATGTTTGTTAAAAGACCCGTGGCCAGTTATAGCAGCTGTGACTGTACACCGCTGTTGTTTTGACAATCTGAGGGCTTGTTTATTGAAACGGACCTCAATTATTGTAGGAAGTGGCTCCTTGGCCGGCCTGCACTCACCATGGTCTACCCATAGTTTGTGGTGTTTATCCCTGGTGCGTTTCCTTACCAAGTTGCGTAGGTACACGAAGGGGAGTGGCACTATGGGTGCAGGTCCCACCACGACCATACTCGATTCCCTTCTAGAGAGTTCATCCGCTGCATCATTGCCTCGGGAACTGCTGTGTCTTTTATTCCATTGAATGGTTATGTTATTGAGATTACCTACCTGGTTGAGGTTTTGCTGGCACTAGTGTATCAGCCCAAAGTTTACCGTGTGGCTGCTTACACTGATATGTAATTATAGTAAAACTTTGCGCTGTATGACGATGTATGACGCGTCTGTTGGCGTTTATTTGTCACTGGTCATAGGTTTCAAACATCGATATATTCTGTACTACGTACTAGATGCGCTTTTTAGAAGAACAACATGGTTATACGAGTTATGGTTCCGGAACAACAACGGTTGCGTCAACTGAATTTGAAACATGCTGCTTATGTGAGACAGCGTGTCTATTTATTGACGTCGTTGGTTCCAAATAACATTTTAAACCAAGGATGTCGGCTAAATTCAGCAGGACGTAAAATTCATATTGAAAAAGTTACCGCGTGCAAATATTCAAATCGAGTGAGACACACCACAGTGCGCTTTTGAATTTCATTCGGTTTTCAGCGGCCTTAGTTCCAGTTCCTGTTAGGGTACGGTCACGTAGGGTCCATTACCAGAAATAAATAAATTGCCTTCGTGTTTTTTGGTAGTAAATGCTAATTTGGATTCATTTTTTATTCAAGCTTCGATTAACTTAGTTCCACTGCAGTATAGTTCCTGTTTAGAATATATAATAGACTTGGTCTCCAAATAAATAAATAATAACATAATTATTTACACTCTCAAAATATAATACTACCTCCTACTGTTAGTTCTGTCAATGACCGCTTAACATCAGGTGGGCCTTTAGCTCGTTTCGCCATCCCTTGTACTGACGCTCAGATGAACCTGAAAAAACTTATCATAAATTTTTTAATCGAATTTTATTTTTTAGTTTTCACATCTTAATCTATCTCACCAAACCAATAACATCACCATCTCCCAGCTAACTACTCATTGAGAAAAATCCAATAAGCACAAACTCGGTGTGTCTAGTTTAAGCACAGCGGAGATACTGTGACTACCTTCCGATTCCATCATCAGACCCTGATCACCATATTTCAGCCAACTAGATAGAACAGCCAACCAACCAACCAACCAACTACTCATTGAGACTAATCTTACGAGCCCCGACTCGGTGTGTTTCTGTGTAAGACTTTCTGTGAGTAACCGAATTATATACAGGCAAAGTCTAGTCAAAGTCAAACTCGGTGTGTCAACGGTAGCTACAGCAGAGATGCTGTGCCCACCTTCCAGGTCCATCATCAGATCAGCTTCTAAACACCATAATATTGCATTGAAATCAGATATCAGCACTCAGCACGTTCTGTAAAAAATTCTAATGTAACACGGAGCTTTTCGTACCGCACAAAACTTTTTGAAGTAAAACTTCTTTACGCACACTTGACTTGAGGAGTAAGCTGGCGAGAGCGTTACGAAAAGTGTGATCGGGCGAGGCGAACGGAGGGGGTAGAGCGGGACGCGGGGAACGAGGCGCGCGCTACGCCCACGACACAGCGCCGGCAGATAGACACGCGCCGCGCCACCATTCCTTTGTTCTCATTGAAATAGTATTGAGGGAAGTATAAGTTACTGAAGTTTTAATTCAGTCGTGTGGTCTAAAGCACACTCGTTTTTTCATCATAAAATCATCGGTCATAGTTTTAAAAACATTTACCTGAACATACTTTTAAAACAATATTTCAACATGCTTACAATTTGAATCAAAGCTTTCAATATAAGAATACGACACACTTGACCCATCTATTTCGTCTATTTATTTATACTCTCTGACTAAAACGATTTATTTTACAAGAAACCGCTCCAAAGCTGCGAATATGAAATTGGCTCATCCTTGCAACAGACATGCCTTCTTTATTTATGCCAACAGAAAAGTGCCGTTTTCAGAACTTGCAATAGTAACTTGCACAAGTATTTAACGCCATTTCTTTGCAAAGTTTCATTGTGTTACCGAGACAAGCTAGTTTTAACAAAGAGTTCGTGAAAGGAATTAGGATAAGTGGCAAATGAGTAAAGAGACACAGTAGGGTCATTAGCAAAAATAGACTTTTGTAAAAATAAATGACAAAGTTAAGTTATTTAAACTATCTGAAGCTTATGGTATTAAATTAACATTGAATACGACAAGTAGTTTAATAAACTTATTTTTCTCACACTTGCTCGGAAATTGGTTCTATATTAAAAACAAAAAAACAGTAATCGGCTCTTCCGTACGCAACGAAATAACAGGTCAGTAATATCCAACACGACAATAATAGAAATTGCTGGTCGGTTTATTTTTTTAAATTTATGCTACCGAGAATTTTAAGTAGGTACACACTTACATTAATTAGGTGTTTTTAGGTACAAAATATTTATCATTATAAAGGCTGAATGCGCATTTTTTTTAAATCTTTGAATGTAGAACAATAACCACGCGTGGACAATTTTGCGCGAATGAAAATTAGATGCTGTTGAATTAATTTGTGTATTGTTTCCTCGCAAATCAGAGTAAAGTACTATACATGTCTCGGTCTAAATAGCAATTAACGGCCTCGTTCAGTTTTAAAATACTCGGCTGGCGCCTCGTCCTTTTAAAATCATTTCGGAAGTACTCGGCTTCGCCTCGTTATTCCAATGTTACTCGGTCGTCAATTGCTTCATTTCAGGCCTCGATAGTAATAATAAAAGTTGTTACAAATACTCATCGGTTTTAAGTGTTCGGATAAGCTGATAACAAAGTAGTTTTGACGCACAACGCGCAACGCTCTATTCTATAAAATAGATAAATCATATTAAAGGTAGTATTTGATCTTAATAAACGTAAAATTGAGATATAATCGGCCCAACAGTACTTCACTCGTTCTAAAAATGTTACTTCGCCACAGTCGTTTAAAAACTCGACAGCGGAAAGTAAGAAAATTCCAAAAAGAATCAGAAAGTTAATCATAACTAAATTATAACGATACACCATTTACTGTGGAGAAAAAATAAAGAAATCGCCGAAGAAAACTTTGGTCAATATTAAAATAATTTTCCTTGAAAAGGCTAAGGTCCGGAATGGCTTTCATTTACAACTTTTTAGCAGGCAGGATAAATAAGATAGCTCTGTTTGGGTACTGAATCATCGTTTATTTCTTGAAGTAATAAATATAATCATAAAAGATACTAGATAACGCGTTGTGCTGATGACTGCACTGATGCCTGCGCTGATGTCTGCGCTGATGATGTCCCGATAGCTAATCTGATGGCTGAGTTGCTTGACGAAAAGACACGACTACACATGGACGTGTGATTGTTAGTCCTGTAGCACGAACCATTTTGACGTATCGAAACGTAAATCTGAACTTTGAATCTGAAATACTCGTTTTAGACATAATATTCTTTTAACTTGAAGATCTTACTTAGCCATATCTCTGTATGATACAAAATGCGTATTATGCATAAAATTTTACCAAACTGTAATAGAAGTGTTGTATTTTTTATTCAAAAAACGCTTACATTAACTTTTTGATAAGTCTAAATTGTTCGTGCTAGGGCTAGGTACTGGTGGGGTGCTGGGCCAGAAAACCTCCTCATGTGCCTGACGGCTGCTGGTTCTTCTCGATACGTCTGGAGGGAACAGCAATACTTGGGCCGGTGCACCCTGGGCACGGGCAATAATTCTCCTTTGGACCGGGGAACCGTATTGCCTGTGGCGAATATTCTGGCATGGGAGGGGCCCGATGGGGAGATGCTCCGCGTGTCTCTCTGATACAAGAATAGGGCATTGTAGAGGGGCAGGGGCGGGCCCGGTGGGGGGACTGTCCTTCCCTGCCCCGTCAATCTCGTAACCCCAGGAGTGCCTGCTGAGTAGTGTCCTCGCGCCTCTTGGGACCGAGGGTCTTGGCTTTACCGCCACTCGGGATAGTCTGCTGCCCGACTAGCAGCTGGCGTAGCTGGCACAGCTGGCGTAACTGACACAGTTGGCGTAGCTAGCATGCTGGCCTGGCGGCATGCCGACGTAGCTGGCACAGTTTGCGTAGCTGGCGCAGCTGGCGTAGCTGACACAACTGGCGTAACTGGCATAGTTGGCGTAGTTGGCGCAGCTGGCGTAGCTGGTAAAGGCCCGTGAGGTGAGGTGGCGTGCAGTGTTGCATGTGCGCCACCGAGGAGGGTGCGGCCGACGTTAGGCCGTACGGGGAGAAGGGGCTCGCCTGCTTGTGGCGGGCCGGTACCTATCAAGGGTGGTTGTGTGAATACAGAGGGTTCCCACTCCCCCGGCCATAGGTAGTTGAAAGAACACCGTGGTGGTTTTAGTCGGTAAGAGTCCGACATTGAATCTACTACCCCGGGCGGAGTGCGTCCATGAGGATTTCCCCACGGCCAAAAAAAAAGGGCTAGGTACTGGTCGTCTTGGAGAGTCGACGTAAGTGTTGTGAACTAAATGAAAGATAAGACTGTGAGAAAAAAGAAAACATTGTCAAACAAGCCGTAAAAATAAAATAAGGGAAACTATTCCTCTCAAACTTACTACTCCGACTTCAAATATTGATTTATCTTATATTAATGGAGCCGTTTTCATTCTGAAAACAGTTATCCATAAAATCAAACTTCCATCTGAATAGTGAAATTCCGCGGAAAATTCGACCACAGTCATAAATCGTATCTGGATACAAAACAATTAAAGCCGAATGGAGTTGTAAGTAATTTATTGGATAGAAATTAGATAAGGGTATCCATCAGGGTCTGTTGCTGCGGTTGTGATGTAACCTTGCGAATGGTTGTTAGAGAATTGAGGGATTCAAGTTGCTTGTGTATTTTATTTAGGGATAACACCGATTATGAGTTAATTCTTTTGGAAGTGTAATCCGTTCATTACCGTGTGGATGCTGTTACCTCTTGGTCGTGTAACCACTTTCCTAACACTGTTGAATGTGTAAGTAACCCTTTCAATATGTTAAATTAAATTAAATGAAATTCATTTATTTCAAGTTTACAAACCCATATTTGACTCCATATTTGACCCATAGTTGATTTTATTACGCAGTTACGCTGGTAGTATAGTATAGTTATCTGGGCTGGTTTCTGCAACTCCACGTCTAAGCGTGTATTTTGCGTACGGGTAGGAACTTACTTGATCCACCACAGCTTCTCAAAAAAAACCAGCAACGCCTTGGTGTTGCTAGTGATCTCTCTGAGGGTACCTGGGTTACCGAAGTACTTGGCTCTGTATGTAGCGACCTCCGGGCAGTCTAGAAGCACATGGGCTGTCCGTAACGCTTATGACAAAGAGATGTTTGTTAAAAGACCCGTGGCCAGTTATAGCAGCTGTGACTGTACACCGCTGTTGTTTTGACAATCTGAGGGCTTGTTTATTGAAACGGACCTCAATTATTGTAGGAAGTGGCTCCTTGGCCGGCCTGCACTCACCATGGTCTACCCATAGTTTGTGGTGTTTATCCCTGGTGCGTTTCCTTACCAAGTTGCGTAGGTACACGAAGGGGAGTGGCACTATGGGTGCAGGTCCCACCACGACCATACTCGATTCCCTTCTAGAGAGTTCATCCGCTGCATCATTGCCTCGGGAACTGCTGTGTCTTTTATTCCATTGAATGGTTATGTTATTGAGATTACCTACCTGGTTGAGGTTTTGCTGGCACTAGTGTATCAGCCCAAAGTTTACCGTGTGGCTGCTTACACTGATATGTAATTATAGTAAAACTTTGCGCTGTATGACGATGTATGACGCGTCTGTTGGCGTTTATTTGTCACTGGTCATAGGTTTCAAACATCGATATATTCTGTACTACGTACTAGATGCGCTTTTTAGAAGAACAACATGGTTATACGAGTTATGGTTCCGGAACAACAACGGTTGCGTCAACTGAATTTGAAACATGCTGCTTATGTGAGACAGCGTGTCTATTTATTGACGTCGTTGGTTCCAAATAACATTTTAAACCAAGGATGTCGGCTAAATTCAGCAGGACGTAAAATTCATATTGAAAAAGTTACCGCGTGCAAATATTCAAATCGAGTGAGACACACCACAGTGCGCTTTTGAATTTCATTCGGTTTTCAGCGGCCTTAGTTCCAGTTCCTGTTAGGGTACGGTCACGTAGGGTCCATTACCAGAAATAAATAAATTGCCTTCGTGTTTTTTGGTAGTAAATGCTAATTTGGATTCATTTTTTATTCAAGCTTCGATTAACTTAGTTCCACTGCAGTATAGTTCCTGTTTAGAATATATAATAGACTTGGTCTCCAAATAAATAAATAATAACATAATTATTTACACTCTCAAAATATAATACTACCTCCTACTGTTAGTTCTGTCAATGACCGCTTAACATCAGGTGGGCCTTTAGCTCGTTTCGCCATCCCTTGTACTGACGCTCAGATGAACCTGAAAAAACTTATCATAAATTTTTTAATCGAATTTTATTTTTTAGTTTTCACATCTTAATCTATCTCACCAAACCAATAACATCACCATCTCCCAGCTAACTACTCATTGAGAAAAATCCAATAAGCACAAACTCGGTGTGTCTAGTTTAAGCACAGCGGAGATACTGTGACTACCTTCCGATTCCATCATCAGACCCTGATCACCATATTTCAGCCAACTAGATAGAACAGCCAACCAACCAACCAACCAACTACTCATTGAGACTAATCTTACGAGCCCCGACTCGGTGTGTTTCTGTGTAAGACTTTCTGTGAGTAACCGAATTATATACAGGCAAAGTCTAGTCTGCTATATTTTTATTTTTAGAGTAACCTTGATCAATAGCAGAATGTCCACTGGACATAGGCCTCCCCCAAAAACGGGGGGGGATATGCCATAGTCGCCAAGCTTGGCAGGCGGGTTGGCGTTCGCAGTTGGTTGGTTAAATACTCAGAGAACACTGCTGCGCATACTCTGGTGAATCCCTTAGTTGCCTTTTACGACACCCATGAGAAGATGTAGGGTATCGTACTCATTCATAATGCATTCTAAATAATCCAATTCAAATTGTTTATTTCCAACAAATTACAATAAAATTATAAATCGTCCATACATTAGAAAATAATGATCTAATATCCTCCGCGCCTTTTTTCCAATGATATTGGAGTCGGCTTCCAGTCCTACCAGATGCGGCTGAAAATCAGTATTTTACACGGAGCGACTGCCATCAAACCCCCGCAACCCAGTTACTGGGTAATGCTGACATTCGGAGGTTAGACCAGTTGTCAGACTTCCAGGCTTCTGACTACTCGTAACGACTGCCATAGATATTCTTATGATAACCGGGACCGCGACAGCTTCACGTGCTCTCCGAGGCATGGAGGTGTCTCGATGTGTAAAATAATAATCTAATAACCGACACTAAAATAGTGAAAGCACTGGTTCAAGAACGAAGGAGCAGTCAGTGTATATGCTCCCAGAAATGAGTAGAAGGAAGCTGTTTGAGCTGCCCCACAAGCGGCGCATCAGAGATGCTATTCTTTTGCGATGTATCACTATAAAGCCATCTACTTGTGCATCTTCAAACATACCTGATGCGCTACAAACGCGTGGCAACCCTATCAACATCCTGAACACGTTATTGTATTGGACATTAATGCCTTACTAAGATTTGTCTGCTTAGCTGAACCTCAACAGTTACTTTTTACTATAAATTATACAAGAGTGATACTTTATTTGTATGACAATCTAGCCTTGAGCCTGATGAGTAATTTAATTTTAACCTAAATTGCTATGTAAACTAAAATCTAAGAATGCGTCCAATAACTTTTCTTATATATTTATTTATTGCATAAGGTTCGCCCACAGCATACATATTAACACTATTACCAAATAATACAGTACAGTATTGTCCTTATACGTACGCCAATTACAGGTACACACAACATTGACTAATCAAGATGGCTTAATGTTAATTAATAAAAAGCAATACTCCTAAAAACCAAAAGCAGCTTTTTTATATATTTATTCTTATTCTTTATTGCACACAAAAAAAAATAACAACAATACATAATAGTTTTGAAATTACATGTACAAAGGCGAGCTTAACTCATAATTGAGTTTTCTACCAGCAAACCTTTGAGTGATAGAGCAAATATAAAATGTAAATCTGAGGGTAACTTTCAGTGTACATAACTAATGTTCATCTAAAATTATAAAATAACATACCAACAACATATACCTATATACAAATAAATATTATATACATACCTATTACTTAATTATACCTACTTATATAAACCTATAATATACCTACATATATAATAAATAAATATGTATTATCAATTAGTGAGAAATAAAATGCTCCTTAATTCTTTTCTTAAATACGTTCAGAGAGGGGCTGTCACGTAGTGATTGTGGGAGGGAGTTCCATAGTCGCACTGCACGAATAGTAAAAGAACCATCGTAACGGCTACGGCGTACGGTATATTTCTACAAACTACTTAAATTTAGGTCGATTTTTTTGATACTCAAGGACTTTTTTCTTTTTTCTTTGTTTCTATCAAGGGCAAGACAATTTGTTTGTGTGTTTTTATAGGTAGCACTTATCACTACATTTTATCTGTTACTACACTACTATTATTCACTAGTCGCTACACTAATTCATATGCTTAGCTGAACGGCAATAGTAATAAAATGCTTCTTATTTCTCGTGGGCGGAAATTAAACACGCTTGTGACGACAAAAGAGTAAAACCATAGTTTTATTTCAGACCAGGTTCCCCGGAGGCGTACCAACCTACAAATGTTTGATTCCAGTTCATAAAGTCATACTAGAAATGAACCGCACCCGCTCCGCCTACACTATTACATGCGGTTTAAGTTAATCATGGTTGTCAAAATAAAGCCATAGTGATGTAATCGGATTATTATATGCGGATTACATTAGCTTTGTAATGTGTATGTTATTGTCTATTTACGCATTATTATACGAGGCATTATCGAGGAAAGGATATTAAATCTATTAGTTTTTTTTTCCTTATTCGAATAGATGAGCTGTTTGCGGTTTTTTTGCTGGCTTTTGCTGGCTAAGAGTTTTGCCATAACTGTTATATTAATCTGTGGTTTTGCTATGTTATTGTTTAGGCATTTACAATAACATACTTGTGTTTAATTTCTAGAATTTGAATGTGATTTCAAGAAATGATAATTTCATTTTGTTTCTAGCTTAAAATAAGCCCTCTACACACACACACACACGGGACAAAAACACTTGGCGAAATTAAAACGTTAATTTAAGAAAAAGGGGATCATATATTTCAATATCGTACACTTAGCAGTTAACACATGCGAATACCTGGTTTGTGAAATATAAGGTTTAATCAACAAGTTTTTCTTTTGCGATATAATTTCATAAAGTGTATAAATCTTTGTGTAGCTGACTGTACAATAGCTTAATGCAAATAGTTCACACAAGACACAAATATTTGTGTGATGAACATGAGTATTTGTGTTGATCTGCGTGTTTCTTATGTATTAAAAGTATGTATTTACAAAAAAAAAGTTTATAAGTATTATAACCATTGTCTAGTTACCCATAGTACAATCTCTGTTTAGTTTGGGACTAGATGGTGATGTGTAAAAAGGTTCTGCTACTCAGTATACTCTGCTTTATACAAATTAAGACGAAAGGAAGTCAAACATGTTTTACGAACATCGCTTCAGAACTTACACAGTGACTGTTTTAAGTTCATTTTGCAACAAAAGTAATAAAACAGACCAAATATCAACAGACAGTTAAGTATTAAGTATTAAGGCTACTCCGCTCCTGGAAATGTGCAATTTTTGTTTATTTTTTTTGAATTCTGAACATGAATTTGTTCTATATAGACTGTCTTTCCAAGGAACAACCTCTGCCTTCCTTTAACCCATAACTAATTTATCCTCTCACAAAACCGACACATCCAACTAAAAAGAACGCGTTTTTTACACCCAAACTTTATCTGAACCCGATTGATGGGCTTTAACTAACAAAAAGATAAAGGTAAATTCTATACCTGAGAAATCGGAACTGGCCAGTTAACGGTTTATTGCAAGCTTGTGGTCACATCCTTAGAAGTTCATGTTACGATTCAGTACCGACCGGTACGAGTTTTATGGCGAGGGTTTCTTTGAATAATGTAGCAGCCGGCGCGTGAAGAGACGAGCTACAGAACTGGTGGAGGGTGGTGCAAGTAATGAGCGGAAGATGGGTTTTTGTTGTATCGTATTCAAAAAGAGTGTAGTTGTAGATAGAAAAAAGCAAAAAACGGCCACTTTTGGCACTTTTCTAACTATAACTACAGCGAACTATATACGGACAGAGTTAATCGTTTCAGATTAACTACAGTACCTTTATTTGGGGTGAGGGCCTGGTGATCCGTCACACAGGGTATCCTAGTATGGACTCCAATCTTTCACATAGGATCGAAGACGTTTGTGAAGAGAAATAAAGATTATGAATTATGAATTACTTCAATTGGTAAAATCGATAGAATAGAATAGAATCTTTATTGGTGTGATTTTGGTACAGAAGATCTTAATTCTATTGTAGGTAGGTACACATACATATTTTATGATCCACAAAATCTGCCAGTTGGCTTATACTCATGCATTATACTACTCGACATATCGATATTTCGATAAATGATGTACTCCGCGAGTAATTATTTCTTTACTGATGGGGGTGCCACTTAGCTCTTAGTAGCGCCTTAATAAGTAGTAAGCTTATTTTGTTTTAATAAAAATTACACTTTTTAAATGTGACACTAGATTCCATACTAAGATACCCTGTGTTGCAGAAACTAGTCTCTTACAAGAAAATGCAAAGATTACAATATTAGTGAAAGAAAGCCCCTTGCTCACTATGACCTGCAAAAATCTATGTTTTTATTTTTCCTTGATAATCCTTTTGAAACAGCAGTAGGGAAACATATATTTAAAAAAAAATGATCCTTCAGCTGTGGCGCTCAATACAACCACACGTGTATTTCTGACCTGTTTATTGTGAAGCCATTGGCCCTCCCAATTAATGATAATTTTATTTTATTACCATATAATTTGGATACGAGAATGTTTGCTGAACTTATTTACGAATACATTTACTGAACATATTCGGCTTTATGCGCCCGATTGATACATTTATTGTTTCTTATTATATTCTTTACCTTCTCATTCTGAGAAGAGGCTCGTTTCCAACAAGGGGATGGTAATAGACTGATGATGATATCCTTAAATCGATTTAAGGTTGTACCAAGATAATTTCTTTCAACTTATCACTTGGACCACTTGCAAAACTGTCAGCATACGATTTAATGCAAAGTGTTGGAGAATTTAAAATGGCCGAATCATCCTTTACTATATTATTATTTTATATGGCCCATTAGCATACAATTATATCAGTTGGTTGAATAATACAGTTTTCTATTTTCTTTCTTTGTGAAAATTTATTTAAAATTCTAATACGTCACGACATTTATTTCACTTTGTATAGACATTTCTTACTTATTTCTCCTCTCGCAGGGGCTGTTGGCAGATTTGATTAAAAATTAAGCTTTACCTTTGTAGTTAATACTACTTCCTTTAATGTATTAATCATTTCAGCTACGAGTCCCTCAGATATTTTTTTCATTGTGCTGATATTTATTTTAGGTTTTAATATAAGGCCAAGTCCTAGTCGATCTCACGCACTAAGGGTTCTGTACCACTCATCGACCTGATATCCCAAAAAAAACGATTTAATTTACGAGAGATCATCAAAAGAAACCAACACACCGTGCGCAAAATATGAATTTTTGCATCTCTTTCTTACGGAGGTACCACCACATATGTCTACCTACCTCTGCCCTATGGTTAGTTATTTTTTTACTAAACTACATAGTATGCACAATAATCGGACCGAGTTTGACGCTGGAATATATTACCGTTTTGAAGATACAACAGGAACGAAAACGTTGAAAAAATGCATGATTTTCGAGGTTTCTTGTAGGTAAGGGGGGATCCCAATTTTTCTTTTTCAACTGGATACCTATTACCGTCCAAAAGATACAGCCCTGTGACAGAGAGGTAGATGGACGGACCAACAGCGTAGCGAAAGTAATCGTGTCCCGTTTGGCACCCTTTGGGTACGGAACCCTAAAAAGTAAAGCCAAAACTGATAATATGGCTGTATGTTGGCAACTCGTTGCTTCTTTATTAGGACAACAGTGACCTTTTCGCCGTCCCTCAGTCAACTTTTACGACAAGCCCGAGGTCATAATCAGCTGATTCATTCCGTTTTTCCTCCTACTTCCGTACTCTGTATACAGATCATACGTGAAAGCGAAGACGATTGGTTATTGACTCAATCCAGATTGGATTGGAACCGTAGGTTAAAGAATTAAATTAAATTGAAGATTTAAATAAAATGGTGTTACATAATTTCTGTTTCAGTAAAATAAGGGAATTTATTATATCATCAAACCTATTTAAAGGTTTGATTTAGATACATAAATACAAATGGTAATGTTATCTTGGAAAAACTAGGCTTAGAACTGCAGTAGTCACACACGTAGTAAGGCAATTTCAAAATGGCCTTAAAAGGCTACGCTCATACATTATTTTTAAATTTGGAAGTGAAAAGCGTTTAAATACTATACTATACTTACTTGACAACCTCTGTGGTCTAGTGGTTCGAGTGTCGGACTGGTGATCACGAGGTCGTGGGTTCGATTCCCACAGGACACAAATATTTGTGTGATGAACATGAGTGTTTGTGTTGGTCTTGGTATTTCTTATGTATTATAAGTATGTATTTACAAAAAAAAAAAGTATACAAGTATCATATCCATTGTCTAGTACCCATAATACAAGCTCTGCTTAGTTTGGGACTAGATGGTGCTGTGTAAAAATGTTCCACAAGTATTTAAGTATTTAGTATTAAATCATATATCTTGATTTGACTAACGGCCAAAATTTATATCCTATCTATCCACGATTGGCCCTACTAAAGATATAATTTAGACATAATTATTATAAGCTCCATACATTTTATGTCAATTTTTTATCCCTACTAGGGGAAATCGTGGATAGATAAGAATAGATCGCGAAAACCTAAGAAGTTATTAGATAAATAAGTATCGGATGCTGAAGCGCCGTATAACAGATTTAAATAACAGCATTTCAGACTTAGAAAATTAAATCAAAATCAAGCGTATTATAGGCGCAGCGGTACATGTGTTACCAACTTTGTACCACTGACCCAATAAAAAAAAAAGCAATTTAAATTATACCAATAAATTAACGTCTGAAATACACACGCTCAATATTGGATATAAATCGTCTCGAAATGAGTAAGAAAACTGCACTAACTTAAAGCTTTCTATGTAATTTTTATTACTCCGCCGGCAAATAAATTGGAATGCAATATTTATTGGCCGATGTACATTCAGCATGCGAAGTCGGCGATTGTAAATTTATAAGCCTGTGTATGGCCAGCAATTGAGAATATTTCATGAATCTAGGTTTTGGGTTAAGAGGTTGCAAATATTTTCACTTAAAGCATCATAAGTAGGTACTTCTACTTTAAGATCTAGTCCCGAATCCAAATGCCATATTAATCTGTGAATGACAAGAAAGGCTCAAAATATCTTGTTGAGATCGATTTCTCGTTGTTAATTTAAAGACCAAGTCATCCATAATTACCTGAAACTGATTAAAACCCGTTGCCTCCCCTTATTATATCCACCGAAATGGACATCAATTCAAAACAATAGCAACTTGAGAATAAAATTTATCTTTTAACAATGACATTGCCAAAAATCTCCAGTCTTCCCAAACATTCCCATCATCCATCGCCATCCTTCTGGCCACAACGTTACAGAGATCGAGTTAATTACAGTTACTTCAGAGGGAATCAGAAATGCAATTAGTTTCGTGCGTGCGCTCCGGTAAGCTGGGGTTTTTACTGCCCCAAACGCGTCCGTCCCGTCCCTAACAAATGTCGTCTCGTCGTCGTTAGGGGTCACTGTCGTATAAGGTTTTTTACGATCCTCGCATTTGTTTGCAGAGTCAGAAATTGGGGTCTATTGAGCTGATTTTTTTTTTCATTTTTTGATATCCTGGAAAATTCTTGGTTTATTTTTCTGGTGAGATTAGCAATATTGTGAGATTTAATACTATCCTCTAATGTATGCCCTTTATGTTTTGAATTTTTTTTTGTTTTTTGTTTTATAAGGCATTACACCGGGTGTAGTAGTAATATGTTGGTCTGAACGATTTTAGCAAACGCCAATTCTTACTAATATAGTGCCATATTGCATCGATCTCGATAAATAATATTTAACTTATTGACGACGAATGTGGTCTAGTGGTTCGAGTTTCAGACTGCTGATCACGAGGTCGTGGGTTCGATTCCCACAGGACACAAATATTTGTGTGATGAACATAAGTGTTTGTGTTGGTCTGGGTGTTTCTTTGTGTATTATAAGTATGTATTTACAAAAAAAGAAGTACATAAGTATTATATCCATTGTCTAGTACCCATAGTACAAGCTCTGCTTAGTTTGGGACTAGATGGTGCTGTGTAAAATATCCCAAAATATTTATTTATTTATATTTATATTTAATTTGATGACCTCTGTGGTATAGTGGTTCGAGTGTCAGACTGCTGATCACGAGGTCGTGGGTTCGATTCCCACAGGACACAAATATTTGTGTAATGAACATAAGTGTTTGTGTTGGTCTGGGTGTTTCTTTGTGTATTATAAGTATGTATTTACAAAAAAGAAGTACATAAGTATTATATCCATTGTCTAGTAACCATAGTACAAGCTCTGCTTAGTTTGGGACTAGATGTTACTGTGTAAAAATGTCCCGAAGATATTTATTTATTTATTTTCATTTCTAATATGCCTCTTTCCAAAATACAAGTTACGTTTCCATTGAGTGTTTATGGAACTACCTACCTAGAATAAAACCTAAGTATTATTATTTCTAAATCACTTACCTAAAGTTGTTTTACCATTCCTTTTACTTGTTGACTTTTGAGACAACTATGAAGTGTTTTTAGCATCAAAATTTTCATTCAAACACAAAGGGCCTTCTATAAAGTTTAATTACAAAATATTTAACGCAACTATACCGCCAAACTTTCTTTGTAATGGCGATCCTAAGTCCAAGTGTTGGAAATTTTCAAACATATTTCGTTGTGTAACGAGGTCAAATGACAGAAAAGAGAGTTTGTACAACAACTGTTTACACAGAGAGAGGACAAAGGAATTATTAATCCAAACATTTTTTTCTCCGAAATAAAGGAGAGTGACCTCTTCTATGTAATGGCTTACGTAATTCTTCTCAATCATGATAGGGTTGGCTCGCTGTGAGAATAGAAGCTTTCCGTTGCGTATTCATTAGGGAATCGTTGCGACAAATGTTCCGGAATTATGTTTCCGGGATTATTCGCTTACTAAAGAAAACGAGATGTGACACTGCTTATCCCTTGGAGGAAAACATGTCGTGCGCCGTCGTGATTGTTGATTTCATTATCGTTGAAGCGTAGCCTTTTGTCACTTTCGTATGCTGCATGTTTTGCTTTTGTCTTGTTATTTTTATTGGATAAATCGTTAATCCTTCAAGTTATTACTGTGATTGTATGTGATTTGTCTCATGTGACCTTCGTCCGTATAACATTGTGTATTTTCCCATTGTGTTGGTAAGAGAGCGGGAAAATGAAAGGTTGAGTAGTAAGCTACTTCGATTTTACGTCTGTGTGCTAGTGGTTTGAGTGTCGGACTGCTGATCACGAGGTCGTGTGTTTCATTCCCAGGAGACACAATTATTTATTTGATGTACGGTCGACCGCACGTCAGTGGTAACAGTTTGACATTGACAGCGCCTTTATTTCGTAAGCAGTAGGGGCGGTTTTCTAATTCAAGTGTTATCACTGTCATGCAGTCGACTGCACATAAGTGTTTGCGTTGGTCTGGGTGTTTCTTATGTATAATAATTAATTTTATTTAAATTTTAGCACATATTTACGAAAAAAAAGTATGTAAGAATTATTATCTATTGTCTAGTACCCATAGCACGAGCTCTGCTTAGTTTAGGACACAGACTAGTAAACATCTAGACGCCGATTAGCCGGACACCCCCGGTCACAACACATATGCAGTACCACTGGATATAATACGCCCAGCCGCCAATCAGGACGTTAGTCCGTCAGCGAGCGGCACCAATCATACGGAATCATACCACCGAACGTTTGAGCCCGCCAATCATAACGCGCCGTTTTCCCCCCGGTCCCCGCCATCATTTTACGACTGCGTTCTCATGCAAAACTTTGTTTAAGCGGCGTCTTGAGGCTTATTGGTCTGTGGTTTAGGACTAGATGGTAATGTGTTAAAATGTCTCAAAACATTAGGTGTGAGATCTGTGCAAAACATTTATTTATTTGACATTCCTTAGAAGATGCCTACCTGATGTATTACCTGTGTACACACGGCTACACATCAAGCTGTACATTTCCAGTATAAGCTGACCCCGCATTGCGTTGGTTTTCCTTACAACGCGAGGTCAGCCTTTACTGGAATTGTACAGCTTGATGTGTAGCCGTGTGTACACAAATAAACATTTTGATTGGTTGATTGATTGATTGATGTAGAAATCTTATGTCAGTTACATAAAAACTACCTACATATGACAAAAGTTTAGGATTTAAAAAAATATAATAACATCCCACGTAGAAAAGCTTTCCGATAACATTACTATAAATAAACGAATAAAAAAATACATACTTCCACATACTCTTACAGGAAACTTATAAGGAGCACTAGTGCGATAACATAAATCTCTATAAAATTTGACACGAGCGAGCAGGTGTGGTAACCGAGCGGCTCCAAACTGGTGTGGAAGTTCTTAAGCCTCATTAGGAGGAGCTGCACTTTCAATAACAACATTATTTCTTACTTGATAAACTTTAAAGTCTCTTTCAATAGCATTTTGAGCAGATTTTTAAGTGTTATGAACTGTTGCTTCTTTTAATATTGCACGTATTTTAAGGGTTAAATCTGTTAGTTGCAAAGACGTTGCATTTTGCATTTTAGCAAAAGTAAATAAATATAATTAGTAAAACAATAATGATAATTTCTAATTTGACTCTTGACATTTATTTGCTATTGTTACTATTATTTTATTTTTGTACAAGTTTATATTGTGAACTTTATGATTTATGAAACTACTGACGTGTAAATTGACTTTACAAATAAATTAATATGAATATATTATTACTATTTATTTGTATTTTATTTTACAAAACTTGTTTTTTTTACATTTTCTTAAATAATTCTTATTGTGTTGATTTTGTTTGCATAAAATATTTTGTTTCTGTATGAATACCATGCAATGAGCCATGCACTGTATATTCATAACCATGTGACGAGAAAATAGTACGCAACCAGTGAATTTTTCCTTAGTAAAGTACCTAATTAAAATGTATTTATGTACCAACAATTAAACTGATAATTACTAAATTTGATGTTTGATATGACTTCCATACCATTACATCAGAGATTATGTACTGTCTTAAACGTTTAGGATAAATAATGTAGGACTTTATAATTATTATAGAATCTTAGACATATACTGCGACCGAGCCGACCCCAATATAATTGGGAAAAAGGCAAGGAGGATGATGAGTCTTATATTCTATAACTCACCATTTTTTGCTTCCCATTTTTTCGTGAATTAGATATCATGCCAATGTTGACACTTGATGTCGAAATATTCAGCATTGAACGTTTTCAAATTGATGACGACCACGGATTTGATATGTACTTCCATACATAGCACCTACATAATATTTCGATGATGACGACTACTACTTGCTTGGTGATAATGACTTATAAATACTTCACACATACACACTCAAATCACCGCAACGCGCGCGCTTGCATGCTCACTACGAGTCTTCTGGCTTTACCACTATTATTAGCTGTATTATTATTTATTTATTATTAGTTCTATGCTGTAGCCTGTCATCATCATCATCATCATCATTTCAGCCGAAAGACGCCCACTGCTGGACATAGGCCTCCCCCAAGCATCGCCACAACGACCGGTCCTGCGCTTTCCACATCCAGCGGATTCCCGCGACCTTCACCAGGTCGTCGGTCCACCTTGTGAGGGGCCTACCCACACTGCGCCTTCCAGTACGCGGTTGCCACTCCAGAACTTTACTGCCCCATCGGCCATCCGTTCTGTGAGCAATGTGCCCCGCCCACTGCCACTTAAGTTTGGCAATTCTTTGGGCTATGTCGGTTACTTTCGTTCTCCTGCGAATCTCCTCATTTCTGATTCGATCAGGGACACTCCGAGCATAGCCCTCTCCATTGCCCATTGCTGTAGCCTGTAACTTAGTTTAACTTACCTCAATTACTCAACTGCATTTACCCATTTATATATTGCAGTAATATCCTAGCGGTTGAACGCTTGCCTTCCATGCAGGAGGGTGTGAGTTCGATCCCGGCCCGCACCTCTGTCTTTTCGAATTCATGTGCGGATTTATATTCGATTATCACTTGCTTTATCGGTGAAGGAAAACATTGTGAGGAAACCTACACACCAGAGAGTGCTCCATACAGTTCTCAATGGTGTGTGTAGTCCGCCAACCCGCACTAGGCCAGCGTGGTGGACTAGGGCCTTAGCCTTCTCATACTGAGAAGAGGCCCGAGCCCAGCAGTGGGACAGTAATGGGCTGGTTATATATTTACCCATAACCACGTCCTGATGCAATTAATGTAACTCCCTGTGGATTCAATTAATCAGAGCGCTGGCACCCATAACACAAGTTAAATCTTACGTTGGGTACCAGAGTTCAAGCAAACACTTGCAAAAATGTCCCAAAGATATTTATTTTATTTATTTACTTCATACCCACCAGATAAATTGTATAACTACTTATAGTGCTATTTGTAAGTGTTGACTGTACACCATTTATGTGAAATAAAAAATTGTAATACATACGTGACAGCTGATTCCAGTCTTTCCATTACGGACGTTTCATTCATTCCTCTATTTCAGCCCATAATTCTGCAGAAATGCCTTTATACCTGACCTTAACCAATTCATAATCCAACTAGTCAATTAAATCGATGCCACTGAACCATTTCACCCGGCTACCTTTTAGGGTTCCGTAGGTTCATTATCAAGCACAATCTGAATAATTCTGGCGTCCCGTCCGAAGATAACCCTAATTTCATGGGTGACTCGCTAAGCTTGACCGGTTCTTTTCTGTAGTAACGTTCCACAAAATTGTCTACTTATCTTGTTGTTAAGCATGGAAATTTATTGAACTGTGTTTGTGTGTGATCATTAGGGAAATATAGGAACCAATAATAATAAGCGAATTTAACAATATTATGAAAAAATTAATGTTTAAATAGCAGTAATAGCCCTGTGCTTGAACCAAGAGCATCGCCAGCCAATGAACCAAGGGGGGGGGGGCAAGATGATAGATAGAGGATATGAATAGTAGGTAAAATAAAATAAAATTTGTAAAGTTTTAATCGGTTACTACAAGAAAAAAAACTTAATTAATACATATATCTTCTATTGTATATACATATCTTCTTGGGTTTTTTGGGACTTTTTGACTACTTAGTTATTAAAATCTTCTAGGTTCAAGTCTCTAGGAAGGGGGAGGCACTACTCCCCCTGGCGACGCGCGTGTGTTGAACGCGTGCTTTCCATGCCGGAGGGTCTGAGTTTGAACCCAGCCTGCACATCTGACTTTTCGTATTTATGTGCGGATCAGAATTTAATTATCACTAGCTTTAACGGTGAAGGAAAACATCGTGAGGAAACCTGCACACCTGAGGGTGTTTCATACAGTTCTCGATGGTGTGTGCAGCCCATCAATCCGCAATAAGGACTAAGGCCTGACCCTTCTCATACTAAGAAGAGGCCCGTACCCAGCAGTGGGACAGTAACCCAGCTGGTTATGTTATGCGACTACTTAATTTCCCGATGTTGTAAAATTCCTTCTGCTCCTCTGAACAGAAGGCTTATTGTATCTATCTATATAAATATAATAAAGCCGAAGGGTTTTTGTTTGATTGTTTAAACACGCTAATCTCTGGAACTGTCAGTCAGATTAGAAAAATATTCTTGTATGTGATAGTCAGATTCATTAGGAATAGTATAAACTATTTATCATTATGCTACGACCCTTACGAGCTGAGCTAAATATAATATTAATAACATTATTTAGAGCTTAACACAACTTTACCCGGGTACCTTTTTTCAAATACATGTTTTTTATTTGTAGCAATTAAACTTGTTACTTATATTTTAAGCCTTTTACGAGTGAATTAAACTTTTGAAAGAATATACATAACATAACGCCTGTATTTCCCCGAAGGGGTAGGCAGAGGCGTACAGTACACCCACATTTCGCCAGTTATGTTATAGTCCCATGTAATAGGGGGCGAGCTTATTGCCATTAACCGGACACAAATCCATACTCCGGGCTGCTACTGAGAATTTCCTAATGAAAAAAAAAAACCCAATAACATTTTGCCCGACCCGGGTATCGAACGAACGAACGAACGAACGAACGAACGAACGTTTGAAAGAACGAACTTTAATAACATCCAAAACTGCACAAAATATTAAAATCGCAAGTATCTCAAACTGCTGACGAGTTAAAATTTGATAAATTAATGCGGTTCTATTCGTTTCTGATATAACAGAATCCCACAAATATTTGGTGTTTGAAAAGTTTTGATGAATCGCTCTATTACAATGCCATTACTTCGCCTCTGTTTTCACATGTCAAAAACATAGAGACTTCAATATTCTGAACCAAATTAATTTTAGGATTTATGAGTTTTCCTTCGCCAATATCATAGTAGGTATAATTTTTCTTATACCAAAACGTACCAGAACTGAAAGAATTATATTTTTCTACATCTAAAAACCGGCCAAGAGCATGTCGGACCATACTCAGCATTATGGGGTTCCTTAAGTAGGTGTAATTACAAACGAATCAAATTGAATTATTAACCATGGCTATTTTAGTTTTTGCAATAGACGGCAGCATTGGCGACTCAGAGCGTGTTGTTAGTACCGCTAGACGGCGCTGTATAGCGCAAATGATAAAAATAATACACGCGCGCTCTTAATGATTTAATATTTAATTTGATTATTTTTATTGAAGAGTTTTTCAAATTCCCCCCGTGTGACGCGCGCGACACAAAAACGATGCGTGTGAAACCACAAAAAAATGGGCAGAATTTTCCGCACCATGACAATACCGTCGGTGACAACTTTTTAGAGTAATTCGGGATTTATTCTCAAACTCTCGCTATGTTTCTAATGGATATTAAATAACTGTAGAATATTTAGGTTAAGTATTTTTCCCCCACTTGCTCGGAAATTGGTTCATTATTCAAAAAAAATAATACAACAATCGGCTCTTTTCCGTACGCAACGAAATAACAGGCCAGTAATATCCAACAGGACAGTAATAGAAATTGCTGGACACTTTTTATTTTTTAAATTATGCTACAGAGGTTTTTAAGTACACACATAAATTAGGTGTTTTTCGGTACAAAATATTTATCATTATACAGGCTGAATGCGCATTTTTTTTTTCAAGCCTTTGAAAACAGATCAAAAACCGCGCGCGGGCGAATTGGCGTGAATGAAAATTAGATACTGTTGAATTCATTTGTTTTGAGTTTCCTGTGTTTTGTGGCCCCCCACAAGGTGGACCGACGACCTGGTGAAGGTCGCGGGAATCCGCTGGATGCGGAAGGCACAGGACCGGTCGTTGTGGCGATGCTTGGGGGAGGCCTATGTCCAGCAGTGGACGTCTTTCGGCTGAAATGATGGTGATAATGATGTGTTTCCTCGCAAATGAGAGAAAAGTACTATACAAGTCTCGGCCGAAATAGCAATTAACGGCCTCGTTTAGTTAAAAAGGACTCGGCTTGCGCCTCGTCCTTTCAAAATCACTTGGGGAGTACTCGGCTTCGCCTCGTACTTCCAATATTACTCGGCCGTAAATTGCTTCATTTCAGGCCTCGACAGTAATGTACTATTAAATGACTAAACACATTATTTATCATTTGCTCTAGAAATCTGGCACGGTTACAGATCAACAACTTGTATAAACAAAACACTATACAATATACTTGTTTTCTCCAATCGTTTAACCCCTTTGTATTTGGCAACGAAACTATTTATCGTGAGGCGGTCTCGATCGCCCTCATATATTTGAACTCTAACTACTTCCCGCCCAAATATTTCCTGCTCTGAAATGTATAGATAAACGTTCGTATCAATCTATTTGAGGTTATTGTGTAATCGGAATTTAGGATCGAAAAATTCATCATTACTACAGTATTGATTCGATCGATTTATTTCTGATCAAAAGTGTCTCGGAAAGATAGTTTCAACCACAGAAATAGACTGAAAGAAAGAAAAGAAAGAAAGAAAGAAAAACTTTTATTTGGCACAGAACACAGGACAGCACAACAATAACATTAATAAAAATACTAAAGTTAATTATAGGTAAATAAAAGATGAAGTTGCTGCCGGGCATGCCCATGCCAAAAGGGTCACCAACTCAGCATGTGCTGGCGTGGAACATCCAGCGCTGATGACTGAAGACTGAATGGAAAAGTGGGCAAGGCGCGCGTGCCAACACTATGAAAGAAAAAAAAAAATATGGTGCATACACCATAGTACAGGGTATTTCAAAGCCTTTCTCAGTATGCCTTATGACTTGTTTCTGTAAATACTGTAACAAAAACCCGCAAAAATGCCTTATTGTGCTGTTCCTTACTGCAGAAACAAATCTGTAAAGTACATTTGATTAAAATTAATAAAAAAAAAATAATGACGTCAATATGTAACGCGTAGTTTGTTCGAAAGTTGCCACGCATCAATCGCAAGTAAAATTGTGATTACAACCATTATATCATACATAAGTGTTTGTGTTGGTCTGGGTGTTTCTTATGTATTATAAGTATGTATTTACAACAACAAAAAAACGTATATATGTATTATATCCATTGTAAAAGCATAGCATAGCCCATAGCACAAGCTCTGCTTAGTTTGGGACTAGATGGTGCTGTGTAAAAATGTCCTAAAAATATTTATTTATTTATTTATCTCTATCTATTTCTATGGTTTCAACACACATTGATGTTATGGGGTCTTTTTTAATAATTTTAATAGTTCCTATTCGTCTATACATAGGTTATTAGAAATGGAACGTGCATAAAGGTATTATACTGACGTAAAGTATAGAAATGTCTTTGGGAACGTAGAAAACTATTGTTCAAAATTGGAACGCTTAAAATTCTAATCATGTAAACGATAACTCGGAAAATCTTATCTATCTGCAGATTAAATGCATCAAATAGTAATATTATCTATCTCTCAATCAAGTATGGTGGTTATCCATTAAATACCGGTCAAGTGCGAGCCATCATCGAGTTTTAAACTATGCATTTTATAATAAACTTTTTTTTATTATAAAAAAATTCTCTAACTAGTCCTTTCATTAGATATAGTACAGTCGACTGTATGACAGTGGTAATACTTGAATTAGAAAACCGCCTTTACTGCTTATGAAATAAAGGCGTTGTCAATGTCAAACTGTTACCACTTACGTGCGGTCGACCGTACGTTAACGTCACAAGAGACCAATGTTTTTTTTTTATTCAACCTCCAAAAACAAATTTCGTTCGTTTATGCTATACTTCCGTGATTGGGTCATGACTTAATCACGGAAGTATAGCATTAACTTCATGAAGTTTTTATACTTACCAAATTTCAACTTTTTTGGCCAGTAGATTCGAAGAAAATAAGCTGTGACAGACGGACATACAGACAGACATGAAAGTGATCCTGTAAGAGATCCGTTTTTTCTTTTTCAGATACGGAACCCTAAAAATGATTAATTGAGAATAAATTAATTTGACACACCTATTTCCACCATATTAGAGCAGTTACGTAAGTAAAATAATCTTGAACTAAAAACTAACAACAGGATAGAAATACAACAAAACGGTGTTTTAACATCGTTAATTAAAACTAAACAATCAGTAAGACAACATTTCACGTTATTAGTTGCATATCCAAAACATTGTTCTAGCCACATCACATCGTTACCGACTCTCATTTGTAAGAACCACTAAAAAGACAACTACAAAAGTTAAAGTCCATACAATGCACGACAACAAGCTCATGTATACACAAATGTGGAACGCAACAAAAATTAAACACAAACAATAAATCCCACAATATAAATCTGTTGGTTCGATTCCCACAGGACACAAATATTTATGTGATGAGCATAAGTGTTTGTGTTGGTCTGGGTATTTCTTATGCATTATAAGTATTTACAAAAAAAAATGTATATAAGTATTATATCCATTGTCTAGTACCCATAGCACAAGCTCTGCTTAGTTTGGGACTAGATGGTGCCGTGTAAAAAATGTTCCCTCCCCAAATATTTATTATTATTTATTATTTATCTGTGGCGATGCTTGGGGGAGGCCTATGTCCAGCAGAAGACGTCTTTCGGCTGAAATGATGATGATAATGATGATCTGTAGGCGATAATTGAATGGTTGCCGAGACTGGGGCGAAGCTCTGTTGGAAACCCAGATGCCCGCCCGTTGGACGCATTGAGACAACATTCTAAGATAGGCTTTACCAGATAGGGCAAAAAGTGACCGTCTTTTTTAGTAGCGTAACAGAGAAGAGGTCTATATATTCATATAGACCTCTTCTTTGTTATTCTACTCTAATCGGTCACATTTTGCCCTAGCCGGTAAAAAAATACTTTGTTCATCAGTAACTGCAGCGGAGCGGCACGACTCCAAAAATATTCTTTGTATTGATTTGTATGATCCAAACCGTACTACGGCTACTTTAGTAGTAGTAGAGCTACTTTGTGAAAGAGCTCGTCCAGGGAAGTACTACCACCGTATGTATTTCTCCGCCAAATAGTGATGCTTGCATTGTTGTTTCGATCTGAAGGGTACGGGTGCCGGTGAAATTACAATCACATGAGACTTTCCATCTTAATGTCTCAGTTTGGCGAACCGACTTGCGGTACCATTTAGGTAACAGCCTAGGTGGTATTGAAGTTGGCTCCCGGAGAATATTTTGTCGCGCAGCGCCGCGCCGCGTTATCCACGCCGCTGCCGCTAGTGCGGTATATCTAGCGACATTGGCGAGGCGCAGCGTAGCATTGGCGATGTGAATTCTCTTGTCAGTTGTCATCTTGACAGCTTGTCAGTTCTCCTAATTATCACATTGTCTTTGGTTAGTTCGCGTTCAACCGTTGTGAAAGGAATTACTTTCCACAGTCAAAGCGTGCAACCTACAAAGATGGACGATGGAAAACAATCCCAGATGACCAACAACTGCAAAAAAATGTCACTTGCGTTTAGAAAGTGCCGCGCCATTTATGTGCGTGAGCGCTGGTTTATACACGGAGGAGCACAGTTTTGTAAGCTTCATTATGATTGTTTGCAGCACTTCGTCTATATTTTTTACTATATCTGTTAGTTACCTAATGACAAATAATATATATTATTTCAAGCGAAGTATCAATAATTACCGCATAACTGATCGTATTTAATTATCTAAATCGATATCATAATAAGCTTGAACTGTGTCATTGTAATACAACTCTCGTTTGCGTAAAATCTCAAATTCCAATTCGAAAATCACAGGAAAATAAAGAGAGTATCTTAACTTAAACAGTAGGTACCTGTATCACAAACTTTTGATATTGCGTCAGTCAGCCAACTCGAGTCCTACAATGAAGACTTACTGCCTCTGTTGTTCCCAACACTTTCTTATAAGAATATATTGCTTATGTCCCGAAGTTCTTCGGGAACTTTGAGATGTTACCAGTGATACAATTTCGCGAACTTTGTAATAGCTTCGAGATATTTTGTGAAAATACTGCGTGTTCGGACGTCTTATTTTCGATTCTGTTACGTATTGAGTCTTCTTGGTTTACTTTTTGGAATTGTGCTTACGAAATTTTCATGACTTTTTATTTATTTATTATAATCAAGATTGTAATAGATTTGTAACTCGTGCTTGTATATTGGATATTCTTATGTGTAGGTATCAATAATAACAAGCCTATGTAGTCAAGAATAAAATGTTATAGTTTTCAGATAATTATTTTTCTATTTCCTTCAGTTGTAGACACTGTTTTAAAATATTCTACGACGTAAGTAAAAGATAGGGGCTCGTAGCGAAGCAAAGACTGCGCGGATTGTATGATCTGCAAGATTAAGCTGCACTTGCCACGGTCAGTCGGTGGATGGGTGACCGTTTCGTTACACATCGAGACCCCTCCGTGCCTCGGAGAGCACGTTAAGCTGTCGGTTCCGGTTGTCATACGAATATCTATGGCAGTCGTTACTGGTAGTCAGAAGCCTGAAAGTCTGACAACTGATCTAACCTCCGAATATCAGTATTACCTAGTAACTGGATTGCGGGGTTTGATGGCAGTCGCTCCATGTAAAATACTGATGTCCAGCCGCATCTGGCTAGACTGAAAGCTGACCGCAATATAATTGGGAAAAGACTCGGAGAAAGATGATGATGTAGTGAAGAATAAAATGTTATTGTTGTCAGATATTTTTCCGTTTCCTTCAGTTGTAGGCACTATGTTTTAAAATATGTACTTATTCAACAACGTAAGTAAAAAATACAAATTATGGAAAGAAAGCTTCGATCACGGGCAGGATTCAAACCTGCGGGTTTGGTACACCAGCCAAACTACCGTGAACTTGTACGTGGTGTCGAATTTAACCTTCAATTTTTATCCGTCTTTGGGTGACGTCAGCTACATGTTCCTTAAGCGACTCGACTAACTTTGCAGCTAATTCAAAGTCATATAGATGTGCCTAGACTTACTAATTATTTATTACTAGCCTATGCCGGTGACTTTGCCCGCGTGAGTGTCGTTTATCGCACATCCCTCGAGAACTGCAACGAATGACTTTTTCGTTGAGATATGTCATTCCCATACATTTTGATGTTTTTTTTTCTATTAACATTGACAATTGTAGATTGTCAACTTGGCTAGGGGGGTTGTTCATCTTCTCGGGCTAACAAGTAGCCTATATGTTAATCCGGGCTACGTTCTGTATGTATGCCAAATTTCGTTAAAATCCATGTAGTAGTTTTTGTGTGAAACAGTAACAAATATCCATACTAACTTCTTAGGTTTTCGCGATCACTACACATTATAATAAAACAAAGTTTAACCGGATTAAATCGCGTATATTATTTAAATTGGTTTCCCTGACGTTTCGAAAGCTTTGCAGCATTTTTTTTGGTCGCAGGTAGACTAAGATGACAAGCGCAACTTTACAAATATTTCTAAAAATATATTTTAATCTACCGTACAATATTATTAATTAAAATCGTTTCGATGCACGCAGTAATCACTCACAATATCATTATCTTAGGGAAACCAATTTAAATAATATACGCGATTTAATCCGGTTAAACTTTGTTTTATTATAAATATCCATACATCCATACATCCTCACAAACTTTCACGTTTATAATATTAGTAGGAAGTAATATTTTAACGCCTTAACACATTCGGAGCGAAATGTAAAGATATAAATCCGTTTCGCATGCGTTAAAATAATAAATAATTAACGAAATAAATCTTTATAGGTGTGCTACTTAAAATAAACACGAAATGGTTCACCACACACACTTTAATGATTTTAGCAGAGATTTAGACAAACTTAAAACAAACGCAAAAACGTGACAGACGACGCGATCGTGTCGGCGCGCGGCCGTAAGCTTCGACAACTCAAATTGGACTACCCGGTGGTTTGGCCGGCGAGGAAACGATGTGCGCCCGAGCGCTTTCCGATTCGCTCCGAGCGTCGACACGGTGGCGGGGTTGGTGCGGGGCGAGGAGTATCGCACCCAGATGACGGCCCGTTATGGCTGTCCGCTATATCTTTGTGTATTACAGAATGATTGCATAGTTTTCATTGAACGTTACAATAAACTATTCATTCAAACATACCTTTATAGGAGAATTGAATTAAGTAAAGTCATCATCCTCCTTCCCTTATCCCAATTTATTTGAGGTCGACGCAGCATGTGTTTTTCTTCCATACATCTCTATCAGCCGTCATCTCCGTGTTCACTTTCTTTCTATTCATATCATCTTTCACACAATCCATCCATGTTTTCTTCGGTCTGCCTCTTTTCTTATAGCCATCCACATTCATACTTAAAAATTTCATCGTAACATGCTCCTCATTCCACCTCATCACATGTCCATACCATGACAGTCTGTTGCTACTAAACTTCTCTGTCACTGGCGCTACTTTCAGACTCCCTCTTACATACTCATTCCTTATCCTATCCATTCTCGTTACACCACACATTCCTCTTAACATTCTCGTCTCAACTGCATGCACTTGCCTTTCATTAATTCCTTTCGTAGCCCAACATTGAATTAAGTAAAGTGATTTTGACATAATGTGTTATTATTATTCTCTGTTATATCTCGGTATATTTGTAAGATAATATAATATTTAGATGTTCTTTTTACCAACCAGACAAAGGAAAAAAGCTCCAAGTTATTCTCAGAATCCCTTGAAGCGACGTATAATCACAAATTGGGTTCAAATTTAATGCTGTATGAACAGTAACAGGTTGCTGACCCATCACCAACAGCCTTAAGTAACCCATTCTTCATGATAATCAAAGCATATATTACGGACCTCACCGCTAAGGTTTATTTAGGAGCTGGACCTAAACCAATATGACGTCCATAATCCACTTAATCATAATTTTGTTGCGACAAATTATGTTACATGAAAATATCAACGACAAATTGACAAGCCTAATTGGCAGACAAAAATTCCCTTTCAATTTTGTTCTACGCATTGAATACAAAAAAACGTGGATCCAATTTGCCAAAGTCGTCGTGTTTGTAACCATTTTTATTGGCGCGTTACCCCAATCATTGACCTACATTTTGCATGCTCTTTAATTGTGTTTTCACGCAATTTCGAACACGCAACTGTCATTATGTGTGCATTTGTGTGTATTCTTAACAACTGAGGTAGTGCATCCAAATTGGTTAATAATGTAACACTTCCGTATTGTTTAAAAGAAAATAAAACTTTGCATCTATCATCAACTTATTATAAAATCATTTGTAAGATGACCTACCTTTTTTTTTTTTCGAATGGGCTCTCGCAGGTGGGACCGAAGTCCCATTTCTGCTTAACCGGACTTAGTTGGCGGAGAGTCCCATGTGGGACTCCATTCGCCGAGGGTTTTTTCCCTAACTTATAAACTAAATACGCGCGGTATCAATACCGCGCGCAAGCGGGCGCCCCCCGAGGGGGGGGCTCGAACCTCGCTGGGGCATTGCAGGGGGGACCCCGCAGTTCCTATGTCCCCCTAGCAGCCGTTGCTGCATCGAATTGGTTACCTCGAAAGTAGCGGACTTTCGGTCCCTATCGGGTGACGTGCTAAACGCCGTGAAGCGGCAAGCCTCGCCGGCGAGGCTAAGACCTACCTAGAAAACCTAACCAGTGGCTACGCAATAGCCTGCTCCTAGGAACTACTCTAGAGCATAGGGCCGGTCTCGCGTGACGAGATTATCTCCGGTTGCTTACACCGTGAGGGCGTCCCCAGGGGGGGAGCTCGGACCTCGACTCAGGGTGCAGCAGGGGGACCCCGCCACCGGTCCCCCCAGCAGCCGGTGCTGCGTCGGCATGTGTTTCTGTTTCTCGAGAGTCGGACTCTCGGATTCTGTGTGTGTGTCGCGTCGGTCCTCGCCGGCGGGGACGATATTTTGGACGACGGCGTCGGAGTGTGCTTGTACTTTTATCTGACTCCTGGAGGAGTGTAGTATCGTCATCGGGTTCTGTGAGTGTGTGTCTGGGACGTCGGATTTTGCTAATAGCAGATGGCTGGTAGTCGGTGGCCGCCACGACCAAGGGGTTGGGGTGCTTGGGAGCGGAATCGAAATAGCGTTTAGAGACACGCTTGAAAAACTGCTTGATGGTCGGCAGTTTGAGGTCTAGGTGGAGTTGGACATTTCGCATGTACCAGGGGGCGTCTACGGCCCTTCGCATGAAACGGTTTTGGATGGTTTGGAGCATGTGAATTCTCACCGGCTTAACGTGTGCGAACACAACGCTAGCATAGGCGAGTATGGGGCGGATACAGGTGGTGTATATCCTTACTTTGAGCGGAGTGGGCAGCTTACTGTGCGCATTGAGAAGGGGGTGCAGACGTGCGAGGACGCGGGCGGCACGGTTTTTCGCCCTTCGAATATGCGGACGGAAAGTCAGTCTACGGTCAAGGATCACTCCGAGATATTTGGCTTCTCGTTGCCATGGGATCTGTTTCCCGAACATTGAGACTGGTATGCTCATTTCTTTACGGTACTGTGACAGGGGTCTCTTATCGAAGAGGACCGCTGCACTTTTTTCGGGATTTACTTCGATTCTCCATTTCCGGAACCATTCACCTAGGGTGTTGGCCGCGGATTGGAGGGTACGAGAAATGGTGGCATGGGTCATGCCGGAGTAATAGATTGCCGTGTCGTCAGCGAAAAGGGCCATACGGGCTGCACCGCATTTTGGAATATCGCTGGTGTACAGCGTGAACAGTAGGGGGGAGAGCACGGAGCCTTGTGGCACACCGGCGTGAATGGGATGGGGGGAGGAGAGAGCCCCTTCTATGCGATAGCAAAAGGTACGATTCGATAAGTAGTCTCGGATGATGAGCACGAGACGATGTGGCACATTCATAGTGTACAGCTTATATAATAAGCCGTTGTGCCACACTTTATCGAAAGCCTTTGCTACGTCGAAAAAGAGGGTACCGGTCATTTGACCGCGTACGAAGCCTGCACTGATGTGTTCTACAATGCGGTGCAGTTGATTAACGCAGCAGTGCTTTGTACGAAAGCCAAACTGCTCGTCGGGAAGGAGTTTATTTGAGTCGGCGAAATCTTTGAGTCGCTTATAAATAAGCTTCTCGTAGATTTTACCGAAGACATTGAGGAGACTAATCGGCCGGTAACTACTCGGCTCAGCTTTTGGTTTTTCCGGTTTGGGAATACCGATTACCGTAGCCTGTTTCCAAGCCTGGGGAAAGATGTTGTTTTTAAATGCCGCATTGAAGATGACGGTCATTAGAGCGATTAGGGTGGCAGGGAAACGTTTCAACACCTTATTGGTGATGCCGTCTGCGCCGGGGGCTTTTTTGGGCTTAAGATCCTTGACTATAGAGAGAACTTCGTCAGGGGTGATTGGGGGGAGGGCTGACCTACGCTCTACTTCTGAATTAACCTTATCAAGGTGGGTTTGGCTTACGGGAAGCGTACTGAGAGTGCATTGAGACTCCAAACTGTCGGCTAAGCATTCGGCTTTTTCGTCGTCGTCAAAGGCCGGCCTTTGATTGGGTCGATTTAGGGGGGGCATAGCTGCCGTGGTTACGCATTTAAGTCTGCGTTGAAGGTCCCAGAAGGCTACATGAGACGGTCGGATTGCGCTGACTTCCTTGTCCCAATGATCCTCCCGTACCTGAGCTACACGTCTCTTTACAGTATTCTGTAAGGAGCGCATATGGGCACGATTGGCTTCATTGGGAAAAGCGTCATAGGCACGGATGGCCGCGTTCCTCTCGGTCCTCAACTCATTTACATCGTCCGGCAGTTTCAGACGCTGGTCATCCAGCATCGGAACCTGCCGTGAGCATTCGCCCACTACGGACTGCACATGGTTGGTGAGCGAGTTGATCGCGGCCACCGTGTCCGCGACTGTCTCAATGGAGTCAGGGATTGAATCTAATTGGGGGGATGAGGTAGATTTGAGGCGGTCCTCTAGTCTCCTCCAATCGGTTATTGTTTTAGTTACGGGTGGAATACCGGGATCCGAGGGACCACCCCGGGGACCCAGTTGAATGATCACAGGGCGATGATCTGAATCTAGTTCTTGGATTACCTCAATAGAGCGAATACCGAGGTTTACGCGCTTTAAGAGGGCTATATCTAGGATGTCGGGCCGTTGCCCTACTATGTCAGGATAGTGAGTGGGACGCATCGGGGCGATGACGTCGAAGGAAAGTTTGTCGCTTAGTGCTCCTAATTGAGTGCCCGCGGTGTTAGTGGAGACACAGCTCCATGAGCGGTTTTTGGCGTTTAAGTCGCCTGCAATAATTACAGAATTACTAAGATCGAGTAGGGATTTGAGGTCGTCCTCGAGCAGACTCGCGGGTTTGTTTGAGGACCTATAGGCCGAGACTATGGTGATGGGCTGGTGCCCTGTCATGCCTAGGCGACAGATTGAAGTCTCCAGGCATGCTAGCTCTGGGGGATCAATGGGGATGCAATACAACGAATTGCGGTAATAGATGAGCGTTCCGCCTAGTGCGGTGTGTGCTCTGTCGTTTCTTATCAGCCTATAGTTGGCTATATTGGGATTACGACAGTGGGGCTTGAGAAAGGACTCTTGAACGAGTAATATGTCAAGTTGGTGCTCACGCAAGAAGACAGCTACGTCATCGCGTTGACCACTAATGCCTCGGGCATTAAAGAAGCCTAAATTTAGGGAACGGGGTTTGAATCTTTTGGGTGGGGCCGTATTATACATTATAATTGGAATTAAGTATTCTATAGATGTCTTGGTACTTGGTAAGTACCTGAAGGCGCTGCTCGTGGATGCCTTGGGTAAAGGCCCAAAGTCTAGAGTAGGCGTCAAAGCGGGTTTCCCCTGACTGGGGTTCGAGGTATTCTCTCGGCAGAAGGCCGGGGTAGTTTACCGGAGGGGGGGTTCTCATGGGGGGGGGGGCTTTAGCTGCTGGTGCAGTTTTGGGCCTGAGAGAAGGTGCGGGGATGGGTAAGTTCATCAGCGCGGGGGGCTCTGAGGCCGGGGGCGCGAGACGAGAGGTCGGGAGAGGTGGGTATTGGGGCTTTTGATTACCCTTAAACCAGGGGTTGGGCCCGAGTGGGCCGCGGAAATTAGGGGAGGGCCCGAGTGGGCCTCTAGGGTTTGGTGGTTGGTAATGGAAGGGGGCTGCGTAGGAGGGGGCTTCCCTCGCAACGCGGTCGGAAGCGCGTTTTGCCGTTTTGGCGTTGCGCATTTTGGGGGCTTTGGGGCATCCGCGATAGTTTGCTGGATGCCCGGCTTTGCCGCAAAGGACACAGCTAGGGGGCTCCGTGCACTGGTCCCTCTCCTTGGGACGCTCGCACTCGGTAGTCCCGTGATCGCCTAGGCACTTAACGCACCTGGGCTTTGCGTAGCAGTTACGCTGGGAGTGACCATACAGCTGGCAACGGTGATATTGACCAGGCTGGTTTGACTTGTGGGGGCGCTCGACCGTGATGCCTGATAAATTGCATACGGTCTTTATGTTGTAGATGTTTTTGGCGTTTTCGCCAGGGTGGCAAATGACAAGGACCATGTTGTAGGGTTCACCGTGCTTACCACGGAACATTCGGTGGGTTATTGCAACCGGGATCCCTTGACGATCGAGGTCGGCGTGCACTTCCGTGCAGCTGACTTCGGTCGGAATCCCTCGGATCACAACTCTAAGGAGTCGGTCCTCTGGGAGTGCGTAGGTGTGAAAAGACACACCACGCTCGCGTAGCAACCTGGTAAGGTTGCGGTAATCGGTGGGGGTGGGGACAACTACTTTAATGCCCTGCTGCGTGGGGCGGGCACTAGTGAAATTGATTTTATTTTGATTGCACCAGTCGGAAATTCTGGTCCAATATGCCTTATCCTGGATGAATAAGGGAGGCGGGATGGGCACCTTCTTCTGGGAAGGTGAGGTATGTTCCTGAGGGGAGGGGGGCCTGTTATCCTGCGACGAGGAGTGAGAGGCGGGACGGGGGGTAGGGGCCGGGGCAGAGTTTGCCTCGGAAAGTTTAAGCGATTTTGAGGCGAGAGCCTCGGCCTTATTCGTCTTTCGGCTGCGTTTTTTACCTTTACCCACTACCGTGGTAAAGGCATCGGCCTCGTCTGAGTTGACCTCACTGTCCGAAGACATCTCTTGGTCTGATGGGATCGGGGAGCGATCAGGGTATTGAGTGGGGGCTGGGGTGGGGAGAGGTGAGGGGGTGCGGTCCTTATGGTCCAGGCTGGCTGAACGCCTAGGCGGACCACGCGGAGACCTCGGCCTCTCCTCATCGCTGTCGGGACGGGCGGGGCGCCTATTCCTCTTTAGGGGTGGGGGGGTATCGGGCAACTCTGGAGAGTTGGGGGTTTCGGACGTTTGTGGTTTGACCACCTCATCGTCGCAAAAGAGGTTGCCATAGTTGGCTAAGAAGTTGGGGTCCTTGAGGAGGACGTTTTTAAGGATGCTCAGGAACTTGGCATCAGACACCATCGTACAGATGATGACTAAGCCAAGCCTAGCAACAATGAGAGGGGAGAAAAATTAGTGGCGTACTAACCATGGGGGTTTGCTCCTCGGGTGGGTTTTCCCGGGAGTGTGTTCAAACCCTCCCCGTCGGATATAGACGGGGAGGTTGTGTGCCTACTGGTGAGCCCTAAGCTTGCTCTCCTGTTTGCCAGTCTCAATGTGCAAACAGGTCCCTAAGTCTCTAGTGTGCAATGGGTGTTAACCCCTAGAGAATGCTAGATAGGACGAAACGGGGGTAAGCTACGGAAGACTAGGAGATCCCCCAAGGCCTTCTGGTCCTAGCTTCTTCCAATTTTGCTTTGCCCTTAAGAAGCGCAGCTGGCGTGTCGGGTCAACGCCCCTCGGTTTGTTATCACCGTTAGGTATCCACCGAGAACCACAGTAAATAAGTGGGTTTTTCCTGAAGGGACACTACGTTTTTGACGAAACTCTGTCTAAAGAGACAAAAGCGCGCCCGCTGTCTTGAAAAAGACAGCGAATGTGCTTATCGGGCTGCAGTCGGCGGGGCGACTGCGGAGGGCGCTACGGTGAGCCGTAGCGAAAAATATTCGGGCACGAAACTCGGCACGAAAGGACGGAGCGGGAGCAGCACGACCTCTCGGGGCGAGTGTCAGAGCGTGAATGATGACCTACCTTTTTTTTTTTTTTTTTTTCGAATGGGCTCTCGCAGGTGGGACCGAAGTCCCATTTCTGCTTAACCGGACTTAGTTGGCGGAGAGTCCCATGTGGGACTCCATTCGCCGAAGAAAATGACCTACCTACTCAGGTAAAGTTATTTATAATGGTAAAATCAACGACGTCTATAAATAGACACGCGATCTCGTTTATGCAGCATGTTCCAAATTCAGTTGACGCACCGTTGATAAAATTTACGTGTGTTCGCGAGACAGCTGTCAAGTGAACTAATGACAGATGACAGTGTGGTTCCGGAACCACTCGGATAACTCGTGTAACCATGTTGTTCTTCTAAACAGCGCATCTAGTACGTGTTACATTTATATCGATGGCTAAAATAGAACAAAGGACATTTTTATGAAAAGCCTCAGTCTGTTACAAAGATAAAAAAAAACGACAATTACATACTTATTTTTTCATTAATTCCTATTCATCATATTTAATGTGGACAATCCAGTATTTTTTTATTTTATTTTAAAGACTTAATCAACAAAATAATAACGTGAGCGGCTATGATACACCATATGGCTTAAGGTGAATGCGGGTAGCCCGCGAAATTCAAAATTGTTGGCGTTTTTTGCAAATTGTAGCTTTATTTTGCGTTTTATATACTTCAAAAAATTTGAATTTCACGGGCTACCCTGTAGCATTCACCTTAATATTTTTGACCAATCCCTTGCCAGTACTCTATGGTTTTCTGAAAAATATGTTGGCACTACTGTCAAAGACAGCCAACCTCTTTTTGGCACCTTTACAGCTACAGGAATAGAAGTGTAAAACTGTTTAGTTGCTAGGAAACCACTTGTTTGACATAATTTTTGGAAGCAAAACATAAACTCAAAATAAATAATATTCTAAACAATAAACATCTGTGGAGTATTGTCCGCTTATAATAAACACATGGCATTCATCGAATTTATTCATAACTTCCCAAGGCTTTGGAACTTTAGCAATGTACTTTCAAGTTATTCTGATAAGAACCAAAACAGAATTAGTTTTTGACATTTCCAACATCATCAATAAAATATGCATCCCTTCTGAAAGTCAGCGAATGGATAACCGATGTAACACTTAAAGGATTAATTACATTACCATATTTTATCCCTCACACTATCCAAATTGCTGAGACATTCCATTAAAGCAATCCAATTTGAAATGCACTCGAAAAATAAAATGGTAATAAGACGATAAAACTACTAAACTTGTAAAATAATGTTTATAGAAACTGTGAGACGCAATTCTAAATCTGTTGAAACAAACATGAACTACCTAAGTTCCTTAAGGATTTCAGGTAAATAGAATCCGATGGAGATTTAATAAAACGTTTCGGAATGTAATGAAGTGTAAAATAGAGTTCCTTCCAGAGATTAGTCCCTTTTGTCGTGCGGCGACGTCGCCTTCAGGAAATCACTAGGAAATTGCCCAGTGCCCGCCTCTGGCGCCCGAGGACTTTCTGATATGAACAGTTATAATATCCTGGGAGCACATAGCTTGGTATTTTTCTTCCGGTATTTTACATGAATTCAGCACTTATGTCTTTAAAGCTAAGTACGGTTAAGTAAACTTTTTCTTATAGTATAGGATGGCGAAACGGACTAAAGGTCCTCCTAATGTTAAGCGGTTACCTTTTCCCATAGTAACTTCAATACCACCTAGACTGTTGCCTAAATGGTACCGCAAGTCGGTTCGCCAAACTGAGACATGAAGATGGAAAGTTTCATGTGATTGTAATTTCACCGGCACCCGTACTTTTCAGACCGAAACACAGCAATGCAAGCATCACTACTTGGCGGAGAAGTAGGTACGATGGTAGTACTTCCCCGGGCGAGCTTTTTCACAAAGGAGCTCTCCTACTAATAAAAAGTACCACATATTTTTTCTTTTACCCGTCTTTTGGTTTTGAACGAAATATTCTATCTGTCTTCTATACTTATAAAGACAGATGTCCTGACTCCCGACTGACTGATTCATCAAGGCTGAGCCGAAACTACTCAAGTTAGACACATAAAATTTGGACAATAGGTTCCTTTTGTAACGTAAGTACCCATTAAGAAATATTTTTTGGTAATTTTTACCCTAAGGGGCTGAAATAGGGTGTTGGAGTTTGTATGAAAAATCTTTTCTCCTGGACCGATTCACTCAAAACCAGGGAAAAATTATCTTTTAGGTAAATAATGAAACATCATCTTAATTTATTTTTTATTACTCCTAAAAGAGGATGCAATAGAGGTTTTAAATTTTGTATGGGAGTATATTATTGCGTGGCTGGTTTAAGTCGGACTCGGAAAAAATTAACGTATTACGTGTTTTAGAATTTTACGAAAATAAACTCGACGATTGTTAGAAAAGGGTGTTAAAGTTTTTATGAAAAATCATCCTGGGGTCATACTTGCAATAAATACTGTTCAAATTAAAAAAGAAATACGTATTTTTATTTTCCCAAAACTACGACGGGAAACATTATATGGGGCATGTTGAAACTTTTACGCGAGCAAAGCCGCAAAAGCACTGCTAGTATTGCTATAAAACCAAAATCCATTCTCACCAAAAGCTATAAATATTAGTGAAACAAAAAACTTAAATTCACACAGACATCTTAATCCATAACGCGACCAATAAATCCTACTTTTGAACAGTGACATCTACAAATAAGCCACCATCTTTAATCAAAGAAAGTGCTGCAAATAATTTAACGTACTACATCATACTTATCTTTCACGAAGTTTTTCCATGAATACCCTTTTCTTGACCGCGTGTCTTAATATTACTAGATTTGGAAAGTGGAGCGAGTTTCCCCAGAAGGCTCTTTAACACTCCTGGCTCAAATCCTGTAAGGAGCCCGGAGATCAAAGTGAATGCACCGCTTCACTATGCAAAGGAGGTTTAGGATTAAAACTATTATGTCAAGGCGGAGTAACCTTAATACTTAACTGTACGTGGGACACTCAGAAAGTTTTGCGAAACTAAAAAAAATTGTTCTATACGTACATATATTTTTATCAAATCTTTTCAAAATACTTTCCACCAGCCTCTATACAAAGATTCATGCGCCTAAACCAGTTTTCAAAACACTTTTTCCAGTCCGCCGCAGACACCTCGTTTACAGCCTGCTCGAACGCAGCCAGCGCATCTTCCGGCGACGAAAATTGTATCCCTTTGAGCTGATTTTTTATTTTTGGGAATAAAAAGAAGTCACACGGTGCTAGATCAGGGCTGTAAGGAGGGTGACCCAGGAGTTTGACTGGCGTGCTGTCCAGGAAGTCCCTCGTTTTGAGTGCGGTGTGCGCAGGTGCATTGTCGTGGTGGAGCAGTAGCCCGCGGAGCCCTGTGTTTGGTCGCTTGTTGCTTATAACAGAGAAAACTTCTGGCAA
Source organism: Asteroscopus sphinx (assembly GCA_949699075.1). Classification (NCBI taxonomy): domain Eukaryota; kingdom Metazoa; phylum Arthropoda; class Insecta; order Lepidoptera; family Noctuidae; genus Asteroscopus; species Asteroscopus sphinx. Next base: position 7,410,805 of record OX453007.1, read on the forward strand.
ACATTTGGTAGTATACCATTCGGCATTAATGCTTCTTTGATCCCGTAAGGGAATTGATACCAAGTGGCCAGTCAAATTAAAAAAGCTAGCGATCAAAATCTTACCCCCGCTTCTAGATCGCTTCACTTTGGTAGGCGTTGGCTCATTTTGAAACACCCAAACAGTCGACTGGCGCTTGGTTTCTGGGTCGTATTGATAAATCCAGGACTCATCACCTGTAACGATGTCGTAAACACGCCGAGACGAGCCTGCTTCAAATTTGTTAAGCATATCACGGCACCATTCCACCCGGGCCTGCTTCTGAGCATCGGTGAGGTTGTGCGGCACCCAGCGTGATACTATCCTCCTCACGCGAAGATGGCTGTGTAGAATCTCGTGAACGCTTCCCGATCCAATCTTCAATATGTGTTGAATCTCCTGATATGTAATTCGCCTATTGTCTTGGATTAAATTTTTCACTGCTAGCACGTTTTCTTCGGTAACAGCCGTCAAAGGGCGACCGCTTCTTTCGTCATCCCCCAAAGTTGGTCGACCGCGCTTGAATTCGTTATACCAACGATACACGGTTGCCTTGGAAGGGCCTTCATCCATGAATGCCATTTGAAGTCTATCGTACGATTCATCCGGTTTCAGGCGACACTTGAAATCGTATAAAATCATAGCTCTAAAATGTTCCCGGCGCAGATCCATATTTCAGTGAGACATAATACTTTGAATTAACTCGCAAAAAATGTGGAGGGAAATTTTGAAATTGGAACTTACTTATTTTTACTTATAAATAATCATATTTTCGAAAAACATTATAACTGGCCAGTCTCCCATATATAAAAACTTTTTTTCGCAATACTTTCTGAGGGGCCTGGTATGTTGATATTTTGTCTGTTTTATTACTTTTGTTGCAAAAGTAACTTAGAACAGTCACTTGTAAGTCCTGAAGCGATGTTCGTAAAATATGTTTGACTTCCTTGCGTCTTAATTTGTATAAAGCAGAGTATACTGAGTAGCAGATCCTTTTTACACAGCTCCATCTAGTCCCAAACTAAGCAGAGCTTGTGCTATGGGTACTAGACAATGGATATAATACACATAATTTTTTTTGTAAATACATACTTAATATTAAATTAAATGAAATTGAAGGACCGATGGCCACTGGAGCAGACGAGTCCTTGAGTGGAGACCGCGAATCGGCAAACGCAGTGTAGGGCGCCCCAAAACAAAAATGATTATAAAAACATCACAAAAACCTTACACAGGTTTGTCTGGATGTTTTTGTTTTTTCTGTTTTTTTAAAATACATAAGAAACACCCAGACCAACACAAACACTTATGTTCATCACACAAAAAAATGATTCCTGTGGGAATCGAACCCACGACCTCGTGTTCAGCAGTCCGACACTCGAACCACTAGACCACAGAGTTCGTCTTCGTTTTATGAACGAAATTATCTCATAGTTTACTTTGGAACAGGTTTGTTTCCAAAAGTGGATTTTGATATTTGTGATAGGTTTTAATCATGATTTTGTACACATAACATTACAATTTTCAAAGATTATGTAGGAACAGCATTACTCGACCTAAATTCCTTCATACTTCGCTCAAATATTGTTATCCTTACCCAAAACAGCACGACAATAAATATCACCACTAAATCATGCAACAAATTTAAATCTGTTACGTAACGATTAAAGTTCGGAACGACCCGAAGCACACTGGCTGGAAATCCATACGCTCATGCATAAATACTCTGGGCCATACAATACAGCTTTTAGGAAAACTAACCGTCGTCGTGCTGGCCGAGCCATTAAAACTTACTTCCAGCAACTTTAGTTCGATGTCATCCAATTTAGTTGTAAAAGTTTAATCGACATCCGTAATTATTATTTGATATTAGATGTTATTTGGTATATGTTACTTACAAACTAATCATTTCGATTCGTAAGTACCGTTTTGAATCAAATTAATTGAATCTACTTGGACTCGGACTTGTGGTGTGTAAAGTTATAAAAGATCTACAAATACTCTATTAAATAAAAAGCAAAATTGAAAATTTTGAAAAAACCCACGACGTATGTAAACGCAATCGAAAAAGGATAAAATAAAAAATTTGAAAAATCCCCGACTAAAATAAAGTAAGTAACGGAAGATATAATTACAAACCAAAGAAAATCCGTCTGGGGGCTGCCATTGCACATCTGTTCGCGATTACAATTAAAATGTAGCAGCTATTATGTATCTCGTAGATATGCAGCAATATCAATTAAAGACACAATTATTTACGTACCCACCGTAATTTTATTTATTTAGAAAGAAAAATGATTTATAGCCACAACAAGACGACATGCGGGTAGGTACACATAAAAATAAGTTCATTACATGGTACATTTTAGGAATTACAGTACATACCTACGTAGTTGTAATATCATACCAAGACCAAATTTGCATGTCGTAGCTGCGGCAAAGAATTTAGTCACAAAGTCTTAAATTGCAGCATATTAGTTCATTTTAAGGCAGAGAATGGCAGCCCCCGACGGATTTTCTGTGGTTTGTAATTATATCTTCCGTTACTTACTTTATTTTAGTCGGGGGTTTTTCAAATTTTTTATTTTATCCTTTTTCGATTGCGTTTACATACGTCGTGGGTTTTTTCAAAATTTTCAATTTTGCTTTTTATTTTAAACTTTTTAGAGAATTACTGCGTTTCTAAAATCGATACGGAAAGAGCGCTGGCTTTGGCTAGTGATGTTCCATTTTGAGAAGAATCTGAACGAATTTGGAGCGAGACCATCGAGAAACACTGGGAAGCGTTTTCAGAAACAAACTTTAACAACATTTATGTAATGTTGCTTGCAACATAAGCTGGAAAAGAGGAAATAAAAGTAGAATGCTAGCCTGAGCAAAGCGAGCGTGAACTTTTATTTTCTAGGAGTGCGCCCTATCAGTGGCGGCCACGCACCCAAGGCTGTACAAGTGTACAAGCTCCGCTATCACCTTTCTGATTGGCTAACACTTATACCTCGACGATGCGACGTAAACTAAAGAAGCGTGATTGATTGGCTGGAATATACTGGTTGAATTAGAATTCTTATTGTACTCATCCATTTTAAAAACTTTTTGGAGCAACCCTTAAATTGCGAAAAAAACAGCTGTTACCTACATTTGTGTTCACATAAATCTACTAAATGTAGAGAACAGCTGATTTTTTTCACAATTTCGGGGTAGATCCCATAGTAAAATTTGTTCATAATGATCAGTTAAATTACCCCCTAAGAGGATTTCAGTAATTATTTCAATTACACCTTGTATAGTTCATGCTAAGCTTCATCAGAATCAACCTGCGTTTGTTGCTAGGCAACGAATTAACGATACGTTACCGATATGGTGCTGAGTGCTATAATAATTAATTTGGTTTGCCCTGTACCTTGATAATCAAAGGCCATGTAGAACATCATACGCGCCAACAAATCGTAATGACTTGAGTTGAGGTGATGACGATGTACTTTAACCTTCATTAAGTTCAAGGTCATCTACTCTTAGTTTTCATTTTTGTATTTAGCCCTTTGTAGTCTTATTTTTATTTGGGTGGGGCATATTGCTCCCAGAACGGATGGCCGATGGGTCCGTAAAGTTCTGTAGTGGCGACCCCGTACTGGAAGGCGCAGCGTGGGTAAGCCCCGACAGGGTGGACCGACGACCTGGTGAAGGTCGTGGGATTCCGCTGGATGCGGAAAGCACAGGACCGGTTGTTCTAGGGATGCTTGGGGAGGCCTATTTTCAGCAATATCAGCCTATTTTTATTATGATGATGATGTATTAAGCCCTGTGACAGACAGACGGACGGATGGATAGACCCGTTGATAGGGTCCCGTTGGCAACTTTTGGGGGGACACTAAACATTTTCATAATATAACAACAAATTGTTTTATTATATTAAGTTATGTCCTGAGGCCTTTAGAGGAAATGCGGGTGGTCTTTTCTCCATACAAACGCTTTCGACTGTTTCTTTCTGGTTTATAATCCCACAGCAATGATTTTAGAGTAAAATAAATATCTGATTTTTCTATGCCCCTGTTTCCTTTTTGTTGATAAATTATTTCTAGAAGCCTTCAAGAAATCTTTAAAGTGCCTATTTAGACCGCTGTCTACAGAAGCCTGGTGTATATATTTAACAACTGTTAATGAAAAAGGAAAACAGCGCCACACTCAGATTACTGAATAAAACAGATAGAGCGCACGGAACACGGGTGTGTGGCCACCAAAGCAAATACAAGTTCAAAGGCAAATACAAACTGCGTGGCACAGTACACATTTTTCGTAGTAATTTTATCAAATATCTTTCAAATTGGTCCAGTTTCTGAGGAGAAAATAGTCGAGAGCCAAACCTCGAATTATGACTTTTTTACTTAGGTTATTCAGTCGCAACTGCAGTTGTCCTTATTGTACTTACTTGTGGCAAAGCGACAGCGATAGATTCTTCAAATACCTAATCTTCAAAAGTCTCTCTGCCCGCATTTCCTCTTAATAAGTCTGCATACACATTGAACGCATAAAGGTTTAATAAATAAATGAATTTTGTGGTTGCTACCGCTAAATAATGTAGTATTAATTTTGACCCCTCATTTTAATGGTCATTGCATACTACAAACACAGACATAGTAAAAAATATAGACGAAGTGCTGCGAACAATCATAGTGAAGCCAAAAGAAGTGGTCGTTCGAGTACAACCAGCGCTCACGCACACACCGTGCACCTGAACTGAAGGATATTTGCTTTCGTGATGCTTACTGGACGATTCCGCGACATGTGTACTGAGAGGAGTGAGCACAATTTGAGGTGCATGTGGTTGCGTGAGCGCTGGTTGTACACGAAGAAGAACGATTTTTTGGCTTCACTATGATTGTTCGCAGCACTTCGTCTATATTTTTTACTACGTCTGTGACTATAAAAGGCCCAATTTTAGCTACCTATTAACTTTTACCAAAAGTAGCAGTATAAGCTGAGCCTGTTTTGTATAAAACTTATAAACTAAGCCAGTTCAGCTTATAATGGAATTTTACTATTGTTACGCAGTTGACCGTCCCGGAAATAATATTTAATATTTTTAATATAGGTAGGTAGATATCTACCTACCTAAATTTATGAATCCATAGCTTGAAAAGTTCTCAACATCATACCTAGTTCTTCACCTTGGTTTTTTTTTAGTTTGTAACGTCACGCGGCTATCATTAGGTAAAAAAACGTACAACTATATAAGGAAATAAAAATAATACAGTAATTTAAAGAAAAACATAAATCCTGATACTAACTTCAAACTCGCTATATTTTTATGTCATGACGTCACCGGGTCGATTTATAGGTTCAGTCTGGCTCTCCAAAGTGTCCATTACGGAGCCAATTCTATTAAAAAAGAATGTGACATTAAAAACATATCAGATTGTCCGCAGCTGGACCCTTTTGATGGGATTACCTCTATTTCCCTTGATAAAAGGAAAATGTCATAATTACAGGGTATCAGGAACTTGCTGAGGTTTTATCTTGTGAGGAAGGTCAAGAGACCTGTAGCCCTAGTACGAACCATTTTGAAGTATCGGCATGTAAATGTAATTGAACTTTGGATCTGAAGGACTAGTTTGAGACATAATACTCTTTTAACTTGATCTGTGTCGCCGCCTGCACCTTAGGTTTAAGAATAGCAATGTGTTGTAGCAAATCTTATAATATAATTATGTTAGGCGCTAAAATATTAGCGCATAGTAATGACGGTGGAAGTAAATAATGTTTCAAAAATAAAAATAAATCACTTGTTCATTATCCGATCAGTCGAGAACGTTGTCCATTGTAAAAATTAAAAAATAATATAAGAGTTACTCGGGTGATTTTCAGAAAAATTTACCCCCCTAGCAAAATCGGACTGTCCCACAACTTCAAACATTTTATTTTTATTTTTATATGGCACATTTAGATGTGAAATGTTATATGATTAAGGTGAATGCTACAGGGTAGCCCGCGAAATTCAAAATTTCTTGCGTTTTTTGCTAATTGTAGTTGTATTACGCCTTGTGTATAATTCGAAATATGATTCGCGGTAGTAACAACAATATATCTACTGAATAATACTCATAAAAAATATTAACCTAGCTCTATAAGCTGTACAAGCTCGATTATATTAATTTACGATCAAATTATCGAGCTTCTAGAGCTTATAAAGCTAGGTTTATATTTTTTATAAGTATTATTCAGTAGATATATTGTTATTACTACCGCAAATCGTATTTTGATTGATATAAAACTCAAAACAGAGCTACAATTAGCAAAAAACGCAAGAAATTTTGAATTTCGCGGTCTACCCTGTAGCATTCACCTTAAGGCAGACATTTTAAAATCAAGTTAAATTGAAAAACACCATAAAAAGACGATAGATATATTTATACTTTAAAAAAAGCACCACAGGTGGTGAAGATTTCGTGTGTCCCACGGTGCTCTCGGAGATTTCGAATACTTCTTACTTGTAGACTATTGAGCTTTGAGTATGTTTAGGTGTTCGAACATAATTTTTTTTCCTGATTCGGACATCGGATGGTCATCATAAGTTAAGTGCCCTTCCTTCCTCATTCTTTTTTCATAATCACTCCTAATACCAGCCTTCTTAGTCCCGTCTGACCTTTTTAGTTAAGTGTTAAAAGATTTGCATTTCACTTGTGCCATAATTGCAATTATTGTATAGGAACGGGTGGGCCCCAGAGGCCCAAGTCATACAATATGTTTTAAAATACGAAGTGTACCTAATTAACATGAAAATTTGGCGTCTACATTGTAATGATAATTTATTATCATCCACAAATAATCATTTTAACTTAAGCTTCGTATTATTAGTCTAAAATAATATTTTTTCACCGTTTTTTGTGCCTACCAACACCTTTCCAGGAAATAAAATATTTGTCCGCCCCAGTTTTTAATATAATTCGCCGAACTTTCCAGATATTTGGGAACATCACGCTAGCACCATTCCAAGTATAAGCAGAGCTTACACTCCGTGCTTCACAGCGTGGACCCGGTTTCCTGTTCGGCAGTGCAGTCGGATTGAGGGGCGTGAGATTCTTTTAATTATTTAAAATACATTTTACGTTGACAAAGGTTGAGCTATTCCTTTAGCGATTGTTTTGGTTTCATATTTATTAATCGAACTTAATTTAATTTAACGATGCCTGAAACCAAAACAATACGGGAGTTATCCGTTCGGCGTAGCTCAATTCAAGGCCAAATTACCAAGTTTAAAAATTATAGGTACAGATAAAATATCATCGTTAGATACCTTAAAAAACTTTTTAACAAAAAATTGAACCGACGAAAACAGAAACTGAAAAGCGAAAAATAACTAATTATGAGTCGGCGCCAAACAAACTTTTAACAAGCAAAGTGAGTGCAAGTTGCAAGTGGCCGAGCGGAGAACGAATTTTTGGAAAGTAATTGTTTATCGTTGAAAATTTCACATTGTATTTGATGTTACGTTGTTTTTATTATTTATTTGAAGTAATTTAATGATGTTCGTTGATTGTTTGTTTGGCGCCGACTCATAATTAGTTATTTTTCGCTTTTCAGTTTCTGTTTTCGTCGGTTCAATTTGTTGTTAAAAAGTTTTATTTTAACTTTTTTGTGGTTAAAATCTAACTCCAGGTCTCCATTATGTCGTAGTGTCTAGAACTATGTTTATGTGTGCCAAGTTTCAACATAATCGGTTAACAGGTAAGAATTCAGTGGGTGAACAAGCACTCATGTTTTCCTACCCTTAGGGGTGAATTTTGATTTTGAAATTTAAATAGGACCAACTTCGTGAACGAGATATCTATCCATTAAAAAAAGAATCATCAAAATCGGACCACTCTGTAAAAAGTTATGCATGGTCATACATAAAAAAGATACGCGTCGAATTGAGAACCTCCTCCTTTTTTTTCGTCGGTTAAAAAATATAGAAATTGCTGAATTAACTTTTAAACTTGGTAAATTTGAGCAGTTGTCAGCCAGATTTGATGAGTTGCAAAGTCATTATGAATCGATTGCAATTGAGCAATGCAGGTTATTGCTCAATTGCAATCGATTCATAAAAAGTTTGATGTTACTTTCAATTTGTTTGTCATGAATGAGTTGACTGGTCGATTACCAAAAAATCCTTTGGATATTAATTTCAAAATTCCTAAACAATATTAGCAGACAATATTACAACTTTTTATAAACGTTCTCAGATTGATATTTTGATTGGAGCTGATCTTTTCTGTAGTAAATCATAGCTGTTAAATTTATATTAATAGATTACATTTTAATAAAACAAGTTTAACCGGATTACATCGCATTACATACAATACATAGGTACATTTTATTTATATTGGTTTTCCTGACGTTTTGAAAGCTTTGCAGCGTTTGTGGTCGCAGGAAGACTAAGATGACAAACGTCTTTACATATATTTCAAAAAATTGTTTCAATCTACAATACAATTTTTAATTAATTTAAATCGTTTCGATAGACGGAGTAGTCACTGACAGTATAATCAGTAACTAATAAGTAATCTGTGGTATAATTATGTTTTACAGTGTAGAGTGCTGTTTGGGACTTGATTTTTTTTTTACCGGGTTCTAAACTGGTTTTTGTTCTTTTTAGGGTTCCGAAGTCCTACAAGGAACACTTATAGTTTCGTCATGTCCGTCCGTCTGTCCATCTGTCCGTCTGTCCTAATCCTTTACAGCTTAATAACTTCTACAGTTATAAACATAAGTAAATGAAATTTTGTTAAAAAATAGTATAGATATAGATCTCAATTTTAAAAGAATAAATAAAATCATGATTACGTATTTTAGGGGTGGCGCCCATACATGTGAAATGGGGATGAATTTTTTTTTCGCTGCACCCCCTCGTGTGGGTTTTCATTGAATAGGTCTACTAAAATGAAGGTAATGTTTGATACATCACTTTTTTATCAGATGTACCATCTGCGAAATATAGCCTGCCAAAGTGGCTTGCAATGTGTGTCCCCCCTGCTATTTCTAAACTATGCAACGTAGAAACTTATAATCTTCCACATTGATAGACCTTTGTAAAAACTCTCTTTTAAAATTATTTCGAGCATATTGTGATTATAAATTTTTGAGTTATAGAGAGAAAACTGGAAAATACTTAAAACGTCCTAGTTCAAAGGACCTTAGAGAAAAATTATCATAGCAAATAATGCTCCTTTAGCTACTTTCTATTTGAAAAAATCACAAAAAGTAACTTTGTGTTATGTTGACGACACACTTCTTAAATTTGGCGCCATCTAGCGGCATCTAACAACACTCTCTGGGTCGCCAATGCTGCCGTCAAGCGCCGTCTATTACATTTGGCACTGTATAGCGCCATCTAGCGGCTACTGACATCACTCTCTGAGTCGCCAATGCGCCCGTCTATTGCAAAAACTAAAATAGCCGTGATTAATATTCGATTTGATTTGTTTGTAACACCTACTTAAGGAACCCTATAATACTGAGCATGGCCCGACATGCTCTTGGCCGGTTTTTTAATATAATGTGTAGTGATCGCGAAAACCAAAGAAATTATTAATAGATGACGATAATTATTTTTACATTATTTTATATCAGTCTTCTCATTAGATTTGGATCGTTTAAGTATTTTAGAAACACAAGGCATAGGTAGTATATTTCGTGCGAATATTCATCGTTCTGGCGTGACGTACCGAGGTTATAAAAACAGTTGTCATTCAGGGGAGCGAGGCAGTTCGTTTCAAGTTCTTGACCTATTTGTTACCTGATATAGCTTGTCCTCATTTGTAACAATCTATTCTCATGAACAATGAATAATTGATTGTTATTGTGATACTGAATAGGTGACTGACTAACCTTACTAAACTTTAAATACCGTGCTCTCTAGGGTGGAGAGTCTTAATGTGACTATTATTTATTATACCCCTTGGTTCCTGAGTAGTTCTAATCGGAGATTTATATACAACTTTATTCCTAATTTATACTAAATCTCTTAAGTGGTCATTGTACTCTGCTTTTACAATCGAGTAAAAAAAAAAAAAACCTCCTCCTTTTTTGAAGTCGGTTAAAAACAGCTGATCCCTACATTGTTGTATTCACATAAATCGACAATAATGTTATGTGAGACTTTCCATCTTCATGTCTCAGTTTGGCGAACTGACTTGCGGTACCATTTCGGCAACAGGCTGGGTGATATTGCAGTTGTTATGGGCGAAACTAACCGCTTTACATCAGGTGGGCCTTTTTTTAGCTCGTTTTGACATCATATAATAGAAAAAACCGAGAACCAAGTGTTGTGGCATAATTTGAGAGAGGCCTATGTCCAGCAGTGGACTGCGATAGGCTGAGTTGATGATGATGAGTTGATGAATAGAAAAAAAAATTGTTAAGATAAATCGACAAAATGTATGGAAGACCAAAAAATTTTTTTCGCGATTACGGTGTAATTTAAAAGGTGTTTTTCTTGATACGATTGGTTGCAATGTTGTTGCATTGCGACCGTCCATATTGCGACCGGTCACTGGTCGGCCACTTGCGCGTGGTTGCCGCAAATGGTTGCGTTGCGGCCGCGATGTCGTCGGTATTGCTACACGTTCACGTTCACAATAGCCATTGAACACGACTGCAATTGTCGTTCGTGTGACGTGTTTTAAACAATTTGTGTTTACAGCACATCTGAATGGACCCTTATGACTGTAATAAAATAGCCACAAGACATCTAATAGCCTTGGGCTAGTTTCAGGGCAATGTGTAGAATCCTTACAGACTATCCGCCTGCGGGCCAGACGTACTCCACGTGAAGCGAACCGTACCGAGCAATGCGCGTCATTGTAAAATGATTTCCTAAAGGGTGCCACTGGCTATGCATCCAAAAGTCCGAATGGCGTGGACGCATTCCAAAATCTATCCGTGAATGTTGAAAACATATGTTAGTGTCTCCGCTCTGGAGCTCCGTGCGTACGGTGCACCAGTAAATAGGCACTGCACTAAAACCAGCCTTACATTATAGGTATTTTAAAAAAACAATTGACTATAGTCGTAGTAACTAATAGGTATTCTGTGCTATAGTTATCTAGCTAACTCCAGTACAATATTTATTTTGTTTATCTTGAAACCATAGAATCTTGAAACTAATGACCATTGTTATATTTTATTGCTTTTGGACGTCACGTCAACTGCCACGTTATCAAAACTATTTCATTAGTAGAAGTTAAAAGTGGCAATATAGATATGAATGACACGTTATTGTGCAATCGGTTTATTTATAAGTGCCATCTATTCAATAATAATATGAAAAGGGGATTGGGGAACAACCATTAACGCTATAAGTATTTGAATCCCGAAAAGAGTATTTGTTTAAATATCATAATTATGCAACTTGTATTAGAAATGCGTCGTCAAATTTTAAGAGCTCATTCAGGGCAAAGCCAAGACAACTTTACTGAAATCACGAAAAAAATATCAGCCTTTCCCTACTAAATCATCGACGTTACTCTACAAAATGTAAGGACCAGCTGATTTTATTTTTTCACGGTCTCAGGGTTGGTCCCATAGTAAAAGTTGTTCGATAGCATTCCCTGAATAAGCTCTTCAAATATGACCACTCATTTCTGAGACATATTGTCGTCATCATCATCATCAACATTTCAGCCGAAAGACGTCCACTACTAGACATAGGCCTCCCCCAAAGGGATATGCCATAATCGACACGCTTGGCAGGCGGGTTGGCGATCGCAGTTGGTTGGTTAAATACTCAGAGAATACTGATGCCCATCCTCTGGCGAATCCCTTAGTCGCCTTTTACGACACCCAAGAGAAGAGATAAGGGTGGTGCAATTCTTTTTGTCCGGCACCACACGGAACTCATTACACATAGTATATCATTTTAACTGGCGAAATGTGGGTGTATTAATACACCTCTGCCTACCCCTTCGGGGAAATACAGGCGTGATGTTATGTTATGTTATCATTTTAAATGATACGGACATGGTATCATTTTAAACAATCCTCGAAGATTTTAAATAGTTGCAGAGCACACAATTTCATCGATGTTTATTATATTAGACTTATTATAAAATAATTCTAGTACTTCTGTCAGTTTAAAATAGCCCACAAAATAAACAGCGACAGTACACAAACGGAGCACGAACAAACAGTATTTAAACCAAAATCATACACCACCTAATAAAATGTTTCAGGAAATATTTTAATTTGCAGAGGCCGTCAGAGTTCGCTGAAAGTAAACTTACTACGAGTATGGCGATAAAAAATAACGTAGGTAGGTATATTACAAAAATATTTTATTAACGTTTAAAAAATTTCCCCAGGCACCCGATTCCAGCAGAATATCACGTTTCAACAAGTTTTTTTTAATTAAAATAATATTATTTTCACTACCCTACAGTGTTTTCTTCTCCTCAGATTCATCATCGCTGTACTTGCTTGCTGTTTCACCAGGTTTCAGGAGACGGCCCACAATGTCATATTTTTCTGTAAAATAATTTTCATTTTAATTAGTGTTTTGTTGCAAATAATAATGGTCTTTTCTTCGAACTGGATTTAATTACATATAACACGGGCTGTGTATAAAGCTCATCGCACACATATCAGCTCGGCACCGGATCAGCACCGCATCGCCTTATCGCTTCGTCGTCATCCAGGCGTCAACTTAACGCAGGCACGTAACCGGTAGACATGGGTAGTTCGCAAACGAAAGACAAAAAAGAACTAGTTCTCTTGCTATGAATCAATCTATATCTCGTTCACCCGCTCCCAAATCGTATTAGTGTATTTTAATGTAGGTACTCTACTAATTTCATAGGAAACAATAAATTGAACTTTTTTTTAAATAAAAAAGTACATAAATAAGTTAGATTAACATGGACGATACTTAACTAATATATTTATGATACGTTTAGTCTTTTTTATGAATTGAATACTGTCTTACTGAACTACGGATAGGAAGACAAGGGAACTGTGAATACTGAGCTAAATCAACAGTAGCTCAGTGGAAGTTGACAAAGTTTTTAAAGCTCAGAAAAAATGTATACGAGCAATTTCTAGTGCTCACTTTCTGGATAGCTGTAAACCCCTATTTAAAAAACTTAACAATTTACCTTTGCCTTGTTTATACATCCTAGAAATATGTCAATTTGTAAAAAAACATCCTCATTTACGTGGGACACTCAGAAAGTTTTGCGAAACTAAAAAAAATTGTTCTATACGTACATATATTTTTATCAAATCTTTTCAAAGTACTTTCCACCAGCCTCTATACAAAGATTCATGCGCCTAAACCAGTTTTCAAAACACTTTTTCCAGTCCGCCGCAGACACCTCGTTTACAGCCTGCTCGAACGCAGCCAGCGCATCTTCCGGCGACGAAAATTGTATCCCTTTGAGCTGATTTTTTATTTTTGGGAATAAAAAGAAGTCACACGGTGCTAGATCAGGGCTGTAAGGAGGGTGACCCAGGAGTTTGACTGGCGTGCTGTCCAGGAAGTCCCTCGTTTTGAGTGCGGTGTGCGCAGGTGCATTGTCGTGGTGGAGCAGTAGCCCGCGGAGCCCTGTGTTTGGTCGCTTGTTGCTTATAACAGAGAAAACTTCTGGCAAACATTTGGTACTATACCATTCGGCATTAATGCTTCTTTGATCCCGTAAGGGAATTGATACCAAGTGGCCAGTCAAATTAAAAAAGCTAGCGATCAAAATCTTACCCCCGCTTCTAGATCGCTTCACTTTGGTAGGCGTTGGCTCATTTTGAAACACCCAAACAGTCGACTGGCGCTTGGTTTCTGGGTCGTATTGATAAATCCAGGACTCATCACCTGTAACGATGTCGTAAACACGCCGAGACGAGCCTGCTTCAAATTTGTTAAACATATCACGGCACCATTCCACCCGGGCCTGCTTCTGAGCATCGGTGAGGTTGTGCGGCACCCAGCGTGATACTATCCTCCTCACGCGAAGATGGCTGTGTAGAATCTCGTGAACGCTTCCCGATCCAATCTTCAATATGTGTTGAATCTCCTGATATGTAATTCGCCTATTGTCTTGGATTAAATTTTTCACTGCTAGCACGTTTTCTTCGGTAACAGCCGTCAAAGGGCGACCGCTTCTTTCGTCATCCCCCAAAGTTGGTCGACCGCGCTTGAATTCGTTATACCAACGATACACGGTTGCCTTGGAAGGGCCTTCATCCATGAATGCCATTTGAAGTCTATCGTACGATTCATCCGGTTTCAGGCGACACTTGAAATCGTATAAAATCATAGCTCTAAAATGTTCCCGGCGCAGATCCATATTTCAGTGAGACACAATACTTTGAATTAACTCGCAAAAAATGTGGAGGGAAATTTTGAAATTGGAACTTACTTATTTTTACTTATAAATAATCATATTTTCGAAAAACATTATAACTGGCCAGTCTCCCATATATAAAAACTTTTTTTCGCAATACTTTCTGAGGGGCCTGGTATTTTCCAAATTCTCCGATAACCCAAATAGCCGATCTCGGCACAAAGATCGTCTGAGCTTACCAAAAATAAAATTAGAAGTATTTAAAAGAAACGTGTATTGCATGTCTATTAAAATATTTAATCACCTACCCCAGAATCTTAGTAAACTACCTCTGAAATTATTTAAAAAGGCATTATTCAAATTGTTATTAAATAAAAATTATTATTGTGTAAATGAATACTTAGAAGATAAGTCGATAATATTTACAATATAGATACAATACCAATATAATTATTTTAGCCTAATTATGTACCTAATGTTGACATTTTGTTATTTTTAGTTATTTTTAAAATGTCTATTATGCACCCCAAGTATGTTTGCACGTCATATGTGACAGGATATGTTAGAACACGAAAATTTTGTAACACCTATTTATGTACCATATTCTAGCAAATAAATATATTGAATTGAATTTAATTGAATTGAGTAGAGCGAGAACTATCTACAACCTACTGAACGAAATGAATTACTGCTACAAATGAGTATACGTATCTTTTGATCGAAAGGATACGTATCTCTCTTTTCAGTTCAGTGATAAATTTATCGCATGTCTAGTAACCGGAGCGGCTCAGCACATCTGACGTATCCGTAGCCGTATGTATGGCTACGGCTGGGCAACGGCTTGCCGTCACCTGAAGGGCCTAGTACGAATTTGACACTTACGAATACTTTTATAGTTTTCGTCAACTTTCATTCACAAATCAGTAGTTCTTCCTTATATGCGCCAGGGGCGCTGCGTGCAGCTTTAGTTACTAGAATGTAAAGTGAAGTAACCGTAGTACTGATCTCTTGATAACGGTGAGACGTATACGGAGGGGCGTAAGTACAGCGATGGCGGGACGTAAGTGCAGTGACGGCGATAAAACATCGCTAGCTATTCACTAGCCTTTCACGAAGCGAGGCGAGGCGATGGCGTTACGATTGTGATTAGTATGCATTGCAGTAGTCACAATCGTAACGTAATCGCAGTAGGTTAATACAAAGAATTCTGAATCGCTTGAATTACGCCGATGCCGATCCGTTGCCGGGACGATATGTGTGCGTCTACCTTAATACTAAATTATATTTTTTTCTATGTTTAATAAAAAGTATGATATCTAATTGTGTTCAATTTTTCATGTAAATGCTGTTAGTATGATAGGTACTTAATGTCATTGCAAGCATGGCTTTGTAAGCAAAATGCGTTGTTTGGGAAAAAACATACTGAGAACCATGTTTCCTATTGAATCCTATTAGAAAAATTCAACAATCTTATTTTTACTAAAATTTTAACAGTACTAGCATACGCCAACTTTATTTTTTATTTGCCTTGACTTCAATAACATATTATAATTACTGTTATAAAAAAAATGGTCGCAACAATTTCAATGTGTACTCGGAATTCTATTGTTTCTTCTAGTGTAAATTATTTATTCTATTGTTTAAGTTTTAATTAACATTCTACTACGATAAGTGTGCTAATTATGGACTAAAGCTTAGACCTTTTCCATTATTTGAATATACTTATTCCTTAAAGTGGGACGATAATGAGCTAATAATAATAATCATCATCATCATTTCAGGCGAACGCACCAATTAATGCTGGACATAGGCCTCCCCCAACCATCGCCACAACGACTGGTCCTGCGTTTCCAGCTTCTTCTTCTATCGTGTCGACATGACCTACATAATGATAATAGCTCATGCCGTGAGAAAAAGATTAGCCAGTCAGCAGGTTGGTAGCGTCGCACCTTAGGCTGAATGACCAGGGTGTTCCGGGCGATCAATTAAATATCGTCACTCAGGCTATTTTAATGCGCTTTCCGCTAATAACATGTTAAATTCATAGAAATCTTAGTAATCAACTCAGCCTATCGCAGTCCACTGCTGGACATAGGCCTCTCCCAAGTTGCGCCACAACGCTCGGTCCTCTGCCTTCCGCATCCAGTCCCTCCCAGCCACGTTCTTTAGGTCGTCGGTCCACCTGGCAGGGGGGCGCCCTACGCTGCGTTTGCCGATTCGCGGTCTCCACTCAAGGACTCGTCTACTCCAACAGCCATCGGTCCTTCGACAGACATGGCCAGCCCACTGCCACTTCAGCTTACTGATTCTACAAGCTATGTCGGTCACTCCGGTTCTTCTCCGGATAATCTCGTTACGGATTTTATCCTTCAAAGAAACTCCAAGCATAGCTCGCTCCATAGCTCGCTGAGCGACTTTGAATGTAATAAGGTAATAGAAATGTTACTATGTTTTAAAATCAGAACGCGTGTCACCGGTTTGCCACTACCAACACATAAATACAAAATAAATTAAGCCTAAAAACAAACCACTGTTAGATATGCTGCAAAATTCAACTTTAGTTACTCTGCGTCCAAAACAGCACTGATGATCAAGCAAAAGGTTCGCGCATAGGTATCCTACGAGACGCCTGTACGCAGCGACAAGTTTACGCACCTTTGCCACTTCTATTACCTTATTATTTAGATTTATATGGTAACATTATTTTAAATTGCCGTTATCCACCTTAGGAAAAAATGGTTTCAATACACACCTTTGAACTGATCCTCCCATTCTTTGGCAGATGCGACCTCATCAGGTGTCAGATCGCTTACGTCATCGTACTCCTTGTCTGAAGCAGCCACCTGTCCAGTGGCAAGGCCTCGTGTCGCGTCTTTACCCGCGAAAGCTGCATATGGACCACCTGAAAGTAATCAAAACGGAATATTGAGTTTCGAAGATTGCTTTAGTTCGTGAAAGAACCGCTATGAAGACACCATGGATTTTCAATTGATTCAGTGCCACCAACTGACTTTGCTTTGCGTCTGCTAAGAGGTAAGCAAGACCAAACCTCCAACTTTTTACACCTGGGTACTAATTGCAGACAAAATAAAATAGCGAATGCTTTCTTTACTAGAAAAATTTTTTTGGTCCCGCAAATAATTTATCTGGGAAGACACATCCTGGCAAAATGCCAGAAATACACTCAAATGTCGAAAGAAAAAAATACTGTTTTCTAATGTCACCCAATCAAAATCTCACAAGAAAAATATGAGTTACAAAACAAACACCGTTTGACTTCACACGTGTAATAGAAAACTGGAAATCCAAAATCGTATATTTATTCAGAAAACTTCAACAGATTCCCTAAGTGTATTGTTTCAAGAAGATTACGGGAAACTATTTCGTTTTGGCCAGAAAATAATATGTTGTGCACAGGGGAGGAATACTAATGACGTTCTTGGTACTAAGGTGACCGGCCTTGGCACAAATGTGAACGGTAAAAATGACGCATATACATATAGTTAGTCATGTTACACATAAATTCGTAGATGCTATAGTAATTCATGAAACAGAAATACTTGACGACGATGAAAGTTATCTTCGTCATAAATTCAAATAACATTTGTTATTTAATTTTTACTGTTTTTTTTTTAACATTTTGATATATTTTATTAATCAATTAATTATTGTTTGATGATTACCTACTTTATAATTGTATCTATCTGGAGAGATTTATTTAAATTTTAATTTTAGATATTTATTTAAAAAAACCGGCCAAGTGTGAGTCGGACTCGCGCAGTACGGGTTCCGTACCTCTTAACGACCTGATACCCCATAAAAACTGATTTAGTTTACGAGAGTTTATCAAAAGATATCAACGCACAGTGCGCGAAATATGAATTTTTGCATGTCTTTCTTACGCAGGAACCACCACATATGTCTATGTTTGTCTTATTTTTAGTATTTGTTGCTAAACTACATAATATGCACTATAATCTGACCAAGTTTGACGCTGGTATATATTACCGTTTTGAAGATAGAGCAGGAACAAAAACGTTGAAAAAAATGCATGTTTTTTGAGGTTTCTTGTATGGGTTCCCTTTGGTTTTAGACTATTTTTAGTTTTTAGTATGTGTCGTGATACACCTCACAGCAACACAATTTCTGAGAAAATTTCAACCGGTTACCTATTACCGTTCAAAAGATACAGCCCTGTGACAGATGGACGGACGGACGGACGGACAGCGTAGCGAGAGTAATAGGGTCCCGTTTGTCACCCTTCGGGTACGGAACCCTAAAAAGATTTTTATTTTCTTAAATCACTGAAACATTTATTGTAATTATGACATGGAATTAATTGCTATTTACTTTAATGATTTATAATAATTTATGCTACTATTCAAATTTTATTAAATTGTTGGTCCATGTGGACTTGTAATAAGACCTAAGACCTTGTAAAAAAAAACACATGCAAATGCAATAAAGAATTGAATTGAATTGAAATGAATTGTTAAGAGGCATTTTTAATTTCACAACCATCTCGCTCTAATTTTAGCACTTTTAAGATTTAAGGTGATTTTTAGGTGAAATTGAAAAATGTATTCAATGTATGTAAACAATGGTTTTATTTCTTAAGAAAGAAAAACAAATAAATATGTTACAAACTTCTAAATAAATATGTTTTTTATCTTTCCTCTTACTTATGACGACTGTGGTCTAGTGGTTCGAGGGTTGGACTCGCCAGTTGTTACGCAATGAAGGACAGTGTCTTGTTTTATAATAAACTTTTAATAATAAATAACAAAATGAATGTATGATTATGTACTAAGTTAATGTTACAGAGATTGAGAACGAGAACGATGTCTCTTGAACGGACGAGGTCGTAGTTTCGATTCCCACAGGATACCAAAATACAGGATAGGATAGGATTTGTGTGATGAACATAAGTGTTTGTGTTGGTCTGGGTATTTCTTATGTATTGTAAGTATGTATTTACAACAAAAAAAGTATACAAGTATTATATCCATTGGCTAGTACCCATAGCACAAGCTCTGCTTAGTTTGGGACTAGAGGGTGCTGTGTAAAAATGTCCCAAAAAAATTAAAAAAAAATTATATTATAAGCAACAAATCACGATGAAAATATGTTTTAAATATTCGTAATTCTTTCATTCGTTATCTACCCTGAAAAAAAAAGGTTATTGCAGACATTACTGCCCATAGTTTGTTAGTAATACAGAAACTTATATCTATGTTAGTAACAACGTAACATTAATTAGAATATTTTCTATGACTGCCCGATGCACTGGTTACATGCACATGTGTATGTACCCAGTGCCTCATGATCGGGCAGTCAGGATTTTCACCAATAACCTTGAGAATGGTGTTGGTGCTCCCACGGAATCTGCACATCAGTGACGCGACAAGTTTGCGTATCACCGTATGGAACCCGTCAGTGTGCGCTAGAGCAAACATGCCTGACGCACTACAGAATCGCAGGAGCCCCAACATCACTCTGAAGGCATTGTTGTATTGTACAGAGTACAATTTGCACTCGGAGAGCATTGAAAGTCCCCTGCGTGTACCTGACCCACAGACTACAAGTGTATAGCGTTTGGCAGAAGGCCTTAAAGAGGGTTACTTTAACCTCTGCGCTACACTTTGCAAATCTGCGAGCCAGCATATTGCAGTGGACTGCCATCGCTCTCCTTTCCCTCTCAATGTCGGTATCATCCCTCAAGTTCTCGCCTACTAAATGACCGAGATACTTTAAAGACGATACCCTGACAAGAGCTACACCGTTTAACATCACCAGTGGCACGTAGGCCACCCTTCGCCCATTTGCTCGAAAAACTACAAGCTCACTTTTCTTGACATTATACAAGAGGCCGTGTGACTCTGCGTACTCCTCGCAAATGTATAATAGAATACATTTTTCAATTTCGCTTAAAATCTCTTGAAATCTTTAAAATAGTTACAAAATTAGAGCGAGACGGCTGTGAATGGCCTCTTAAACATAGTGATTCTAGAAATAAAAGTGACATAATAACGCTTCAGCATCATCATCATTTCAGCCGAAAGACGTCCACTGCTGGACATAGGCCTCCCCCAAGCATCGCCACAACGACCGCTCCTGTGCCTTCCGCATCCAGTGGATTCCCGCGACCTTCAACAGGTCGTCGGTCCAACTTGTGGGGGGCCTACACTCACGCTGCGCCTTCCAGTACGCGGTCGCCACTCCAGAACTTTACTGCCCCATCGGCCATCCGTTCTGCGAGCAATGTGCAATGTGTAATAACGCTTAGCGGGTAAATAAATAATAAAATCAAATCATCTAATTTATTTTGCGAATATGGTACATAATAAATGTAATTAGATAATCACAAGTTTCTGTTATTTTGTGCATAAGCCAGTAATAAAGGCGAAAAAAACTCTGTCTGTTTGTTACCTCATTTCGACTAAATCTCTGAACCGATTATGATAAAATTTGAAAAAGAGCTAGCCTGGAATCTGGAAAAAGACAAACACAGCTACTTTTATCCAGAAAAACTAAAGGGTTCCTGCTTATAGCAACGCAGGCAAAGCCGCGGTCGACCTCATGTGGTTATAATAAATTATGTACCTACATAATACAAAATCCATAAATGTTGTAAAAGATGTATAAATTGATAACCCAGTTTAAGACCTTTGAGCCGACATTCACACCTACACAACAAGGCTACAAGACATCGATCTCAAATTGTCAATGCGTAGATACAAACCAACCTATAATAATTAATAGATTTTGTGACTACAACGTACCTAAGGTTATCATTAGTTACATAACTATAGGTTCTAATACTATTATATAATGCATTTATTCCTTCCTTCAATTGAGAATTAAACGAACAAAGAAGTTTGAAAAACAGAGAATTTATTGAACTTTCGTTTTTGGTAGAGTTTATGAGAGCATCTCACTAGGTAAATACATTTATTAATTGAGTCGCAGATAAATATTTTCTTACTAGATTGGATGAACCTACTTATTAAGGGGCAGGTAGCAGCCAAATGGTGCCCCATTAATAAAGTAATCGCTGAATACATCATTTATCGAAAATTCGTTTTTAACAATTGAAGTACAGGCTGTGACAGACATGACCAGTCCACTGCCACTTCAGCTTACTGGTCCTACAAGCTATGTCGGTCACTTCGGTTCTTCTCCAGTTCTTCTATTGTCATTAAACGGGCACAAAACTAGCAGGGCAATAGCGTAACTCATTTGAAAGTTTCATTTTGATGTAAAATTTAAGACGATGTTGATAACATCGCAATCAACATTAGAATTGTGTAACAACATAGAGGAACTTCATTATGAAGTAAATGAAGTCAGGAGGGAAATCCATTGCGATGTAAATGACGTCATGTATGTTAGATCACGTTTCGTTATGCAAGTAAGCTGCTGCAAGTATGCGTTTTAAGCTTTATCATTCATTCAATTACATGATGAATCCCTCCGGCATCGTTATCAATAGTTTTACACATACATACATACATATTATCACGCCTGTTTCCCATTGGGGTAGGCAGAGACTATGGATTTCCACCTGCTACGATCCTGACACACCTCTTTCGCTTCATCTACGTCCATTAACCTCGTCATGCATGCATCAATAGTTTTGTAGTTACGTAATTCGAAATTGTATCATTTTTCTTAAATTTGTTGATTGCGATGCAGTTACACAACTGCCCTGCAGACCCTCTTATTTAAATACTGAATAATCTCAATTATTACACATGATTACTGAGTCAGTAGTAACAATTATGAAACATCCTAAGCTCTAGAGTCAGAGTCTAAGCAAATAATAATAACAGTTACTCTTAAAGTCTTTCTATTTCCATTAATCTAGTAGATAAAAAGAACACAATGATTTAGATAAGATCTACCCAAATTTCGCTCCACACAAATGTTTAAAGCAAGAGACACCGTTTTATGGGGCAAGTATTCCATTAAAAGGATTTTAATTCACCGCTCCATGCATTCATTTAAATAATTGCACGTTTCTCTTCTTTTTTCCCCTATAGGGCTACGGCCCCTCACGAACGTAAAGCGTTTACGTTTTAAAAATTAGTTCCGAAACCGTGTTTTCTTCAAGCGTGTCTAAATTATTACTTCCTTACTTATAAACAGTAGCTGTAGTAAAAGTTGTTTCTTTTCGTGTTTTTGTGAATTTAGTTTTTAGAGAAAATTTAGTTTTTGCTATAAAATCCACCTTCTGTATTTAGGGGTCGAAAAAAAAAACTGAAATCTACGAGCTAGCACGACGCTTAGCGCTTCGCAAAAACTGGTGACGATTCGCTTCGCGCATCCCTGCGATGTAATTAATTGTTATCATGGTTACCCGAACTATGGCCTGCAAGACGCCTTGACGCACGAAATCGCATCGCATCGCAACAATTCGCGTCGCAGTTTTCTGCGTTGCAAATTCGCATCGTGCCAATTCATAGTGTTGTGTTTTGACCCTGAATTGTAATGACAAACGATTTTATTTCTGTAAATACATGTTACAAGGACACTTTTACCAGTCACGTTCTTACCGGAATTTCCTATCTGGACACAAAACCAACAAACACATACACAACAACAATAGCAACAAAAAGACAAACAAGTGTAATAATAACATTATGACAAAAAAAAAAAAAAAATTGACGCGCACACATAGACCAGTAAGCCTCTAGACGCCGGTTAGCTGGACACCCTCGGTCACAACGCATATGCTCTACCACTGCATATCATACGTCCCTCCGCCAATCGGAACGTCACTCAGTCAGCGAGTAAGGAATCATACCACCGAACTTTTGAGCCGGCCAATCATAACGCGCCGTCCGCCCCCCTGTCCCCACCAACGTTTTACGACTGCGTTCGAATACAAAACTTTGTTTATGCGGAGTCTTGAAGCTTACTGGTCTGTGCGCGCACAACATGAACACAAAAGGGGATATATCACCCCTATATAGCAGGGGATGGTACTAGCACGACAGTAACCAGTAGGTATTGCTCTAATTACACATAAGAAAGAGAAGAAATAGGTAACATTGCTAGTCTCGCTGTGGCTGAAGAAATGCTGAAACAAACTCAAAGGTTAATAAAGGTTAATCTCTTTAAAGTCCAGACATTGCGAGTTATAAAAGTCGAAAGTCGCTCAAAAGCGTTTTTGAGACATTCTGGTACCTACGAAAACACATTGATCATCTACATTATGAGAGCAAGGCAATGGTGGACTGGTAGTAAAAAAAATATCTTTGTCTCTATTCACTTCATGTCAGTCTAGACACTGGAACACAGAAATCTAAATAATATGGCATTTTAGGTTTGTGGTCTGGACATCTCGGCAAAATGGCAGAAAGTAGAGAATAGGGGAGATGACAATTTTTTTTAATTCTTTTTTATTAGAAATCTTGAAAAAATTTCAAGAAAAATAAGCAACAGAGAAAACCAGTAAAATTTTCAATAAAAAATAAAGTTATAAGCGATTAATTTTTTTTCACTAGACAGAGACAGCACTATCAGAGTATGACATCATTGTTCAAAACCCTCATAGTAACTTTACATCTCTCTGTACAATGTTCGTTTAGCACAACAAGGACAGAAAATGTCTCGTCCAAAAGCATTAAAAGCGAGTATCTCTTCCATTTTTCATGGTTTTATTTTCAAAAATGTTGTCGTTTCTGTACCTTCTTTAAATAATATAACATTTTTGGTATTTTTGAACAGTAGTCAACAACCAGATTATTCCGATGTATGTGAAACCCCTCAAACAGGATGACGTAATACAAAATATTAAATCATTATAATTTAAAAACAACATCGACTTTTACCGAGGCCGAATCACTTGAAACGCGACTGTCTGCTTATGAAATCAGGGAGCTATGTATAATTAAAGCCCTGTATTGAATATGGTACCATAAAACTACGTTGTAAAGGTGCATTATTGTGAAGAGTGTCATTTTAGAGGAAGGTTGATAAATGCAGCGTCCTCATTGTTATTTACTGGGGGCATAGGTGATTACTAAATGTGCAGGAGTAAGGTATATTTTGAAAGAAATTATCAACAAAAATCCTTTAAAATAATTAACTTTGTAAGAGAATTTTATCACTAACTTGCCAAAACAAATAGTATTTTTTTTTACTATCTCGCTATTCCACTAATATAAATAAATTAATAGTTTAAAAACACTAGAAAAAAAGGCTTTTATAAATGCACGTAAAAACACACGACTATGATACGATATTCCATAATGGAATGCCAGTGCCTATCTTTCGGCTTCATCATCAGACCTTGAAACGTAATCGTGGTCAAAGTTCATTATTACAAGACTTTTCTAAGAAATCCAAAACAGCTATGATACGATCTTCCATCATGAAGCTCCAGTTCATATCTTCCGGCTCCATCATCAGATCAGTTCGACAGTAGCATATTATTGTATTGTCATCAGAACTACATACAGCTGCCAATTTTCATTACGCTACGACCCTTGGAAGATGGTTAAATTAGTTACCTTAGATTCCATTACATAGTTACATACAGGTCGACCTAATAAAAGCGTGTTAAAAAACGTGAAAGTTGGCGAAGATGTTTGGATATTTTTTGCTTAATAATGATAACTGAAAATGTAATTTTATTTACTTAAAATGTGACTTATAATAATTACTATTATCAATAAATAACTATGAACTATGAACTAATCACGCCTAAACAGTGAAATGGATTATTAGTACATAGATGGCATGAAAACTGTAAAAGAATATAGGATACTTTTTATGGGCATCCAATATTGACGAAGTGCTGCGAACCATCATAGTGAAGCCAACAAAACCATGCTCCTCCGTGTACAAACCAGGGTTGTTGCGAATATCAGCATCAGCATCAGCATCCGCTGATCATCAGCATCATTTTCAACATCAGCATCAGCATCAGCATCCGCATTAAATGATGCTGATATTTATGCTGATGTTCATGTTGTAACGTGAACGAAGGGGGAAGGGCTTATGGCACACTTTTTTGTTTCGCTTGTGAGTTTTGGCCGCTAGTATAATAAGTTTATGGTTTTGACCAATCATAGCACAGGTTATTGCACTTCGGTGATTTTTAGCAAAACCAAAACAAACTATTCTATTACGACAAATATCAACCGCAGACAGTACAGTTGAAAGAGGCGTTCTAACAAAAAGGGCAATGTAGAGTTATTATAGTCAGCTAATAAAAAGCCAAGGATGAAAATAATTTATGCTGGATTGCCTTTGCTGGATAAAAATAATCAAGCTCTTCATTAACGAATGCAAGTCATAACAGAAGTATTAAGATAATAAGGAGAACTCTACATTTTTAAAAACAAATAAATATTGGCGTTTGCGTTCGCGCTGCTTTTTGTGCGCTCAAAGTAGGACTATCATTCATCATCATCATCATGACAGCCGATAGTTACATAGGCTTCTCCAAGCTGTTTGTGGGAATATGCCATAATCGCCACGCTTGGCAGGCGGGTTGGCGATCGCAGTTGGTTGGTTAAATACTCAGAAACGCTGCTGCCCATCCTCTGGTGAATCCCTTAGTCGCCTTTTACGACACCCATGAGAAAATATAGGGTGTTGCAATTCTTTACGTCCGGCACCTCACGGAATAAAGTAGGTCTAGTTTAAATAATTTCACTTACAAAAGGTTTCTTTCTTTATATGCAAAAACATTGTATATTTATCTCTAAGCATAGTCAAAAGAAAGCTGAAATGCTTTTATATCGCGAGAAAAGCCTTAAAACTCCTTTTAAAATGCGCCTATAATGAAATAAGGTTTCGGTAATCCTAAAAAAATTACTGTGTGTGCGCTACTGTGCAGGTTTCTTTACGGGTTTGACTCGTGTAGATTTTCAATGTTCATGTTATGTTTTTCATAATATACCAGATTTTAGTTAATAATTCGTAAATGAAAATGTACGGTTGCGATTTTTTTTCCTAGGGCTCTATGAAAACATGAAAATGTTTCGTTTGTTATATTATTTTGCCCTTAATTTTAAAATTTGGTTAATCACCGTAAAAGTTACAAAAAGGCACTATTTTTAGCCTTTAACCAATATCGGATTTTTATAAAAAGATATATTATATAAATAAATTCAAATTACATTTTTATATAAATTCATAGGGATCAGTACACATTTCCAATTCAAAAAAATCAGCATCAGCATCAGCATCCGCTGATGTCAATGTCAAAAATCAGCATCAGCATCCGCTGATGTGATAAAATTCTGGATCAGCAGCAACCCTGGTACAAACCAGTGCTCACAATTTTATTATTAAATCGATTATGTTTACTATTCAAGCATGCATAGTCAGTCCAAAAATTGCTGTCACAAGTCTAAAAACGTTATTGTGCAGACCCAAAAATGTTATCTGTTGTTATCTAGGTATCAAAATCTTCAATTCAGTCAATTCGCTATTGAAGGATTGTAAGCGATAAAACATGCTTCACTATTTGCTTTCATAATGTTGTCGTAAAAACTGGAATTCCTATAAGACTAGTAATTTTATAAATTTCCTTTGAGGCAACTCTGTCTTAACATCATATGGTGGTAATGGTTTATGGTTGGTTATGGTGTCTGCTCGTGACCACGGCCAATACAACTTGACCGAAACGTCGAGGTTAGTCAAAATGTTTGTTATATTTTGATTTAATTGTGCGCGACAAGTCCCGTAAACATAGTTCAATATCATATGGTTCCGTTACTCAAGTTTCTTTAAAATCATATCAAAACATTTGTCTCGGCTATTTTCCATTCTGATTAAGTTCTGTATTTACATAGTAATATTCATTGTTGATTTGTATCACGATGATTATTTCTGAGATTCCTAGATTGATCCATAGGTCGTATAATATCATACTGAGGTTTTCCTGCTCAGAAAAAATAGTTTGTATGATGTTGAAATATAATATTGTCTAGCACAGTTACGTTATCACTAGTGATTTCATATTTGAACAGTCATCGAGTTTTTACGGTAACTGTTAACTTATCGACTATCACATTGCCATAAGCAGATAAACGCAATGCTGTCCTATTATCGAGTGTTTTTTTTAATACTGCTTAGATATGAATTTTTTATTTTATTTTTATTGTAGTTATGAGTATCTCTCTTCGCGCAGTTTCATCATTATGGGCTAGATGTTTTCATACACCGAAGTGCCTAAATAGAGATATTCTGAGTCATGTCACATAACAATAAACCAATATATAACATCTTTCAATCGTAGAAACAGACCCCGGATTGATTACAAAATAATAATGGTCAGACACAATGTCCTGTCGTGGTTAAATTCAAATATGACCTAATATTGACTCAAGATATGCAAATTAAGGGCACACTACATGATGACATTTCGAAAGTCACACCCGTTTGTATTATGCCATATCATTATGTGTCGGTTTTTGAATAGCCAGTTAACTTTTCATCATCATCATTTCTGCCTAAAGACGTCCACTGCTGGACAAAGGCCTCCCCCAATAAGGGGGGGATTTGCCATAATCGCCACGCTTGGCAGACGGGTTGGCGATCGCAGTTGGTTGGTTATATACTCAGAGAAAGCTGCTGCCCATCCTCTGGAGAATCCCTTAGTCGCCTTTTAAGACACCCATTAGAAGATATAGGCTGGTGTAATTTTTTACATCCGGCACCACACGGACGGCTCATCCAAACCCACAGTTAACTTTTAACTGAGGAATTAGTTTGAAATTTTGTCAGTTATAGTATAGAAAATCTGTAAAATGTCACATTTATTCCTCAGTTAAAAGTTATCAGACTATTGAAATACCGGCCCTAAGACAAAAAAAACGGCCAGTAATCATCATAGCTCCTAAATTCTGAAAAAAATCTTACTAATGCTATTATGGCCAAACTTGGAATAAGTTCATGATCTCATGCTTCTAGCCTTTTCTAAACTATGTTTGGTTATAGTCGGCTTTCAGTCTAACCAGGGGCTTTACTCCCGACTGGTTCGAGCTCTGAACCAAATCGAGCTAATGTCAATTTTTAGAGGATGCAGTACGAATTGACACTAACTCGAATTCAAATTCGATTGATACAGAACTCGATCCAGTCGGGAGTAAGGCCCCTCATGTGGCTAAATATTAGTCTTTTACACGGAGCGACTGTCATCAGGACCACGCAACCCAATTACTGGGCAATACCATATCCTAAGGTTAGACTAGTTACCTAACCTTAGGATTTAGGTAGGTATGGGTTGTGTTCGTGGCAGCGGGGGGACTGTCCTTCTCTGCCTCTGTCAATCTCTTAACCCCAGGAGTTCCCGCTGAGTAGTGTTCTCGCGCCTCTTGGGACCGAGGGTCTTGGCTGCACCGCCCGGACTGCGAGGAAGAAAACCTCTATAAAAAATACGGGAGGATGGGGCCTGCGAGCAGCAGACTCGGGGTAGTCTGCTGCCCGACCAGCAGCTGGTGTTGATAGTGTAATTGGCGCAGCTGTCGTAGCTGGTAAAGGCGCTTGAGGTGAGGTGGCGTGCAGTGTTCTGTGTGCGCCGCCTAGGAGGGTGCGGCCAACGATAGGCCGCACGGGGAGAAGGGGCTCGCCTGCTTGTGGTGAGCTGGGATCTGTCGGGGGTGGTTGTGTGAATACTCACGGGTTCCCACGCCCCCGGCTAAGGTAGTTGAAGGAACACCGTGGTGGTTTTAGTCGGTAAGAGTCCGACATACTGACTCCGCCTACCCCGGGCGGAGTGCGTCCATGAGGACATCCCCACGGCAAAAAAAAACTGTTCTCCAAGGTACGGAGGGGTCTCGGAGTGTAACGAAATGGTCACCCATCCACAGACTCACCATGGCAAGCGCAGCTTAAACTCGCAGTTCATACAATCCGCGTAGTTGTTAATTAGCCCTGAGCTTAGTGATTTCATGATAAAATAGAAAATATAGATGCTACATCCTATTGAATCTTGAAGTTTTCCTTCTTAAGTTACGGAAGGAGAGTCTATGTAGCTTAGAGCTCCTACACACTAGCGTTTCTCCGGCAAAGGCGTTCGATAAATTGTGCATTGCGTTGTTGCTTGTAAACTGCGCTTTTAAATAATAACACCAAACAATACCGCGATCGTAGGGCGCCTGTGCTGCGCATACGTGTATTGAACGCCTACGCTGGAAAAACGCTGGTGTGTAGGGGCCCTTATATTGGCTGGAAACCAAGCTAGTCTAATAGTCATATTAATATATTTAAATCGTATACACACGTCAAAGTACCAAACAGTTAATATTCAAGAATACATTATTTACAACACTGTGTTGTTTTTTGTGTAGTTAGGTACTACCAGCGACGATGCGAACCGATAAAATAAAAAAACTGAATTCGTTAGATTATTAATGTTTACGTTCGCTTTCTCGCTCTAACTTGAACAAGAAAAAAATATGACTGTAACACTAAACACGATTGGTTTTGCTTCTAACAAATAAAAAATATATAACAGAATTTTAAATTAAAATATGAGGACTAATACAATGGGGACTCTTAGCAGAAATTTTGCTTTATTTTTGTTTATTATGCAGCCTCTACAAAATGTTAGGTGTTGTCTTCCCATGAGTTATTATCTTCTTAGTGTCGAAGATACCTTGAATTGCTTTTTTCATTCTATAATACACATACATATAGTACATTACGTTTAAAATTCAATCACATTCCAATGTATTATTTTTTCATAAATCAAAATAAAAGCTTGTAAAAAACAAAGACACATTGCCGGCTTTTTATGTACATCGAGTGCTTTACTTGTGTTTGATTAACAACAATCATACTGAATAAAAAAAGAGTATCTACATCGTTTACTACGAACGAAATCGTAAAACTAGGCACATTTTATTGCGCATGATCATAACCTTAACACGGCAGCCGGTAAAACCCTACCAAATGGAGTAGACACTTACCGGGGCCATAAAATCTTTTGCCGTTGGTTACATCGAAAATGATTCCGTTCACAGAGAGCAAAACTCTGCCGTCTGGCTGCGTCCCATCGTAATTCTTTAATTCAGCTACTGTCAAATCCTTCCTCAGCTTTGGCAGTCTTGGTGGAGGCGGGGGCACGGTCACTTCTGATTCAAAGTTCGATTTTATAATCTTATACACGAGGTACACAATAACTGCTATTAACACAAGGTTTAATGGGCTCATAAGTTCTTCCCATATCGTAGGAGAAGTTGTTTCTGCCATTTTGATACGTGTGGTTGCGCCGGTCGCGGTTACAAAACTGCTCTATCGTCACGCGTTATCAAGCCGGTGGTAAGGTCAACGAGTATAAGGCCGTCACTAGACGTGTGTTTTAAAATTCGACGGGATATTTAGCGATTTTAGTAATTTGAGACCGTGACTGTTATGACAATCTTTGTTTATTACAAATACGCTGCATTGTTAGCAGTGGTTATCGTTCCGTTTCGTGATTTTAAAGCGCTATAGCGCTGCAACCGTAATAACTGCGTTTGCACCACAGATAATATAATACTATAGCAGTTTGCACCTTTGTAACTAATGATGTTGCAATAATAATGAGTGTAGGTATATTATTCTAGAATATGCATTTGAATCGAATAATGGAATTTTCTCTAACAGGTAATTGGAAACTATTGATTCGGTCTTATTTAAATTTGATTCTATTGTGCAATATTGTTTACAGTTAAATGTATCTTATTGTTCTTATAGTGCCTCATTATTATGGAAGCCATATAGGTATAGACAATGCATTGTGATTAATAACAAAACATTGTTTTTGTTTAAGTTTTCTTTAAATTAAAAATAAAATGCTGTATCGTTTTACTATATTACGTCATAATTTCTTATAGTAGTTAATCGAAGCGTCCAGAATTTTTCGACTTTCAAAAATCACAGTCATGCTTCTTCATAATTTTTAGGGTTCCGTACCTAAAGGGTGCTAACGGGACCCTATTACTCTCGCTACGCTGTCCGGCCGTCTGCGTCCGTCCGTCCGTCTGTCTGTCACAGGGCTATATCTTTGTAACGGTAATACCCGTAGCCAGTTGAAATTTTCACAGAATATGTGTTACTGTGATGCCTATCACGAGAAGTACTAAAAATAAAAAAGTCTAAAACCAAAGGGGGTCCCCATACAAGAAACCTCGAAAAACATGCTTTTTCTTCAACGTTTTTGTTCCTGGTCTATCTTCAAAACGGTAATACACACCAGCGCTAAACATGGTCTGATTATAGTGCATACCTACATAGTATGCACTATAATCAAATTAGCAACAAATACTAAAAATAGGAAAAACATAGACATATATGGTATTACCTACGTAAGAGAGAGATGCAAAAATTCACTTTTCGCGAACGATCGTTAATGTCTTTTCATAAACTCTCGTAAATTAAATCAGTTTCTATGGGGTATCAGGTCGATGGGTGTTAAGGAACCCTTACTGCGTGAGTCCGACTCACACTTGGACGGTTTTTTTATTATTAAATTATTACTGTCTTAACTATGTACAGGGTGGCCCAATAAGAACTAGGTATACAATTTATTTTATAAAATTAGTTGTATGACAAATGAAAAATACCAGATATTTTCCCAAAAATACTTTATTTAGGCTTGGCAATTTCGTATGGAATTAAATGGAATGTAACATCTACCAAACGTACAACACCTCCAGCAACATAACAAACTACTTTGAAGATGCTACTGTAACAGTGAATGGCGATCGCTGCCGAATCTTTTGTTGCATCAAACGAGTCAGTAAGACTTGAAAAACATGTGTGGTTACTCGGACGAATAAAAAAGGCGGCCGGCACGCACACATTCACATCTATAGAATACCAAAAAGCCGCGATTACACAAAAAATTTAGTGTGACGGTAGTCATTGTTGTAGTGTCAGAAATAAAATAACCATGGTATAAATCTGGTGTGTTCTAATGCTTTCAAAATTATAGTGGATTTAGGAAAAAATTAAGTGCATCAGTCTTTGTTTAGCGAGATTCCGTCCGCCTTTTTGATTCGTCCGAGTGTGGTTCCAACAAAATGGGGTCACATGTCATACGGCACGAGACACTGAGATGGATGTTTCCAGGTCAATTAATTTCAAGGAATGGTGACATTGATTTGCTCCCAAGATCACTGGATTTCACAGCTCCTAACTTTTTGTTAGGGGGGCTATCTAAATGGTCACATGTCACTTACAAGGCAATGAATCTGCAAAACTTAAAACTTTTTAACAAAAAATAAAACCGATTTTTATATAATAACTATCGTGAGTTAAATTCATAATGATTAATATAAACGGTTTCACTCACGTTATATCATCGGGTGTGCCCGACCGGTTTCGAGCTCGAACGGAGCCCTTAATCATGAGCTGGTTACGCGGTCTTCATCAAACAGACATGTCCCGTTGAGCCTGGAGTATGACACGGTCAGCAGTGTGTGTACCGGTGATAATCCACCTGAAGACTCGGACACGACGAGCGACGAAGATGCACGACCACCACCGAAACCAGGCGCTCCGTCACCGTCAGCCGCTGACAGAGGGATACGAAACTGTGTTGAGAAAAGAGATTCATTTTGTTATGTTGATAGAGGTGAACATATGGCAGATGCTATATTTCAATACAATTGCTATGCGATGCTATATTCAACCTAAATAAAATATTATACATATTATATTATATAATAAAATTATGTAATATAAGTTGTATTTTTTTGTAATTTTTTTTATAATATAGGATGGCGAAGCGAGCTAAAGGCCCACCTGATGTTAAACGGTTACCTTTGCCCATGACAACTTTAATACCATCTAGGCTGTTGCCTAAATGGTATCGTAAGTCGGTTCGCCAAACTGAGACATGAAGATGGAAAGTCTTATGTGATTATAATTTCACCGGCACCCGTACCCTTCAGACCGAAACACAGCAATGCAAGCATCACTATTTGGCGGAGAAGTAGGCACGGTGGTAGTACTTCCCCGGATGAGTTCTTTCACAAAGGAGCTCTACTACTACGTACTACTACTACTGTGTAATTCTTATTTGGCCACCGATAAAAATCAATGAACCTATCCAAAAGTCAGGACTTAAGAACTTCTTTTGTAAACCCTTAGAGTAATAGTATAGAACTTTGAAAAACGCTTACCCCCAGTTTCCAAAAGGCTGATCAACACAAAAATTAACTAATCGACTGTCAAATCTCAGGTCAAGCGATATGATTGGTTGTTAGAATTTTTGCTAACCAATCACAGGAGCTGACATTAGATTTGACAATAGATCAAATTGATCAGCCTTCCAGAAACTGGGGGCTAGTGATAGTTTTATTTAAAATTCAGCTCAAAGTTGAAGCACAACAACAGTGAATGTGTGTCCGTAAGTGGCACGTAAAATGGTCGCAAAAAAGCAAAAATACTGTACAAACGTAGCCTTTTAAGGCCAACTTAAAATTGCTTCACTCCGCGTTCAACTACTGAAACTATAAGCATGGGCACAATGTCTAGAAACAGTAGAAACCTATACAAAATGTCCTAACCGGCACACAACTATCGGGCCGGCCAGGAAGCAAGTCCGGGCAGAATCTACCCGGTGAGCTTCGCCGCAATTTCAAAATGTCCAGCGCCTGTGGTCTTTCAGAATCTACTAATCTACCCAGCCCGGACCGGGCCGGAAGATTTGTGCCCACGCTAAGTCTAGTTCTGTTATTCTAAGTGAAAATCGAGTACTTTCAGGTACAACAAAATCTTCTTATATTCTTCTTCGTTAACATTTATCCAAAACTCAATTTCTATTTCCCCCGAAAATATATTTACGGCACCAAATATTTCATTTTTTCCGGCTTCATAATCTGACAGGGGATAGACTCAGCGCATTTTATGAATGGCGAACGAACTAGGAAATCGCTGGCTTGAATAATAACCAGTTTTTAATTATCATGGTTATGTATGAAGAACGTGTAATGGCTGGATGGACTTTGCACGATGTAGTAAAGAATATTTAATCAAGTCCGAAATAGCACAATAAACTATAAAACATAATGAAACTGTGAGTGACTACTGCGTGCATCGAAACGATTTTAATTAATTAAAAATTGTATGGTAGATTAAAATGATTTTAGAAATAAGACAGCAGATTTTTTTTTCAGTAGCAGCCCGGAGTCTGGATTTGTGCCCGGTTAATGGCAATAGGCTCGCCCCCTATTACATGGGACTTATAACATAACTGGCGAAAAGTGGGTGTACTATACACCTCTGCCTAATCAAATTTCTATCACCAGTAGGGTAAATCGTGGATAGATTGGATAATATTAATTTTGGCCGTTAGTCTTCCTGCGACCACGAACGCTGCAAAGCTTTCGAAACGTCAGGAAAACCAATTAAAATAACAAGTTTACACAATTAGGTGCTACTCGCATAAGCAGGAATAAAATTAGTGCCAACATAAAGTAGAAATAATGTGTTAAAATAGTACTGCATTTTAAGACTTATATATAAGATACCAGACATTATCCGCGGCTTCGCCTACATACTGTAATTAAATATTGGTCTGTAGTTTAGTGGTTCGAGTATCGGACTGCTGATTACGAGGTCGTGGGTTCGATTTCCACAGGACACAAATATTTGTGTGATGAACATAAGTGTTTGTGTTTGTCTGGGTGTTTCTTATGTATTATAAGTATGTATTTACAAAAAAAGTATATAAGTATTATATCCATTGTCTAGTACCCATAGTACAAGCTCTGCTTAGTTTGGGACTATACGGTGCTGTGTAAGATGTCCCAAAGATATTTATTTTATTTTATTTATATTTATAGCCTATGTTACTTCTAGATAAAGTAGCTTTCTAATGGTGAACTGAAAATTAAAATCAGTTCAGTAGGTTAATAATTTATCAATTATAAACTCAGATCAAAGATACTTGGAGATAACAAACAAACAAATTTTTCCTCTTTATAATATTAACAAAAACAATAATAAATATATTATAATATGCGCTTATTAACAGTATAATGTATAGATTTACTTCGCCTGCATACATTATTAATAATATGGGTTAATTAATCTTTATGATTATAACTACGTTAGGCATGTTTTTTTTTTCGTTAACCGACTTTTGCTTTGCTTTATTTTTTTGTCCAGATGACCTGATATAATTTCCTCTGTCGTCCCCTCGCGATACCCACAGATTATCTGTGCCCACAGGAAAAAAATGTGTGCCAGTTTTTAGCCAAGAACCACACAATAACGATGACATGAAGTATCATTGTCACAATGAATTGCAAACACGAATGATAAACGATTCGATCTATCAAAGAACTGGAACACGATAATTTAAAATTTAACACAATTCATTAACGATTAATAATGAGGCTATTAATGTTCTCGTTATCGGAATTTGCAATGTATGTGAAATCATAATTATGACTCAACAGTTAATGTAATGTTAATGATAGCTGTAGGTACTTGTGGTTTGGATAAATATATTGTTGTTGTTACAGATTGCTATCATGTGACTTGAACAAACGCTTGGAAATCGACATGCGTTGGTATATTTAGCATTACCATGACAACTTCTCACAATAGCACAGAATATCTAATAGTTATTATTTTATTATTAAAATCTTTATTTCGGATTACAGTATCCATATTGTGTTAGTAACATAAAATAGCTTATTATCTAGTGTTAGTACCGATCACCCTCCTTATAAACGGCTTCACAATAGGAGAGCCGAAGCTCTCAGCTACAGTTTTCAGAATGCTGTTGCAACTGTCCCTCACTCTCTTCAGCAACGAAGCTGTTTTTTTGCGCATAATCGCGTAGAAGCCGTCGGTATGGGCTTGCGCAAACATCTCTGACGCACTGCAGTAACAAGGCAGTCTCAACAACATCCTGAAAGCATTATTATACTGGATGGATAGTACTAACGTACAGAACGGACACTCACCGCTCCCCGCCAATTTAAGATTCCTCGCCCGCGCCCCGCACGCACCCGCAGTTTGACGGCAATTGGACTGCAGTATTGCAATGGTTGTCAAACGCCTGTCGCTATACAAACACGCCATCTCTGAGAACTACTGAGAAGCGCTTGGAACCTAATCGGCATTACGAGCGGCGAGCATCCCTAACCTACACGTATGTGTGTGTTCGTATACATACGTAATCTTGTGTATGTAGGTGGTGCTAGCATTTATATTGTATTGAGTGGCCGAGGTGTAACAATAGTATGAAAACAAAATAAAAAGAAGATGATTAACAGATTATGTCGCAGGCAGTAAGATAGTTAAAGACGTTACAACGTGTATCAGAAAATTAAATGCGTGGTCATATTTTAAAAGCTCATTCAGGGCATAGCATAGAACAACTTTTATTATGGGACCAACCATGAAATCGCGAAAAAATATCAGCTGTTCCCTACTAAATCATCGATGTCGCTCGACAAATGATCAGCTGTTTTTTTTTCGCGATTTCAGTGGTGGTCCCATAGTAAAAGTTGATCGATAGCATCCCCTAAATAAGCTCTTCAGACATGACCACGCATTTCTAATACACGTTGTATATACAAAATTATAACCCTAGTGATATAGTTATAGGTACGTCGTACATAAGATAGGTTGTACGAAACCATTTAATTACTAACTAGAAGCGGCGTTTAAACGAAAAGCGCTTAAAAAAGTCTATTAAAAAATAAAGCGTATAAGCACGCTTTGTGATTAAAACAGATTTCGTTTAGACTTTTTCGTAACCAAACTTATGCTTTCAATAGTACGATTGAAATGCAACCTTATTTCTATGATAATAAGACCCAATTTCAAAGTTGACGTGTGGTTTAATAACCGGCAGAATTAAATTTTATTCGTTTACGTAAAATTTGCTTAGAGAAAGCACTTTTTTGTTTTGTTGATTTTTTTTGTATCGTTTAAACGTTTTGATTGATTTGCTTTCGTTTTGGCGCTTATTTTATCTTTTGTTGTCAATGAGTGAATGCGTTTTTGAATGTTCTCCTCGGTAATTACGCGACGATTGTAGTTTATTTGTATAGTTTTTAGTGAACTTTGTAAATAGTTTAATTGTAAATAAAATAGTGTAATGTAGACGAAGAAAAGTTTTTTTTTAGAAGTGAAAAACAAAAAGCGTCAAAAGCGAAAAAAATTCGTTGGCAGAAAAAAGCACAACGTTTAAGCACGCTTACGATTTTAAGCCGTTTTTCCCAACTTTATTACTAACCTATCTATAAATACCTATAAATATTATATCACGGCTTTACTTATTTAACTGCGACAGATAGATACACACTTACACACATAGATTTCTAGAAGAGAGGTATTCTTAATTTTTCGTGTTTTGGTGTCGCCGCTTCAATCCCACTTATCTTACAAACACAGAAACAAAAACAATAGGTACGGCGCACACACACACATTATTATTTTCTCACGTACACCAACACTAAAAAAATATTGGAGTTTGACAAACAATTTTGTAAGGCGTTATTAAAGTTAATTTGATTTAACAAAACTGTTTACCTAGAATGAACAAGTTTTTGGTTGTACCAATAATGTAATAATGTTGTTGTTTTTGTAGTAATTTTTTTGAGTTACAGGTTTTTATATAGTTTGGCTATATTTAAAAAAAAATAGTTTGGCTAGTTTATATTATATTTAAAAAAAAACTATTTTATAAGTGACAAGGCACAATCTAGAAAACTTATTGTAAACAGGCGAAAATTGGGCTTGCAGTACATAAATCTGTGAGCAATCCGTCGGCGATAGTAAATTTTGTGCATATCGAAGCTTGCGTCATTCTTACATGCCATATCTCCCTTGTTTTATTTATCTATCGATATACAGCTACAAACAGGGTTGCAAACTTTTAACGAAATCCTTAGTTTTATTGTTAAACTAGTTTTTTTTTTGCTCTCTGTGTTTTACTAAAAAAATTATTTTTTTTAGAAATGTTTCATAGCTTGTAGTAGCGTCGAAAATGATTAGCAGGGTATGAATTTCGTTTAAAAACCGGCCAAGAGCATGTCGGGCCATGGTCAGTATTATAGGGTTCCTTAAGTAGGTGTTACAAACAAATCAAATCCAATATTAATCACGGCTATTTTAGTTTTTGCAATAGACGGCAGAATTGGCGACTCAGAGAGTGATGTCAGTAGCCGCTAGATGAAGCTATACAGTGCCAAATGTAATACACGGCACTTGACGGCAGCATTGGCGACCCAGAGAGTGTTGTACGACGCCGCTAGATGGCGCCAAATTTAAGAAGTGTGTCGTCAACATAACACAAAGTTACTTTTTGTGATTTTTTCAAATAGAATGTAGCTAAAGGAGCATTATTTGCTATGATCATTTTTCTCTAAGGTCAATGACCTTTGAACTAGGACGTTTTAAGTATTTTTCAGTTTTCTGTCTATAACTCAAAAAATTATAATCACATTATACTCGAAATAATTTAAAAAGAGAGTTTTCACAAAGGTCTATCAATGTGGAAGATTATAAGTTTCTACGTTGCATAGTTTAGAAATGGCAGGGGGGGTACACATTGCAAGCCACTTTGGCGGGCTATATTTCGCAGATGGTACACCTGATAAAAAAGTGATGTATGAAACATTACCTTCATTTTAGTAGACCTATTCAATGATACCCCACACGAGGCGGTGCAGCGAAAAAAATTTTTTTTTCCCCATTTCACATATATGGGCGCCACCCCTAAAGAACGTAAAAACTATTTTTTTATTCTTTTAAAATTGAGATCTATATGCAGACTATTTTTTAACAAAATTTCATTTACTTATGTTTATAACTGTAGAAGTTATTAAGCTGTAAAGGATTAGGACAGACGGACAGACGGACGGACATGACGAAACTATAAGGGTTCCTTGTAGGACTTCGGAACCCTAAAAAACAGTGCCAGTCATGAGCACTGCCGACAGAAGTGAAAACTTGAAAGTAAAACTGTCACATTAGCATGTCACATGTATCCTCTTCTGTTCTGTGTTCTGACTTAAATAATTGCACCACCCTATAATATCTTCTCATGGGTGTCGTAAAAGGCGACTAAGAGATTCACCAGAGAATGGGCAGTAGCGTTCTCCCAACCAACTGCGATCGCCAACCCGCCTGCCAAGCGTGGCGATTATCCCCCCAACATATGCTTGGGGGAGGCCTTTTTCCAGCAGTGGACGTTTTTCGGCTGAAATGATGATGATGGTGATGTATCCTCTTTGGTCACATGGCGATGACGTAAGGTGAAGCGAACTCATAAGTTTTCCCTTCAATTAGTTAACACTACTACATGATAAATATGTAAATAGTAGTGTAAGTTGACAACCCTAGATAGAAAATGCTACAACGGTACTGCTACCGTTTTTTTTTTCGATGCCTTCATCATAAACATCTGCTAGCCGCTGTTGTCAACACATGCATCAAAAAAAATTCAAGAATCGATTACAAAAACATTCATTCATTCCATTCCATTCATTCATTTTTCATGAAATGTGTTTGCTAAGGATTAGGTATGATTTTATTATCTTTGTCTAGAACTTGAATGATTACAACCGTTGCGCTAATCTAAAATCTGTTTACTGAAAATAACAATGATAATGATGACTTTGCTTAATATTTTTGAATCGATTCTTATACACGGTGAATTTTCGTTGGTTTTGGAAACGAAAAGGGGTTGTTCTACTTATCATTGTGAACGACTATTGTACCTATGTAGTATGAGACTATGTATGTATATTTTGGCATATTTTTTTATATTTTTTTACTAGTTAAGTTAGTTTAATTAGTTAAGTTTCCGATATCATTTAAGTGCACCGGTAACTACCCTTTGTCTTTTCCATGACATTCCAGTCCATTCAATGGTTGTCTGGAAGAGATCGCCGTGGAGCGATAAGACCGCCAGTTGTACACTAGCGCATAAGTAGTTATTTAAGAAATTTATATAATCTTGTTGTGCAATAAAGAGGATTTGTATTGTATTGTATTGTATGAGACCAAACCTGAAATCGCGAAAAAAAAATCAGTTCATCCCTATATTTTGTCGATTTATGTGAACACAAATGTAGGGATCAGCTGATTTTTTTTCGCGTTTTCAGTGTTGGTCCCGTAGTAAAAGTTTTTCATAATGATAAATAGAATAACCCCTTTCCGTTTCCAAAACCATCAAAAATTCACCGTGTATATACTTTAACCCTTTAAAGGTCATCATGAGTAGTTATTGGTTACAATAAACATATTATTTAGTTTTTAGTAGAGCCTTGCGGGGTTCACAAGGGCGTAGCAGGATTTTGTTTGGTGGAGGGGGGGCAGGGAAGGGAAAGCTGTAATGATACACATGCTATGTACAAAATATATTTTATTTACACTCATAAATCATCGGGGTTCATCATAAAACCGTTTCAGGACTTCAAATGCAAATTTATTATTATTTTCTTCAACCATTGTTCTGTGTCATTAAAACGCGCTAATCAACTTTTGAAGTGCAACCGATAACTCTGATACTCTTTGGTTCGAGCAATAGGGGCCTGCTGAGGGGGTAGCTGCCTCTCCCTGTTTGTACCGTGTAATATCATAATTCATCATAACACATTCTATATTGTTTAACAATTAAATCATAAAACAACATAATTCAATTAAACTGAAGACAAATTCCAATTGAATTATTTCTGTTCTAAATTCAAGTCCCACCCAACAAGCCGATTAAAACTTTCTACATTTTTCTATCGCTCATTTTAAAATCGGCATTGTATTGTTTCGAATTGTCGATTATTGTACCCAATTTAATTGGATACCTGACAGTTCAATTAACTTGAACAATTTTTGATTTGCGCGACCTTTATGAGTGGTTTATTGTTCTTTGGCTTATTTTACTGATTGTACTCAAAAAGCTTTTATACTGATTAATTATCTTAATTACGAAGGTACTTAATTCTGTTTGATGTGAAACTTTGGTGGTTATATTCAGTGTGTATGTGTGTGTACTCAAATGAACTGATTTTAGCCGTCAATACCAATGATTGTGTGTATTATTAGTTACTGAACCATTAGTGAAAGATGAGTTAATACAGGTTTAAATTATGTGCATTAGAACTTCTTGCTACAATTTTAATTAAAGTTTAAGCTATTAATGTGTCTAGCATAAACTAAAGTCCACACATCGGCACTCTCATGTTATGTCAAGTTAGAAACATGTTGCAATCCTTATTTATTTGATGTTGTGTTTGACGTTGTGTGTTGCCCATAGAAATCTAAACATTATGGTAATAGAAGTTTAAGAAGACATTTAATTTCCAGTCTGTACATGTAGTTGCTAAGAATTCTGTAAATTGAAAGCCACTGGTATTGAAATAATCGCCGTTTTTTGCACTTTTTCTGTCTATAAATACAGCGAAGTATAATTTACAGAGTTAATAATTTCAGATTAAACTACAGTACCTGTACTTCAATCGTTAGAAACGAATTTTCAATAAATGATGTATTGAGCGAGTAATATTTTTTTACTGATGGGGGCGACACTTGGCTGCTATATTCCCCTTAATACTGCAAAATGAGAAATTACATAAAACTGTAAAATGAGAAATTACATATAACAGTAAAATGAGAAATTAATTATTACTGCAAAATGAGAAATTATTTATTACTGCAAAATGAGAAATGATTCTACAACTTTCCAGAGGCATAAACAGTAGGTGCATCAATATTAATATCAGAGTAGAGTTCAATACCATCAGATTACCATAACCGTTCAGTCTGACGTCTCTTGCCCACATCTGAATAACTTGAAATTCATGAATACGGGGTAAAAAATTACGAAGACAATTCATTACGAGAAAAACTTATGCGGAACTTTACTGTTGGTTATTATTGTGAAAACAGGCGTAACAATGTGTAGGTGTGTATTATTGTAAAATAATTGTATGAGTGAATTTAAATTAATTGTCTTGATTCTTATTTTGGGCCTTTTTTACACGACTGCCCAAAAAAGGAGTGTAATGTTTTCAGGGTTGTGTGTGTGTGTTTTCTTGGCGGTGTAGCGCGTCTGGCATGTTTTTTG
Source organism: Asteroscopus sphinx (assembly GCA_949699075.1). NCBI lineage: Eukaryota > Metazoa > Arthropoda > Insecta > Lepidoptera > Noctuidae > Asteroscopus > Asteroscopus sphinx. Next base: position 7,453,171 of record OX453007.1, read on the forward strand.
AGAACAGAGTGTGTGACTTCTTTGCCGTTCTAAGGAGGTCGAGGGCCTCATTTCGAAAAAGATTAAAAAGCAGTACTAATGGTATTATAGCAACTGTATTCAGCACAATTTATATGTTTAGATCCGAATTTAATCTTAATAATAAAAACTAAAATTGCAAAAATTATGCCCCTGTACTGTTTCTTATTTCTTATTTTTTAATTTTGACAACCAATATAAGTATTTGACTTAAAATTTAATATAAAAACTTAATTTAATTGAATAATAATGTATTTCTAAAATTATTTTTAAAATTATTTATACTATTCTAATTACGTATTTGATGTTCTTGTTAGTATTAATTTAAAATAAGAGACTGTACTTAACAACTAACTTATAACTATGGGTGAATTTGCCTGAAATAAAATGTTTTTTTTATTTATTTATTTTTATTTTTTATAAACGGAATTATACGCAGGCGAAGTCACGGGTGAAGGCTAGTATTAATTAAATAAAAATAAAACAATGATTTCCTGACCATTCAAAATTAATCCTACCCACACATACGAAACCTACTCGTATAAATCAACCAATCCATTGGTCGCGTATTCAATTTTATTTTTGTAGTCAGTTGAAATGCATACTTTTCTAGAGCTTTAATATCGGAACCGTGTATATTTCTTTATTAATTGAGCAAGTTAAGTGCTCTTCAATGTCCAACAGTTATTAAATCTACATGGTGCTAAAAGCTTAGAATTTGTAAGACTGGATAGTCAATGCGCTCTTAGCCGAAAGTAGTGTAAAGGAAGTGAAGAAGTAGTGAGGCAGATAATGGTTTTGTTTAAGGTGAATGCAATAGGGTAGCCCGCGAAATTCAAATTTTTTGGCGTTTTTTGCAAATTTTAGCTTTATTTCGCGTTGTATATCGGTCAAAATATGATTTCCGGAAATAGTAACAATATATCTAAGGAATAATACTCATAAAAAATATTAACCTAGCTCTATAAGCTGTATAAGCCCGAAAATCGATAATTTGATCGTAAATTAATATTATCGAGCTAGTACAGCTAATAGAGCTAGGGTAATATTCTTTATGAGTATTATTCAGTAGATATATTGTTATTATTTCCACCAATCATATTTTGACCGATATACAACGCGAAATAAAGCTACAATTTGCAAAAAACTCAAAAAAAATTGAATATTAATAGGATAAATTTTCCCTAGACTAGTCTTCTTCTATCATGTCGACATGAGCTACATAACGATAATAGCTTATGCCACGGGGAAAAGATTTGCCAGTCAGCAGGTTGGTAGCGGGGCTGACTGCCCAGGATGCGCCAGGCGGAGGCTCTTTTAATACACCCCTAGACCAGTACTTTCATCGTTTCCTCTAGCTTGACCCCTTTGGTAAAAAAAACCCCGTGAACCTTTTGCCCTTTGCTAATTGGATTATGTAGGTAACTAAGGCTTTTTAATAAACATATTATTATTATTCAGAACTACAACACTTTTTATTTTTTAAGTGACTGCGACCGCCCTGTATGGTTTGTAAACTCTCAGGGGGTCGCGACCCGCACGTTGAAAAGTATTGCCGATACTGACGTTATCCAATAAGGTTTCTTCACGTAAAATCAAGGCTGGATAGACGGTGCTATATTATTACATCTAACCTCAACTTTGTCTTTTACATCGAGTCCAAGGCTCAAGTAGCTGCTACAAAGCTTCATACCGGAACAGTTGCTCAATTTGTACCGAGCACAAGTTCGGTCGTATATGAAGTACTGCGGAGTACTGCCCTCTTCATTCATTGGGTTAGTTCAGCCAAATACCATCTGGCGGCTATCGAATCAATAAGGAGGCGTTCCGAGAGGCAATGGTGCCGATTCTCTTGTACACCCACCTAAACCTAACTATAACTAAAATTTACAAATTTTAGTTTAGAAAATCATAAAACTTATTCTGTGTTTATCTTTTTCTTATTTTAGAAAACTTGTTGACAGCTCTAATAATTGAGTTTGACGCATCTAAGTTGAATTGGCGGTGTTACCAGTACATCTTGAAAAAAATATTAAAGAGTGAATGGAATGACCGAAAGTTCACAAAAACAGAAGGAAATTAAAATAATAATTATATTTGGTATTATTAGTTTATCATTAAAATTAAGAAGAAAAAATCATGTCACGAAATAAAGTACATTTTTGTTTTATATTTTCAATAAAATATATAAATTGGAACAATGTGATCAGATTAAAGAGCTAGGTTATTATTTTCTACGGCCCGTATTACAGAACGATACTCAAGCCATAGATTATACACTAATATGGAAAACTCAAGCGTTGATCACTGTTTAAAACTAGTTTTGAGTTGAGCTTTGATTTTAGAACGTTCTTCAAGCAGAGATTTATTGATCACAGTTTTGATCTGTAATCAATCACTCTGGTGTGGTCCAGACTACGCTTGAGTAGAGATTTCTATTTTAATTCAGGTCAAATTCGTGTGTTATGTTGTTGGATTAAAGTTTATAATAATTACCGTTCTGGAATAAGACCGATACTCATGTAACGATTCTATCCTTAAGTAGTGATCAGGTGATTAGAGTTTAAACTGTACTTGAGGAACCTTCTGTAATACGGGCCTAAGAGTACCTATCAAAGGAGATATTTTGTTATTATTTCAGCGTATCATATGTATACCAGGCCCCTCAGAAAGTATTGCGAAAAAAAGTTTTTATATATGGGAGACTGGCCAGTTATAATGTTTTTCGAAAATATGATTATTTATAAGTAAAAATAAGTAAGTTCCAATTTCAAAATTTCCCTCCACATTTTTTGCGAGTTAATTCAAAGTATTGTGTCTCACTGAAATATGGATCTGCGCCGGGAACATTTTAGAGCTATGATTTTATACGATTTCAAGTGTCGCCTGAAACCGGATGAATCGTACGATAGACTTCAAATGGCATTCATGGATGAAGGCCCTTCCAAGGCAACCGTGTATCGTTGGTATAACGAATTCAAGCGCGGTCGACCAACTTTGGGGGATGACGAAAGAAGCGGTCGCCCTTTGACGGCTGTTACCGAAGAAAACGTGCTAGCAGTGAAAAATTTAATCCAAGACAATAGGCGAATTACATATCAGGAGATTCAACACATATTGAAGATTGGATCGGGAAGCGTTCACGAGATTCTACACAGCCATCTTCGCGTGAGGAGGATAGTATCACGCTGGGTGCCGCACAACCTCACCGATGTTCAGAAGCAGGCCCGGGTGGAATGGTGCCGTGATATGCTTAACAAATTTGAAGCAGGCTCGTCTCGGCGTGTTTACGACATCGTTACAGGTGATGAGTCCTGGATTTATCAATACGACCCAGAAACCAAGCGCCAGTCGACTGTTTGGGTGTTTCAAAATGAGCCAACGCCTACCAAAGTGAAGCGATCTAGAAGCGGGGGTAAGATTTTGATCGCTAGCTTTTTTAATTTGACTGGCCACTTGGTATCAATTCCCTTACGGGATCAAAGAAGCATTAATGCCGAATGGTATACTACCAAATGTTTGCCAGAAGTTTTCTCTGTTATAAGCAACAAGCGACCAAACACAGGGCTCCGCGGGCTACTGCTCTACCACGACAGTGCACCTGCGCACACCGCACTCAAAACGAGGGACTTCCTGGACAGCACGCCAGTCAAACTCCTGGGTCACCCTCCTTACAGCCCTGATCTAGCACCGTGTGACTTCTTTTTATTCCCAAAAATAAAAAATCAGCTCAAAGGGATACAATTTTCGTCGCCGGAAGATGCGCTGGCTTCGTTCGAGCAGGCTGTAAACGAGGTGTCTGCGGCGGACTGGAAAAAGTGTTTTGAAAACTGGTTTAGGCGCATGAATCTTTGTATAGAGGCTGGTGGAAAGTACTTTGAAAAGATTTGATAAAAATATATGTACGTATAGAACAATTTTTTTTAGTTTCGCAAAACTTTCTGAGTGTCCCACGTATCTTAAACAACGAGAAATCGAGCTATTTGCAAAAAATGCAAGGACCTTTGAATTCCATGGGCAATCACAATAATAAACTATTTCTTTAATTTAAAAAGCTGGAATTTCCCTTTTTAAAGACGTGGTTAAAAAGTTGTAGCACCCAGGCCACGAAATTTTTCAAAAAAGTTGAATAAATTAGAATATAAGTTAAAAAGTACCACGCAGGATTACAAACTTGGAGACTTTCTCCCCAAAAGAGGGAAAATTTGTGAATTCAGGCTTTTTTTGATAGAATTGAATGTCACATAGATTTTTTTCCCATTGTATGGATTTATGTACTTCTTATCCTTTATTATATAGGTACCTCTTCTTATCGAAATTATAAATTTCATTTTATATTTCTATGAACAATTTACCTTTCTGCTGAATCTACAACAGCTGCAACCACATAGTAGGCATCCATTATTTATTTTAAACTACCTAAAACCTATAAAAATGAATAAAATAAGCTTTGCAATTTTAGTTGTTGATAACTAATTATAGTCGACATGTATTTTGATGCCTTCTAAAAATAGTCGGATTTAGGTTGACATTTCTAATATTAGGTGAAAAACGTCAATTACAGAATAGCAAAATGTCAATTTTTACTAAGTTGAATAACTAAACTAATTTTGGTTCTGTCAAACCAAAAATTAGTTTTAAAGTGAATTTCAGAATAGAAAACGTCGTTTGACAGGACTAAACTAAATTTAGGTGATTTTTAGTCTAGTTTAGAGAATTTTGTGACAAGAGAATCGGCACCAATGAAGCGCTGGACAAAGCCAAACTACTAAAACAAACAGGCAGATCAAATCCATAACGCAGACTGAGCATATGTTGCTGACACAAAATAGTCAGGCGCACAATTTATCATCAATCATCGCAAGCGCAAGCCGGATGGGACCACTCTGTGGTGTGCAATGGAGCTAATATCGCTGATGATTCATTCGTTTGAATGAACAGGTGGCAGTCTTACTGTCACCTGCTCCTTAGAATATAGTAATTATGCTGTGCTATCGGTGGCGTAAAAGGCGACTAAGAGATTCACCAGAAGATGGGCAGCAGCGTTCTCTGAGTATTTAACCAACCAACTGCGATCGCCAACCCACCGCCTGCCAAGCGTGGCGATTATGACATATGGCCTTTTGGGGAAGGCTTATATCCAGCACTGGACGTCTTTCGGCTGAAATGATGATGATCATGATGGATAAGCGGTGCTAGTGTGTAGTATCAGTTTTGAGACTACCTATGTTACTGATGTGCGTCATTGCAGCATTTTAAACTACAGGCACCTACTAGATCAGTCAATGTGAACCCTTATCATGTATTTTTTATACATAATGGACTTGGGTTTGACTTCCACCTCACCAGATGTAAAGCGATGGTGCGGTCGACCACGGTACATGCTTGCCCAGCAAAAACCTATTCACTCGAGCCTTGAATGCCACTAGATTACACTTATCGGAAAACAGACGCTGGCAAGGAATTCCATTCTTTAGCGGTAAGCCAATCAAGCATTAGCAAATCCGTTCGTGCGTAAGGCATGTGTACGATATAAGGGTAGTTCATCGCCGTGCGTCTGGTCATCCGATGATGGAGGTTTAATCATGTAAATCAAATGCACACTCGCCAAATTGCATCCGATAAAAACTAATAGGCTAGCTACCCTGTCTGAAGCTCCAGGCTTTTTAGTTACGAATCTCTTGGCACGCCTGTCTATTGATTCGAGAGCCGCCAGCTGGTATTTGGCCGAAGCATCCCAAATATGAGAGCAGTAATCTATACACGACCGCGAACTTGTGCTCGGTACAAATTGAGCAGCTGCTCCCGTGTAAAGTGTCTGTATTTTTAAAGAGTTCAACTCAATTCAAGCGATCCTCTTTTATTCCATTCCACAATTTTGAAATCTTGTACATGCAGCTTTTATCGAACGGCTCTGTGTCGAGACCTGGTAGTCTCAAATTGACCACGCTATTTTAATGTAGATTACATACGTATTTCATGTTTCCATTGCGCATTTTAATTCTTGATTTATTAATCTTTCTAAAATAAAAAAGCTAATAATAAGCTTGTAAAATATTTTTGATGGTATTAGAAAAGGATTCGGGAGTTGTATAGCCGGCATTGTTTTGTAGGCGAGCGGAATAAATATTTTATGATTTATTGATATGTTTCGTTTGTGAAGTTCAAAATATTGGACACTTTTTGTTTTATTCGTCGTATTTAACACACGTAAAATATATTTTACGTAAACGATTTTGTTTATGAATAAAATCAATTGGTATAGGTCTACAATAAATTGCGCTGCCTACGCGTTTGCGATATGCTATTTGATCTCTTCTAACGTCAACAAAATACCATCTATGTGCCACAAGCCACTATATATACATGCCGAGAAATTCAAGAAAGCCAGTTATGTTGCAATACATGCATTATCGTATTTATTCAGAGCAAAATATGTACAAAGGCGGACAATGCCTTACACATTTTCTACCAAACAATCTTAGGGTAATGCCATTGACGAAAATAATATATTTCTTCCGTGGGTATTGCAGAAATGACTGCTTTGTTGGTCTAGTAGTCGCAAGTGCGTTTGCTAAGCGTGAGGTATTGGGTTCGAATCCCGGGTCGGACAAAATTTTTTATTATAGCGCGGAGTCAGGAAGTTGGCGGTACTTACACCCCCGTGCTTCGGAGAGCATGTAAAACCGTCGGTCTTGCACCTGATTCCTCTCCGGTCGTGTCGGATTGCAGTCCCATCGGATTATGAGAGTGATTCTGTGTTTAGGCACACACTTGTGCAATATGTCCCGCGCAAAATGGCTAGTCTCCATTCAGATTGGCTGCCGTGACCGAAATTCGGCCGGAAGGACTAATGTCCTCTCGGGAGGATTAATATGCAGAGTCAAAAAATTCATAAAAGATAATGAATTTATAAAATAATTTTTGATAATGTTTATTAATGCCATTTGCCAATGACGTGTTTGCAGATCCAACACACTTAGTGGAAGCTACCAATAACTACATTGAACAAGAATAACAAAGTTCCTCTCCAAGTTCCAAATCCGTAATGTTTTAATGCACTCCGTCTGGGTTGTCGGTTTAACAAGAACGCGTTTTCATTGATACACGTCATTTCTTTCGCAGCAGAATTTGTGATAATTGTGGGTGGATGGAGGGTGGTGCTGAATGTTGCATTCAACCTTGACCACCAACTTATTTCGCGGAATAAACATTAATATTTTTTTCATTATTCAAAAAAAAAATACATCAATCGGCTCTTTTCCGTACGCAACCAAATAATAGACCAGTGGGGTAATTGTGTAATGCATTCACATTGACATCAGCTTTCATTTTGAAATTACAGCAATATTCATTGCGTGGTACGTAGTTGTCAATATGATGGATTGTCAAAACACACAGAGCAATGAACATTGAAATCCAGATGATTGCGATCGCGAGTGAGTTACGCAATTAGGCAGCAGTAATATCCAACACGACAGTACTGGAAATTGCTGGACAGTTTTAATTTTTTAAATTATGTTACCGATAATTTTAAGTACACACTTACATAAATTAGGTGTTTGTAGGTACAAAATATTTATCATTATAAAAGCTGAATGCGCTTTTTTTTTAAATCTTTGAAAATAGAACAAGAACCGCGCGCAGCCGAATTGGCGCGAATGAAAATTAGATACTGTTGAATTCATTTGTGTATTGTTTCCTCGCAAATGAGAGAAAATTACTATACAAATCTCGGCCGAAACAGCAATTAACGGCCTCGTTTAGTTAAAAAGGACTCGGCTTCGCCTCGTACTGACAATATTACTTGGCCGTCAATTGCTTCATTTCAGGTCTCGACAGTAATGTACCATTAACTTCATATTTTGTATGACATGGATTTCCGCAAAGTAACGCCTGATTCCATTATTCATTATTATACAACGTGTTACAGAAATGTATGCGTCAGGGCATAGCATAGAACAACTTTTACTATGAGACCAACCCTGAAATCGCCAAATGCTAAATCTGCTGTCCCCTACATTTTGTACAGCTGACTTTTTTTGAGATTCCAGGGTTGACCCCTTAGTAAAAGTTGTTCGATAGCATTCCCTGAATGAGCTCTTAAAATATGACCTCGCATTTCTGATACACGTTGTATTATTATCATCTAACAATCTAATGGAGACAAAATGGATATGAGAATTTCAATCGGGAAGATGGATATAGGTTGTATTCCTCGTGTAATACTGTAATCGAGAAATGTTTGCATCGTGGTTTGTCTACATGTATTTCCGCCGAAACTGTCAGCATTGTGTGCCTTCAGCATATCGTTTTACGGACAGCGACGTTACTAAAAACCAACCGCGGGTGGTTCGAGAAAACACCCGCCGCTCAAGACGATGACACCCACATACTTCAGTCTACTCGTGACCACGGCCAATGAAACTTGGCCGAAACGTCGAGGTAAGTCAAAATGTTTTTTTTGTTTTGATTTTATTGTACGCGAAAATTCCCGTAAATATAGTTCAATATGAGTGAAATTCACTAAAGTTTAAAAACTTCTAATGGAGGCAAACCTTGGTAGTATAAATAGAGTTGGCATTATGGTAGAAGTTCCACAACTGTTTGCATACAAGATAGCGGTAGGTGTTGTCTGCGTCATGTCGACTGATGACGCTTCTAATGCTAGTTGTTTAGAACAGATGAATTAATAATCATAGAGGCATTGATTAAAAGGAAAATGTTATCGAAAATCACATGAAAGAATTTCTAAGGTAAAAATACTCAAAAGTTACAAATTCAATATTGCCGAACGCGTAATGCCAGCCACTCACGATCAAATAAGCTTGATCAAGTAGACATGACGGTGTGAAGGTGAAATTTTTGGAAGTACATGCCAGTTTACGGAAGGACCGATTTTTAATCTACCGAGTGTCATGCCGAAGTATCATGCCGCTAGTGCCAGCGGCATGACCGTGAATGGTGATAACATCTATCTTCTATATATATGTATATACTATAATAAAACTGTAAAGGTCGAAAAGTCTGTACACTGAGTTTTTTTTCGCGAAAACCAGCTAGGGGGACTAGAAATAAGCTATAGAACACGAATCAATCGTTTAAAAAATGTATGTCTGTCTGTCTGTCTGTCTGTTTGTTACCTCATCACGTGAAAACGGCTGAACGGATCGTAATGAAACTTAGCATTTGTATTGGTATTAGTCTAACTTAAAATATAGGGTATGTTTTATCTGAATCGGTTGAGTAGATCCAGCGATACAGCTTGACCCCTCTATTGTATTAAGTTGCATACAAAGTAGAGGTCATGATTGTTGGTTGGTTGCAGGTTGCAGGTTCCTAAAAATGCAACTGGATTCTATTAGTATTATAGAAAATATAGAATAACATAACATAGCCCATCACTGTCCCACTGCTGGGCATGGCCCTCTTCTTGGAATGAGAAGAGTTAAGGAACTGGATATTGTTAGTGTAATAGATTATCATAACATAATCAGCTCATTACCTACTGCCCCACTGCTGGGCACGGACCTCTTCTCGGAACGAGAAGAGTTAAGAAACTAGAAAATATAGAATAACATAACGTAGTCAACCCATTACTGTCCCACTACTGGGTATGGCCCTCTTCTCAAAATGAGAAGAGTTAATGAACTGGATATTATTAGTATTCTAGAATAACATAACATTACCAGCCCATTACAGTCCCACTGCTGGACACGGGCCTCTTCTCAGCATAAGAAGAGATGTGGTTAGTGTTATAGAATAACATAATCAGCCCAATTACTTCCCACTGCTGGGCACGAGCGTCTTCTCAGAATGAGGGAGTTTAGGGCTAATTCCATGAAATTCCATCACCTTAGCCGGTTGGTTGTAAAAACAAAATATAGTATGGTCGGTAAATAGTGTAATCGTCTGTGTAGGCGCTTATTATTTGAAGATATTGTGTTCATAATTATGACACGATATTATTTTCCGACATCCACGCGGACGGAGTCGCGGGCACAGCTAGTAGAAAATAAATACGTAATCACATCTGCTTTGTTTCGTTTTTTTTGTCAATTTTCGACTAGACAAAACGCGTTCCGATTAGTGCACTCGTGGCCTGATATTTATCTGAGCATAAAATAGAATAGTTTCGGATTTGGACGGCCCGTTATTGATCTCTATAGAGTTTAATGCTCAAAGGACTGCCTACTTGGAGACCTTAAATAGGTAGAAAGAGAAAATGTTTGCTTGCGCCAAGGAGGTAGCAGCATAATTAACAAAAGTTACATAAATCATCATCCTCCTCGCCCATTTCCCAACTATATATATATTCGGGGTCGGCTTCCAGTCTAACCAGATGCGGCTGACATCAGTATTTTACACGTAACGACTGCCATCAGACCCCCGCAACCCAGTTACTGGGTAATACCGACATTCGGAGGTTAGACCAGTTGTCAGACTTTTGGGCTTCTGACTACCAGTACCGAAAACCATAGATGACGGTATGGCTTAAAAGGTACAAATATAAAAAACATACAGTTTGGGTAGATATGCGTCACACCCGTACAAATTAGCCATTGTTCAGTATAATATTGCTGTAGCACATGCCTACATTCCTTATTATTGAATAAACATAACGTCTAGCCATTTTGTTTAATCGCTATTTCATCAAATATTCTGCGACATACATAAAAAACAGTAGAAATAATAGAATTTGGATTTGTATAATAGATTCGAAATTCGAAAAATTATATTAGTGTAGCAGTGCATCACTGTTGACAATAAAGTACGGCAATTGTTCCTTCATACATAGCTGTCAATATTTACGGATCTTCATGAGCAGGCAAACGTCCAAAACGCCATCATAGCGTGCCGCACCTTTAAGATAATATAATCATTTATTTGCCAAAAATAACTAAAATGTTTACATTTCCTTAAGAGGTACATTACAGGTAGATAGTATTAGGTATAATTAGTAGGTATTACATAAGGAAACAATTAACTTGTGGATTCCACACTAGGACAAGCCTGTCTCGTGGAATCCTACGATACTATTCACAGTTTAACAAAGTGCATTCCCGGGGTCGGTACTGTATTTTATGATATCAATATATAGACCATAAACTTATCATTAGACTGCCTCGTTGGTCTAGTGGTTGCAAGCGCGACTGCTGAGCGTGGGGTCCTGGGTTCAATTCCCGGTACAATTACAATTCCAAATGTGGGTGTACTATACACCTCTGCCTACCCCTTTAGGGAAATACAGGCGTGATATTATGTTATGTTATGTTAGACTAAGACAAACTCAATTGATATTCAAAACTTAATCGTTCCTTGGATAAATTTTAACCTTTTCAAGTTAATCAAATCCAAAAATATAATTTGAACTCAGTACCTTTATGACTGGTCAAATATTTTAAAAGAATACCCAAGATTAATTTCTTGAGAGGTTAAACTGGCGTGAAAACGAAGAGATAATTAGTCGTGCCTACATTAAAAACCTTAGAAGGAGCTATGTAGTCCCGAAGAACATTCAATGGAGGTAATTAAGTATATTAGAACGTAAAGGAAGCGAAATGAAATACATTGTCACGAGGAGCGACTAATTTGGACAAACGAAGCCATGAAAAGACAATTGTTTGATCTGATATGCTGATTTTATGTTGCAGTGTTTAAATTAAGTGTTTATTGCAGTTAAAAGTGGAAATTAGGAATACGTATTCTGAAGTGTAAAAGTAATTTATTGAATTTAGTTATTTTCAAATTTTAATGGACCAGTAGATGTAGCATGACCACTGTAGAAAAGGGTTTTGTTTACGAAATAATAGAAAAAATAACAGTTAAAGTTCTATACAATGTCGTTTTGTCTATTCTTCGGTAGACCGATCTCTTGTTTTGTCTTGTTTGTCTCCGTCCGTGTGGTGCCGGACGTAAAGAATTGCACCACCCTCTTTCTTCTCATGGGTGTCGTAAAAGGCGACTAAGGGATTCACCAGAGGATGGGCAGCAGCGTTCCCTGAGTATTTAAACAACCAACTGCGATCGCCAACCCGCCTGCCAAGCGTGGCGATTATGGCATATCCCCCCCTTTGGGGGAGGCTTTTGTCCAGTAGTGGACGTTTTTCGGCTGAGATGATGATGATGCTACGCGTTCAGGGCGTCACATTGGATTGTATACAAACAAAAAAACTGAATTCATGTGGAAACAAAACTACCACAATCTATACCTAGATTGAATACGAATGTAATTACTAGAAAATTACCGTGTGTTTACTAACTAGCACCCAACCCATTCCTTAGGAAAATGAGTCCTTGAAATAAGCCAGTACAACCTTAAGAAAAAGAACATAGTATGTATGGAAAGACAGATTGCTCATTGCCTACGAGCACCGAAATGACGCTTTTCCTTCATAGTACCGCGCAAAGGGAAATATATTTTGACGCTCTTTATAAGAAAAAATGTGTAGCTATTTTTCATATGTTTCCATTTCCCAAATAGGGTAATTGCGTAACTCAAAATGACGCAATAAAAAGCAAGGAAATGTTTTCGCGTATAGTACCTGTAGGAGCTATAGGGTTAGGTGAGAGTGTTGTTCAATTTATAAAAGGCCGATTTCAAAATATTTTTATTTTATTTCATCAAATCGAATAATTTTATTTGCATTAAACGGTTACAGTAAAAATTTTGTTCTACATATTTCACCATTTTCGGTAATATTAAATTAATGATAACATGCTATCTAGTTATGGTATACAATATTCGGCAAAGCCTTACAAATTAATTGTTTATCTAGTTTTTACTTATTTATTAATTAGTGCTCTTTTAAATGTATTCATTGTTGTAAAATATGAGTACAATACATGTGAATGAACATAAAGTGCAATGATAGCCTTGACACAATGAATTAATAATTTATTAGATTGTGAAAAATTCTGCAATAGCCGAGGGCGCACAATTTTTTTGTCCTTATTGATAAATATCATAAATTGCTTTAGCGATGAAATCGACCTACAACATGATTCACTCGCAAAACAAAAATCCAGGATCATTAACTGTTTTGTCAGATCTATGTTAACCTTGCTGCCTTTGTGTTATTTTCTTTTAGTTCAGGCATAATTATTAGCTTACAGTTGATACTTTTTAACTACGCATGTGGATACCTATAAGTGTGTTTCAACTCAGCCTATCGCAGTCCACTGCTGGACATAGGCCTCTCCCAAGTTGCGCCACAACGCTCGGTCCTCTGCCTTCCGCATCCAGTCCCCCCCAGCCACGTTCTTTAGGTGTGTTATAAGTGTGTTTAACTTCAAGTAATTGTCACACTGCTACTATTACCATACCTACATTTATTTTTTGTGCACTGGCGTAAACAAAACCAAAAAAATTGATCCAAAAATGCTAATTGAACAACAAACAACTTTTATTCGTCGTTTCTCAAAAGACGCTGTGCCACACGCGATGGAAGTATATTTATAAAAGGATATAATTTCATAAACGAGCCTTAAATAGATTAAATATTACCGCCATCAAATTCACAGCAAAATAAAGACCCACTAAAGTTATCAAATGAAATACAGAAATACCCAACTTCGTACATCTACGTAAAAGAAGAGCTCCGAATAATTTAGCCACCGGCTTCCAACTGCTCCTCGAATACTCAATTACCACTTTTTTGTCTCAGTAGTACACTTTGTTTCTTGTTTTTATTTTACTTTCCGCCCCAATGGTGAGGGAGGGAATACGTAACGTCAAAGAAGGCAGAGACGTTTTGCTGTAGTTTTAAAGTTGGTTATACTAGAATTTTGAGTTTTAAAATTGAGTGCTGGAATTTTGAGCGTATTTGCGTTTTTGAGCTAAACATTATTTACGGACGCTTGACTTGGGGAGTAAGCTGGTGAATGCGTTACGAAAAGTGAGGCGAACGGAGGGGGTAGTGCGGGACGCGGGGAAAGAGGCAAGCGCAACGGCTGGCCACGACACAGCGCCGGCAGATGTAAGTGCACGGCGCCGCTATTCCTTTGTTCTCATTGAAATAGTATTGAGGGAGATATAAGTTAGTGAAGTTTTACTTCAGTCGTGTGCTCTAAAGCACACTCGTTTTTTATTTGTTTCGACCTTTGATTTGGAGAATCTGGCTATCAAATGTCAAAGTATGATACTGGATGTTATAAGGCAATTCCCAACTACCCAAACTTAACATCTATTTAATACAAATATTTTGACTCATAATGCCGTTTTAAATGGAATTCATTAATATTACATTTACTCACAACACCGCGTAAGTCTATGCAAATAGGTACAGACAAATTTAATATTCAAACATCATTAACTTAGGTACACTATGTAAATATTTAATTTAATTCCATGAAAAATATACGTTTCATATTTTGAAAAGCTACGCAGCTACAAAATCACATTATTAATGCTTTAATAGTCATAATAGTTAAAGTTTCAACTTTAATCTTCAATCTGGTTGTAGTCACTAAAATTGACTGAACGTTTTTTAAGTAAATTGACTTAGAGGACCTACAAAATATTTATAACCTCTTTTATTGACAAAAACAAAAATATAAGGGAGGTAAAAAAAAATGTGTTCAAATTTCGAATGAGATCTTTTTATGAATAACCTCGTCATGTTATGAAAGTAGCACCGCTACGACGACGCAAAGAGCGGTTAGCATCTGGCAAAGTGGGATTTTCAGGAGAATTTCTCCTAAATGTGTACTAAAAATGTGTTTAGGAGCATCAGCGTTTTAGTTTGTTACCTCTAACCTTACTTTACTTGTCTACATGAGTTTTATAACTCATGTATCATAAGTTTTTAACGTACGTCTGCAAATAAGCCATCAAACTTTTTACTGCTAATGTTTAAAATTATAGTTTAAGAGTTCGCTTGTGTTGGTTAGTGTGAATTTTGAATTTTATTAACTGTTCTGTCAAATGGGGTAACTTAGCCTTTCAGGGTTACATTGTCCCGCTCAAATAAAGAAAGAAAAAAACTTTAAAACGTAGTCAACTTTAAGAATTCAAAGATAAACCAAAATCATCCTTTTTAGGCTCGGTTAAAATTACCCATAAGAGGCCAAAGTTACCCTAATTTACAGTACACACTACAACCATAGGATAGGTAATAATACGAGTTACAACTACCTTATATGTATATTGAATAGACTTCGTACAAACTTTTGCAAAAGCATAAATTTAAACGTCATCATTTATTTTTATACGTCAGCGCTCCCTTAGATTTTCTTTGAAAGCAGACTAAGGATATTATTCACGAACGTTTTTAAAGACAGACTCTTATTTGCACAATGCAAATGTGACTAGAGAAAGTGAATATAAAAAGTGGAGCTGCAAACCATTTCTTTCATTTATTTCTTTGATAAAGACGGAGTGGGTTGGAATTTTGCAGCTGAGGCCAATTGTTACTTTACTCGGTTAGATTTGCATGTTGGTAATGCATTTTCTCTTTGTGAGGAAAGGGGTCGAATAAACTGCTGTTCTGTCAGTATGTATAAAAGTATAAAAACTATTTTTCCTTTCTGGTCCGCGGAGCTTTGGCATTAATTTTGAATCTGTAATTGGTTGTTATTTTAAGTTTTTGTGATCGTTCCTTCTTCATTTCTGCTGCTGCATGAAAAGTGGCGCGAAATCGGAAGGTCTGTGTTTGTACCTAAACGTTGTGACTTCGACTTCGTCAATGACTTCAACGACTGGACTTACTAGACCGATTAACTGATTTGGTTAAGAAAATGTTTATTAAAATGTCTTTTGACTTACTTTAAATCTTTAAAGCTTATAATTTAAAGATTAAATAGCTCCAAGTGACAATAACTCTTCTTTCTTTTAATTAAAATTGTTGCCGAAATTAAATCTGGAAAGTATTCATATCAAAATATCACATTTACCTTGTAATTATGAAATAAAATTCAGAGAATTCATAAACCTATTTACAAATGTATTTTATAAGTAGTCTAAATATAGTATAGTACTTATAGCAGTTGTACTGTAGCTTAAAATCGGTCGCTTTTAAGCTCAAGCTTTTTTAAAGCCCTAGATTTTATAGCTTAGATAAGATAGTTTCTCTACGTGTACAGATTATTTCAATAAATAAATATTTGGGACATTTTACACAGCACCATCTAGTCCCAAACTAAAGATGTCATAGGACTGTGATTAAAATAATTACAAATAGAAAGAAAGAAAAGAAAAGAGAGAAAAATCTTTTATTGCCACAACAAGATGACATGAAGTAAATAACTTCTTTCATTTTAGGAATTATAGTAATACTTAGTTGTGACATTGTAAGAAAAGTAACTATGCCCGTCGTAGCTGAAGCAAAGTGGTTGACACTCAGTATGACGCTGTGTTGTAACGTGAGTCACAACACAGCGCTGATTTTCAGTGTCAACCCCAAGAAACGAGCGGGTGCCAAGCCAGTAAAAGCAACCAATGATTATATACCCAAAAAAATAAGAACCATATTACAAATACACTCTCTCAGAAAATAATATTTTTTTTCTAAAAAAGTCTGCAAGGACTGCTGCACTACTTGTTTTTGCTAACATTTGAGAAAAACAGGCAACTTTATAATGGCTACTGCTTCCAAGATTTCGTTGACAATTTAAAGTCGAATGAAGTTCACTTGCTTTGACGAGTACTTAGGACACTAATCTGGTTTCTTTTTTTCAACACACTTGCTCGTAAAGTGGCTCTTATTGCAACGTTTTTAGGTTCATAATGTAGCTTATAACGCACGCGTGCTTTTTTAGGGTTCCGTACCCAAAGGGTACCAAACGGGACCCTATTACTCTCGCTACGCTATCCGTCCGTCCGTCCGTCCGTCTGTCTGTCACAGGGCTGTATCTTTTGAACGGTAATAGGTAACCGGTTGAAATTTTCTCAGAAAATGTATTGCTATGAGATGTATCACGACAAATACTAAAAACAAAAAAAAGTTTAAAACCAAAGGGGGTCCCCCCCATACAAGAAACCTCGAAAAACATGAATTTTTTTCAACGTTTTTGTTCCTGCTCTATTTTCAAAACGATAATACATACCAGCGTCAAACTTGGTTTGATTATAGTGCATACTATGTAGTTTAGCAACAAATACTAAAAATAGGGCAAACATAGACATAAGTGGTAGTACCAACGTAAGAAAAGATGCAAAAATTCATATTTAGCGCACGATCGTTGATGTCTTTTGATAAACTCTCGTAAGTTTCTATGGGGTATCAGGTCGATGGGTGGTACGGAACCCTTACTGCGTGAGTCCGACTCACACTTAGCCGGTTTTTCATTATATTATAGCACTAGTGCTTTTTACTTTACAGTTTATTTTTTAATCGCAGCAAAGAGTTTTTATGCCTAAACAAAATTAAACATTTTTGGGAATAAATCAACTGTATTATTTAAAACATGCTATAACCATTTCATTTCATGAAATTATTTCTTTTTGTCAACAAATTAACATTAATTAATGTTTTGTATAAAAAAAAAACAATTTATAATATTTTTAATATTAGGCTGTATGGCGGTTTCCTTCGACCACCTGCGCGCGCATAGCTGTATGTCACCGTGCGATTACAGTAATACGCGCGCCTTTTTTCACAAATTTATTATTTGTCTAAAATGTAAAATGTGTGTATGATTTTTTTCTCGCAAGTGTGTTTACAAATTTCTAGGGAATATCCGATCGCACAATGGTTGAATGACTGCAGTATGGACTTCCCAGTCCCAATCAAGTCACCGAACTAATTAGAGATGAATTATTCGTCGTAGATCATACATCTTTGTTGTTAATTTCATCATAAAGAACAAACAGAATCTCGTTAAATAATAAGTGAAGTATCCATAGTAAGACGACGGCTCACTTAAAAGTACGGGTTGGCACGCACACATTCACACCCATAGCACAGACTATAGTATGACCTCATAGTAAGAAAAAAAGCCACGATTACGCAACAAATCTCGTGCGATGCTAGTTATTGTCGTAGTATCACAAATAAAATATAAATATACCTATATCTGGTGTGTTAAAATGCTGTCGAAATTATAGTGGGTATAGGAAAAAATTAAGTGCTTCAATCTATTCTTAGCGAGATTCCGTCCGGCTTTTTTATTTGTCCGAGATCAGAATAAGCTTTTTAAAATTACACATAAAACTGTCTAATATTTGTATTATGATATTGTTGTAGGTTCGTGGAGCTATAAAACTATAATGCCGGTGAGCAAATGTGGTTTTGGTTTTGGGAACAGGGAATCGTTGACGCGCTTAGCCTTTGCGCTAATCACGCCATCAGAAAATTATAAATGTATCTGAAATTACCAACATAATTGAAACAATATCCTAGTAACTATTACTACTTAGATGTTTTATGCGTTCCACATGACAAGAAAAAAAGTCACACAAACAAACAATAATATCCATTAATTTTACTGAAGGACAATCGTACTAATATTATAAATGGGAAATTTGGTGCAGATATTTGTATGTTTGTTACTCAATCACGCTGTAACGGCTAAACGGATTTGGATGGAATTTGGCATACGGATAGAACATAACCCGGATTAACATATAGGTTACTTTTATCCCCGGAAAATGAACAGTTCCCCAGGGATGCGCGACAAATGACATTCATGCGGGCGAAGCCGCGGGCATATACTAGTCATGAATAAATCAACAAAGCTTTATGAGGCCCGCACTCACGCCTTCAGGTCATTACCATCAAAATAATGAGACCAATATTTTCAGTTCATTCAATCCCTTCAGAGGTCTCAAAAAGCGTTAAATTTATCACATTTATTTGAAATAGAATAGAACGTGTTACCAGCCTTAATTGCGTTTGTTTAAGTTATATTGAAAGTTTATTGGCAAGAATTTCAATTTTGTTTGTATGTTTAATAGGATTGCGAGATGATTGAGTGCTGAAGTGATACGATGCAATCAATTTCAGCCGAGCTATGTACATAATACTACGGACTATGATTAATTTAATGACAGTCTCAAAAGACCTTAGAATTAACAATGCTTCAAGCGAATAAGATTTGGATTGATGATGATTGATGAATAATCCTTCTTTTTTATTTTCAGTTAAAAATACCCACATAGCTAAAAGGCCTCAAATAGAACAAAGCATCAATAATAGATATCATCTAAAACATAGAAGTTGAAATACAATTAATACTTGAAGAGAACGCTACAAAGAGTTCGCAGAGCTAACTGACAATATAATTTTCTTGCTGCTTTTGTACTGTAAAATAACCATAAAGTACATTTCAACAGAAGAACTACGATAAAAAATCCGTAGCGAAACTCGAAAACATTTAACTTCCAACTTTTTGCGGACTTACACTTATTTTTTTCGTACTTTTCACTCAGTTCGCATTGACCATAATAGAGTCGAGGCTTCTAAAAGTTTCCCGCTACGTAACTTTAAAGTTGGGGAGTATTTTAAGTATGTGTGGTAGTTGGAACGTCTTTAAGTAGTGCAAAAAAGGCAGAAGATATATCTTTCTTGGATGTAGACGCAATAGAATATTGATGAGGCTTACGCTCGAATCGATGCGGTTGCTATACGTTGGGCTGTTTCGTTCTTATGTACATATTTAGGTATTTTCTGTAATACCCAATGGGACCCACAAATAGTTATACTGTAAGCTATTTTAACCTTTTCATCGCCAATGACACCTCAATCAACTCAGCCTATCGCAGTCCACTGCTGGACATAGGCCTCTCCCAAGTTGCGCCACAACGCTCGGTCCTCTGCCTTCCGCATCCAGTCCCCCCCCAGCCACGTTCTTTAGGTCGTCGGTCCACCTGGCAGGGGCGCCCTACGCTGCGTTTGCCGATACGCGGTCTCCATCAAGGACTCGTCTGCTCCAACGGCCGTCGGTCCTTCGACAGACATGGCCAGCCCACTGCCACTTCAGCTTACTGATCCTACAAGCTATGTCGGTCACTCCGGTTCTTCTCCGGATAATCTCGTTACGGATTTTATCCTTCAAAGAAACTCCAAGCATAGCTCGCTCCATAGCTCGCTGAGCGACTTTAAATTTGTGGACTAGCCCAACTGTCAGTGTCCACGTCTCGGCACCGTAAGTCATGACTGGCAGGACGCACTGGTTCAAACTTTACGGTATAGGCGACGAGAAGACTCGGCGAAGTTTGCCAATGACACCTAAAGAAGTCAAATCATTTTTGCCCTCAGTGCCACGACTTTATAACTTTGTACTAATCTCCATACAATATTTGTCTTCTATAGAAGACGTGGCGCTGAGGGTACGAAAACCTTTACGACGCCGCCGCGCCGTGGCGGTGCAAAGGTTAAACATAGTTGTGGGAAGGCAGAGATAGAATTGGTCTATGGGATGATGGAGAGAAGAATGTAATTTATGTCAATTAATAGATGGACCTGCTCATATTCTGAAAACATATTTTTTGTTGGCTATTTAATATAATGACCAATACATCTCTTTCAATAGGAGATAATTCGTCCTACAAAAGAAGTCTCATTGATATAATGTACAATACTTGATATATAAACTATAGCTAAATCGACGTTACTTAGGCTTATATTCAGAGACAAATCTAAGCGTGAACTCATGCTTCCAACTGTCAAAATGCAGTGCTATTTGACCGTTGGAAGCATGAGTTTAGGCCAAGATTAGTGTAATGTTAGCCTTAGAATATGTTTAGACACGACCGTCAAAATATATCAATTACCGATTTTGCTAGTAAACCCCGGTTTTTTTTTATATTCTTAACGGGCTTGCGTTTGACCACCACCTCACCTAATGTTAAGCGATAGTGCGGTCGACGATGGTCTTCTTTTCCTCGACGTGTTTCTTCACAGTAAGTCAGTGATGTCTTCGTAAAACTAAGAAAGTACAAACACGGCTTACGTGCGTTTTATCTTAGTAGGTGAGAAGGCACGTGACGTGCAAATTCCAGGTATGTGCGATAAAGTGCCGCATCGCTTACCTCATGAATGCCACAAGAATGCAGAACAACGTTTTACACCAAGCTTAGGACCTTAGTTAAATGTGTAGTGTGAAATATATGTGTATCAAGGATTTTAATTGAGACAGTGAACATTCAGGATAGTCGGCCTAGTACAGTAGTATTAAGACATTATTTTGTGGTTGAATTTTATTTATTATTAACAGACTTCAAAAAAGGAGGAGGATCTCAATTCGATTGTATTTTTTTATTTTTTATTACCTCAGAACTCCGTCACTTATCAACCGATTTGAAAAAATCATAATTGAAAAGGATATACGTGGGACACTCAGAAAGTTTTGCGAAACTAAAAAAAATTGTTCTATACGTACATATATTTTTATCAAATCTTTTCAAAGTACTTTCCACTAGCCTCTATACAAAGATTCATGCGCCTAAACCAGTTTTCAAAACACTTTTTCCAGTCCGCTGCAGACACCTCGTTTACAGCCTGCTCGAACGCAGCCAGCGCATCTTCCGGCGACGAAAATTGTATCCCTTTGAGCTGATTTTTTATTTTTGGGAATAAAAAGAAGTCACACGGTGCTAGATCAGGGCTGTAAGGAGGGTGACCCAGGAGTTTGACTGGCGTGCTGTCCAGGAAGTCCCTCGTTTTGAGTGCGGTGTGCGCAGGTGCATTGTCGTGGTGGAGCAGTAGCCCGCGGAGCCCTGTGTTTGGTCGCTTGTTGCTTATAACAGAGAAAACTTCTGGCAAACATTTGGTAGTATACCATTCGGCATTAATGCTTCTTTGAACCCGTAAGGGAATTGATACCAAGTGGCCAGTCAAATTAAAAAAGCTAGCGATCAAAATCTTACCCCCGCTTCTAGATCGCTTCACTTTGGTAGGCGTTGGCTCATTTTGAAACACCCAAACAGTCGACTGGCGCTTGGTTTCTGGGTCGTATTGATAAATCCAGGACTCATCACCTGTAACGATGTCGTAAACACGCCGAGACGAGCCTGCTTCAAATTTGTTAAGCATATCACGGCACCATTCCACCCGGGCCTGCTTCTGAGCATCGGTGAGGTTGTGCGGCACCCAGCGTGATACTATCCTCCTCACGCGAAGATGGCTGTGTAGAATCTCGTGAACGCTTCCCGATCCAATCTTCAATATGTGTTGAATCTCCTGATATGTAATTCGCCTATTGTCTTGGATTAAATTTTTCACTGCTAGCACGTTTTCTTCGGTAACAGCCGTCAAAGGGCGACCGCTTCTTTCGTCATCCCCCAAAGTTGGTCGACCGCGCTTGAATTCGTTATACCAACGATACACGGTTGCCTTGGAAGGGCCTTCATCCATGAATGCAATTTGAAGTCTATCGTACGATTCATCCGGTTTCAGGCGACACTTGAAATCGTATAAAATCATAGCTCTAAAATGTTCCCGGCGCAGATCCATATTTCAGTGAGACACAATACTTTGAATTAACTCGCAAAAAATGTGGAGGGAAATTTTGAAATTGGAACTTACTTATTTTTACTTATAAATAATCATATTTTCGAAAAACATTATAACTGGCCAGCCTCCCATATATAAAAACTTTTTTTCGCAATACTTTCTGAGGGGCCTGGTACTTTCAGATTGGTCCTTTTTATAAAAATCTAGTTCTGATGATGGGATCCATGTGGAATTGAGGGAACTCCTCAAATATTATAGGCACACATACAGCGATATTGGTATTTTCATCAACAAATCACGCATTTGCATTCAGAAAGTATCATTTTATGACGATCTGATGAAGATTGTCATTCGGGATTACAGAAATCGCTTGTTTTTTAAGGTCCCGTACTCAAAGGGATCTAAGGGGACCCTATTACTCTCGCTACGCTGTCCATCCGTCCGTCTGTCTGTCACAGGGCTGTATCTTTGTAATAGTAATAGATAACCTGTTGAAATTTAAAAAAAAATGTGGTACTATAGTGCCTATCTCGATAAATACTAAAAATAAAAAAGTCTAAAACCAAAGCATACAAGAAACCTCGAAAAACATGCATTTTTTTCAACGTTTTTGTTACTGCTCTATCTTGAAAACGGTAATACATACCAGCGTCAAACTTGGTCTGTTTATAGTGCATACTATGCAGTTTAGGAAAAAATACTAAAAACAGGGCATACATAGACATGTGTGGTGGTACCCACGTAAGAAAGGGATGCAAAAATTCACATTTCGGGTACGTCGTTGATTTCTTTTGATTAACTCTCGTAAATTAAATCAGTTCCAGTATCAGGTTGATAGGTGGTACGGAACCCTTACTGCATGACTCCGACCCACACTTGACCGGTTTTCTATTGTTAATGCCACTAAAAACAGAAAAGTCAAATAAACATTAAAGAAAGTGAAAACCGACTTCAAAAATATGTTTTCTTTCGCTGACTCTGGTCATGCGATTTATGCTATGAACCACGACCTGGATTGCATTAGCGAGTGGGCCAGGGTTTATGGCTTACAAATCAACCCAGCTAAGACACAGGCCATGATTATAGGCAGTAGATATGTACGCAATTCGCTAGATTTAAGCTCTTTAGCATCATTGACACTCAATAGTTCACCAATTGATTACACTGACACCACTAAGAACCTTGCTATTCTATTCGACTCTAATCTTACGTGGCGTTCTCAAGTTAATGAAGTCAGTAGAAAGGCGCACTTTTCCTTTCACTCGCTAAAATGCCTTCAGAGCTTCTTGCCCTTTACAACTAATATCTCTCTAGCCCAAACACTTATTTAGCCGATTATTGCTTATGTAGATGCCTGCTACTTGGATGCTACAAAGGAGCTTTTAAATAAGCTTGAGCCCATGCAAAACTTATGTATTCGCTTTGTTTTCGGTCTGCAAAAGTATGACCATGTTTCTCACCATCCATCTTCGTAGGAATACTCGGAGTTTATGTCTGTTATACAACATTCTCCACAACCCTGCGTGTCCTTACTACCTTCGAGAACGATTTTCCTACATGCGTAACCTCGATGCTCCCTGCAGATCCCACCTTAGAACCAATCTTAAAATACCTTTCCATAAATCTGACTTCTATTCCTATTCTTTTTCTGTCCATGCAGTGCGATTGTGGAACTTGCTTCCTTCTAAAATACGTGATTCTAAAACTGTATCAGAATCTGTGTTCAAGAAAAATGTCAAAGAACATTACCTTTCCTCAGTACATTATCGTCTAATTTAATAAGTTGTTTATTTTCTTGGTGTTGATTATATCATATTTTTTATTTATTATGTATATTTTTATTGGTATAGATATACGCAGTTTATACCTAATTTAGTATCGTAAGTATGTTTATATTTAGTATGTTTTTAATGTCACTCACTGTGTCTACGTCTTTCTTTTAACCTTCTTTCCTGTCGGAGGTCTCCTGAAAGAAATTTCTTTTAGATATAAGCAATGTCTTTGTTCTGTATGTTTTCTATACTAAAATGTGTTGTGTGTACATAAATAAATAACGATTTAAATTGTGGAAAGAAAAAATCGCTCACGAGCAGGATTCGAACCTGCGACTCCTGGCTCAGTACACTCAGTTGAATTAACTGCAAAGTTAGTCGAGTCGGTTAAGAAACACTGTTTCTTAATAAGATATCGCTGACGTCACCCAAAGATTATGTATTATAAGTATGTATTTACAATTAAAAAAAAGTATATAAGTATTATATCCATTATCTAGTACCCATAGCACAAGCTCTGCTTAGTTTGGGACTAGATGGTGCTGTGTCAAAATGTCCCAAAATATTTATTTATTTATTTATTTTAGATGTACCAAGTGGATGAGAATTTCGTTACCACGAGCAGTGTTCACGGTAGCTTAGTGGCTAAAGCACTGGCGTACTGAACCAGGAGTCGCAGGTTCAAATCCTGCTCGTGAGCGATTTTTTCTTTCCAAAATTTAAATCCTTAGATTTCGTTTCGCATGCTTAAAATGCGTTAAAAATGATAAATAAATAAATAAAGAATAAAATAATTTGTGTGAAACAGAAACTTCCTAAAAGTCGGTGCCAATTTTTTTTCTTAAATCAAACCGAATTAAAGCACTTTCTTTCTAAACTGTTTCAGACCAATTATTTTATTCTTTTTGAAGTCTATTTTTACATAAACACAAATTTTGTTTGGGATAATGTAACATGGAACATAATGCCTACGTCCTTTCTACTTCTGTATCAAACTTTTTCTAGGTATGAGATGCTTAAGAAGAAACAACAAATCTAGCAAACTTTACTTGCTACTTGCTTACTAGCTTACTTTAGTGTGATAGTGAGATAGTGGGATAGGGAGATAGTGGGATAGTGTGATAGTGGGATAGTGTGATAGTGGGATAGTGTGATAGTGAGATAGTGGGATAGTGAGATAGTGGGATAGTGTGATAATGGGATAGTGGGATAGTGAGATAGTGGGATAGTGGGATAGTTACCGGACTGGACGGTCCGAATGAAAGGATGGATGGATGGATGGATGGAACTGGACTGAACTGCACTGAATTAACAGGATCCGTCACGTGGGTTAGCAAAACTTAACGCGAGCAAAGCCGCGGGTAAAAGCTAGTAGATGATAAAATTGTATATTATTGTTATTGTGTGCCTCTAGCTGTAGTAAATAAACCATTTTTCTTTCTTTCTTTCTACATTGTTCTTCTTTTGTATTCACGCTTTGCGTTGTTACGTTTTTTTTTACATATTAAACGTTGCTAACTGGGGCAGTAAACAAGTTTTCGTTTCTTTCTTTCTTTATTCAATAAATGGGAAAATAATGTAAGTTAATGTCAGAATACTCCATTAATATACTCTAAGGCCCGTATTACAGAACGTTCCTCAAGCTTTGATCACAGTTTAAAACTAGTTTTGAGTTGGGATTTAATTTTAGAACATTCCTCAAGCATAAATTCATTGAACACAGTTCAGCTGAATTTATCTTTATTTTATACTGTAACCTGTTTCAGTATTTGAGCAGAGATGTGTTCTGTAATCACTCAAGTGTGGTCGAGACCACGCTTGAGTAGAGATTTCGTTACTATTTCTGGTTAAATTCGTGTGTTTTTTTGTTGAATTGAAGTTTATAACTACCGTATTGGAATTAGACCGATGCTCGAATAAAGATTCTATCCTTAAGTAGTGATCAGTTGATTGAACATCGAACTGTAGTATGTAGTTGAGGAACGTTCTGTAATACGAATCTTAAAGTCTTTATTACGTTCAAGCAAGTCATGTGTTCAAGCAAGTTATGTTCTGTGTCAGTTGAAGAAAAAACGCTAAACGAGGCGTTTTGTGTCTCCATAAAGTGGTACTTTTTCGCTCTGTTGAATACTCTACGTTAAATTATTTCTAAGGCTATGAAGATCTTTGTTATAACTCACTGTTTAACACATTTAACTCGTGTAGAGTTTGCAAGTGTAAAATCTTCGCTCTCCATACTACAACGCCTCCAAAACATGATATTGAGAACGATCACGAACGCTCATTGGTTTAGGTATCACAAACAATGAGATTTACCAACATCTACAAATTAGCACAGTTAAGGAAGAAATTTGACTGACTGCTGAGAAATATAAACGGCGATTAACACACCACCCAAACGAACTAGCAGTCCAACTAATGTCTCAGAGCTATACCAATCGTCTTAAGAGACATGACATAATGAAGCTACAGGCTAGACTGTAGCTGCTGCATAGAGGAGTAACTCCCTCGCTAGAGGAAGCACTCCACATAACAATGTCCAGACAACTCATCTGATTATAGTTAGGGAAGACTGATTGCAGATAAAGAACACAAAAAAACAGTTTCGCTCTGCTACTTATTTTCAAATTATTTTTAAAGCAAGATATTATTATAATATGTATTCTTAACGTAAATGCTGTAATACAGATCAACCGGGTCATATTTTCAGCTACCTGTTTATTTAAAGAAAATAACAAGATAACATAATGCAGCATGTACATAGAAAAGTTTGTTTAAAAAAACGCTTTGCTTGCCCTTACACCGAACGTAACCACTATTTTTATAAAAAAAGTTCTAGATAAGCATTCACAGTTCTGTCCGCCCCAAAAACCAAACGAAGCGTAAAGATAAGCTATTACCCAATGTAATCAAGAATCCATTCAATTTAAAAAACAAAAGAGCGAATCATTTGTTACTTCCATTAACAGGAATACAGAAACGTCGATACGTTGGACAACTGGAAAAGTCGGAACGTATTAAATTTCATTCTGTTACAATTTCACTGTTAAACGAAAATCAATCAACCAGCAGACTGTTAACCAACATTCGTTGATCAATACGACATGTATCGCTTTACATGGCTTAATTCGCCGCAAGGAACCCGGTCTTTTGATACGCTTAAATAGATATGGGTCTAATAATAGTATGCAAAGGGCTTTTAAGTGATTTTAATTTGAAATGAATTGTAACGAGGCAACTCCCTGTATTTTGTTCAATCTCACGATAAAAGTTATAAAAAAACCGGCCAAGAGCATGTCAGGCCATGCTCAGTATTATAGGGTTCCTTAATTAGGTCTAATTACAAACGAATCAAATCGAATATTAATCGTTCCTATTTTAGTTTTTGCAAAAAGCGCCACCTAGCGCTAAATTTAAGAAGCTTAATTTAAGAAGTGTGTCATATCAATATAACACTAGAAAATATTTAATGTCTTTGATATAACACATAGTTTCTTTTAGTGATTTTTTTAAATAGAAAGTAACTAAAGGAGCATTATTTGCTATGATATTTTTTCTCTAAGGTCAATGACCTGTGAACTAAGACGACTTTAGTATTTTTTAGTTTTCTCACTATAACTCGAAAATTTATAATCACATTATACTCGAAATAATTTTAAAAGAGAATAGTTTAGAAATGGCAGGGGGGGGACACATTGCAAGCCACTTTGGCGAACTGTATTTCGCAGATGGTATACCTGATAAAAAAAGTGATGTATGAAAAATTACCTTCATTTTAGTAGACCTATTCAATGATACCCCAATAGAGGGGGTGCAGCGAAAAAAAAAATGTCATCCCCATTTCACATGTATGGGCGCCACCCCTAAAATACGCTATCAAGATTTTTTTATTCTTTTAAAATTTAGTTCTATATCTAAACCATTTTTGAACAAAATTTAATTTACTTATCTTTATAACTGTAGAAGTTATTAAGCTGTAAAGGATTAGGCAGACGTACAGACGGACAGACGAACGGACATGACGAAACTATAAGGGTTCCTTGTAGGACTACGGAACCCTAAAATAATAAGAAATATAATTATTTTATCGTCATATAAATACGAAATGAGGATGGATGACAGAGGACGGATGACAGAGGACGGATGACAGAGGACGGATGACAGAGGACGGATGACAGATGACGGAGGACAGAGGACAGAGGACGGATGACAGAGGATGAATGACACAGGACAGAGGACGATGACAGAGGACAGATGACAGAGGACGGATGACAGATGACGGAGGACAGAAGACGGATGACAGAGGACGGATGACAGATGACGGAGGACAGAGGACGGATGACAGAGGATGAATGACACAGGACAGAGGACGATGACAGAGGACAGATGACAGAGGACGGATGACAGATGACGGAGGACAGAGGACTGATGACAGAGGATGAATGACACAGGACAGAGGATGATGACAGAGGACTTATGACAGAGGACGGATGACAGATGACAGATGTCACGTGGGTTAACACTATCTAACGCGAGCGGAGCCGCGGGTAAAAGATACCTAGTATAATAATAAAATCGTAACGAAGAAAAAACTGTACATTGAATATATAAAAAAATCACAGATCTCACGCATTACACGACCTTCGAGATGAATTGAAATTGAAATCAGTTATATACCATTAGAAAAACAAATAAACTACAAACACACTAGATTTTAAAGTATCCCAGAATACATCATTTCAGCCGAAAGATGTCCACTGCTGGACATAGACCTACCATTTTCCCAGAATACAAGAAATGTGAAATCTAAAACTATCTTTAATCATAGAATACAAAAAGGACCTTACTTCTTAAATAAATACATAAAAAAATACAAATCGAATGAATACGATGGACGCTCAGTATTATCTTCGTAATTATCGCTCGATTCAGGAGCAGTATTTTTTTAACACTTGTTATGAAATTGTGTTTCTTATGTATTATAACTTTACATATCCCTACAAAAAAAGTATATAAGTATTTTATCCATTGTCTAGTACCCATAGTACAAGCTTTGCTTAGTTTGGTACTAGATGGTGCTGTAAAAGGATCGTTCAAAGATCGCTGTAATTACATTGCATTGCATAGGAATCGCCGAATAGCTCAAAAATTCCATCTCTATGACAAGTGACCTTCCTGCTCTCGTGGTTTTATACCCAGAAATAGAAACAAGTAATTCGGTTAAACTTGTTTTATTATAATTTTTTGTGATCGCGAAAACCTAAGAAATTAAAACATCTTCAATGTTAAAAAAATTAACCTTGAAAAAAAGTAAAACCGGCTTCAAAAAGAATAAAATAATAATAATTTGTGTGAAACAATTTAAGAAGTAGGTGCCTTTGATTTGGTTTGATTTAAGAAAAACCTGGTTCCGACTTCCTTAACTGTTTAACATAAATTTTATTCATTTTTATGTCAGTTTTTACTTCTTTTTAAAGTTCATTTTATTTTTCTATTTTGAGTGGCATTAACAATAGAAAGACAAGCGGTTGCTGAAATCCCGGATGATTTGCTGTCATCCATTGAAGAGTTCCCTTCATCAGATCTTCACCAAATGATGCTTTCTGAATGCAAAAGCTTGACTTGTTGATGAAAATACCAAAATCGCTACATTTGAGGAGTTCCCACAAAGATCCCATCATCAAAACTGATTTTGACAAATATTGCACCAATCTGATAAAAAAATCAAATAAAAAAAATTATTTTCGTAATCACTTTATAAAAAAAAATTCAATCGAATTCAGGACCTCCTCCTTTTTTTGAAGTCGGTTAAAAACGGTAACGTTATTACTACTATCGCTATCACATGCAGCTATAGTACGCAAAGTAAATAATGTGATCGCGAAAACCTAAGAAAATGTTCTCTTAAATATTGTTAAAGTTTGTTTGTTTGTATGTTAATTTTTTTTGTATATTTTGTTTGTTTGTTTGTAACTATGTTTGTTAGACAAAACTCCAAAAAAAATCGCTTGTGTTCTACTTTTATTTCCACTTACCTGGCGTATGTTGTAAGGAACATTACATTCAGCTACATTTTCAACCGACGAAAAAAAGGAGCAGGGGGTCTACTCCCGTTCGACGATATTCGATAAATTGTACGATTCATCGCACAATTTGCTACTTCGGTCAACCATCGTTCCCTTATCGCATGCGATGATCGTGTTTTGACGTTTTTTTTTCTCATCTCCGGTAAATTGTATACAACTATGAACCGTAGTCTATGTTAATTGTGCCTTTTTTATGTGCCTATCTTTATTATGTAAGTATCAGTCGAAAAAAAAAGTCGAAAGTTCGTACTTCGTTTGCCGTTCGTAAAACGCGAGTAGACCTAACTGGTTCTCAATACGACGCGTTTATATTTTATTTATTTTTATGTATGACCAAGTATAACTTTTTACAGAGTAGTTCGATTTTGATGATTCTTTTTTTAACGGACAGAGTATATCTCGAAGTTGGTCCCATTTAAAATCAAAATCAATCCCTAAAGGTGGTTTCAAACCGGCGAGGCGAGGATGGATGGGATGGGCGTGAATTGAAATCTCGCTGACCCTTTCACACCAAAAGATGTACGTGGGACACTCAGAAAGTTTTGCGAAACTAAAAAAAATTGTTCTATACGTACATATATTTTTATCAAATCTTTTCAAAGTACTTTCCACCAGCCTCTATACAAAGATTCATGCGCCTAAACCAGTTTTCAAAACACTTTTTCCAGTCCGCCGCAGACACCTCGTTTACAGCCTGCTCGAACGCAGCCAGCGCATCTTCCGGAGACGAAAATTGTATCCCTTTGAGCTGATTTTTTATTTTTGGGAATAAAAAGAAGTCACACGGTGCTAGATCAGGGCTGTAAGGAGGGTGACCCAGGAGTTTGACTGGCGTGCTGTCCAGGAAGTCCCTCGTTTTGAGTGCGGTGTGCGCAGGTGCATTGTCGTGGTGGAGCAGTAGCCCGCGGAGCCTTGTGTTTGGTCGCTTGTTGCTTATAACAGAGAAAACTTCTGGCAAACATTTGGTAGTATACCATTCGGCATTAATGCTTCTTTGATCCCGTAAGGGAATTGATACCAAGTGGCCAGTCAAATTAAAAAAGCTAGCGATCAAAATCTTACCCCCGCTTCTAGATCGCTTCACTTTGGTAGGCGTTGGCTCATTTTGAAACACCCAAACAGTCTACTGGCGCTTGGTTTCTGGGTCGTATTGATAAATCCAGGACTCATCACCTGTAACGATGTCGTAAACACGCCGAGACGAGCCTGCTTCAAATTTGTTAAGCATATCACGGCACCATTCCACCCGGGCCTGCTTCTGAGCATCGGTGAGGTTGTGCGGCACCCAGCGTGATACTATCCTCCTCACGCGAAGATGGCTGTGTAGAATCTCGTGAACGCTTCCCGATCCAATCTTCAATATGTGTTGAATCTCCTGATATGTAATTCGCCTATTGTCTTGGATTAAATTTTTCACTGCTAGCACGTTTTCTTCGGTAACAGCCGTCAAAGGGCGACCGCTTCTTTCGTCATCCCCCAAAGTTGGTCGACCGCGCTTGAATTCGTTATACCAACAATACACGGTTGCCTTGGAAGGGCCTTCATCCATGAATGCCATTTGAAGTCTATCGTACGATTCATCCGGTTTCAGGCGACACTTGAAATCGTATAAAATCATAGCTCTAAAATGTTCCCGGCGCAGATCCATACCAGGCCCCTCAGAAAGTATTGCGAAAAAAAGTTTTTATATATAGGAGACTGGCCAGTTATAATGTTTTTCGAAAATATGATTATTTATAAGTAAAAATAAGTAAGTTCCAATTTCAAAATTTCCCTCCACATTTTTTGCGAGTTAATTCAAAGTATTGTGTCTCACTGAAATATGGATCTGCGCCGGGAACATTTTAGAGCTATGATTTTATACGATTTCAAGTGTCGCCTGAAACCGGATGAATCGTACGATAGACTTCAAATGGCATTCATGGATGAAGGCCCTTCCAAGGCAACCGTGTATCGTTGGTATAACGAATTCAAGCGCGGTCGACCAACTTTGGGGGATGACGAAAGAAGCGGTCGCCCTTTGACGGCTGTTACCGAAGAAAACGTGCTAGCAGTGAAAAATTTAATCCAAGACAATAGGCGAATTACATATCAGGAGATTCAACACATATTGAAGATTGGATCGGGAAGCGTTCACGAGATTCTACACAGCCATCTTCGCGTGAGGAGGATAGTATCACGCTGGGTGCCGCACAACCTCACCGATGCTCAGAAGCAGGCCCGGGTGGAATGGTGCCGTGATATGCTTAACAAATTTGAAGCAGGCTCGTCTCGGCGTGCTTACGACATCGTTACCGGTGATGAGTCCTGGATTTATCAATACGACCCAGAAACCAAGCGCCAGTCGACTGTTTGGGTGTTTCAAAATGAGCCAACGCCTACCAAAGTGAAGCGATCTAGAAGCGGGGGTAAGATTTTGATCGCTAGCTTTTTTAATTTGACTGGCCACTTGGTATCAATTCCCTTACGGGATCAAAGAAGCATTAATGCCGAATGGTATACTACCAAATGTTTGCCAGAAGTTTTCTCTGTTATAAGCAACAAGCGACCAAACACAGGGCTCCGCGGGCTACTGCTCCACCACGGCAATGCACCTGCGCACACCGCACTCAAAACGAGGGACTTCCTGGACAGCACGCCAGTCAAACTCCTGGGTCACCCTCCTTACAGCCCTGATCTAGCACCGTGTGACTTCTTTTTATTACCAAAAATAAAAAATCAGCTCAAAGGGATACAATTTTCGTCGCCGGAAGATGCGCTGGCTGCGTTCGAGCAGGCTGTAAACGAGGTGTCTGCGGCGGACTGGAAAAAGTGTTTTGAAAACTGGTTTAGGCGCATGAATCTTTGTATAGAGGCTGGTGGAAAGTACTTTGAAAAGATTTGATAAAAATATATGTACGTATAGAACAATTTTTTTTAGTTTCGCAAAACTTTCTGAGTGTCCCACGTATTTCAGTGAGACACAATACTTTGAATTAACTCGCAAAAAATGTGGAGGGAAATTTTGAAATTGGAACTTACTTATTTTTACTTATAAATAATCATATTTTCGAAAAACATTATAACTGGCCAGTCTCCCATATATAAAAACTTTTTTTCGCAATACTTTCTGAGGGGCCTGGTACATCGCGAGCACGCACCGACCAGCGCCGCGGCGCCGCCGGCACGCACTTGCCCGCGATGTACCGTTTTGCAATGTAATAAATACTCTATTCGTGTAGGAATAAAACAAATATTTCAATTCTCGCCTCGCACATCCTCGCCTATACAGACCTTTCACACCAAAAATGGGCGTGACGTGAGTTGAAATTTTGTCATACAAATTTCTATTCTCGCTCAGCCCGCCTCGCCGGTGTGAAACCACCTTGAGGGTAGGAAAACAGGGGATGAGTGCTTTTTCACCCACTGAATTCTTACCTGGTTGAAACTTGGCACACATAAATGTAGTTTTAGACACTACAACATGGAAACTTGGAGCCTGGAGTTAGATTTGAGCCACAACAAAATCAAAAATTAAACTTTTTAACAAAAAATTGCACAGACGAAAACAGAAACTGAAAAACGAAAAATAAAATTAAGATTTTTAGTCTTAATAACTATTCTCCTAATTAAACGAATGTAAATAATTAATTATGAGTCGGCGGTAAACAAATAATCAACGAAGAACAAAAAAAAAAAAAAACATCAAATACAACGTGAAATTTTCAACAATAAACAATAAAATTCCAAAAATGCGTTCTTCGCTCGACCACTTGCAACTTGCACGCACTTTGTTTGTTTGTTTGGCGCCGACTCTTAATTAGATATTTACATTAGTTTAGTTAGTTTTATTTTTCGCTTTTCAGTTTCTAATTTCGTCGGTTTAATTTTTGTTAAAATGTTTTATTATATTACACAGCCCAAAAGTCTAAACAAGTCAAACAACACAACTTCAATGAAACAATTTCAATGAAAGTCATGTTTTCGGATATATCTTAAAATATATCGCACTCGCTTCGCATAGAGTTGTGTTTTGTAGACCGTTTAATGTTATGAAAGGCAATAAGGAATTGAGTATCAAGTAAATAGTAAAGTTGAAGTCTTGACTCGATAGATGGCGTAGGAATCGAATTAGAAGTCGCTATGGTTTCGTTCACAAAAATAGGTTACTATCTCAGACTTCGATAGGTACCGTGATAACTGGATAACTATTCTAATACGGTCATTATCCTATATCGTATCGATTAATAATTTTTTAATGCTCGAGCGCTTTATCGCTCGACTTATACTATGGATGGTTAGCGATGGGATATTGATTGACGGTTTTCATTAGCGATGGGTAACTAACCGAAATTTCAATAACTTAGCTAGCTGGCTATTTGTGGTGGAGTAGCCAGCTAGATAACCAGCTATTTGGCTATTGGATAAAACTGATAGCTCTAGCGTCGTCGTAGCTACTAGCAAGGTGGTGGTTATCTTGAGTAACGCTCAGTTGCATTTAGTTCGATCCTCGCCTGTATAAGTTTAGATGATATGATATTATGATTTCGTTTTTGGTTTACCTACATATTTTATTTCGAACTTCTTGAAAAGAAATGACTTTCCTTCATACGAATTAAGTATTACATTTATTACGTATTACTAATTACTAAATATTAAACTATCGAAAACATCGAAAATCTCTACTTATCTGTGGAAAAATAAAAATCAACTAAGAAAACTACAAACTACAACAAACAAAATACCTTTTTAGGGTTCCGTACCCGAAGGGTTCCAAACGGGACCCTATTACTCTCGCTACGCTGTCCGTCCGTCCGTCCGTCTGTCTGTCACAGGGCTGTATCTTTTGAACGGTAATACGTAACCGGTTGAAATTTTCTCAGAATATGTGTTGCTATGAGGTGTATCATGACAAATACTAAAAACAAAAAAAAGTCTAAAACCAAAGGGGGTCCCCATACAAGAAACCTCAAAAAACATGCATTTTTTTCAACGTTTTTGTTCCTGTTCTATCTTCAAAACGGTAATATATACCGGCGTCAAACTTGGTCAGATTATAGTGCATATTATGTAGTTTAGCAACAAATACTAAAAATAAGACAAACTTAGACATATGTGTTGGTACCAGCGTAAGAAAGACATGCAAAAATGCATATTTCGTACACTGTGCGTTGATGTCTTTTGGTAAACTCTCGTAAATTAAATTAGTTTTTATGGGGTATCAGGTCGTTGAGAGGTACGGAACCCTTACTGCGCGAGTCCAACTCGCACTTTGCCGGTTTTTTTTCTTTAGTTGTACAAACAAAATTATACCTTTCAATATCGCCATTTTGAAATACTCGAGCGCGTCAGTTTATTATACAGACGGTTCAGCTCGATGTCCTTGTCGTGCTGACCCATAATCTGACAATTATAAAGAGGGATTTTCTTATTCTGACGGTTTAAAAACATATTTTTTCATTATTATTATTTATTTATTATTATTGTGGATATAATCGTTTCGGTGGAACGGAACCCTTAACTCGCGCATTAACCGACTCTTACTTGGCTGGTTTTTTAATTATCATAAATATCCCGCGAATGAAGTCGCGCGCACAGCTATTATCTATATACATATAAATAGGCAAAGAAAAAACGGTTCAGTGCCATTATCTCCTCTGTTTGTCAACCGATTTTTTTTGTTTTGTTTAGTAGCTATTGACGAGCTTAAACGGAGCCTCTCGACGTGTCGGTCTCGGCATGAATCTGGACAAGACTAAAGTCATGTTCAATATGCATGTCATGCCGAGGCCAATATTCGTCGAAGGGTCGGCACTCGAAGTTGTAATGGAATACGTCTACCTAGGGCAGGCAATTCAGCTTGGTAGACACAACTTCGAGAAAGAAGCCAACAGAAGGATCCGTCTGGGCTGGGTAGCATTTGGCAAACTTCGCCGAGTCTTCTCGTCGCCTATACCGCAAAGTTTGAAGACAAAGGTCTTCAATCAGTGCGTCCTGCCAGTCATGACTTACGGTGCCGAGACGTGGACACTGACAGTTGGGCTAGTCCACAAATTCAAAGTCGCTCAGCGAGCTATGGAGCGAGCTATGCTTGGAGTTTCTTTAAAGGATAAAATCCCTAACGAGATTATCCGGAGAAGAACCGGAGTGACCGACATAGCTTGTAGGATCAGTAAGCTGAAGTGGCAGTGGGCTGGCCATGTCTGTCGAAGGACCGATGGCCGTTGGAGCAGACGAGTCCTTGAGTGGAGACCGCGAATCGGCAAACGCAGCGTAGGGCACCCCCCTGCCAGGTGGACCGACGACCTAAAGAACGTGGCTGGGGGGGACTGGATGCGGAAGGCAGAGGACCGAGCGTTGTGGCGCAACTTGGGATAGGCCTATGTCCAGCAGTGGACTGCGATAGGCTGAGTTGATATTGACGAGCTTTAGTGTTATCATATCAATAAAAAAATGGAAATGGTATTATTTTTGGCATAGTTCAATCATAAAAATAAATGGAATACGGTCAAATTTCGACCATTGGGCAACATCTCGTTTTATAAAATACCTCATAGTAATAAATTATTTATTAAACTTAAACTTTAAAATGTCTTGCTTTCAATGACATGCTGCAGTGGACGGAAGCGTGTGAGCGAGATAGAAAAAACCAGCTGAGTGCGAATCGGACTCACGCAGTAAGAGTTCCACCCATCGATTTGATACCCTATAGAAACTGATTTAATTTATGAGAGCTCATCAAAAGACAAACGCACCGTGAGAGAAATATGAATTTTTACATCTCTTTCTTACGCAGGTAGGTACCACCACATAAGTCTATGTTTGCCCTATTTTTAGTATTTGTTGCTAAACTATACAATATGCACTATAATTATTCACACCATGTTTGATGCTGGTATGTATTACCATTGAAGATAGAGCTGGATACAAAACGTATAAGAAAATGCATGTTTCCGAGGTTTCTGTATGGTTTTTGGTCAGTTGGTTTTATATTTTTGTGACGGATGGACGCATAGACGGACGAACGGACGGACGGACGAAAGGACAGCCTAGTAAGAGAATGTCCCGTTGGCACCCTTTGGGTTCAGAACCCTTAAAAGAGGGCACGGCAATCAATTTTAACCCTACCATTTTATAGGAATTTGCAAGTTTGTGACCCTCCCACTCCCTTACGTCACGCTCAAATCGTCAGATTAGTGAAATGCACACTTTTCAGCATGTAATTAACCCACCATAACTTAATCTGGCCAAACCGGCCAAGTGCGAGTCGGACTCGGGCAGTAGGGGTTCCTTACCACCCATCGACCTAATACCCCATAGAAACTGATTTAATTTACGAGGTTTATCAAAAGACATCAACGCACAGTGCGCGTAATATGAATTTATGCATCTCTTTCTTACGCAGGTACCACCACATATGTCTATGTTTGTCCTATTTCTAGTATTTGTTGCTAAACTACATAATATGTACTATAATCAGACAAAAATTGACGCTGGTATGTATTAATGTTTTGAAGATAGAGTCGGAACAAAAACGTTGAAAAAAAATCATGTTTTTTGAGTTTTTTTTTTTTATCCTTCAAAGAAACTCTAAGCATAGCTCGCCTTTCGGGTACGAAACCCTTAAAACGACACACTACGAAAATTGTTTCGATACACACTATTAAAATAGAGTTCAATCGAGTAACGGTTTTCAATAAATTTACAGGTGTTTATCGGTTTCTTAAATAACCGGTTTCTCTCCGGTTATATTCGAACAGGTTAACATCACTATCACTGATGGGCCTTTTTTTGGCACCATGTCAAAACTAGGTATATGTTATTCAAAAATTATGTCTTATTTTTTCATGTTTATTTGTTCTTCTAAACATTTCTTCATCATCATTTCAGCCGAAAGACGTACACTGCTGGACATAGGCCTCCCCCAAGCATCGCCACAACGACCGGTCCTGTGCCTTCCGCATCCAGTGGATTCCCGCGACCTTCACCAGGTCGTCGGTCCACCTTGTGGGGGGCCTACCCACGCTGCGCTTTCCAGTACGCGGTCGCCACTCCAGAACTTTACTGCCCCATCGGCCATCCGTTCTGCGATCAATGTGCCCCGCCCACTGCCACTTAAGTTTGGCAATTCTTCGGGCTATGTCGGTTACTTTCGTTCTCCTGCGAATCTCCTCATTTCTGATTCGATCACGCAGGGACACTCCGAGCATAGCCCTCTCCATTGCCCTTTGAGTGTCTTTGAGCCTTCTTATCAGGCCCATTGTGAGCGACCACGTTTCAGTACCGTAAATAATTACTGGCAACACACACTGGTCAAAGACTTTCGTCTTGAGACACTGCGGTATTTTGGACGAGAAGATATTTCGTAGCTTCCCGAACGCTGCCCAACCGAGTCGGATTCGACGATTGACCTTTTTCTCTAAGCTGGACTTACCTAGCTGGACATTTTGTCCTAGGTATACATAATCGTCAACAACTTCGAGTGTAGATTCTCCGATGTTTACGGGAATGGGTGCTATAAGGGAATTCGACATAACCTTTGTCTTATTTTTAATTAATTTAAATATATTGTTTAATTTTTTGAAAGGAAACGTCTTGCTTTTATCCTGTAATTGAATTTCCGAAAAGTATTACAAATCACAAAGCTAAGTTCAGTTTGATTAATAAAAAGACAATAGGTACTTGGAAACATCCAATTAGGTGATAAAATAAAACGTTGCTAGGATCGTAAGACCAAAAATACTGCCAGTGTACTACAACGCTTTGAGGATTTCTTTGATAATTTATTACCGAGAAACTGAGATTCTAAATTACTAAAGAATTTTATAATGTAACTTGAATCTGTTTTGTGACATTTTAAATCAATAAGGATGCCAAATAAGCGGACTTCACTTGGAATTGAATGGCATTATTATGTATTAATAACGTTAAAAAAATATATAACTTGAACCATGGCCGAATAAAAAAGGCGGACGGAATCTCGCTAAACAATAAAAAGCAAACAAGCAAGTAAGCAAGCAAGCAAACAGCAGTATAAGTGAAGCAGCTGTAGATATACGGCTCGCTTAAAAGTACGGGCTGGCACCTCAGACGACTAAAAAATGGCGGACGAAATCTCGCTAAGATAAGATTGAAGCACTTAGTTTCTTTCCTAAACCCACTATAATTTCGACAGAAACGCTCCAGATATATATTGTTATCTTACTTGTGACACTGCGACAATGACTACCGTCACACGAGATTTGTTGCGTAATCGTGGCTTTTTGTCTTACTATGGGTGTCAATGTGTGCGCGCCAGCCAGTAATTTTAAGCGAGCCGTCTTAAGGCTAGGCTCCCAAAATGAGGTGACTTTTTGAAAACATATGCTGACTCGAACACATGCTTGATGAATGTCAAATTTAGATACATGTTTTTTTGAACCTTTGTCCATCGTTTGACTAGACAGTTACATAATTAGTTGATTTTAGTTCGATACTTTTATTTCTTGAAAATCATGCGTTTTTAGAGATTTTTCGAATATTTATCCTTTATATTAAGTATTATATCCATTGTCTAGTACCCATAGCACAAGCTCTGCTTAGTTTGGGACTAGATGGTGCTGTGTAAAAATGTCCCAAAGATATTTATTTATTTATTATTTAACTTAGCTATATAAAATATATGCAAATAGGAAGATAATAAAGTTTATTAAATACTAGCTACAGGAAATTTGTATCGATTGTTTAGTATTATTGTGATAAAAAGAAAAATGTTTGAGATTTACGACATTTACTTCCGTGGTAAAACACGCGAGAATGATTTTCTCGAAAATGAGTTCTATTGCAACTCGCATAACATTGACGAGAGCGGCCCGCAGTTGCGGTGTGTAAGGGGAGTGCGAGGGTGGGAATTACGTTTTGGGAGCGTCCTCTTAATAAGGGTGCTTCTCTTTTTGTTTCGAGATTCCGTCCGCCTTTTTTTATTCGTCCAAGGCTGGCACGCACACATTCATAACCATAGTAAGACAAACAGTCGCGATTACGCAACAAATCTCGTTGACGGTAGTCGCTGTCGTGGTTTCACAAATAAAATAATAATATAAAATATATATAAAATTCTGTTAAAATAATAGTGGTTTTAGGAAAAAATTAAGTACTACAATGTTTTCTTAGCGAGATTCCGTCCGCCTTTTTTTTCATTCATGTTTTTTTTTTCTAAAATGCAATTTCCTATCGAAGTACTGCAAAATACAAATTCAACGCAGAATGATTTTGAAATAGTCTTAAATATTTATTGCATCTGTCGTAAACACTTTCAACTAAAACTAAAAGTAACCAGTTGGAAAATTCTTCAAGCGCTTAGCGCTCTTGTCGCAGCGCTGCAAGAGTACATTTATTTCATTCCCACTTTTTGTATCAAGCATGTTGTGACGTAAGGGTGATTTACGAATGCACAATTCACTGTAAAAGCGACAGTGAAAAATGTACTACATTATATTGACTACGGCAAACGATTGTTTTAAAACTGTAATGCTTTCATCCGGGCGGAGCATCCGCCCACTCCTCCATTCTGACCAGAAATGAAAATTTAGTGGCCAGTTTAGTTTTAGCTGAGTTTTGTGGGCTCTTATCTTTATTTTTGGGAACAAAGGAAGCTGTTTAACGTAAGAACGTTGAATTTCCTGAACCAACATTGAGTGGATGCTTTATACGTTTTATTGAAATAACTGAAAACCGCTTAAGGGGTCATTTTTTACTCATCAGTATGAACAACTTTTACCACAGAGTAAGGATGTATCTCTTTATACTGTGCTTTTACTATGGGACCAACCCTGAAATCGCGAAAAAAAACAGCAGATCCTTACATTTTTTCGATTTATTTAAACACAAATGTAGGGATCAGCTGATTTTTTTTTCGCGATTTCTGGTTTGGTCCCATAGTAAAAGTTGTTACTTTGCGGTAATCTATTACACACAAAAGATGAAGTTACAATATTTTGTGTTAATTCCGCCAAAACAACACCAACACGTGTTTTGGCAGAAGTTACAATATTTTGTGTTAATTCCGTCAAAAAACACAATCACGTATTTTGGCGGAATTAACACTAAATACTGTACCTTCATATTTTGTAACGATGCTTTATGCTTAATATTTTAAGGCAGACATGGAAAAACAACAAACAAGGAAAAATGAGTGTACCAAGATTTTATCCTCTCAATCAATTGAATAAATAGAGGAAAGTTGGTTATTTATTGAAGATACTTACATGAGGAAGCTACTTATAAATACACATTTAATAACTGTTTGACGCATTATAAGATCATGATGGACAAACTTTAATATCGACAAAACACTCTACTCACAAGGAAAAAAATAAAGTAACGAACTTATTGGCAAACAAGGTGCTCGTGACTAAGTAATAACGACGTGGATTGCAAGATATGCGAGGTTAAGCTGCGGTAGCCACGGTCAGTCCTTGGATGGGGGACCATTTCGTTGCACATCAAGACTTCCATGCCTCGGAGAGCACGTTTAGCTGTCGGTCTTGGTTCATCATCATTTCAGCCGAAAGACCGTCCACTGCTGAACATAGGCCTCCCCCAAGCATCGCTACAACGACGGTCCTGCGCTTTCCACATCCAGCGGATTCCCGCGACCATCACCAGGTCGTTGATCCACCTTGTGGGGGCTCTACCCACGCTGCACCTTCCAGTACGCGGTCGCCACTCCAGAACTTTATTGCCCCATCGGCCATCCGTTCTGCGAGCAACGTGCCCCGCCCACTGCCACTTAAGTTTAGCAATTCTTCAGGCTACGTCGGTTAGTTTCGTTCTCCTGCGAATCTCCTCATTTCTGATTCGATCACGCAGGGACACTCCGAGCATAGCCCTCTCCATTTCCCTTTGAGTGTCTTTGAGCCTTCTTATCAGGCCCATAGTGTGCGACCACGTTTCAGTGCCGTAAGTAATTACTGGCAACATACTGATCAAAGACTTTCGTCTTGAGACACTGCGGTATTTTGGACGAGAAGATAATGCGTAGGTTCCCGAACGCTGCCCAACGGAGTCGGATTTGACGGTCTTGGTTGCTATATGAATATGTATGGCATTAGTTACGG
Organism: Asteroscopus sphinx; assembly: GCA_949699075.1. Classification (NCBI taxonomy): domain Eukaryota; kingdom Metazoa; phylum Arthropoda; class Insecta; order Lepidoptera; family Noctuidae; genus Asteroscopus; species Asteroscopus sphinx. Next base: position 7,495,518 of record OX453007.1, read on the forward strand.
GCAGTCAGAAGCCTGAAAGTCTGTCAACTGGTCTCACCTTAAGATGTCGGTGTTATCCAGTAACTGGATTGTGAGGGTCTGATGACAGCCGCTCCGTGTAAAATAGATGTTCAGCCATATCTGGTTAGACTGGAAGCTGACCCTGACATAATTGGGCTCGGAGAAAGAGAAAGAAGGCAGTAGGTATACTTAGAATAACTACACATAGAAACCAATTCCATACGCACAATTTGTAGCAACTAAATTGGAGCCAGAAATGGCTCCGTTCAGTACAGCTTACGCGCGCCTATGTGTTTTGGTGAACATTTTACGTGCCGCTTGCTATGCCCCATCGATTGTGCTTGTGATTGTACTTCAACTTTGAGCGGAAATTTGAATAAAACACTGTGTCACTGTGTCTTATTACTCTAAGGCAGTAGGTATACTTTTCTCCAAACCCTTCATTTTCACACGTATTACTCGCCACTACAACAACACCACTAAAACGCCAAACTTGACCCAAAACATTTGATACTGGTGGCGATTCTCTTGTTCACGAATTTAAACTGTCGCTCTCTTTTAGTAATGGTAGATACAAGAGAGGGATGGCAACAATTTTAGAGCTGTCATATTAGTCGGAATAAAAATCTCCATACAAGTTTAGTCGGGACGTGTTGACTAAACTACTAAGGGCTAGTTTTTCAATAGTCTGATAACTTTTAACTGAGGAATAAATGTGACGTTATGACAATTGTAGTATAGAAAATCTGTCAAAACGTCACATTTATTCCTCAGTTAAAATTTATCAGACTATTGAAAAACTAGCCCTAAGAAATGTAACACGTAAGCTAATTTGACAGCACACAATTTTTTGTCATCCCTTTCTTGTATCTACTATTAGTAAAAGAGAGCGATAGTTTAAAATAAGTTTAGTTCGTAAACAAGAGAATTGATACTATTGTCAGTGGACAATAACGTGACGTGACGTGTAATGACACGAAACGCTAAATTAAAACAGGCACACTATAAACGCTGACGCAAGTGCATGCAGCTGAGATGAGAATGTTAAGAGGAATGTGTGGTGTAACGAGAATGGATAGGATAAGGAATGAATATGTAAGAGGGAGTCTGAAAGTAGCGCCAGTGACAGAGAAGTTAAGTAGCAATAGACTGTCATGGTATATGGACATGTGATGAGGAGGAATGAGGAGCATGTTACGAGGAAAGTTTTAAGTATGAATGTTGATGGCTATAAGAAAAGAGGGAGACCGAAGAAAATATGGATGGATTGTGTGAAATATGATATGAATAGAAAGAAAGTGAACACGGAGATGACGGCTGATAGAGATGTATGGAATAAAAAAACATGCTGCGCCGACCCTAAATAAATTGGGATAAGGGCAGGAGGATGATGACACTATAAACGCTAAATTAAAACAGGCACACTATAAACGCTAAATTAAAACAGGCACACTTTAATATTCCGCTATTGCAAATGCAAGTTGCACACGAAATTGATCGATGCCGCACGTTGACCGCGGCTACTGATTCATTTGTGCACCTGTAGTGATACATAGGTAAGGCCAGTGTATTACCGACCACTGTTTCAGCTATGTATGTGCCTTGATTGGTGGCCGTTTCAGGACGTTTAATCGCAGTAGCTAATTTGTCTTCGTGAGACTTGTCAAATTTAGTAAGTTAGCCAGTGGTCTTGATTTTCTTGTTCGCAAACTAAACTTCTTTTATACTATCGCTCTCTTTTACTAATAGTAAATACAAGAAAGGGATGGCAACAATTTTAGTGCTATCACATTATGTGAAATTAAAATTTCCATACAAATTTGGTCCTGATCTCGGAAAGTACCGATTAACAAAATACGAACAAGTGTAACACGCAAATTAATTTGACTGCACTGAAATTGTTGTCGTCTCTTACTTTTATCTACTACTAGCTTTTACCCGCGGCTCCGCTCGCGTTAAATTCTGCTAACCCACGTCAGTCCAGCCCAGTCCAGTCCATTCCAGTCCAGTCCACTGTCCCACTGTCCCGCTGTCCCGCTGCCCCGCTGCCCCACAGCCCCACTGCCCCGCTGCCCCACTGCCACGCTGCCCAGCTGCCCCGCTGTCCCACTGCCCCACAGCCCCGATGCCCCACTGCCCCGCTGCCCCTCTGCCCCACTGCCCCGCTACACCACTGCCCCACTGCCCCGCTGCCCCACTACCCCGCTGCCCCGCTGCCCCACTGCCCCGCTGCCCCGCTGCCCCGCTGCCCATCTGCCCCGCTGCCCTCTGCCCCGCAACCCCACTGCCCCACTATACCACTGCCCAACTGCCCCCCACTGCCCCAATGCCCCGCTGCCCCGCTACCCCACTGCCCCGATGCCCCGCTACCCCACTGCCCCACTGCTTAGCTACCCCACTGCCCCACTACCCCGCTACCCCGCTGCCCCCACTGCCCCGCTGCCCCACTGCCCCGCTGCTCCGCTACCCCACTGCCCGACTGCCCCGCTGCCCCACTATCCCGCTGCCCCGCTGCCCCGCTGCCCACTATCCCGCAGCCCCGCTACCCCACTGCCCCGCTACCCCAATGCCACGCTGCCCCACTGCCCCGCTGCCCCGCTGCCCCACTGCCCCAATAGCCCACGGCCCCACTGCCCCGCTGCCCCGCCGCCCCGCTGCCCCAGTAACCCACTGCCCCGCTGCCCGACTGCCCCGCTGCCCCACTGCCCCACTGCCCCACTGCCCCGCTACCCCGCCGCCCCGCTGCCCCGGTAACCCACTGCCCCGCTGCCCCACTGCCCCGCTGCCCAGCTGCCCCGCTGCCCCGCTACCACACTGCCCCACTGCCCCGCTGCCCCACTGCCCCACTATCCCACTGCTCCACTGGCCCACTGCCCCACTGTCCCGCTGCCCCGCTGTCCACTACCCCACTGCCCCACTGTCCCACCGTCCCACTGCCACTGTCCCACTGTCCCACTGTCCCAATGTCCCACTGTCCCACTGTCCCACTATCTCATTCTATCACTATCGTCCCGTCGCATGTCCCATGTCCCATCCTATGTCCAGTCCCATGTGCCGTCCCACTGTCCTGTCCCATGTCCCGTCTCATGTCCCGTCCCATTTCCCGTCCCATATTCCGTTCCCTGTCCCGTCCACTGTCCCGTCCCCAGTCCCGTCCCCTGACCCATCCCCTGTCCACTCCACTCCACTCCACTCCATCGTACATTACTATCCGCTCGTGCAAATGCATAGAAGCTTCGATCTGTCGGGTGAATACGCAACCCACGAATTATTTTTTTTCTTTTTTTCTTTCTTTCTTTCTTTCTCAAAACCCATACCAGTTCAAACAAAAAAAAAACATCAAAATCGGTCCAGTAGTTTTAGCGTGATGCTGGAACAAACAAACAAACAGACGTTTACAATTTTATAATAGTTAAGAAGATAAGATAATATACTTGAAGAAGAAGGTAATTAAAAATTGTAGACTGAAAATAGTATTTTTTTAGTTACACCAAGATAACTTTATGCTTATTCGTATATTAAGATGGATACAATATAACAACGTTTAGGTACTTCTAAATTTTATTTATTGCTTTTCATACAAAAAATTAGAGAAATCGCAATTTAGAGGTAGCTTCCGGTCCTTGTCTGTAAGTCGAAAGATTCTGATTTTCGGTTGGCTCAAAAGACTGCATTTCCAAGATGGCACCACCCACATACGACAGGATTTTTTTTTCTACTCTGTACAATTCGGCCCGACCAAAAAGTTTTTAATGCAATATCTTTAGCAGCCGTATTTTCTCTATGGAGGCGCGCGCTAGAGCGCATGCGTGCGAATGACAGCTGGATATGAGCGCCTTATTCACCTTAATGTATGCAAAATGTTGTAGAAAAATATAATTAAAAATCACCGGTTCCCGTCATCGTAGCGAGGTAAAATACATACCAGTTTTTAAGTCAAATCATAAGTTTTTAGTCACAAACCCTTTCAACAAAATCGGTCTAGTAGTTTTGTAGTGATGCTGGAACAAACAAACAAACAAACAAACAGACAACTGACATTTAACAATTTTATAATAGTAGTAGATAGTAGATTAGTAAAAGAGAGCGATGGTTTAAAATAAGTTTAGTTTGCAAACAACGGAATCAACACTATTGTAAGATTAAGAAGAATATTTTGTTATTTGTTAAAGTAAGCAAAGCAATTACCTATTAATAGACAACAGTCAAACATATTTATTATTATTATTTGAGGTCTGATGCCTCAATAATTATTAATTTTATTCTTTTTAAATAAAATTAAAATTAATTTTTAATTTTATTCATTGTGGTTTATGGAAATTACGGGCCGAATAAATAAAGAATTATTAATTTAATTTTAGATGGATAGAATATACTTTATTGTACACCATGAAAATAGTAGTAAACAGGAACAACGTATAAATTATGGGTACATGGGCGGTCTTATCGCTAAAAGCGATATCTTCCAGAAATCATTTTTCCTTCAACCTTTAACGTAATTAGATATTATTATTTACAGTTATCATAGCCGCAATGCCTAAAGTGAGATTCTGGATGACACATACAACATAAAGCTCTGCCTACCCCTGTAAATAATAAATGCATTATACAATCATAATTAAACGTCACGAATCAATATGATCTTAATTACAAGAAGACTATCAAAGTAATTACTAAGCAATCACTTACACTTAGAAGTCCATTAACACCATGTATAGATTCACATACAAGAATTAATCAATTCAAAATCAAATTAATCTAGAACTAGGTTCAGAACAAGCAAAACATCAACAAGACAATCAAATCCTTAGGATTTCTAGTTAATATTAACGTCCATTAGCCTTTGAGAAGGGTCGCCGATGGCCCACAGCATAGATTTGAATTTTTTATTGAATTTTCTCGAATACCCAAATCAAGATCAGACGTCTCATTGTTGATTGTGGTGTTTTATTAATGATCCTCAACTTGTGAACGTTTCATTTGGGAATGGAAACTTGTTGGATAGAATGAATGAAAGATGGAAAAATAAAATATGGTAAAGCTACACGATGGTGCATGCATGCGTGCCAACTGTCATACAGACAAACAAACAACAAACAGTAATGATTGCTGTGTTTCGGTCTGAAGGGTGTCGGTGAAATTACAATCACATGAGACTTTCCATCTTCATGTCTCAGTTTGGCGAACCGACTTGCGGTACCATTTAGGCAACAGCCTAGGTGGTATTGCAGTTTTTATGGGCAAAGGTAACCGCTTAACATCAGGTGGGCCTATAGCTCGTTTCGCCATCCTATACTATAAAAAAAAAACATCTCAATAGGCGCTTAATGTTGCATATTTCGCATTCGGCCATGAGTACCAAAGGTAGACAATGGACAACGAACAAAGAACAACACTAATGCTGACACAGCGTTGGGCGGAGTCTAGGAGTAGTTGCGACGTGCAGAGCTCAACAGTGACCTCTTGGAAGCCGTCGCGACATGTACTGCCTAGGAACTGCTCGTGTTGTTTTTCTGATCGGTGCCATAGTATAGTTAGTTATTCCATAATCTTACTTACTTACTTACTCCTCTGGCTCAGCGACCCAAAGTGAGTCATGACCTCCGAAACGAGAACTCTCCACTTTCCTCGATCATGCGTGATATCTCGCCAGTTGGTAGCTTGAAGCTCACGTAGATCAGCCTCCACCGCATCTCCCCAGCGATATCTGGGGTGACCTACTGGTCTACGTCCGGTTAGTGTCCAAGCTTCTCAGTAGGAAAACCAAACTTCGCATTTACAAAACCATTATACGACCAATTTTAATGTACGGTTGTGAGGCTTGGACACTAACGCTTAAGGAGGAGGACAAGTTTTTGGTTACAGGAAGGAAAGTACTCCGTAAAATCCTGGGGCCGACAAAAACACAACATGGTACGCTGAGAGTCCGGAAGAATGCCGAAATCGAAGAGCTAGTGGACGAGCCTAATATCATTGGCGTAATCAAAGCACAACGTTTGCGATGGCTCGGCCACGTCGAACGCATGGGGGAGGATCGAGGAGCCAAGAAAGCATTCCAGAATCTAGACTGAGGAATTAGTGTTAGACAGTGACCTGTGAGTAACCAATAAATTGTAAATAGACATTAAAGGAGTTTTTTCTATCGCCCGTATCCCCATAGCAGCCCACAATACACTATGTCTGAACACGAATCAGTGTGTGAAGATTCTACAAATATAACGCGTAGAATAAATTCTCCCACTAGCTCTCCACTGCAATCCGATTGGCCCTACCAAGGCGGCTATTGGCTAATTACTAACGCGGCAGTTTTGACGGCTTATCTAAATGGTCGAAACTGATTTTAAGATTACAAGTGGCGAACAGTGGTGACCTACATTAATGAAATTTCGTAGATGTGTTGTACACATCCGTCGCCTGTTATGAGGTGTCTATGAGCTGTATGGTCGTTGATGCGTGCCATCAGTTGTGACCATAGAAATCTAAATAATAAGGTTATAGAAATGTTATCAAACACTCTAAAAACTACTCTTTAGAAAATATTTACAAACTACAAAATAAAATTATACAATATCTACAAAGTACGAAATAAAATGATGCAAAAAGGCGCGCCGAGGCGTCAAAATATTCCTCCACACCGCTGTCATCATCATAGTGCCCAGAAGACTGGCAGCGTTGCCACGTTGAATGGCAACGCTTATTCTTTGACCAAAGAACAAGCCAGCCCTCTGGTCACGCGAAGTGTCGACCAGCCTCTTGGAGATTTCCTTAAAAAGGGAGCGCGCACTCGGACCCCACGACCCAAGAGTCTCGACCGAATTTTAAAAATTATATTCAAAATTATCAGTAAACATATATTATTAAATAAACAATGTTATCTATTGTCTTTTACCACCGGAACGCGAATCGCCGGTTTTCCGATACCAACACATAAATATGCAATTACGCACCATGTTTCTAGCATTAATAACATTAGAAAATGAGTTCATAAATCCGATTGTGAATTCTAAAGAGGGTCATGATATAATGAACGCCATGTAACAGTAACAGACAAAATATGCATCCTCATGAGTTACCAAAATACCTATACTTTTGTACAAAATAATAAATGATGATGGATCGTTGTGGAAATGAGAATAAAGGCATCAATGTTATGTAATTACGTCCGAATTATACAAGTATGTTTTTGTGAGTTTCGTACCTTTTAATGATAATTTTAAGGCTGCGATGTTCTAGAAGCCATATAATAAATACATATATATTTTTGGGACATTTTTACACAGCACCATCTAGTCCCAAACTAAGCAGAGCTTGTGCTATGGGTACTAGACAATGGATATAATATTTATATACGTTTTTTTGTAAATACATACTTATAATACATAAGAAACACCCAGACAAACACAAACACTTATGTTCATCACACAAATATTTGTGTCCTGTGGGAATCGAACCCACGACCTCGTGTTCAGCATTCCGACCCTCGAACCACTAAACCACCGACGTCGTCAAATATAATAGTTTTCATGCATACCTTTTATTGTTTAAATGTAATTTTGAAACCCATCGAAAATAATACTTTAATTTTTATAGGTACGCCTTTTCATAATGTGTTATTATTGTATTGTATAATAAAGTAAAAATTACGAAATGAGAAATAATACAAAAAAAAGTCTGTTGGATAAAAAAGAGCATGAGGCAGAGGATTCATATTGAATCAACATATTTTAATCGTTAGTGTTATAATAATTTCTTAGGTTTTCGCGATCACTACACATTATAATAAAACAAAGTTAAACCGGATCAAATCGCGTATATTAAAAACATCCTAATATTAATAGAGAAGATGGTTGGCAGCTGCCACCTGTTTGGAACCCAGTCCTAAAAATAATCAAGTTCCAAACAGCACGCAACACTGTAAAAGATATATATATTGTATAGATATAGATATTGTGAGTGATCACTGCGTGCATCGAAACGATTTTAATTAATAATATTGTACGGTAGATTAAATATTTTTTTTAGAAATATCTGTAAAGACGCTTGTCATCTTAGTCTACCTGCGACTACGAAATGCTGCAAAGCTTTCGTAACGTCAGGAAAACCAATTTAAATAATATACGCGATTTAATCTGGTTAAACTTTGTTTTATTACAACGTTAGCGTAATGTAAATATTTAATACAGCTACTACGATTAATACAGTATTAGTAATCACACAGAACTATCAGGTTAAAACTAGTCAGCCATGTCACTAAATTTCGAATTAGGTAAAGTGTTTCAAACCTAGCTGGTTACTTTGAAACGGAACACAACCATTTTCATTTCGATTTCATTACGTTGCGCAGTTTCCATGCCGCGGTTTATGAAATTATTGAAATGAGTTCCCGTATAAAAGCCGTATTGTAATGTAAATAGTATTGCTTCCATTTTCTTTTTAAACAATAAGGAACGGTAATGGTCTCAATCAGCCTTGTATGCTAGGTTTGATCATTTAACAATGTTTGTAGGCAAAGTTATCGACCCACTTTAGTAACACTTATTTTACCCATTTTTTAGGGTTCCGAAGTCCTACAAGGAACCCTTATACTTTC